>JAUIMM010000115.1:272500-1472500 GCA_031769625.1 Taudactylus pleione | reverse complement strand
TAATCTTCAGCTCATATGACAGCCAAAACCAAAAATGAAATACTGAATTGAGACAATGACATGTAGCAGAACGTACAAAGCAATAGAAAAGGACACACAAGAATGCTATGCGGGCTAATAACGGTTTATTGCAGTTAGGATTTTTCTGTACTTTTAGTTTTAGATTTTCCAGACTGATTGATTTTTTCCTAATTAAACACAATATAGATGTGGCCCTACTAGCATTGTAACAAATCTTAAACTATTTGATGTTGTACTATGCTATTTTTTTTAATACAGAAATAATTTTCTAGGACATCATATGAAAACTAGCAATTAAAATAAATGAATGGAGATGAATAATGCTTCAGTAAATAAAGGCTTTCAACAAAGGATGTACAATATAGGTGCTTTGTGCAAATATCGCCTCTGACCTCAAATCATAAAAATTGCTGAGTGAATACTTGGAAGTTTGAAGATAAACTGACCATTAAACCATGAAAAAAAAAAAAAATGAAATAAAGCCATGTGAATAGATACTGCTTTCTTTGAATGCTTAATTAATATGTGAGTCCACCTTTATGTACATTGTCTTAAATGAAATATGTATAATACATCAGACACAAAGGAATTATTTAATAAATAAATATCTTCCTAAGTGTTACTGTTGAGTAGATATCTGCATATCAGTGTTTTCATTTTCTTTGAAAAAAGGTACCAGTAATTGTTGATACTGGTGTGTGGTACTGTGCTGACTCCATTTTGTTCCTCCAGGCAGGCTTCATTCCCTGTTTCAAGATGGCCACTAAGAAGTGTACTGCGTAGCGCGACACCATCTGCACAAGTTGACTTCTTAAGTTTATTTTATTCATTTTTGTTGATTTTGCTTATATCTTTCTGTATTCAGGACTAGTAATAAGACCTAAATAATAGGTGCCAGTAATGCGTGCCAGCGAGTGACAAAAGAAAAAAATACTGATTATACATTACATTAATTTATTAATGGCCAACATATTTGAAGTTCTGTTCATTGAGGCAATCATGACACAAATAAATAACAAAAAACATATGAAACAGCATGTACAGATGACACTTTCCGAATAAACTTACAAAAGTTAGTAGGATAACAATTGTATTTTGTGGTGGGGAAAGTGTGTGAAGAAGCATTGTAAAGGTGGGTACACACTGCAAAGATCTGCAGATATTTACATTGAACGACCATCATCTTCCAGGCAGCCGTGGGTCCCGCTTTCCGTGGGGGTCCGCCCCCTTCCCCGCGGCTGCTGCATGTGTATGGGCGATCGGCTGATATATCTTTCCATTGCCTGTGCAGCACAGCCGACACGATATGTCTGTAAACGACGTCGTTCACAGACATATCGCTGGTACACACCGGCTGATGGGCACCAGATATATTAGCCAATCAATTGATTGGCCAATATATCTGTCAGTGTGTACCCAGCTTAAGACACCGACAATAAAAATACAATGGTAGACGGAGATATGAAAGTGAAGATGTACTAAAAGAGCTGCTGGTAACCATAACTGTCCTTGGGATGTAGGTATGAGACCGGCGGCCGCGATGCCGCTGGTCTAATTCCTGTCGGGAGAAGTCTGACAAGGGACTTAAAATAGGCGGCAAAATCCTGACACCTATCTTAATCCCGATGCCGGAATTCAGAAGGATTCCAGCCCGAACTAGGTAAGTTCGGGGCGCCCTTAGTTAGCCGTGGGGGGAGGGGGGGGAGTGTTATGTTTAGGTAGCATAGCGGGGTTAGCGTTCGGTTTTGGGGGTGGGAGGGTTAGGGTTAGGCACCACTGGGGGGGTCCTATATATCTTAAATCAGGGGTAGCCAACCTTGGTCCTCGAGAGCTACTAACAGGTCATGTTTTCCAGACCACCTAGCTGGTGCACAGGTGTATTCACTACCACATTTTAAAAGATCCACAAGTGGAGCTAATTATTTCACTGGTGATTCTGTGAGACGTGGAAAACATGCACTGTTGTTAGCTCTTGAGGACCAGAGTTGGCTACCCCTGTCTTAAGATATCTTCCTTCCTCTTCTGGTTCTGTAGAAGGTGTTTGCTTTGTATTGCTTGGGCACACTTGTGTTTTTCTGGCAACTTGGAGTAGCTGTGTGCTTTTTTTTCCTTTACCATAATACTTGCTGCTGGACACAGAGCCCAGATACTTTTCCATGTTTCCAGAAATTGTGGAAGCAAGCACCTAGGAGGCTATAGAGGTCACCAAAGAACAGAGATGGAACTAGCAATATCTAATACTCTAACTCTGGGTTCAGCATCTGACCTGAGAAAGTAAGCGAGTAAGTTGTAAAGTATTTTAAAGTTTTCAACCATTATTTTATCATCAAACAACAGAATACAAGGCGCTTTAAGAGAGTCCAATAATAATCAGTGAAATATATGTCCTCAGCGCTGCAGGTCCAGAGAAACCTACTGTGAAGGTTCCCAAGTAACAAGCAAAAAATGAATACAAAGAAGACTTGCGCTGCTGATGTATAATAGATCACTGTTTATTAATAGATTCCAAAGTGGAATATCAAAGTATAAAATGCACAATAAATTATATGTGGTAAAAATTAGTTATAAAGTAAGAGAAGATCTATAAAAATAAATAAGTAGGAACACGTATTGAGAATGAATCCAAATAAACAGATATACAGATTCAAAATGAAACCATGACATGAAACAATGTATTGTTTCTTTAAAAAAGAAAAAAGAAAAAACCAGCTGGTGACTAAAAAATAAAAAAAAATAAAAAAATGATGGAAGTTCCTTATAATTAAGAAGTGGGCCTCCTTGGCACAACAGAGTCTATTAGGATATGAAGATAATCCCTAAATAAGGGTGCAAATCCTCAATATACACACTGTAAGTTTACCTCTGTATATGAGTACAAAAAAGCAAATAATGGAGGATATTTAAAGAAGGTAATAGGCCCCCTTAGCACAACATAGGGCCTGATTCAGAGCCGTTCGCTATTTGCCGTCGTTTGTTCAAAAACAAGGGGTGGCTATTCAAATGATCCGTTCGCAAATTGCAGTCTGTTCACACCTCTAAGTCTGAACGAGCGAGCAAAACATATGCTCGTTTATTTGATAAAAACGCCCCCTGGCCGCACGCACCATACGTCATGTCCGCTATTTATTAGATTAATCGAGTACATCGTACAGCGTATGAACTGCTCGCTATTCTTGTGGTTGGTGTTTTCAACCGCTATTTTGCGAGCAGTTCTGAGTTAAAAAAAACCAAGTGACGTGGTCAATGACGCTGCTGTATTAATTATGCACTCCCTTAAAACGCCCGTTTTGACCTTTAAGCACGCCTGCGAACGGATCTCCACTCCCCGTTTTCAAGCACCTTCCCCTGTTACCACCCACATACGCCTCATTCTGTCACTCAAAATAGCAGGCACTCGCTATATTGCGTACAAATGATTTTCGGCCGCACTGTCTGGTTCGCGCATGCGTACTAAAAACCGTACGCATGCGCAGATGTGCGAACATCGCTTGGAACGAGCGTACTGCCGCTAGCGAGTGGCTCTGAATGAGGGCCATAGTCAGTTGAAAGTTAGAATATATTCCCTTTAATTGGGCACAGTTCCTCAATTGGTACACAGAATGTTCACCTTAATGTAAAAATGGTGAGTATATACTCACAGTGAGAAAGATGGAACTTAAATAGTACCTACATCAGGCACAAACTTCAATGTATATGGTCCCGTAGATAATGGACAGGAAACAACTCACAGTTAGATGAATAAGTCCTGGAGTGTAGGTATAGCTGTGTATCCCCGGTATACAGCACGGACTTGTAAATTCTGCGCTGTAGATGAAGCGCGTGTAGTAGCAAACGACTGTAGAATGATGCACTAGATCTATCCGAGCGTCCTCGGAGATCAGTGAAGGTTGGATCAACCGTGCTGGAGTCCGGTGTAGGTCCAGAAGGGACAGATAGATGACGTGGTTCCAAGTGAACAGATGCGGTCTCCGAAGCCCTTCTTCTTGGACTTCTGACCTTTAGAGACACCGGAGTGTCTGGCCGCTCCAGCTACCTCTGCCGGCTTTTATTCATTGCACCTGTACAGTGGAGACAAGCGGATAACCTTGGTCCCTTATCGGAGACCACCCTGTCTACATCCAGGGAGACCGGAGTGTCCGGCTGTTCCAGCTACTATTGCCGGCTTTCCTGTCCTACACCTGTGCTGTGGAGATTAGCGGGAGACCTCTGGTCCCGCAAGCGGAGACCGCATCTGTTCACTTGGAACCACGTCATCTATCTGTCCCTTCTGGACCTACACCGGACTCCAGCACGGTTGATCCAACCTTCACTGATCTCCGAGGATGCTCGGATAGATCTAGTGCATCATTCTACAGTCGTTTGCTACTACACGCGCTTCATCTACAGCGCAGAATTTACAAGTCCGTGCTGTATACCGGGGATACACAGCTATACCTACACTCCAGGACTTATTCATCTAACTGTGAGTTGTTTCCTGTCCATTATCTACGGGACCATATACATTGAAGTTTGTGCCTGATGTAGGTACTATTTAAGTTCCATCTTTCTCACTGTGAGTATATACTCACCATTTTTACATTAAGGTGAACATTCTGTGTACCAATTGAGGAACTGTGCCCAATTAAAGGGAATATATTCTAACTTTCAACTGACTATGTTGTGCTAAGGGGGCCTATTACCTTCTAAAATATCCTCCATTATTTGCTTTTTTGTACTCATATACAGAGGTAAACTTACAGTGTGCATATTGAGGATTTGCACCCTTATTTAGGGATTATCTTCATATCCTAATAGACTCTGTTGTGCCAAGGAGGCCCACTTCTTAATTATAAGGAACTTCCATCATTTTTTTATTTTTTTTTATTTTTTAGTCACCAGCTGGTTTTTTCTTTTTTCTTTTTTAAAGAAACAATACATTGTTTCATGTCATGGTTTCATTTTGAATCTGTATATCTGTTTATTTGGATTCATTCTCAATACGTGTTCCTACTTATTTATTTTTATAGATCTTCTCTTACTTTATAACTAATTTTTACCACATATAATTTATTGTGCATTTTATACTGTGATATTCCACTTTGGAATCTATTAATAAACAGTGATCTATTATACATCAGCAGCGCAAGTCTTCTTTGTATTCATTATTTTATCATACATCTTTATAATCCTTTTACGTCTCCTTTGTATTTCTCTGTATCATAGGTATCAAATAGCTCCTCCCTAAATGTTCCTATTTGTGTAATGCCAGGGGCATTTCTGTCCGGCGGCCAGCAGCGCACTGACCTGTGCGCGGCAAGCGCCGGAGTTATAGACTCTGGGCACTAGAGTGCGCCCAGAGTCTATAGAGTATGCTCAGGTCATCGGGAAAATGGCCATTTTACCCTGTACTGCGCATGTGCAAACGATGGGAAAATGGCCGTGGCGGTCATTTTCCAGTTGTTTTTACAGTGCAGGACCCCCGCTCCGATGTGGGACTCCGGAGAGATAATACTATAGGTGCAGGGTGTGCGGTGCGGGCCCCCCCTGGACCCTGCAACCTGTATAGATACACCCCTGTGTAACGCCTCTAAAAATTTAAACTTTTTTTTCCTACACTTCCTTTATCTTGTTTGACACCCAAAACATCTCAGGATTCCAGTGGATGGAGAATTCATTGTGCAATTCTCCATTTATAATATATTTTCTTTTAATTAAATAATGATTAAACAATTTGCATTTCAACCTATAGTGCGTTCAACTCTTATTTGTGAAGTTTTTTGGTACAGAAATAAGAAGGAAGCATGCGTGTTTTTATAAAAAAAAATGCTTTTTATTTCACCATGGTCATGTTGAGGAGTGCGCTCTCCTCGGTGCGACGGGGTCCCCTAGTAATGGCGATGCGCTACTGGGCATGCGTGACCTCCAACACAATGCGCCTTCTGCGGATGCACGCCTTATCCCATGTTCTACTACCACTGTCCTCCGGCCAGATAGGATGTGCCCCTGAGTGTTTCTTAGAGACTGTGCCCCAGACATACCAGTGCCACTATAGTTCACTGTGCCACCATCGCTGGCTGCACTACAATATACACTGCCAATCACTGCATGTACCTGCAGGTGCGCACTGCATGCCACCTGCATTATTATGCTCCTGCGTTGGGCTGCATTAATCCAGTGTTGTCTCACATCCTGCTGTTCTACCTTGTTAGTAAACCAATGGGCATAAGTTCATACCAGGAGCCAGGAGTCGAGATAGTCATTGGTGCACCCCCATCTACTTGCATCCTCTACCAACTCCCCAGTCCCAGAAGCACTCACACACTTCCCCTAAACCACATTCACTACCTACACCCGAGCAGCACCCAGCCACCCACTCTCCTTCAGCTGCATTGACTTCCAACATGTTAGCAGCACCCAGACACACACTCTCCCCTTACATTCACTGCCAACACCCCAGCAGAACCCACACACTCTCCCTCCCTGCATTCACTGCAAATAACCCAGCAGCAACACCCATTTACATACTACTCCCCCAATTAACTACCAACACCCCAGCACACAAACACTACCTACCACAGCAGAGAAAGCAGGTCCCGTGTGTGTGACGGGGAAGAACCAACAAAGGAGGGAGGAGACATGCACTCCAACATCTGGTCTGCCCCTTTATGCACATTGGTGTGGTTTCCTTGCTGGAGATCGGACCCAACAGACCAGACTCCAGGGTGGGAGCCCTGGGTGAGGGAGGACTGCAGCACATGCCCCCCCCCCCTGAGCTCCTTGATTATTCCTGCTCTGGGGCACATAAAGCAGATCCTGGAGCAATAGAGAATGGTAGTGTGTGCCTTTAGGACTGGTGCCCGTAGGCAACCGCCTTCCATTGTCTCCTGTATTTCCACTGTTGCCAGGTTGAGCTATACATTGTGTGGAGTCGGACATACTATGAACTAACCTCCATCACATGCCACTGACACTTATTAACATAGGTTATGCTAATAGGTTATAGTCCCAGGTCGCCAGCATGTACATAATAATGATACTGTACCAAGAACGCAGCTGCCATAACATGGAATAAAAGGATATGAGTCAGTACAGAAAATACCTTTTTCTGTACTTTTTCTGTACTGAGTCAGTACAGAAAATACCTTTATTCATAACAAGGGTGTAAATGTACAGTTTAAATGCAAGTATGGGATTCACCAACCTAACAGGTTCAGAAAACTTTGCTATATGGAAGTTCGCAATGCAGATGCAGTTAGAGTGAGAAAAAATGTGGAAAGTCACTAATGATCCCGGTGATAACCCCAACCCTTAAGATGTGTATAAGGCCATGGAACCATAAGCCTTGCTATAGAGAAGGACGTGTATTCCATTTTTAATGAGAAGGTGACGGCCCACAAAATGTGGGTAGGGTACAATTGGTTGACAGTAACATGTTGACATGAGAATGCAGGCCCATAACTAGGGTGAGGCAGCCGGCGTGCCCGAATAGAGAGCACATGCCCTGTGGGCGGAACCGGCCGGCCCATAAGTGATCGAAATGACTACCTGTTTTCTACTGCCTGCTACAATGTATAATAGTAGCGGTGTGCCCAGTACAGCGGGTAGCGCTGCGTTGCTTACCCCTGTGGCCTGCTCCATCCCCATCTGCTGTAGTGTCATTAAGAGAGAGATTGGGAGATACATCATGATGTCTCTCCCCAGGACCGTAACTAGGCTGGTGCGGACAGTGTCACCACATGGCGCAACAGCCCTAAGGGCAGAACATCGGCTGCCCAGCTCATTCTCTCTCTCTCTGCTGCCTGCTGGCACTGGATAGCTGCTGCTTAAAGTGCGATGCGTGGCCGTGGTGCCAAGCAGTTTACAGGAGCGGAAGACAGTCAGCCACAGCCTCCCCCATGTGGTACTCACTGTGCTAATAACATGTGAAAAGTCACGGTGCCAGCAACCTGAAGCCCTGGCTGCATCTATTGGAACAGGAGAGAGACATCATTATGTCTCCCCATCCAAGGCTCCCACAGTTGAGTGAAGTCACTCTGAGGAGCTACTGCCATTGGGTGGGTTAGGCAAGGAGCAGTGCACTGTGCAGTGCTGTGTGGCACTCAGTGGCCATTGGACAGAACCTGCCAGGTGAAGTCACCCCCAACCCTAATGTGTAAGGGGGGGCAGGGCTGGGCTTTGTACTGTGTGACATAATGTGTAAGGGGGGGCTGAGCTTTGTACTGTGTGGCATAATGTGTAAGGATGGGGCTGGGCTGGGCTTTGTACTGTGTGGCGTAATGTGTAAGGGATACTACTACAATTTGGTGAAATGTGAATATGTGGCATTACTGTGTGGCGTAATGTGTAAGGGGTGTCGAAGCTGGATTATTGGCTGAGGCAAGATCAGTTTAAAATTGAATCACAGCGACACCATCTTGCGACTGGCCGCAAGACGCCATCTTGGAAATGAGATCGCAAGATAAAGTGTATATTATTATAATTCCCCTAAAGGATATATTTCAGAAATGGCTGTACAGTATGTCAAAATTGGATTGCATTAGCTAAACAGAGTAAAATGGCCACGTGACAACTAGCCTGTGCAGACAAGCTTCCTGGACATAACGTCTGCTCTCACTCCAGGTGGCCCTGCTCGAATACAGCAGGAGGGTTGTTTGTAGCACCTTACATTAGCAGGCTTCCTACAATAAAATACCTTCAAAGCCAAGAGTGTTATCTGAGGTTTGGGTCTTGTAGCTGGGCTAATTTGCATTTACACAAGAACCTGGGAGAACAAAGGACTGTACTTTTGAGCCTGGGAAGGGTAGGGACTGCTGAGAGAGGGGGCATGTGGAACTATAATGCTCAGCATTCCACACTGCTAGGTGTTCACTTAGTTTAAGTGAGATTTAAGTGCACCATTTCTCATACACACATTAATACGCACAATTGCACTGTTAACTAATCGCATATTAGCGAATGCATAAGATCCTGTATGAAAACGCTGTTTATTAGCTTCATGCGCACGCATCTGCCCCAAGTTAACTAGCGTCTTTACATCACACTGCGCATACTTACACATTACATATTCACATAAAAGGTTTAATAAGCTTTAAAGTATAAAATTTAAGTTTGTTCATTTAGCATACCTGCTGTGAAATAAAGATTATTTGGTAACTAAGGTTTTATACATGATAAGTAAGCCGTGATTGGTATTGTACTGATGCATACTCTTTCAACAGTATTCCGGTACCATCGGTGTGGAGATCGCATCATGCATTCTCAATTTATGGACCGCAGAGACTTCAAGCAACAAAATGTAATATGAGCAACTGTTAGGATGTTGCATGAGGCAGGAAACCAGAGACCCCCAGTTGTTAGAGGCTGGGTTGTGTCTATTTGAATCAACCTGTTAAATGCCTTGTAACATATGCCCTCTCCTTTAGGACCAATGGTATTAGCAACAAACTTCTCTACTGTGTTGTTTATTTCTGGGGGGTATAAATATGCTCTGACTCTGGGTTCCTAGTCTTTTGTGCTGAATGCTGATTGACAAGGGGTTTCTTGCTGATGCCTAACATCTGGACAAGAGAGCGCTGCGTATGTATAATTGTACTTGGGTCTGTATAATCTCTTTGCGCTAAGATTATATGAGGATCATAGCGTGTAACTGCTGTACTTTTACTTGAATAATACTTTGTGCTTTGGAACCACATGTTCTAGGTCTGGAGTCTTTATTTACTGGATGACTGCGTACGCAAATTAGCGTCATCCTTAGAGGTTTATAGGACGGATATTAGAAGGTATAGGCAGGGGTACATAGAGGTTCAAAGGCAGTATCCTTAGGGGCACTACTACAGTTTTGCGTAATGTGTATAAGGGACACTACTATGTAGTGTAATGTGAATAAGGGCATTACTTATGGCATAATGTGAATTGGGGGTATTATAGTGTGGCCATGCCCTTTCCCTATGAAACCATGCCCCTTTTTTGGCCTGTGCGCCAAATGGAGGGGGTGGGGCACCAAAAGCGCTTTCTGGCACAAGGCACCAAATGCCCAGTCCAGATATATGTGTGCTTGATTTATTGTTACAGGTGTTGTGAACAATTAGGCAATACCTCAATTTAGTTGAAGGAGGTCAGGTATATAAATCAGCTCTTAGTGAGCAGAAGATTCTCTTTGATAAAGCTCCCATTAAAGAAGCGAAACTAGTCAGAGATATACCTGTCCAGTGCTGACAAACTGCAGAGTGACATTGCCTTGTTTTCTGGAATCTGAAGCAGTTGCTGCTGTTCAGTAAAGACTGTATTATACTGAGAATTGAGCCCTGAAAGAACATCATTGGTCTCTTGTTACAGCTGTTATAGAGACCAAGAGCACCTTTTACCAGCGGTGAGTGACATCATAAAGCCATACGGAGATTGGAGCCGTAATCACTTATCAGTGCTGGCCCCGCTTTTGGTCTAGGCGGAGACATGGAGGATTCCGGAGGATCATCAGTGACGTCTGGCCTGGGGGGCTGTAGATATCAGATGCTCCATTTAACAACAGGAACGTGCATATAGGTTCCAATTATCTGAAGTCTCAAATACTTCCACCAAACAACTAGTAGTAAAAAACCCAAGATGTTCATAATAGGAGGACTTATTCATCCATCCAGCACACAATTATCGGTGACTCCGTAATATGTTATATTGTGTGGTGAGATCACTGACAAATTGATATTATTTTGAAACAGTCTGTTACTGATTGTAATTAATATTTTTCTTTCCGTGTTTAAGGCTCTCCATATCGTATTCTTACTCTGCAAAATTCTGTCACCAGTGTTATATATTTTTAATGAGAAGCTTTATATGTTTAGTTTTTAGATATTGATGTATATGTATTTATAATATAACATGTATTGATTTAAACAGATGGTGTCCTGAATTTCTATTTCTGCCATATTGGGAACATTACCCTTTTTATTAGCGCATCACCATTTTTCGGTTTAATTTAATGTGAATAAGGGCATTACTTATAATGTGAATTGGGAGTATTATAGTGTGGCCATGCCCTTTCCCTATGAAACCATGCCCCTATTTTGGCCTGTGCACCTGCGACATGCACTGTCCCTGTTAAGATGGGGGGGGCACCAAAAGCGTTTTCTGGCACAAGGCACCAAATGTCCAGTTACAGCTTTGTCTCTCACAATAAAGTCCCACAGTGCCCTGTGCCAAGGAGCTTTTCCTCTGGCATTAGGCTTTCATCTGGCTCCCACAATGAAGCGCTGAGGAGCTTTGTTATATAACTAAGGGCCTGATTCAGAGCCGCTCGTAAGCGGCCGCTCATTAGTTCCGAGCGATGTTTGCACAACTGCGCATGCGCGAACCAGTCAGTGCGGCCGAAAATCGTTTGTTCACTAAATAGCGAATGCCTGCTATTTTGAGTGACAGGAGGAGGCGTATGTGGGTGGTAATGGGGGAAGGTGGTTGAAAATGGGGAGTGGAGATCCGAACGCAGGCGTGCTTAAAGGTCAAAACGGGCGTTTTAAGGGTGTCCATAATTAATACAGCAGCGTCATTGACCACGTCACTGGGTTATTTTATAGTCAGAACTGCTCGCAAGATTGCGGTAGGAAAAACCAACCACAAGAATAGCGAGCAGTTCATACGCTGGTCGATGTACTCGATTAATCTAATAAAACATGACGTAGGATGCGAGCGGCCAGGGGGCGTAGTTTTCCAAAAAACGACCGCATGTTTTGTTCGCTCGTTCAGACCTAGAGGCGTGAACAGACCACAAAGAGCGAACGGTTCATTTGAATAGCCACCCCTTTTTTCTGAACGAGCAAGCGCAAATAGCGTCCGGCTCTGAATGAGGTCCTAAGTGTGCTGTATTTAGGAGGGAACCCGTGGGGAGGGGGATTTTGTACTGTGTGGCATAGTGTGTATGGCGCATTACTACTATGGACATGATGTGTATAGGGCATTACTACTGTGTGGTCATTCTGTGTAATGGACATTACTATTGTGTGGTGCAGTCTGTAAGGGGCATTACTACCATGTGGTCATACTGTGTAATGGGCATTACTACTATGTAGTGTAATCTCTAAGGGGCATCACTACTGTGTGGTCATAATGTGTATGAGGCATTACTACTGTCAAAACTGGAGTAATGGCTGAGACAAGATCAGTTTAAAATTGAATCGCAGCGACACCATCTTGCGACTGGCCGCAAGATGCCATTTTGCGAATGGCCGCCTAAGTGCCATTTTAGATAAACTCACACTTTAGTACATGTGGCGATAATACTATTAGCATCATGCGATTGCATCCGTGACCATCACCATAAGTTACGGCGATTCACCAAAAGCCCATTTCATGACGTTACGTAGTTTGGGTGTTCTGGATAAAGTGCATATTATTATAATTCCCCTAAAGGATATATTGCATTTAGCTAGAACAGAGCAAATGGCCATGTGATAACTAGCCTGTGTAGATAAGCTTCCTGGATAACGTCTGCTCTCACTCCAGGTGGCCCGGCTAGAATACACACCTTACATTAGCAGGCTTCCTGCAATGAAATAACTTCAAAGCCAAGAGTGTTATCTTAGGTCTGGGTCTTGTAGCTGGGCTAATTTCCATCCACACAAGAGTCTGGGAGAACAAAAGGCTTTTCTATAGAGCCTGGGAAAGGTGGGGGCTGCTGAGCAGGGCCGCCAAGAGCCCAGGCGGGCCCCAGTAATAGGGGGCGTGGCCTAATCTCGGGAGGCGTGGCCATGCCCCCTTGGCCAAAAAAAAAAATCAAAAAGATTTGCAGTGGAGCGGCGCTGCGCGCCGGAGAGGGGGGCGCTCTGAGCCCCCTCAGCCTGGCGCAAAGCCAAGGGGGGCACGATCAGTATGATCACTCCCTCGCACAGGCATAGGAGACTGCTGTGGCTGCTGCTCAGCAGCCACGAGCAGTTTCCAACTGCAGCTCAGCACACGCTGTGTGCTGGGCTGCTGTGAGGGAGCGGCGGCGTCGGACCCAGGCCCCCGCCGGGCCCACGCTGGCCGCCGGGCCCCTTGGGAAGCCCGGGCCCGGGTAATCTGTACCTGCTCCCCCCCTCTCGGTGCCCCTGCTGCTGAGAGAGGGGGCATGTGGAACTATAAGGCTCAGCATTTCACACTGCTAGGTGTTCACTTAGTAAGTGAGATTTAAGTGCACAATTTCTCATACACACATTAATACGCTGGTAACTAATCGCATATTAGCGAATGCATAAGGCCTTGTATGAAAACACTGTTTTATTAGCTTCATGCGCACGCATCTGCCCCAAGTTAACTAGTGTCTTTATATTAAAACCCCGCATACTCACACATTACATATCCACATAAAAGGTTTAATAAGCTTTAAGGTATAAGATATGGCGGACTCTATGATAGAAGCTGTTAATTACATACGATAATCACAAGTGGTATCACCTATAAGGAAACTTGGTACATTTGAATTCAAAACTAACCACATTATTGGATACAAACCAATATAACAACATCTTGAATAGTTGGATTTATCAGTTTTTTCTTTTGTGGTTACAGCAATGAAGCTCTACTGAGGGAAAATGATATCAACTCATTTTTTATATTAATATTGTTTTTTTGTTTATCAGCCGGACGCGGCTATACTATATTAAAATAAGAAACCTTTTGATATTTTATTATTGCTCACGAGCTCACATGCGCTTTAAACGAGAAATTTCTCTACTGTCAAATGTGATATTGTGTTGTATTTGTATGTAATTTATGTGATATATACCATTTTTTATTAAAATATTTTTTGCTTTTTATTTATTATTTTTTTATCATACCAAATTGGCATTCACTTTTGATATTTTGCTGATTATCATTGTAATTGGGTAATTCTTAAGTGCAGTATAACCTTTATTTACTTTTCTGTTTGAAATTGGTTAGCATCCATTAAATACTGCAGCTAAGGGATTACTACCAGTTAGAATTAGTATTATTTTTATATATTATCATTCATTTATTATTAATTGATTTATTTAATTTATATTATTTGTATCTTATTTTAAAGCGCCGAGGCTATATTTTCTTTTTTTATAAGATTTAAGTTGGTTCAGTTACTATAAATGCTATGAAATAAAGATATTTGATAACTAAGGTTTTATACATGCTAAGAAAGCCGTGTTTGGTTTCGTATTGATGCGTACTCTTTCAACAGAATTCCGGTATTATCGGTGTGGAGATCGCATCCTGCATTCTCAACTTATGGACCGCAGAGACTTCAAGCAACAAAATGTATATTATGAACAACTGTTAGGATGTTGCATGGGGGCGGGAGGGCAGAGACCCCCAGTTGTTAGAGGCTGGGATGAGTCTATTTGAACCAGCCTGTTAAACGCTCTGTAACAGAAGCTTCCCCCCTGGGAACCAATGGCATAAGCATTAAACTTCTCTATTGTCCTGTCTATTCTGGGGGTATAAATATGTGTGCTCCAACACTGGGTTCTTAGTCTTCTTGCTGAATGCTGACTGAGGGGTTTCTTGCTGATGCCTAACATCTGGACCAGAATGCGCTGCGTATGTATACTGTACTTGGGTCTGTATAATTCCTTTGCACCGAATTGTGTCTGGATCGATAGCGTGTAACTGACTGTACTTTTACCTGAATAATACTTGTGCTTTGGAACCACAGATTCCAGGTCTTAAGTCTTTATTTACTGTATGACTGCATACGCAAAGTAGCGTAATACTTAGCGGTTTATAGATAGGATATTAGAAGGTATAGGCAGGGGTATATAGAGGTTCTGATCCAGTATCATCAGATGGGGGCTCATCGAGTGAAGTCACTTACCTACTCACACGGCACATACGGCTATCGATATCTCAGCAAAGGGTGGAGTGGCCACATGCAGGGTTTTCCTGCAACCGCTTTGTGCTGAAAAATCGCTATCCATTTTTGTGTGAGCAAAGGAAGCTGACTAGAATCCAGGGACAAGAGAGGAAAAAATTTGTTTTCCTTTGTTGATAGAACCTAACGTTTAAAAGGGTGCGGCAGTATTGAGTATGCGGCTGAGTCGCAGTTTTGTGCACAGTAAACATGCACTTTTGCATTCGCAGCTAAAAAGTTGTCATACGGTTGTGTGGTAGTCGCATTATTTTGTATGTGACTGGTCGCACATTAGCGTATACGTACTTCCGGTTGTGCTGCCACGGTGTTTAAACAAAGCCGTTGAGATTTACATTTTTCAATCGTTATCAACATCTAGGCTAACGTGTATTTTTCTGCGCAGGAAAAAGTGTGTAACAGTGAGTATTTGTTGTGAGTGTTTGTTGGTAGGGGTAACTTGTTCTCTACAGTTAGAGGTACCGTATGACCTTTAAGGGCTAGGTGCTAGCTGCTCGGTAAGCAGCTTACCGTTCAGTACACAGAGCAGGTATATGGTTTGTTATTTTTGTTAGGGACCGGCTCTCAGTGTGACTGAAGTGTTCAATAATAATGTTGGGTTATTTGAGCATTTTAGTTGAGCCGCACTAGGTGTGATTGTGAGCTGAGAGATAATAGGTGAGCGGGGGCATCTAGAATTTATTCCGTAGGTGAGTGGGGGCATCTAGAAATTCTTCCGTAGGTGAGCGGGGGCATCTAGAAATTCTTCCGTAGGTGAGAGGGGGCATCTAGAAATTTCTTCCGTAGGTAAGTGAGATTATCTAGATAGTCTTTCACCAGTTTAAATCTTTATTGAAAAGCATAGGATTTTGTCTCAGAATGGGAGCCATGCAAACAGTAGAGATGGTAGACAATGATGTGCTGCTAATGAAAGCTCTGATTGGATCGGCCCGTTGTATTATGCATACTAAGTACGGTACTTATGCAATAAGGTATTGTGATGTATGGATTGAAATGACGATGAAGAGTGTTAGACCGTTTCCCAGATTTGGTAGTTTTGATAAGGATGTATTAGATAATGTCCGGGATCACATCAGTTTGTTGCGCTCCCGAGTGGAAAAGGTAAAATATTGTGAATGCTTAAAATTGTGGCAGCATGAAGGGGATGCGTGGCTTAAAAATGTGCAAGCGACGCAAACTAGCGTCGCGAGCGCATTGCCAGAGAATACATCCGCGACGCTAAATTGCAATACAGGCGAGCCGCAAAATGGCGCGCACGTGCGGCACGGTAGCGTTGTGGAGAGTATTTCCAGCAGTTCACTCTCACCTCCCCCACCTTATGTGGATGGAGGTGCAAGTACAGTTACCAAAAATACCCATAAAAATGTAACAAGCAATTTGTACCCTCTCTTAAGCAACCATAAGGAAAATGTTTATGATGTGGATGATGAGCCTATTGTAATGTCTGCCATTTCCCATGCTGTGCAAATGATAGATGCTGCATCACCACAATCACGAGTAGTGCCCTCATCTTCATCAGTAACAGCAAGGGAAGTGTTAACACCCTCTGCACCCATAGAGGAAGTTGTTCATACCATACGTAGCAGCAGCAGATTAAACCCCCAGCCAGGTAACCAGGTCAAAGGTAGCAGCGCTACCGGTCTGCATCCCATTCGGACAATAACCGTTCCAAATGGAAATGCAGATGCGAACGGTGTAGTGCCCACGAGGGAAGTAGTAATACATTGTCCTTGGACAAGAGCAGAACTAAATTCCATCATAAATGATTTCCCCGATCCCAAAAAGGAACTAGCCAAATGTCAAAGATTTTTGAGAAATTTGGGTAGTTCACATAAGCCCACTAATAAAGATTGGCGTGTGGTGTTAAGGGCCTGTCTACCATGCAATACCGACGTGACAAAAGTTATCACGGATTGTGTATTGGATGGTGATGTTCCCTTAACAGACCAAGTAAACCAAGGTAACATTTCCTGCATTGTAACTCAATTGGATATATATTTTCCAGTAGTAGTTAACTGGAACAAAATTTTCACCATTAAGCAAAAGGAGAGTGAATCTGCAGAAGATTATTGCGATCGGGCTCTGCAGGCTATCACCCAGTACACTGGGATAGAAGATATGAACGATAGCACTCACCACAGAGGAATGATAGTTACGGTACTCATGGACGGTCTGAAAGACGACTTAAAGACTCGGGTTCAGACCTCACAGCCTGGCTGGAGGGGAGTCACAATAGATACACTCATAGAATCTGCCATAGAACATGATAAAAATATCACAAAGAAGAGAGAGACCCAGAGTGAAAAACTAATGGCTGTCAGTATCCAAGCTCTGGAAGGAATGACAATAACATCACAGCCAACCGACACACCTGCACCCACACACACACCTGCACCTGAACAATTACACGTCCTCACCAATCCCACACCACAGCAAAAACATCCTTAACCCACATATCATACACAACCACAGGTCTCATGCTACCCACAAACTTCATACCTCCCACCATACCCTTATCCTCCATATCCTTACCCATACCCACCACCTTTCCCTCTTGCTCAACTCCCACAACAATCCTTTCATCCAACCCATTCAAAAACATGTTTTAACTGCAACCAAGCGGGACACATAAGTCAGTACTGCAAAGTAAAGAACACCACACATGAACATGGGTTTCCCATGGGTTCATAGGTAACCCCGGTATCTTCTCCCAGGCCTTATATGACTGTTTACAATCTTTTCAACCTGTCAATGGATTTGTTCTAATGTAAAATGTGGACGATTTATTGTTGTATTTTAGGTCATGTTTAAATGATATTAAACTGTTGTGCTTTATCTCCCACTCACAGGACACAAGGTTGATAAGGATAAATAGCAGCCATGCCAGGCTACAGTTGACTACTCGGAATACTATCCAACCCAGTGGCCCAGGCATTATTTAGAGCAGTAGCTACTAATAACAAGATTTAATTGCAGGAACCTGTATGCAGATACTATATCCCTAGAATTATTAAAAATTATAGGGGGACTTATTCTACAGGTGATGTTTCCCAGAACATGTGTAAGGTGATGGGTAACAACACTAAGATTATCCCAGACTGTCTTTTCCTTTATTTGCCCCCCTTTGAGATACTGTTCAAACAGGCAACCTCATGTGAAAATATGACAATGAGGTTACTGTGCAGGGTCTCACGAAGATGAATGAGAATAACCGAAATTGAAAGTGTTATTAACTAACATGTCTAATGCAAACTGTCATGATGTCAAACCTGGAGAATTTGTTATGATCCAAAAATTTTTTAGCTCAGGTTGTTTGACTGATCAGTGGAAAGGTCCGTATCTGATGATACCACATCCTTAAAGGGTGGCCGAGGAAGATACGTGGGTCCATTCCACTCACTATAGGGAGGTTAACCAACCGGTGGAGATACAAGGCGGAGACAGGGCCGATGGCGTGGACCTGTCGATTGCGAGCTTGTGCCGGGAGGATTGAAAAGGTGACGGTGAGATATCTGAGCTAAAGAAATGTGTACATCAGTGCTTCCAGCAATGGAGTGGTCTGCTGTGGTCATCCTAGTTCTGTTTTTCCAGAGTTTCTGTCATGATGATCTGTTTGGGGATACACAGCGTCTGTGATGGAGGACCGATAAAGGAAATGTGAGCTGATGGCAGAGCTGATGGAGTGGAGTCAGGAGTAGGAGTGCTATACCAAACCAGGGGAGTGTCAGACCAATCTTAGTATTGTAATTGTTATGTTATTTGGGAAGAATACTTTCAGAAGTTATGACCCTCACACATGTTGAAATGCTTAGTATACATAAAAACACACCATCATCATATCTTCACACGCAATATGAACACAGAGACAAAAGAAATATAATACCTGGTGACATGCATAAAGCCACTCAGTTAATTAGTGAGACAACTGGCTTTCAAGTTTTAGTCGCATTGGATCCCACCAGGATTGCTCGGGGTACATTAAATTTTAGGTATATTCAGGAACTTGCTAAATTGATAGATAATATCACCGAGATGTACGATGACACATTCAGGTACACAGGGAGAGAATTGCAAGCGTACAAGAAAGAACTGGTGCAACACAGGCTAGTGTTGAATTATTTAACTGCTGTTACTGGAGGGTATTGCGTAATGTTAGCCACCCAGTTTGGAGTAAAATGTTGCACCTACGTCACCAATGATACTAGCGACCCCAAGGAGGTGATAGACCGAAAGATGGATGAAATTCTGCAGCTAAAATGGGAGTTTCGTAAGAACCATAACGCTTAAGTGGCTGAAGTAGGGGAAGAGATAGAAGGATGGGTTTCATGGCTGAACCCAGTAAAATGGTTCTCAGGTCTAGGGGAATGGGTCCAGGAAGTGATCGCTAGAATAGGCAAATTCTTGATCCTTATACTAATTGTCATCATAATAATTGGCATATGCGTCCGGTGTGTTCCTATTGTGTTGAAGTGTGGAAAATGTAAAAATAGAGTAAAACAAAAGAACGAAACTATGATGGTGGTCAGTAATGACAATATGAATACCGAGGTAAATATAGAACTGCATTACAACCCTGAACTAGGAAATACCATCTTTTAATGTATTATATTTAGCCATGCATAGAATTTATTATTGAAATGTTATTTTTAAAACACCTCAGATAATGTAAAGTCTAAATTCCCCTTCAAGACTGCTTTTATAAGACTGGTGCATTCCCACACCTTTCACATGATCTTCCAAGATCGGCGGTGTATGTATAATAGTAGTTTTATGTCCCCACTCAGAGACACATTATTGATGGATTAAGAACCACCTTGTGCCATCCCATAATAACACTAAATAATATGTAACTGTAAGCCTAAATTAAAATCTAATAGCAGATTGTGATAGCATGTTGTTCGCTATCAAAGGGTGGACTGTCAAAACTGGATTATTGAATCGCAGCGACACCATCTTGCGACTGGCCGCAAGTCACCATTTTGCGAATGGCCACCTAAGTGCCATTTTAGATAAACTCACACTTTAGTACATGTGGCAATAATACTATTAGCATCATGCGATTGCATCTGTGACCATTACCATAAGTTACGGTGATTCACCAAAAGCCCATTTCATGACTTTACATAGTTTGGGTGTTCTGGATAAAGTGCATATTATTATAATTCCCCTAAAGGATATATTGCATTTAGCTAGAACAGAGCAAATGGCCATTTGATAACTAGCCTGTGTAGATAAGCTTCCTGGATAACGTCTGCTCTCACTCCAGGTGGCCCGGCTAGAATACACACCATACATTAGCAGGCTTCCTGCAATGAAATAACTTCAAAGCCAAGAGTGTTATCTTAGGTCTGGGTTTTGTAGCTGGGCTAATTTGCATTCACACAAGAGTCTGGGAGAATAAAAGGCTTTTCTTTAGCGCCTGGGAAAGGTGGGGGCTGCTGAGAGAGGGGGCATGTGAAACTATAAGGCTCAGCATTTCACACTGCTAGGTGTTTACTTAGTAAGTGAGATTTAAGTGCACCATTTCTCATACACACATTAATATGCACAATTGCGCTGGTAACTAATCGCATATTAGCAAATACATAAGACCTTGTATGAAAACACTATTTTATTAGCTTCATGCGCACGCATCTGCCCCAAGTTAACTAGCGTCTCACACATTACATATCCACATAAAAGGTTTAATAAGCTTTAAGGTGTAAGATTTAAGTTGGTTCAGTTAGTATAAATGCTGTGAAATAAAGATATTTGATAACTAAGGTTTTATACATGCTAAGAAAGCCGTGTTTGGTTTCGTATTGATGCGTACTCTTTCAACAGAATTCCGGTATTATCAGTGTGGAGATCGCATCATGCATTCTCAACTTATGGACCGCAGAGACTTCAAGCAACAAAATGTATATTATGAACAACTGTTAGGATGTTGCATGGGGGCGGGAGGGCAGAGACCCCCAGTTGTTAGAGGCTGGGATGAGTCTATTTGAACCAGCCTGTTAAACGCTCTGTAACAGATGCTTCCCCCCTGGGAACCAATGGCAAAAGCAAGAAACTTTTCTATTGTCCTGTCTATTCTGGGGGGGGGGTATAAATATGTGTGCTCCAACACTGGGTTCTTAGTCTTCTTGCTGAATGCTGACTGAGGGGTTTCTTGCTGATGCCTAACATCTGGACCAAAATGCACTGCATATGTATACTGTACTTGGGTCTGTATAATTCCTTTGCGCCGAATTGTGTCTGGATCAATAGCGTGTAACTGACTGTACTTTTACCTGAATAATACTTGTGCTTTGGAACCACAGATTCCAGGTCTTAAGTCTTTATTTACTGTATGACTGCATACGCAAATTAGCGTCATCCTTAGAGGTTTATAGGTAGGATATTAGAAGGTATAGGCAGGGGTATATAGAGGTTCTGATCCAGTATCATCACTACTGTGTAGCGTAATGTGTATAAGGGACACTACTATGTAGTGTAATGTGATTAAGGGCCACTACTGTGTATGGGAACACTCCCTTTTTTCGGCCGTGTGCCTGCAATGCATGCCGTCCTGGTTTACAATATGAAGGGGGGCACCAATGCTCTATCTGGCACAGGGCACCAAAATGTCTAAATATGGCTCTGTGATAATATCAATGTTGTTGAACTGTCGACATGCTCAGCACCTCCATCACACAACACTGACACCTATTAACACAGGATATGCCAGTAGGTCATGGTCTCTAATATACACATGTATATAAGTGGTGCTGAAATATAATATTTTCTATAAACTTACCTCACAGCTTTCTCACTTTAGCTACTGTACCTTGGCAATTCTCATTCCATTTTAATTTTATCACACCAGGGCCACAACTAGGGGGGGGCTGGAGGTGCACGTGCACCGGGTGCCCCGCTGCACCCGCCGCCAGTGTCCTCCAGTCCGGCCCCACAGAGAGGTTCCAAGCCGGACGCCCGCTGAGATTTTATTACCAGTGAGCGCCCGGCTCCTTCCCTGCAGCGCTGCAGTAGCTGGAGGCTGGAGTTCTCCCCTGAACTCCAGCTTCTGGATCTCCCCACGGGCACTATGGGAGAGATGTCATGACGTCTCTCCCATAGTTCCGAGGAGCATCCGGGCGGACCGGATGGCGGTGGACGTACGAGCGGGGTTTAAGGTAAATAATTTTTTTTTCTGTGTAAGCGGCACTACAGGGGCATTACTATGGGGGCATTACCATATGGGCACTACTACAGGGGCATTACTATGAGGGCATTACTATATGGGCACTACTACAGGGGCATTACTATATGGGCACTACTAGAGGGGCATTACTATGAGGGCATTACTATATGGGCACTACTACAGGGGCTTTACTTTATGGGCAGTAATAAAGGGGCATTACCCTATGGGCACTACTACAGGGGCATCACCATATGGGCACTATTACAGGGGCATTATTATATGGCACTACTACAGGGGCACTACTACAGAAGCATTACTTTATTAGCACTACTACAAGGGCATTACTATGGGGCATTACCATATGGGTACTACTACAGTGGCATTACCTCAGGGGGTATTACTATAGGTGCACTGCTTGAAGGGGGCTTTAATATTAGAGATGAGCAGATTCGGATCTTAGAATTCCGAACCCACTTGAACTTAGCTATCTGAGCTGAGATCTGAGTCGGCTGGGGTTCTCCCGCCTGACTTGGATCTGAAAACAAGGCAAAACGTCATCATCCCGCTGTTGGGTTGATTGCCGCCATTTTCATTCCAGCTATGGAGAGAGTGAAGAGGAAGGAGGGTGCTGTGATCGCTATGCTGTTGCTGTGTGTGCATAGGGGCTGGCTACTGTTGTCACTTGTCAGGGTCTGGCTGCTTAATGTCCATACTGCATAGGGGCTGGCTGGCTGTTGTCACTTGTTAAAGGGGCTGGCTGGCTGACTGGCTGTTGTCACTTGTCATAGGGGCTGGCTGGCTGACTGGCGGTTGTCATTTGTCAAAGTGGCTGGCTGGCTGACTGGCTTTTGTCCACTAGTCCATACTCCATACTAGGGCTGACTGCTGTGCTGGGCTGTGCCTTTAGTCCATAAAGGCTGTGTTACTCTAGTATACTAGGAGCTGTGCTGCACACAGAAGAGGGGGCTTCAGTCCAGTGGCTCCTGTGTCACTGCAGTCCATAAGAGGTGCTGCTGTGTTGTCCAAGGGGTGCTCTGTCCATCAGGGGTGCTCTTCAGCCCCTGTGAGGTGCGCTACCCACACTTTTCAGCAACATAGCTGTGCAGGATTGCTGCATCTGTCATTTATCAAGGGGTTGCTGCCTTGTTCAGGGGTGCTCTTCCCCACAAGTGCAAAAAAATAATAAAGTGTTTTTTTTCTGTGTGTGTGTGCATGTTAGCCACACTTATCTGCAACATAGTTGCACAGGATTGCTGCATCTGTCGTTTATCAAGGGGCTGGTGCCTCATTCAGGGGTGCGCCCTCCCAAGTGCAAAAAAAAAAAATGTTTTTTTCTGTGTGTGTATGAGCATAAGCCACACTTATTAGCAATGTAGCTGCGCAGGATTGCTGTATCTGTAATTTATCAAGGGGCCGCTGCCTCGTTCAGGGGTGCTCTTCCCCAGTTTTAAAAAAATATATATAATTTTTTGTGGTTGTGTGCGTTAGCTGCCCTATAATTTCATTGTGACAATGCTGTAAGACCGCAGTGAGTATGGAGGACAGTCACATGACAGGAGAGCAGGATCCACATACCAGTCTTGTAGCTACCAGCAGCAGTCATGATGACGATGCAAGGCTGTCAACGGCATCTATAAAGGCCGATGTCCCAGGGCTTAAGTTAGGCCATGTAAAATCAACTTTTACCCTGTTAAAGAATGAAAAATCTTAAGCTAAGTCAGCTTTAGAGAAACAAAAAATTGGCAATATGCCATTCACTACACAAAGTGGTAAGGAAAGGATAAGGCCTTGGCCTTTATTTATGACTGGTGGTTCTAGTTGTGATGATTTAAGCCCTTCTGCTTGTAGGAAGGGTACAAAAAAAATTAAAATTGTCTCCGAAAAGTCATAGATCCACGAGGAGAGTCCAAGTGTGTCCGCGGTTGCCATGTGTGATCCTGACCTTGCTAATACAGTACTTGTAGAAAATCCTCCATCCACCATTTGTGTGCCCTCTGCAAATGTGGGGATGAGCAGCACGAGTCAACATGCTGACATAGAAATCGAGGATGCTTCTGTGGAATTGCACCAGGAGGATGAGGAGGATATTTACGTAGTTGGTGATAACAACAAGGATGATGAGAATGTTGATGATGATGATGATGAGGATGTTGATGCCGAGGATGTTTGTGTAAAAACTGTAAATCAGGCAACAGTTGTTGCCCATGGTGGGCAAAATCCATAGTAGCCATGCCTGGGCAAAGGACCAAAACAATCTACTTGTCATGTGTGGAATTACTTCCATCCAAATCCAGACAGCCTTAGCCAAGCCATTTGCAACCACTGCCATGTAACAGTGAGTAGAGGTAAGGACCTTAACCATCTAGGAACCTCCTCCCTGTTACGTCACTTGCAGCACATTCATCACATTGGAAAGGGTATTTCAAGTTCTGAAACTTTGGGGACAAAAAAAACGAACAACAATCAGTGCAGTGTCACCTAGCTGTTCCCTTCAATCTGGATCCAAGCACCTGCAATTTCCACCACCAACACCTGCATCATCATCAACATCTTCATTCATAATTGGAAGTAGTCCTGCATCCAATTTTATAAGAATGACTGACTCCTCTCCTATCCGTGATTCCTCAAAAGGATCCTTGAGTGCTACGCCTGTCGCTGCTGCTGGGGGTGGATCTTCATCCCAGAAAGGGACAGAGAAGACTACTACTAGTAGTAATTAAAAACAACAATAGACTATTAAACAGTCCTTTGATAGATGAAGTAAGTATAACTGCTGTCACCCAGTTTCACAGCAGGTCACTGACGCCATGACAGCTGTGCTAGTATTAGAAGGTGAAATAATAGAAAATGAGGATGATAGTGTGGAGTAAGTGCAAAAGGAGGATGATGGGGAAATTTGTGTCCTATCTGACGCTAATGAGGATGTTGATGATGAGGATGTTGTTTGCATAAATCAGCCACCAGTGGCAGCAGTTCTTGCTCATGATAAAAAGAAAGCCAGAAAAGCCACGTCTTGGGTGTGGAAATATTTGAATCTAAATTCTGACAACAGTTGTGAAGGCATCTGTTCCATTTGTAAAGCCAAAGTTAGCAGAGGAAGGGACGTTCAAATAGGCACCTCCTTCCTGTTATGTCATTTGCAGCGAGTTCATGCAATTTGTTTAACAAAATTTGGACCAGCACATGCAATCTCAACCACCAACACCCTCATTATCAACCTCCTCCTTAATAATTTAAGGTAGTCCTTCCAAAAAATGTTTTGTGGGGGCCCACACAAACCAAGGAGTTAAGCCACGAAAGTGTCAGTCCTAGTCACTAAAGTGCTTGGTTTGTTAAACACTGCATGTCCTTTTTAATATCCCACATAAGAGTGGGTGAGAGAGACAATTACATCTTACACCTCTTTTCTTTACATATTGCACAATTTGGGGCATTGCCGACTGACATTACTATAGTTTATTAAACTGCCATCCTGTCTGCCACTGCTGTGTGGTAATGTTTCATAGATATCCTATATTTTTTTAAACTGCCGTGCGTTTGTGCCGCTGCTCTGTCACTTACTTTAGCCAGCCAGCTCGCTGCAGCCTTTGGCCTATATTGGTGAAATATAGTGAAATCAATATTGTGAGCTGTGAAGTGGTTAAAAATGCATGGAAATTCCTGAAAATGATTGTCATTAAGGTTAATAATACTGTGGGAACAAAAACAGGCCCAAATTTTGTGGTTTTACCTGTTTGTACAATTTTTTGGAAAAAATACAGAACCAAAACCAAAACAAAAAAGCAAAACACCAAGGAAATAGATCCAAAACCAGATCCAGATCCAAAACCAGAGGAGATACAGATCCAAAACCAAAACACGTGAGTCGGCGCGCATCTCTAATGACTATAGAGGCACTGCTGCAGGGGGCATTACTATAGGGGAATTACATGGGGGGCCCCAAATTACTGTCTTGCCACGGGTGACAAAAATCCTAGTTTCGGCCCTGATTCACACTATAGATATACACACAGATATATCACTTCTAAACATTTTAAAATTAAAAAACAAAATGATAATAATTCTTCATAATTCATTTATTATTTTTTCCCAGTGTGCCTATAGCCAAACACATATCAATCACAGCACCTAAACATTGAAATTCCCTGCTCTCAAGGCGCTGGTTGCTATCAATGGGATATCATTATTTTATCTGAACTGGCAAATTTATGATTTTTTAGAACAGCAGCAATGATTCTATGTTGAAAATAATACCAGTCCTTGCTCCTGAACTGATTACCTGCAGTGTGCAGCTGAGAGGGACACTTCCAATATCTGCTGTAGATGATAATTCATAAATCACACTGACACCCTGAAGATTGAGTTCTTTATGCTCTTGTGCACATTTGTATTAGTCACCTTCAGAAAATGTTACAGTTGTCTGTACACTAACTGTCCTTAGACACAGTTTGTAAAAAAAATAAGAAAATCAATCCCCTTCTAATGCTATGTTATCACACTGATTTAAACCTGCGTCATGGTCATAAATGATCTTGTGAAAACAATTGACAGTGGTTTAGTAGCAGTCCATCCACCTCTGAATAAGGCCCTCCAGAATCGCACGCAGGGTTTTTTTTCTGAGAACCCAGAAACCCCCCCTGATAAACTTGAGAGAAGACATCATGTTCATAAGCACCACCCCCCCCTCGTGGCAAAAAGTTGCGATTCACTGATCAATAGGGAGGAGGCAGAGCCAATATGAAGCGATTCCATTAGAATTGCTTCATTTGGCTCCACCCCCTCCCTATTGACTGGCGAATCAAGGTATTTTCGCGCTAGGAGGAGGGGCCTAATGATGTTGCCAGCCTGCCAGGTCTGCAAGGTAATTGTGTGTGTAATGTATGTATGTATATACATATATATATATATATATATATATATATATATATATATATAAAATATGTATGTATGTGTGTGTAGGGTATGTGTGACATATGTATGTTTATGTGTGCATATCTATATGTGTGTGTATGTATATATACAGTATATATTAGAGATGAGCGGGTCCGGATTTCAGAGATCTGAACCCACATGAACTTAGGAGATATGAGGCAAATCCGAGTCGGCTCGGGTTTTCCCGCCTGACTCGGATCTCAAAACGAGGCAAAACTTCATCATCCCCCTGTCGGATTCTCATGGGTTTTGGATTGTATAAAAGTTCCCGCGATTGTCACCATTTTTCATTCCGGCTGTGGAGAGTGAAGAGAGATGGGGCTGTGAATGTGCTGTTGCTGACGCTGTGCATACGGGCTGGCTACTGTTGTCATTGTCACTCAGGGGGTGGCTGCTTATGTCCATAGGGGGCGAGGCTGGCTGTTGTCCATATATAGGGGCTGGCTGGCTGTTGTCCTGTCCACTCCATAGGGACTGGCTGTTGTCCATAGGGGCTGGCTGTTTCCAATATAGGGGCTTGCTGGCTGTTGTCCTGTCCATAGGGACTGGCTGGCTGTTGTCCATAGGGGCTGGCTGACTGCTGTGTTGTCCAGGGGGTGCTCTTTATATCAAGGGTGCTCTTCACCCCCAGTGTGAAAAAAAATTAAAATAATTCTGTGTGTGTGTGCGTTAGCCACACTTATCAGCAAGGTAGGTGTGCAGGGGTGCTGCCTGTGTCATTTATCAAGGGGCTGCTGCCTCGTTCAGGGGTGCTTCCCCCATGTGTGAAAAAAATAAAGTATTTTATTTCTGTGCGTGTATGCATGTTAGCCACACTTATCAGCAACGTAGGTGCGCAGGGGTGCTGTGCTGCCTGTGTCTCATTTATCAAGGGTCTGCTGCCTTTTTCAGGGGTGCTCTTCACCTCTTCAAGTCCTGCATCCAATTTCATAAGGACTGACTCCTCTCCTATCCATTGTTCCTCAGAAGGATCCTTGAGTGCTATGCCTGCTGCTGTTGCTGTGAGTGGATCTTCACCCCAGAAGGGGACCAGGATGAAGACTACTTTCAGTAGTTCAACCAAACAATTGACTGTCAAACAATCCTTTGCATTTGGGAGCAAGTATGACAGCAAACACCCAGATGCACAGTGGATTACTGATGCCATAACAGCTATGCTGGTATAAGATGTGCGTCCAGTATCCACCATTAATGCAGTGGGTTTTAGACAGTTAATGGAGGTCCTGTGTCCCCGCTACCATGTCCCTTCTAGATTCTACTTCTCTAGAATAGCAATTCCCAATCTGTACAAGGACATTAAAAAAAATGAATTAATGTCCTCCAAAATGCTGTTGTGCCCACTGTCCACTTAACCACAGATATGTGGACAAGTGGAACAGGGCAAACTAAAGGTTACATGACTGTGACAGCCCACTGGGTAGGTGTAATGCCTCCAACAATGTAAACAGCAGCAGCATCTAACAAATGCCAGCTCATTCAAAGGCAGGCTACTCTGTGTATCACTGGTTTCACTAAGAGGCATACTGCTGAGAACCTCTTAGAAAAACTCAGTGAAATCATTGCAAAATGGCTTACCCCACTTGGATTCTCCTGGGGATTTGTGATTTCTGACAATGCCAGCAATATTGTGCTCACACAATTAATTTGGTGGTGTAACATTTTTAAAAAAATGATAGGGGTGTGCAGGAGACGCTCTTGGTGGCCCGTAAGATTTCTGAACATTTTCGACATTCAGCAACTGCAAGATTGCAGAACCAGCAAGAACTGTTGAATTTGCCCTGCCATCAGCTGAAGCAAGAGGTAGTAACTAGGTGGAATTCTACCCTCTATATGCTTCAGCGGATGGAGGAGCACCAAAAAGCCATCCAAGGCTACACAATGGCCTATGATATAGGGAGATGAGCAGGAATGCACCTTAGTCAAGCGCAGTGGAGAATAATTTCCGTGTTGTGCAAGGTTCTCAAACCCTTCGAACTTGCCACATGTGAAGTTAGTTCAGACACTGCCAGCTTGAGTCAGGTCATTCCCCTAATCAGACTTTTGCAAAAGCATCTGGAGAAACTGAAGGAGGAGCTGAAACAGAGTGATTCCGCTAGGTATGTCGAACTGGTAGATGAAGCCCTTCAATTGCTTCGCCAGGATCCAAGGGTTGTCAATCTCTTGAAATCAGATCACTATATTTTGGCGACCATACTTGATTCTAGGTTTAAGTCATACCTTGTATCTTTCTTTCCGACTGACATAAATCTGAAAAGATGCAAAGAGCTGTTGGTGAAAAAATTGTCAGCTCAAGTGGCACGTGACACGGCATCTTCTTCTTCAGTTTCTGCAGCTGCCAGGAACAAACAAAATTTTCCTAAAAACCCACTGCTGGTGGTGATGCAGATCAGTCAGCAAAAACTAATGACATCTGGTTGGGTCTGAAAGAACTGCCTACAATGAGTGACATGTCTACTGTGACTTTGTCTGAAACGGTCACCATTCAGAGAATGGTGGATGAATATTTTAGGGATAGCATCCAGATAGGCATGTCAGACAGTCTGTTTCACTATTGGTAGGAAAGAGAGGCAATTTGGAGTCCCTTACACAATTGCTGTACTTAACTTGCCCACCCTCCAGTGTGTACTCTGAAACAGTTTTCAGCGCAGCCGGGAACTTTGTCAGTGATCTGCGTAGGAGATTAATTCCCCAGAATGTGGAAAAGATGATGTTTATCAAAATGAATTACAAAATCCATGAGGAAGACCTTTACCAGCAATTAAGTAAAAAAAAATACAGAAGTGTCTGTAATGGTGGATTCCATCTGGGACAAATTAATATTGTGTGAAGAAGAGGATGTACACACTGATGGGGATGACGATGACGACATCTGACCTTACCTATGTTGTAAAGCCAGTTTGTGTATCGGATAATTGCCACCAATGTCCACTATGCATTGGCAGCTTGTTTTTTGGTGGGTACAAACAAACCAATCATATTCAGCCACAAGTGGCAGTCCCTGTTGCTGAAGTGATTGGTTTGTTAAACTGTGAATGTCCTGTTTCATATATATACAACATAAGGGTGGGTGGGAGAGCCCAAGGACAATTCCATCTTGCACCATTTTCCTTTCCATATTGTGCTGTTTGGGGCATTGCTGTCTGACATTTTTAATGATATGGTTTATGAATGTCCAGAAATTGTAATGGCCACAGACAGCATCTCCTACATGCCCCTTTCATTTTTTTTAAAGCAAATTCTGAACCAACTACTGCTTGTGTCAACTCTGCGGCACAAGTCGAACAACAGTGACATTCAGCCAAGGGTTCTCAGCCCTCAAGGCTGCTACACGGCCCAAAAGCCACATCCTGCTGCATGGCCCAAAGGCCACCTGTCGTCACTCCTCACCAGCCCTCAAGGCTGTAACAGCCGCAACTTGCCAAGAGTTCCAGCCCTCAAGGCTGCTGCAGGACTGGTTTCTAATCATAACTCTGTATTCCAGTACTACTCAGCCCAGAGGCTGCATCAACAATTAACTATCAACTACCAATTCTTACTCCAGCCAGTGGCTGCGCCAACTATCAAGTATCAACTCCTCTTAATTCAGCCAGTGGCTGCACTTATTATCAAGTATCAACTATTCTTAGTTGGTACAGCCACTGGCTGAAGTATCAACTATCAATTCCTCCTTCAGTCAGTGACTGTATCAACTATCAATTCTTCAATCCTCAAGGGGTACCCCAACCATTATCTTTGCACAGTCCTCAACTCTATTTATCACTCAGTTTTCAGCCAGCTAGCTGGAAACAACCTTTTGGCCCTTAACCAGATGAAAAAAAATCAATATTGTGAGCTGTGAGGTGGTCAAAATTGACTGGAAATAAATATTATTGAGGTTAATTTTACTGTAGGAACAAAAATAGGCCTATTTTATGTGATTTTAGCTGTTTTTATGATTTTTTAAGAAAAATCCAGATCCAAAACCAAAACCGAAAAACAAAAACATGGAGGTGAGGTTTTGGCAAAACCAATCCAGATCCAAAACCAGGGGAGATCCAGATCCAAAACCAAAGAACGTGGGTCAGCGCACATCCCTAGTATATATGCATGTGTGTGTGTGTATATATGTGACAACCCCCATGGAACAATCATGCCTTTGCCCCTGCTCTCTATAACTAACAGGTATCTATATTAGCACACATAGGGACTGATTCAGCGTACGCATCGCAGTGCATGTGCGCGAACCGACCACTGTGATCGGGACTGCAGTGACTACGCAGACCCATCGCAGAGTGATTGACAGGAAGTGTGGTGGGTGGTTATGTGGGGGTGATGTGGGGGTGGTCGGGTGAATGCAGGCGTACCAGTGCATTTTAACGCCGTTCCATAAATTATCCACTGTGATACCAGACGCAGACTGAGGTCTCATAGCCTCTCACACCAAAAAGGGGCGATTGTCGATTTTGATCGACAGCTCGCACCGTTTTGGAGGCGTGGAGTGGGGGTGGCTTCAAAAACAGAGGCATTCCCATGTGAACGCCTGCCGTTTGTGGGCGGCCCCACTGACATCACCAGTGATGTCAGTGGGAGAGCTTCCGGCTCTATTAGAGCCAGAAGCTCTCTGGGGCTTGCGGCCACGAGACCCTACCACGAGGGTCTCATCGCAAGCCCGATGGTTGCGACCATCATCCTGGCCGCCCACAGCTATGTGAGCGGCCAGGAGACCGCTCCAAAAAGAAACAAAAACACCCTGATTCAGAGCGAGCGCTGTTTGAGAGCGTCCGGCTCTGAATCAGGGCCTCAGTTCTTGAAGTTGATGTGTTGGAAGCAGGAAAAATAGGTAAGTGTAAGAATCAGAGTGACTTTGACATGGGCCAATTGTGATGGCTACATGACTGGGTTAGAGTAACTTTAAAACATAAAAGGGTCTATTTACTAAGACTCTACATACCGTGGAATTAATGCCACTCCTGCTTCACCTGCTACCGCTGCAAAGCAGGAGCTGGCTACCACGGGTATGTCAGCACCTCGGCGGTGTAAGCAGCATAGTAAAGAGACACAGGACTTACCATCACCAGATCTCCAGAGTCCCGTGCAGCAGGAAGCAGAGGGGAGGGTTTTTTTTTTCAACAAACTATTAATAAACATCCAAACTGACACAACTCAAGTCCTGCTTCTCCAGTGAGGAGAAGCAGATACCGGCACCTACAGGAGGTGGTATCAGCGCTGGAGAAGCCACCCAACGGTAAGTGTCCTCTTCCCTTAGTAATACATGGGACACTTAGTGCTGCCATAGGTGTCTGCGGCTAGGACCTGCTACCGCCACCAATACTTTCTTTTATTAATATGGGGACTTAGCGGCACCTCTGGGGGGCGGCACTTCGGGTAACAGCCCTGTTAGCCCGCACCTAGAACCGTCCCTGTTCCCAGTATGCAGTGGTTAGTACCTACCAAAGGTGGTACAAGGTAGGACAGCTGGTTAACCAACGAAAGGGTCATGAGCGCCCAAGGCTCATTGATGCATGTTAGCAGCAGATCCTTTAAGTCCTGTAAGTCCCGAGGTGTGGCCTCCATAACTTGGACATGTTTTTCCAGCACATGCCACAGATCAGATTGAGATCTGGGGAATTTGGATGCCAAAACAATACCTTGATCTCTTTGGCATGTTCCTTAAACCATTCCTGAACAATCTGTGCAGTGTGGCCAGGTGCATTATACTTCTGAAAGAGGCCACTGCCATCATGGAATACCGTCGCCATGATTGGGTGTATTTGGTCTGCAAAAATGTTTTGGTAGGTCAAAGTTGTTCACATCCTTACACTTGCCCATTTATCCTGCTTCCAACATAACTGTAATGCTGCATACACACGTAAAGATTTTCTGTCCAACCATCCAACTAGTTGTTAGGTTGGAATGAAAATATGGTAACAGATGGGAGTAACTGATGATCAGCAATTTGCTCCTAAATGCCAGAAAACAGATGAAAATGGTCGTCAGACAAGTTTGTTAAATGTTTGATCTAAACAATTTGTTCAAACAACAGTTTTTGTCCATTTTCCGGCATTTGGGAGCAAATTTCTGATTGTCATTTGCTTTCATACCTTACCAGATTTTCATTCCAACCAATCAACTAGTTGGATGGTTGGACAGAAAATCTTTACGTGTGTACCCAGCATAGGAATTGACTGTTCAATTGCTGCCTTATATACCCCAACCCTTATTTGATCTAATTCACCATACACAACAGTAGACACTATGTTGTTTCTTCTGTTACCCTTCTGAGTATCCTGAGTAACATATATGTTTGAAAGCCACCAGTGCAATCTGCTATCACCAGCATTTACCGGTGCAATATTATCCAAGATTCAATTACATTCTAGAATAGGAGAGCATATATTATATCGAGTGCATGTTTTTGCACAGTGTACACTAAATTTGTTTTCCTCTTTTTGGTAAAATAACCCACACATCTTGAGAAGGAAGTGTAGTATCTATATAGATAGTTTGCAGACCCTCCAACATGACCCATTCCATTAGGTACAAAATGCTTTGCTGCTGGACTTACCTCTTAATTTATGATTGCAGCCATTTGTGCTGAAACACCTGTCTCATCAATTACCTAGTTCAACACAGGTGACTACAATCATACATTAGGTGGGAAGTCCAGGAGCAGAGTATTTTGTACTTAATGGAACGGGTCATGTTGGAAGGTAGGAATTTATGTTCATTGTCAAGCAATCGTAAAATCAGGTAGTGTACCTTTAAGGATCCTGCAGCATAGAAGGACATGTGATCAGGAAGTGGAGGGAGATAGGAAAAAGGAAGAGGAAGGAGACAAGCAATGAGGAGATGATGTCTTTATCTCCCTGTAATAATGCAAGTATTACTTATAATAAATAAACTACATAAGCAGCATACTTGATGAGTCATTGCTATGAAGAAAGGTACATCAGGATATAACAGGAAGGTTGGAGAAGCACTGGAACATTTGATCCCACGATTGCGGTGTTCCAAAAGTTTGAGCTGCATATTCCTATCTTCCGTTGAACCTTTTCCATTAGCGCAGGTTATCTTCATTTCTTCTGGTCAAAAAGTAAACATTAGGATTAGGCTGCTGGATGGGAGGTTAGGGTTGGGCTGCAGGGGGAGGGGGATTAGGGTTAGGCACTAGAGGAAGGGTTGTGGTTTGGGTTAGGGCAGATATACTCACTGGAACCGCTGCTTCGTGAGATGTCTGCACCAGAAGTCACACTAACAAGACTGCCAGGACCTGGAAGACGCCTCGGCAGCTGTCAGGAGCAGGTAAATCACTGCTAGCTAACCAGGGACTATAAATCGACATTCTAACATGCTAACATATAATCAGTGTCTACATGATTATGACTGTTGACATATTATGCCACACCCACCAAACACACCGCTCTTTTGCCATTAAACTGCCTTGACTGCTCAATGATAACTACATCTTACTTCTGCCAATTCTCAGATGCTGCTCCCTACTCATTAACTAAACACAGTCATTCTCTACTAGCTTCCAAAATTTTAAATGCTCCTTAAAAAATAAACCATCATTAATTCTTCCAGTCACTCAATTCCAATTTTGCTGACTCATGATTATAAGCTCTCATGAGCAGGGCCCTGTCTCCTCCTGTCTTATTTACTAACACTGCCTTCATTTGTGCTTCCTTGAATGATCTGTTAAAGCAGTGGTTCTCAAACTCGGTCCTGTGGACCCCACACAGTTCACGTTTTGCAGATCACCCAGCAAGTGCACAGGATTATTCATTACATTGACACATTTTAAAAGATCCACAGGTGGAGCTAATATCTCACTTGTGATTCTGTGTGGAGACCTGGAAAACATGCACTGTTTGGGGTCCTGAGGACCGAGTTTGAGAACCTGTGTGTTAAAGTATATGCATTATGTTTTTTCTGTATCTTAACTACTACATCTTATGTATTATGCCATAGAGTCGCATACAAGAGAGCTGACTCCACTTCAGTGGCTGGCTGGGCCGGGGGCAGGGTGCCATGTGCTCCCCGGGCCACAGCGTCATGTGGGCTGCAGGCAGTCTGTATCACTGTGACACAGACTGCACCGCGTGTGTAGTGCTGACCGGACGGAGTTCGGTCTGCGCTACACAGCGCAAACACACAGCTGCCGGCTGTTTGCTTTAGCAGCTGATGAGAGTCAGACAGACTCTCATCGGCTGCTGCTCCCACTGCCAGAGCCGGACATCTTCCGGCTCCCGCAGTGGGTAATGGGAGTGACGCGTCACTCCCATGACGCGTCACTCCCATAATGCAAAGCGGCGGACGGAGGAGCTGATCTCGGCGGCGGGACCAGGAGCAGGAGCGGGTGTCAGGTAAGTGTTTTTTTTTTTTTTACATTATGTGTGTCTACTGCGGGGGGTCTGGCACTATAAGGAGAAGACCACTACTGGGGGCACTACAAATGGGGGTACTACTACTGGGGGCGCTACAAGGGGGGGACTACTACTACTGGGGGCACTACAAGGGGGGGACTACTACTACTGGGGGCACTACAAGGGGGGGACTACTACTGGGGGCACTACAAGGGGGGGACTACTACTACTGGGGACACTACAAGGGGGGGACTACTACTACTGGGGGCACTTCAAGGGGGGGACTACTACTACTGGGGGCACTACAAGGGGGGGACTACTACTGGGGGGGACTACTACTAGGGGCACTACAAGGGAACTACTACTAGGGGCATTGCATAGGGGGGAGGGGACTACTACTAGGGGCACTACATAGGGGGGAGGGGACTACCACTGGGGGCACTGCATCGAGGGACCACTGCTGGGGGCTCTATATAAAGGGCAATAGTGGGGGTACTGCATAGGGGGAAGACTACAACTGGGGCCACTATTTAAGGGGCACTGCATAAGGGTTACCACTACTGGGGGCACTATATAAGGGGCTTACTACTGGGAGCACAAGGGGCACTGCATAGGGGGGATCACTACTGGGGGCACTACTCGGGGCCTGCACAAGGGTGTCCTCTCCTGAGGGGGCGCCGTAGCGCGCACGTTCTTTCGGGCACCCTGGCTACACGCTACTCCTCTGCCAGGGCCGCCTGCATGCATTTGCCCCCCAGGCTAAAAGTTGCCAGCCAGCCCCTGCTCCACTTGCTGCTAAATGCTGCTGAACGGATATGAATGTGGCATCCGCACTTAGGATAAGTGTTCCATGGCATGTAGACAGAATTCCGGGCTATTTGGAGGTGAGAATGTGCAAAGATCCAGCTGATTTTGGACCAATTGTTTGTACCAAGGATAGGGCTGGTACATACAGTGCTGATGCTAATAAAGGCTGCCCTCGCAAGTGAATATATAGTATATGGTGCAGTCCCTATACAGGCAGAGATCTGCATCTATTTTCAAGCATGCAACATATGATATAACTGAATTGTGTAGGACTCTCAATCAGACCCTTTATGTACAATGGGCCTAATTCAGTGATGTACGCTATAGCAGTGCCCCTGCACACAAACATACAAAAGCTGCAGGAAGTGTTTTAAGGAAAAAGGCGCCCACTGCTGGCTTCCCTGATCCGCTGCTGCGTCCAAAGACACAGCCATTGGATCAACTGCATGACCATCAGACATCTGAGTAACCCTCAAATTACTCAGGATGTCTAGAAAAATCACACTGCTGGGACTAGACAAGCTGCATCCACGGAAACAGCTTCTGGCTTTGTCATGCTAGAAAATGAGGTTGACATGCCATGTTTTCTGGGACACTGCCCATTGCTGCGCCTAAACGCCAGCAGCATGTCAATCATACTGTGGCTTTGAGGCATTGCAACCGATGTCACAGAAACAGATCTGCGCATGCGTAGATCTGAAAACATCCCCGCAGTATAACACTGCAGAATTTTATTTTGCTCTATAAATAATATAATAATAATAATAATATTTACTTCACATTTGTTTAAAGTGAGAAATATTCCACAATACAGGAAAGTAATTTTCTTTTCCTCAACAGTTGGGGCTATTTCACCAGCCAGCGGAAAACTGTCCAAAGCCAGACTTTTTTTCCCGGCAATCAGTGCCTTTCACATGCAGCGGCTTTAAGCCATTTTTGATGTTACGGTTTGTTATGCTAATGTAGTAGGCATGCGCAGCAGCAGCAGCAGATGGAGTTGTGGGCGGGTACAAGGTAAGAAAAGCCGGTGTGTGTGAAAGGAAACATTGCAAGTGGTGCTTCATTGACTTGCAGTGACGGCACGGACATGGCACAGTAGCCGTCCTTGTCAGTGGATATTCCCGGCTGTAAGGTGGCCGCCGTGCCGTGTCCGTGCTGTCTGAAAGGACCCATCCGTTTACATGCTTTATTAAAATTACTACACGGCTAAAAAACGGCAGTTAAACCGGCGTGTGGGAAAAAGCCCTTGCTCCTTCTAAAAGAAAACTCAATACCATCTTTATTTATTCACAATGTCGACAGTCATAATGTTGACAGTTATAATGTCAACATTGTTGAAATGTCAACTTGGAACATGTCAACATTTGCAAAATGCCAATATTAGGGTTAGGATGTGGGAGGGGTTAGGGTTAAGTTGCCGGAGGGCTAGGGTTAGCTGTGAGAGAGGAGGGAAAGGGTTAGGCTGCGAGAGGGGAAGGTCAGGGTTAGGATGCTGGGGAGTGTTAGGGTTAGGCTGCGAGAGGGGAGAGTTAGAGTACGACTGTTTGAGGGGAGGTTTAGGCTGTGGGGGAAGGTTACGATTATACTGCAAGAGGGGAGGGTTAGGCTACGAGAGGGGAGGGTTAGGGGTGTTGCGGGAGGGGAGGGTTAAGGGTAGGCTGCGGGAGGGGAGGGTTAGGGTTAGGCTACAAGAGGGGAGGGTTAGGGGTAGGCTGCGGGAGGGGAGGGTTAGAGTTAGGCTGCAGAAGGGGAGGGTTAGGTTGGAAGGTTAGGGTTAGGCTGCGGGGGAGGGTTAGGGATAGTATACTCACTGCAGACAACTCCACCGAAACTCCACGTCAGCTGACTGCTGGACCACAAGATACATTTGGAGCAGCTGGAGCAGGTAAGTGAAGCCTCTGCATCCTGGGACTGCTTTGTCGCCATTCTAATCATGTTGACATTTCATCAGCATGTTGACATGGTCATAATGTCAACATGATGATTGCCGACATACCATACCAAACCATTTTAACTCATTGACTGTAGTAGCCTAATAATGACTTGTGCCAAAAAAGTGTGCTGTAAATTGCAGATACATCTCAGTCTTACAAAGAATACAAGCAGGAGGAGAAACTGTAAATCAGTAAGGGCTCTATTTACTACAATCCGCATTTGTAATGCAGATTGTAGTGTGATATTACAGACTGAATTCGCATTGTGAATTCAGGCAATATCACAGGTAGTTACTAAAAATCCTTTGCAGGGACAGAGCTTGCGATAAAGCACTGTCCTTGCGAATCCCCTCCGCACACTTATCACGGTATTTTTGCAAAAAATACCGTGACAAGTGCCGACGCATGCACCGACCGTCGTCAAGCGAACCCCCCGCGATCGCGGACCCCCCCGAGAACCTCCCCTTAATTGCACTTACCTGCAGTCATCGGTGCTCCGGTGATGTCCTCCGTAGCTCCGGTCAGCTGACATCCCATACTGCACTGGGACTCGGTCAAGTGACGACCGGGCACCAGTGCAGGCTGGGAGACCAGCTGACCGGAGAGAGGACATCACGGGAGCCCCGATCTCCAATCCCTGGACTCAGGTAAGTTTTTTTTTTTACTATTTTTTTTTCTTTTTTTTTTTTTTAGCAGAGATCAGCATGTGGTCTGTTTAGACCACACAGCTGATCACTGGGCCCGGCTCCGGGCTCTGCATGTTAGAGCGGAGCAGGAGTCCGGTAACCGGGGGAGACCCTGGATAACGCCAGGTGGCGTTATTATCACAGGGCTTTCCCCGGTATTTTTTCACAATTTATTTTTAGTAACTTTGGCCAGATCACATTTCCCATTACAATTATGGGAAATGCGATCTGCTTACTAAAAATAAGTGATAATTAGGGCTTGGAGTAGAATTTTACGAATTCTACTCCAATTTCCCTGTAGTAACTTTAGGTGATACTAAAATAATGTGAAAAGACTGTGAAAAGACCCCTTTTCACATTTTAGTAAAAATAATGTTAATAAATAGAGCCCTAAGCTCTATCCCTGCGAATCCCCTCCGCACACTAGTCACGGTATTTTCGCTAAAAAAAAAAATACAGTGACAAGTGCCCAGCGCATGCGCCAACCGGCCGCCGCTGCTACCCCCCCTGGCGCTAAGTCCCGCCCCTGTCACCAGCCCCGCCCCCCATGATTGCGGACCCCCCGTGACCCCCCCTCTCCCTTAATTATACTTACCTGCATGATCCGGGCTCCGGTGATGTCCTCCATGTCCTCCGGTCAGCTGACATCCCATACTGCACTGGGACCCGGTCACCTGATGACCGCGCCACAATGCGGTAAGGGAGACCAGCTGACCGGAGGGAGGACATTACCGGAGCCACGAACTCCGGTCCCTGGACTTAGCAAAATCAAAAATTAACTTACCTATTTTTTTTGTAGTGTATCAGCATGTGATCTGTTTAGACCTCACAGCTGATCACTGGGGCTGGCTCTGGGCTCTGCTCTCCCTGTCAGAGTGGAGCAGGAGTCCGGTAACCAGGGGAGACCCTGGATAACGCCACCTCCACGTGGCGTTATTATCACAGGGCTGTCCCCGGTATTTTTTCACAATTTATTTTTAGTAACTTTGGCCAGATCACATTTCCCATTACAATTCTGGGAAATGCGATCTGATTACTAAAACTAAGTGATACTTAGGGGTTTGAGTAGAATTTTACGGATTCTACTCCAATTGCCCTATAGTAACTTTAGGTGAAACTAAAATAATGTGAAAAGGGTGTGAAAACACCCTTTTTCACTTTATTTTAGTAAAAATAATGTTAATAAATAGAGCCCTAAGTGTCCAATGAGGAAGTTGCTGCCTTGGTAATGAGTACAGTATAATAATGTATGCTCATTTTACAGTAAGGAATGTAGAAATAGCAATCTTTGTTGATCTTCTGTAGGATATTTATGGTGATGGCAATTTCCTCTCATAAAGCTTAGTATTACCTGCTGTGTGATTGCTACTAATGGCCACACGGAGTAGGTGTTAAATAAGGAAGAGTGAAAGTGCTGATTGCAGAAATGGAGAGAGCCTGTAATTCTCTCAGCACTGGCTTTTATTTGTGAGATCATCAGTTTCTCAAATGCAAGTTAGGCCATCAAACTAACCTAAAGGGACCAGACATTAATATGGATCTACACTACAGCCATAAGATAGGAATACAGCTCTGATAACATGTACTCAGACTTTCTGAGATAAATCATCATAGACCGAATAAATACTGTAGCACTAACTTTGATCCTAAACATATAGGGGTCTATGCACTAAGCCTTGGAAAGAGATAAAGTGGATGAAGATAAAGTACCAACCAATCATCTCCTAACTCATTTTTCAAACACAGCCTGTAAACTGACAGTTAGGAGCTGATTGGTTGGTACTTCATCTCCATCCACTTCAGCTCTCTCCAAGGCTTAATACATAGACTCAATAACATTTTACTTTGTAAATAACCTAATTCCTGATTACTTTTTATGCTTCTCTTGTATGCAACTGGCGCTTAAAATGTAAATACCTTATTCAATAAACTAGTGTTTAGTTGGGACTAATTGTTTGACGAGGATTGGTTAGTGACATATTAAATGCCTGTCATGAATAAAGCATCCTCTAAAAAACACCACCCTACCCCGGATACATTTAGGGGTCTATTTACTAAGCAGTATTAGGAGACAAAGTAAAAAGTGATAAGGTACCAGCCAATCAGCTCAAAACTGCCATTTTCAAACACAGCCTATGAGATGACAGTTAGGAGCTGATTGGCTGGTACCTTATCACTTTTCACTCTGTCTCCTAACACTGCTTAGTAAATAGATCCCTTAGTGTTTTGGTCATCAAACTAATAATCACTGATTGCCAAATAGTCCTTTCTGCACTTCCTGAAGCACCTATAAATCCAATGGTGACTGCTGTATCCAGGGCCGTAACTAGGGTAGTGTGACCAGTGCCATGGCACAGGGCACCGCAGGGCAGGGGGCGCTGTTTGGACCTGTAAACTTTCCTGTTTATTATCATTCTCGCTTGTAGCTTCCTCTTCCTTTATCCCCAGCATCTCCTGGCCTCCCCTATCTCTTCCCTGGCCCTTCCCCATGAGGCCATGGCCCTTTTTCAGGTGCTCTATCTTAAGTCCCTATTTAAAGAATGGGTGGGGGGGCACCAATGCTCTCTCTGGTACAGGGCACCAAAAAGTCTAGTTACGGCTCTGGCTGTATCCATGCAGGGTGGTATAGAAGCCTGGTGGGAAGTATTGTTAATAGGCACATGATTGTTTTATCATGGTTGTTATACTGAAATGAAAACTTTCAACAGCTGACGCAGATATGCTCGCACGTACATGTAGATGCACCTGCAATGACATCACAAGTACTTCATGAATCAATAAATAGATATTTTATGCACATGATCATATTCAACACATTAATCTGAGTAATCATCATATACACATTTTTTCTTTACAAACGACAAAATAGACAATAAGGCAGATAGACCCAAACTACAAATATGACAACGGAGTTTAGTAGACTGCAAGACATCACATACAGAATCTCTATCACCACTGGACCTGCCACTTACGGTATATCACAGATTTTATGTTAGCTCTAACACATCAGCTTCAAGCACAGAACAGGTTTGCACTGTCACACTAGTCTATAACAGTAAATAAATACTTAACTAATGAATTATATAATGAGCTGTGTTACAGCCTGGATATACCTCAATTGCTGATATGGCCTAAAAAAAAGCTTTTGAGGGTTGTGTGTGGTTCTACCTATCTGGCACATAATGAATCACCTATTCTATTTGTTAAATGCTATACAGCATAGATTTGCACAATATAATGTTTATTTACTATTTAAGTAACCCTCCAGTTGTTGTAGTTATACACATTAAGATTTGTATGTATTGATATGAGGGCAACTGCATAGGATATCATTATTGATATTTTTAGTGTTATATGTATATTTACCACTTAAGGCCCGCATACATCAGAGACGGATCGCCGCGATTCAGAGATGCCGGGTCGGCGGATCGGTGAAATCCAAAATGATCGTGATTTGCGGATCGCTGATATTTAACATGTAGAATTTCACAGATTCTGCGATGGATCGCGGCACATCGATGTCTGCCGGTCGGCATTTCCGACTGGCTGATGGGCGTATCCGATCGCAGGATTGCAGCGATTCATCTCTGATGTATGGGGGCCTTTGGCTTGCAATACAAAGCAGCTTTTCTGGAGTAATGCTAATGCTGGGGACAATAAAAGTAAATAGTGTCTGGTTGGTGGGGTTATGTACTGTACAGGTAATAGCATATCAGATTAGTCATTTGTGGCTTTAAAAGCACCATTTGTACTGAAGGAGTTCCCTTGCACACAAAGAGTGACTATACAAATATCTGAGAATATTCCTCTTTTAAAATGAATGAAATGGTGATTTTATGACTTACTCCATTGCATCCATACACTTATCCTCAGCCATTATTTTAAGCACCATAACAAAGCCAATAAAGTACACTACCTACTATTGTCTTTTTCTCTAATTAGGATAATATAGTTAGTTATACAGTAGTACTTAAAGTGTATGTGTTGCCTACACACAGTGGAATCATTTTGTGCACTGAACTAATATTCATGACAATGTTGCCTTAAATTATCTAGGAATTTGTGCCATCCCTGAGGCATGAGGCATTCTCGTCTCATTTCTCTGTAGTTGACAGGTACAGTTTAATATAAGTCCTAACCCCATTTCTTATATGTATTCTTAATTTACATTTTTGAATTACGTTTAGAAATGTTGAAACCTGTCTTCTGTACAGGATTTAGGAGACTTCCTCTCTCTTATACCTTCAATCATGATATGTGTGTACTGTAGCCGGACATTGCGGTGGCACGTTCCAGATAATTAAATTCCCATTATTGGGGCCAATTTATCGGTTAATAATTGCGGTATGTTCCCCAAAAATACCAGTTTTTATGGGGGATACCCACATATATTAAGTATCCCCCAGAGGTATTATAGAGGGATCGCAGCATATATCTCCACTATCTACTGCTGTCCCTCCATTTCCACCAGCACCGCAACCCCCATAGGTTTCTATTGGGGATGCAATTCCGTTAGATTACCAAGTTCCGAAACGCAGAGATCTGACGATGGCGTAAGCCACTGTAGCTTATGGACTACAGATCGCATAATTAGCTGCGAGGGGGTTCCATAGGAACCCTCCCCCAGCAATGGCCGCCGTGCATGTGTGGTCTGTAGACCACGCATGCGCAGCAGTCCAAGCACAGGAGTGAAGAGACCACTGATGACACGGTCACTTCATTCCCAGCACATCGCAGGAACGGGCCCCTTTCGGAGCCCCTGTCCCTACCGGCGCCCTTTAGTACATTCAGGCACTATGATCACATCCTACAATGCGATCATGGGAACTAATATTGCACCCAGATCGCATTGCAAAAGTGATCATTAATAAATTGGCCCCTGTTCTGTTACCAGTACAAAGACAGAAGCCTCATACCTGGTCACAGAACTGCTCATTGACTTCAAACATCCTTAGAGTTCACAGTACAGGAATCACCATAATTATTATGTCATTGATTTGACAATCAGTGGAACATTTTATGTGAGAACATATGAAGTAGGATTAACACTGCAACAGTATGTTGCTTGTTCGATCATTTTATTTTGTAAGCTCACATGTTTATGGGCTATCTGTTTGACACATGGACCAATAATATTCTGATTGGGCAGCCTAAGAGCTCTAATTATGTGCTTGATTTACTGATTTCAGCAAATTATCCCAGGTTCCCAAATTTCACTGCACTTCCAGAGATGGGAGCTCCATCTATTTGCACAATAGTGATCTCAATATTGTACTTCTCAACAAATCATTGTACTTCTCAATATATTATATAGTACTTTGAATAGCTATTTGTACATAACAATATTGGTCACAAGCCTATTTGTATAGTATTTATGAGGGTCCCCTTACCAGTTACATACATTTCAGCAGCAGGATTAAAATAAAGGAAGTATAGACAAACGTATACAATATGCTAGCACAGAGAGGAGGACTGCAACCTGCTTGTATATTTGGTAGTGGTAATATTAAAAAATAACTGTAAAGCAGTAAGCTGTGTCATAAACAGTAGAATTACCATGGGCCCCTTGCCTGCACAGTGAAGGCATGCATTTTGTGGTTCAAACAATATTAATGGGAATGAAACCCATTTATTGTATAAGTGACATCCTTAGTCAAGCACAGCATGTCACACTTTTCTGTGGCTTAGTACATACAATATAAGATACTAACATACAGCCTCATCATTAGTACATATGCAGTGTGCAAGAGACGGGCACAATAGCAGAATGACTAAGACCACTTTTGATCACAGGTTGCAGATTCCTGACATAAAACAATGTATATATATCACATTCCTGACATCACTGCTCGCTATGACAATGCGTACCGTACAATCATCACTGTTTATAGCATGGAATTTTTCACAAAATATCTAAGGCCAAGATTTACTCAGCTCTATTAAATTAGAGCAAATAATATCACATTTCCTAGATCAGAATTAGACATTATTTTCCCTGAGTTATCACTTTACTAATGTTAACAAGAAATGCAGTCAGAGTAATGCGTATTATCAGCAGATGCCCTGATATGATTGCAATCTCAGCTTTTTGTGACAATGTAGAATTACAAAACAACAGAATTCATTTGCTTATTTCTCCCTTTTACAGCTTGGATTGACAGCAGTTACTGAGGAAACATGAGCAAATGTAACCATTATACAGTACAAATAGAAAATAAAATGGTCAATGAATTCTTAAATAGCTAAGGACAATAATTAAATACTATTTGCTAAAAATTAAAAGTTCTTGTAATTAATTATATTTGAATAAAAAGTCTGCTAGTCACTGTGAATGGCAGCTCTGCCCACTGTACAAGCATTCCTCTGGCATGAGAGCCTTTGTGGACCAGTTGGAAACCACAGCTCTACTATTCTGTTGTTTCTTGGTACATATTGTACTTGCAGGATGGGCGAGAAAAATTGTTGAACTTTTTGGGCATAATGTACTAAGTGTTTTAACTGCCGCACTGTTCGCACATTAGACATGAGAATTTAAATCGTTCCGTAATAATATTGTGGTTATCCTTTTTCCCCTTATGATCTATGAAGTGGACATACAGTCCAGAAATTCATGGCAGACACACTGACAAAAGCCATATACCATTAGTATAACAAGGCTGGAAGGAACAAGGCTCACAAAGACAACCCCAAGGGTTACCTTTTTTGAAACCAACAAATATATCCCTAGTGGCAGGGAACTGAAGTAGAGTAATCCAAGCAACCAAACAAAGACACGAACTGAGGTTTGGCAGATCAGAGATGTGCAGTTCCACACTGTCCAGTTTTGAGGCATTGAGACTGGGTCATATGTAGAAGGCCTGTAGAACTCTACCACAGGGGTGGCATTGAGAGCTGGAGAACTGTCTCTCTGGACTTCCATGATAGTGATAACAAGGCAGTTGGTAGAACTGTGGGACGGGGTGACCAGTGTTGACAGACGTTTTGGAGTAAGCAGCAATTCTGTAGGATTGTCACCAACGCATTTTCCTCTCCCACCACATGCCAGGTTAAGTAAGATATTGTTGTCATCAGGAAGACTACTGACTTCATCCTCAGGCAGACGGGTCTCAAACCTACAAAATGGGCATACAATGACGCACTGTGGGGACTCCACACAGTCCACAAGCTTGTAAAGGCATTTGGCACATACTCTGTGACAACAGCCCAAGACTTTTGGTTTCCTTTGTCTTAAATTGTATCGATTATAACATATCTTGCATTCCAGCTCATCAGAGTTCAGGTTAGGAGACTCGGATGTATCTTCACTTAGTTGCCCAGTCATTATGTCTGCAGGGGAGTGCTTTAGAAAGTTGCAAAATAGAAACTGCACTCATAGAATGATTGTGGAAGTCTGTAGACTATGAGCCCTGTGAACTTCACTCATAGTAGATAGAGACACAATGGAACACAAGGAAACAGACAGCAGAAATCTTCATTACTTTCTCTTTTCTTCACTCTGCACCATCTTCAGCTGTGGTCACATTGCCGGAGTCTGCAACACAGGATTTCACATTGTTATTGTCATGACTAAAGCCAGGAAATGTAACTGGATTTCTGGACCTTTCTAGGCAGCACAATGACAGTATCACAATTGTATTTACTTTACAGAAAGGACTGAATGAAATTTCTGCTACTGCCAAAAGCTCTGTACTAAATATACAACAAGTACAATGAAACGTATATGCAGTTCTTAATCAGAAATGTAAGTTTTGTTTTTAAATCTTTATTATATATGATCTATACTATAGAAAAACCATCATCATTTATTAATCCATTTAAAGCAGTTCATCTCTTCAGCTACTGATTATGTGGGTACATTTGTCTAATTGCCACCAGGATGTTGCCTTTTGCCCTGCAGTATTACAAGCTACAATAACATGTGAAAGCACTGCCTATTCTTCAGCTGTTGCCTGTCTTTCTAAGTTATTGAATTCATTTTGTATGGAACTGTGGGGCTGATTCAGAGCCGCTCGCAAGCGGTTCGATGTTACCCCACTGCGCATGTGCCGCCTCCGGCGTGCGCATGCGAGAGACCCGTCCAGCGACTGCAGCTCAGTCACTACGGGTCTTGCTACAAGACGGGGCAGCTGTCGATGGTGAGTGACAGCTCACCCTGTTTTGTAGGCCGGGAGGGGGGATGGCTGCACAAACGTAGGCGTTCCCTTAGGAATGCCTGGCGTTTGTGGGCGGCCCTACTGACATCACTAGTGATGTCAGTAGTGAACTTCCTGCTCTATTAGAGCAGGAAGTCCACTCGGGCTTGCCGGAGCCGAGACCCTACCACAATAATAATAATCGTGACGGACTCCAGGCCGCTCGCACAAGCTGTGGGTGGTCACCCACAGCTTTGCTAGTGGGCTGGAGGAAAAAAACAAACCACGCCCTGATTCGGAGCGGGCGCTCGCCAGCAACGAGCGGCTCTGAATCAGGCCCTGTGTATCAGGAGAGTGGTTAGGATGTTATTTATACAATTTGGAAGATTCACAATACTCTGCTGGATTCTGCACAGATCTGCAAAACAAGATTTAATTTTCTAGGATGAGATAGATGCTCATGCTGCAGGGACTGTATATTGCAAAAGAATTAAGGCACATCCTATTAGCAGGACACAACTAAGCTCTATATCTCTGCAGAATGACCAGATTTTCACATCACCTTGGACTTGGCAGCAATCAGTACAAAAGTCCTCACCAGGAATGACAAGGGAAAGGCGCCATGGTCTACTTTCTCCATCTGCTCAGCAATGTTCAGTAGGCTCAGAGAACAAAGGATATATCTAGTACAGTGTGATGTTGAAAGTTGGGGGAAAGAAAGGCAAAAAAATAAAAAATAAACTAGAGCATTTCTGTGAGTGATGGCAGCCACTACATTTTACCTCCAGATTACGACACCAGGACTCCATCTCTCAGACACCAGACCATGGGGGCGGGCATTGGCTGGGGGGGATGGGCGGTATTCATAAAAGTTTGGTGACAGTACCAATCAATCAGTTAGGAGCAGATTGATTAGTACTTTATCTCTCGCAATTTTATCTCTTTCCAAGCTTTCATGAATATCCCCCATGTTTCACATGTGTCCCCCGTCCCTCTATTCTCATCCTTCATTGGCCGTAAACCGCACAGTCCATGAAGGGACATAACACACTAATATATCTGCAGCATCTATTAGAGAGGTGGTAATAGATTAATATAGATAAGAGAGGCTTTGACCAGGAATGAGGAGGAGGTGGATCCATGCCTGTTTTTTTTGTACTGGGCCCACAGGCGTGCGCATGGGGTGAATGGAAAATTGTGTAGGGTCTGCACTATGTAGTGAATCAGGTTGTCTATAGGTAAAGTGTGCTGTAATTAGAGTAAAGGGGTACTCCAGTCCCCTAGCAAATTAGAACCATGAACTCTTAGCGCATCTCTTCACTTAATGCAATTCATATTGATATCATAATTCATGCAATATATATTATATTGTATATATATTTGCAGGGGGTGGGGAATTCAATTAGCCACGATAATTTTTTAGGGGTGACAAACAACTTTTTTTGCATTTGCTTCTGGCAATTCAATTAGAACCCTTTTTTGCACCTGAAAGATTATCTGTTTCGGGCAAAAACAGATAGGGGTATATTTACTACAGTGAACATTTTTAGAAGTGGAGATGTTGCCCACAGAAACCAATCAGATTCTAGCTATTATCTTCTAGATAAATGTATAGTAGAATCTGATTGGTTACTATGGGCAACATCTCCACTTCTAAAAACTCATTTTAGTAAATATACCCCATAGAATACGTGATAAGTTCACAAACCAATGTGTTTTTGCTGACTGTTTCCCAAAAACAGACTAATATCTGGGATATTTTTTGGAGCTTGATAAGGTCCCCCCCCAAAAAAATCCCCATTAAGTGCTGCTGACGGACGCGTTTCAGGACTAACTTCGCCCCAGGGGTCAAACACCATGGCTAATTGAATTCCACTCTTGGACTGATGTATTATGATAAAATATGATAAATGTCACAGTGGGACTTCATCTGGGAATAGTGGAGTGTGACGAGGTGGCCAAGTAGTTAAGACAATGGACTGCTAATCCATTGTGCTCTGTATGCATGGGTTCATATCCCATCCTTGTCAGTTCAAAATGCTCTGCCTGGAAAAGTGTACTACCTCCTCCCAGGTCTCCTTTTATTGTGCTCTCAGCCCAGGGGGCATGTGCATCATTGCCACTTCCTGTTGATGTCACCTTCGTTTCCTCTCTCCCATTGCAGCCGGACCACAGAAGTTCAATGCTGCACAGATGTGCAGGTTGTGTGCTCGCACACCCCTTACTCAGCGCCAACCTGAAAAATCAGTCACTAAGTTAGTTTCCCGTCCGGGTACCTGTGGACGGGGCAGCACGGTAGTTATGTCAGGTGGGCACTGCAATCGAGCATCACCACATCATCAGCTGGACCCCAGTGAGTGGATCGAGTGTGAGGATATGGCTACACCACACACACTCATAAAGTAAACCGTGTACAAGCTCTGATTCTTCTAACCTTATGTTCCCCTTATATGCACTGAAAAATGTAAATATTTAAATTGAAAACATTTTTAAGTATGTTTTAAGGATACAAATAGTTTGGTGATCCTAACATTAGTAACCCTACCTAATACAGGCATAAGATTTAGCTTTCATGTATTCATTAATTAGCTCATTGTCAGACAACATAAAGCCAGAAATATTTTTGGTCTCCCAAATTCCCAGATATCTGAATAATGACAGAGTCCATTAGAGAGTGACTTGTAACCTCTACAGCAGATAGAGGTAAGATTTTGTCCAGTTACTCCTAAACCTGAGAGCTGATCAAAACTAGGGGACACTTGGAGGAGCTTATCCACATACAAAAAGCAGCATGCTTTCCATATAAAGCAACAGTATTCACTGAGACACCCACTGGGATGCCCTGCATAGTAGGAACTAAATAAGCCAGAGGCTCATTGCCACTGCAAAAGAGGCTGGTGATGGTAAAGCCCTGTTGAGTAACCAACCCCAGACCAAATGGGACTCGTGTGTAGCAAGCACACATACCCTGGTTGCTGAGGCAGAATATAATAGTTGGATTCACTGGATGAAGCCAGCTCCCAGTGTGAAATGCCTCAGTACATGCCATAGATATGCCCATTATACTGAGTCAAAGATTTCCGCTGCTAATTGTCAGCACCAGAGGACATCCGGAGTTATTTATGCAAGCATCAATGACATTATAATTATTATTTGCCAGGCAAAAATCACATCTTGTCTGGGTGAAAAACTTTATTGAGCTTAGTAGCCAGCATTTCTGACAAAATCTGTAGCCAAATAGGATATAGGACCTCATTCAGACCCGCTTGCGAGCGCTGAGCGCTCGCAAGAGGGTTGACGTTTAGGCCCTGCGCGTGCGTACCGGCCGCACTGCGCGTGCGCAAGCCCTGGAGCGAGAGAAATTATTTCACTCCGGGGCTCGCTACCAACGGGGTGGCCATCGATTTTGATCGACAGCTCGCTCCGTTTAGTAGGCAGGGAGCGTGGGTGGTTTCACAAACGGAGGCGTTCTTTAAGGAACGCATGCCGTTTTGTGGGCGGCCACACTGATATCAGCAGTAATGTCAGTGGGGAGCTTCCTGCTCGATCAACCTCAGGGGTCTCGTCGCAAAGTCCTGATAGTCGCGATGGTCTTGACCATTGCGACCATCAACCTGGTCGGTCGCTAAAGCTGTGGGTGGTAACCCACAGCTTAGCTAGCAACCAGGAGGCCGCACTTCAAAAGACAAGCGGCCGCCCACATTCAGAGCGACCGCTCGCATTTTGCGAGCGCCTCTGAATGAGGGCCATAGTGTGATATTATTCTGGATATACAGTAGGGGATGCTTGCTGGGTTTAAGAATCATAAATGATAACAGTTTTTATATACTAGGGGGATGCTGTCCAGAACTGAGGTTTTATTGTTGGGAAATGATGCTATTTCCTGGTCTATTTCCTCCTCTGTTATAGGAGCTTCCAGATATCTGTTGTCTTCAGCCTTTTGTGGTGCTTTATAAATAAACAATAATAATAATAGTAATAATAATAAACTAGGATACCATTTCTTGTAAGAAAGGCATCCACTCCATTTATAAATTCTGTAGTGAATTTGCCAACATAGCTTATAACATTTTAATTGTTTGAGCTCCCTCCGTCGTGCGCATGTGCAGTGGGGAACATCGACCCGCTTGCGAGCGTCCTGCCACTCGCGAGCGGGTCTGAATGACCCCCTCAGTGCATTGCCCCTACTCCTCACACATGTTTACAAGCAGTTATCAACATCTGTTAATTTGGCTGATAAGGGGAATGAATATAATTAATGGTACATGTGCAATAATATGAAATGGGAGCATTCTGTGACATAGGACCTCATTCAGAGTCGGTCGTTGTGGCCGCATGGTCGTATGCCACCGATGTTCGCTAAACTGCGCATGCATAAAATTCGCAATGCGCGTGCACAAACTAGCTATTACGATCAGAAATTGCTCTCTCCTTGAACACAGCCAGGTCGTTAGTTTGAGTGACAGGATGAGGCGTTTGTGGGTGGTAACAGGGGAAGGTGCTTGTGAGCGGGGGGGTGGAGATCCGGACGCAGGCGTGGCTGACTATGCAAACGGCGTTTTATGGGAGAGGGTATGGTCAACCTTAAGCTCTACGAGCAGCTCCGATGGTTCCCGATGGTCTCGATTAATCCTTATATGCCCGGAGATGACGTGTAATGTGAACGAGAAGGGGGCGTATTTTTAGTCTTACGGCCGCATCCTCCCCTCGCTCGTCCAGCTAACGATCCCATCTTAACGACGCAACCTGCGGGCGCTTCATTTGCATATCTGGCCCCTTTTACCTTACGACCGTGCAGCCGCAATGACCGACTCTGAATGAGGTCCATAATGTGAACTTGAGACACTACTGTGTGTGGTGTAATATGCACTGGAGGCACTCTAGGCCTGATTTACAGATGTACGCTAATGCCACAGTAGCTGCAAAGTTGCAAGCAGCGGCTTTGTGAAAATATGCAAATTACACAGCCATCTGGATTTGTATTGAGACACCCACCGGCAGCTTCACAAATATAAGCGACTGCATATAAAAATGCAGCACTGATCACAGATCAGTCAATAATTGGCCTTCTGAGCAACCCTATGGTCGTGCAGAATAGCTGCAGGAACTGAGATGCTAGAGTCATTTGTACTGCAAATGGGATCGCAATCAAGGCTGCTTGTCAGCTTCTGTGTACCAGACATAAGTTAAAAACCTGGGGCATATATATCTCCCATTGATAACCTTTACAGTTACGGGGATCCACAAAGTTCTAGTAGTGCCCCTGTTTCTAACACTGCAGTTATTCCAGCTTTGGAAGTGCTTTAGCCTAATGTTTATACTGTCTTTATTACAGTGTAAAAGAGCAGCACCGTTTATAATGGCCGCGTAAAATGCTCTGTATGACATGGAAAAGCAAATGAAAGAAGACAGGTTTGCAGCTTGCCTCTTCCATCTCAAATCACCTACGTGATGGGGCAGTGCTGTGTCCTACAGTGTTTGTACATTTTTAGGTGATGCATGAAACAGTTAAAAATGACAAAACTGTCAATGATGATGTCATGACAAAAGAAAAATACTAAGGGGTTGATTTAATAAAGCTTGGAGAGAGATAAAATTGGAGATAAATAGCACCAACTAATCAGCTCCTTACTGTCACTTTACAGGCTGTGTTTGAAAAGTGACAGTTATGAGCTGATTGGTTGGTGCTATTTATCTCCAATTTTATCTCTCTTCAAGCTTTATTAAATCTCCCCCTAATTATTCTCATTGCTGTCAGAAGATGACAGGGACATAAGGAAAATTGAATTATGAAATATTTAATCATCAAACTAATTACACAGAAGATGAAAACTGTTCAAGCATCAAACTTTAGACACTCATGTATCAAATTGGAGATACTGTCACTGAAGATAAACCAATTTCCTTAAAACATACATTTATTACACTTTTCTTATGTACTAACTTAAATTTTAATTGAATAACACTTCTAAAGAGTCAAATCAGATGGGATCCTCACATGATTTATATTTCATTTAGATTTATATAATATTTTACCACACATGATAGAATAATTTACATTTACTTGTTACAATTTTATCAATCATGTCTTGTATTTAAAAATCAGCAGTTAAAAAGAAACTGTTCTGTATACCAGCATTTCTGCAGCATTATGAATGAGCAGTGGTTATTATTACTTTAATAGTATGGTGGTACTGCTGCATGAATGCCTGACAGTTATACTGAATGAGTGGCGGGCGACATACTTTTAAAATGAATTTTCAAATTTGCTCCATAAAAGTTGTTTGCAATCTTATGCAGATATATGGCACAGTCTGCAATGGATATTGGAGTTCACCTAGCAGAGCCTATTCTGTTTTACACAGTTGGAAAGCTGTTTATATGCTTACTGCCATTTTAATAAACTGTGATACCACTTTCTTTTAGTTAATTGATTTTACTAGACATTTAGGCCCGTATTCAGTTTGAGGCGAGAAGTCCAGACTTTTCACCTGCTGGACTTTTCGCCTCCTTCGCCTGTTTTCCAGGCGGAAAAGTATCGCGCCTGGAAAAAAGTATCGCGCGTGAACGGACGAAACTTGGATCCGCGAAAAAAACAGGAATTTTCGGGAAATAATCCTAGGACCCCCCTAAAGATGCCCAGACATGAGGGATCACTAATGGTACCCCCGTTTTTGCCTGTATAAGAAAGTCAGGTTTTTAAATAGCAGCGGCAGGTGCATAAATGCGGCTTGGAAGAAGGTGATGCAGAAGAGCATTTAGAAGGTTTTTTTGGGGAAAAATAACTATGCCCATCAAATTTGGGGTACTTGAAAATGGGTGCAAGCATATTTTTAAGTCCCTTAAATGATTTTTAAAATTCTGCTACAATGCACTCCTGCACTGAAGAAAACACCTGCCGCATATAAGGGAACCCCTCTGGACGCCATTCCGCTAATTTAGAAGTGTGATCTCTATTTTTTTTTTAACCCCAAAATGTAAATTCATTTTTTGGGGTGTCCCTCCATGTAACTCCATGTACAATACAAAAGTTTCGTTTTGCCTATTAAGTTATTGTAGCTTTAGACTAGAGAATAAATTGCCAAAATCTTTCGGCTGCCTGCAGGTCTTTAATATTTATTATTGCTGTGTGCTTGTGAAAAAGTTGCTAAACCTAAAATAACAAAGTATGAATTGTATATACTTATGTTTGTGAAGGGAGCATGTTAACTACAACTCTAATGGTGCATACACACGATCAGATTTTTCCTTCAGATATGAACGATAACGATTTAAAAATCGTTCAGTCGTTCATATCTGAAGGAAAATCGTTCATATCTGACATGCCTGAACGATGGACGATCAACGATGCGCGTTCCCGTTTGTCAGATAACGATATCTGACATCTGATGTGTTTGCAGTCAGACTTGGACGATTCCATTCATTTTAATGCAGTCAAAAATCGTTCAATCGTTCAAATCGTTCAAATCGTTCAAAACTTTGGTAAAATCATTCAAATCGTTCAATCGTTCAATCGTTCATCTGACAAATCTGACAAGTCTGACAAATCTGACCGTGTGTACGCTCCATATGGTGCATACACACGATCAGATTTTTCCTTCAGATATGAACGATAACGATTTAAAAATCGTTCAGTCGTTCATATCTGAAGGAAAATCGTTCATATCTGACATGCCTGAACGATGGACGATCAACGATGCGCGTTCCCGTTTGTCAGATAACGATATCTGACATCTGATGTGTTTGCAGTCAGACTTGGACGATTCCATTCATTTTAATGCAGTCAAAAATCGTTCAATCGTTCAAATCGTTCAAATCGTTCAAAACTTTGGTAAAATCGTTCAAATCGTTCAGTCGTTCATCTGACAAATCTGACAAGTCTGACAAATCTGACCGTGTGTACGCTCCATAAGCCTTTACACTTTATAATTAAAGCAAGTATTTATGTTTTTATTGAAATGCATAGCATGCACACTTTGTACAGTACGTGTTATGGAAATAACTTGTAAGATGAGTCTCATGCTGTGCAACTGATTCAGCTGCAGGTTGCACAATCCACATGGGAGATTGTTACACAGCTCTTAATCCTTTCAGTGATATATTTTTGGTCCCTGGTGACCATGATTAACAGATAAAAAAGAAAACAAAAAACCCCACAAATACTGTATTAGCATTAAAATGTATATACTTCAATGACCTACAGATGTAGAGCCAAACACTAATAAAGAAGAGGAACTTGGCATCACAGGCGTCGGAATGGGGCGGTGAGGGCAAGGGGCAACAGGTAAGTTGGAGTGGGCATGGGAGGAATGATTTTATGTTGCCCCCCCAACATAAAATCGTTCCGACACCCCTGCTTGGTTTTCCTATATTTACAAGTTGTAGAGTGAAATATGGGATATATTTTATGTGTTGCAATAATTGAGCTGATGTAGAGTTGGGTGCATTTTGCACCAAAAACTAAGGTGCAAGAAGTGCCTGTAAAGTTACGCATTTTGCATGGGTTGGGGGGGCATATGCCCTTGTTGATGGACAAGGGGGGCATCGGCCGGCAGGAAGCTGCAGCCGCATAATCATCACCATTTAGAAGTGCTGTAGGCTACAGACCACAGATGTATCTGCCTCCTGCCTCTGATGAGGACGCCTGACCAGAGCCACTGCCATATATATATATATATATATATATATATATATATATATAAGCACGCACACACACACACATTGTCTAGGGTCTGGCACTCCCCACTCTGGAAAGTGCTGCAGCCGGTGCCCTCATGAAATAGGAAGGTATATGCACAAAGATGCGGCACTTAAAGCTTATTCATTCAGTAAATAAATGCTGCGGATAGCAAGTTGATGTTCAAATTTTCAATATATTATTCCATATTGTCATCAGGATAAATACAAAACAGTAAAACATACCTTATATAACTCTGTCCACCTCGTGAATGACGGTCTGCCGCACTTGAGACTGACGTCATCAGCAACAGACGTTCAGTCACATGCAAGCTCGTCGTGTACCATCACCATAGTTACCACCAAAAGCACTGCGAACATACAATGTAACAAAGCATAAGATGTTACAAAAAACATATTCCAAAAAAAGACATAAAACATTATACAAAGTTACAGACAATGCTAAACAAGAATCCTATATATACTTAAACTTAAAAATATGAATCTTTATAAATATTGTTTTATATTTTTTATTATTAATTATTTTCATAAGAATCCTGTAGTACTTATTGAGATATTATGAAGCACAAAATTACCTAAAACTCGAATATGTTATACTATCATTCAAACCCCTCGGATGGATAACATCCAAACGATGGATCCAACGGGATTCACACTGAAGTGGTAACTATGGTGATGGTACACAACGAGCTTGCATGTGACTGAACGTCTGTTGCTGATAATGTCAGTCTCAAGCGCGGCAGCAGGGCGGGTGAGCGGTCCCCTCCTGCAGACCGTCATTCACGAGGTGGACAGGGTTATATAAGGTATGTTTTACTGTTTTGTATTTATCCTGATGACAATATGGAATAAGATATTGAAACGTTGAACATCAGCTTGCTATCCACAGCTTTTACTGAATGAATAAGCTTTGAGTGCCGCAGCTTTGTGCATTTACTGTAAATAAAAAATATTTATATATATATATATATATATATACGCACACACAATACTGTGCAAAAGTTTTAGGTATGTGTGGGAAAAATGCTGCAAAGTAAGAATTCTTTCAAAAATTGAAGTGTTAATAGTTTATTTTTATCAATTGACAAAATGCAAATTGAATGAACAGAAGAATCCAATCCTATTCCCCACTCTGCTCTCCCATTCCCCTCCCCACACTGTGCTTTCCTATCCCCTACTGTGCTCTCCTATCCCGCTGTGCCCTCCCCATCAGAAGTGGATAGATCCCAGAATTTGTACCCTGACATCATCAGTTACTGTCCAACGTCATTCAATGCTATCTACGTGGACATAGAGGGGGAATATAAACCTGTCCCCGAAGCATGGTGAGCGAAGTGAGCCTGCAAGTGGACAAGTTTCTTTTTTGGTGGATTGCATGGGCAGGGAAATGCACTTCCATCCTCACTTCACTTCCAGGTACAAATACTGAAGGGGATCTATACCTTTCCCTCTCCCATTCCCCATCTCACACTGTGCTCTGCCATTCCACACTGTGCTCTCCCATCCCCCATCCTACACTGTGCTATCCCATCCCCCATCCTACACTGTGCTCTCCCATCCCCCACTGTGCTATCCCATCCCCCATCCTACACTGTACTCTCCCATCCCCCACTGCGCTATCCCATCCCCAATCCTACACTGTGCTCTCCCAACCCCCACAGTGCTATCCCATCCCCCATCCTACACTGTGCTCTCCCATCCCCCACTGTGCTATCCCATCCCCCATCCTACACTGTGCTCTCCCATCCCCCACTGCGCTATCCCATCCCCAATCCTACACTGTGCTCTCCCAACCCCCACAGTGCTATCTCATCCCCCATCCTACACTGTACTCTCCCATCCCCCACTGTGCTATTCCAACCCCCATCCTACACTGTGCTATCCCATCCCCCACTATGCTTCCCAACCCTATCCCACGTTGTGTGTTCCCCCCTCCCCCCAGGCTGTACTTACCTGCTGGAGATTCCCGTCTGTCTTCTGCTGAGTCCAGACTGCTGCTGGGCAGGACTGAAGAAAGTGGAGAGGTAGAGCATTGGGGTGGAAGCAGGGCTGTCTAATGACTGATCTGAGGAGACAGTTCAGCTTACATCAGGCTCCTCAGATCACCGGCTGGTAGATAGAAGCAGTCATTTGGCAGCAGCCCCGGCCCACCACAGTGCTGAGATTCTCCAAGCCCCAGCCTGGCCAGCAGTGAGTGAGTGACTCAGACTGAGGCATCACAGACAGGGCCGGCCCTGCTGCAAATGTGTATGTAGCGTGCAACCGGCAGCAGGTAATTAGGAAGATGGCACCCTGCCCCCCCTGGCCCTGCTCAGTGCTCACCACAGGATTTGCTGCTGTACTGATCAGCAGGGGCCCCGTACATGCTTGCACCCTGCTGATTACTGCAGCGGTACACTCCGGAGCCCGGTACACTAGTACCCCTGGACCCCCCCTGTTGCCGGGCCTGGAGCGACCTGGTCCGCAACGGACTCTGCAGGGGTGCCAGCATCGGCAAGTGCATACACACTTGCCGATGCCAGCAACGGCGAACGTCTGCGTGCGGGGACTTGCTGCATTCAGCAACATGGTATCGTTAACGATATACCCAAATCGAGCTGCATCTGCATGTACAGAGGACTGGGTATATCATTAACGCCCTGAGGAAGCGCGCATTATTCTTCATTTAGTCTACGATTTGTCGATCAAGTGTGTACGGGCCATTTGGTGTGACCACCCTTTGCCTTCAAAACAGCATCAATTCTCCTAGGTACACTTACACACAGTTTTTGAAAGAACTCAGCAGGGAGGTTGTTCCAAACATCTTGGAGAACTAACCACAGATCTTCTGTGGATGTAGGCTTTCTCAAATCCTTCTGTCTCTTCATGTAACCCTGGACAGACTCGATTATGTTGAGATCAGGACTCTGTGGGGGCCATATCATCACTTCCAGGATTCCTCGTTCTTCTTTACCCTAAAGATAGTACACCACCATGCCAAATTGTGTGGAGCTAGGTCCAAACCTCTGGCTGTGCATAAAGGACAAACAGACAGACAGATACGCTTTCTCGCTTATTATATAAAGCCTCATTGTCCCTCAGTATATTTATAACCATAACTGGGCATAGAAACAAATATTCATCCTCTGTCTCAACATACTGCCTTTTTACAAACATTGTCTGAAGTTCTAAAGCCTAGACTTGCATTTCAGGTTGCAGCTATCACTTGGGTTTACTGGTCCTTTAAACAGTAAGGGGTGAAATTCAATTTACAGCAATTGCCCAAAGTGTTTCTAAAACAGTTGACGAAGGCAGTAGTATAAACAGCTTTTGACATAAGTGGGAGTGAAGTTAGAAAAATAGCCCCCCACAGAGCCAGCTCCCCATCCCACCAAATGCCATTTCTTCAGCACAAAGTCACAAACTTCCTGAAACAAGGTGAGCACGGCCCATTAGTCAGCCATACTACTGCAGGAGTCTGCAGCGGCCACACTGCATCTTGTGCTGATAAGTGGAGATCAGGTAAACGCGCTCTCCAGAGTCTCCTCCTCTTCCCCTGCTGATTCGATGGCCAGTGCTGCCAGCCCGTGTTAGGAGCATCAGATTGGTGGCTGCAAACAGGGCCAGATTTTAGGCGGGGCGGTCGTCCAGGGACCCCCACACATTGGGAGCTCCCACACTGCCGCAAGCATTCCGTCCTCTCTGGAACTCTGTGGCTGGCTTTTGACAGTAGAGAGCAGTGACAGCACACTCATGCTTCACTGTTTCACCATGGCTGATGTTGGAAGTCCCGCCCCCTGATTGAGAAAATTTTAGCAATTTGGGGGCAGAGCCTAATGCAGTGAAGTGCCCATCCCCATCAGAAGTGCTGCCTGATCCTGCTGCAACAGGTAGTGTGTGTGTGCACTGTCCTTTCCTCCATCTAGCTCTCACTCCCTCTATCATGCTCTGCCTCCCCCTCCCTGTCTCTCTCTCTCTCTCCGCCCCCCCCCCGCCCATTCCCCTGGGAGAGTGTAGACAACACTTTAATCAGGGTCATTCAGACAAGTTTTGCTCTTATTTTTGGTGCAATTTTCGTGCACGCCTAGAATATCCAAGAATCTTCAGAATCTCTGAGACTCCTAGGATAGTAGACCACCCTACAGGATCTCTTAAAACTTAATATTTGTGATTAACCCTCTTAAACTGGTGTTTTCGGGGATTAAGCTGTAAATATTCAATGATAAATGGGCCCCTGTGTCCACTATGAGAGTCTATTCCCAGTAGTGATGCGGACATGAAGTAGTATGCTGTGACCTTGCCGGTCAGTGGAGAGTCCGGAGATATGGTAAGGGGCACTGTAGTCGCTACGTGAGCCATGGCAATTTTATTGATGGGGCCCCCACAACCTAATTGCCTCGGGGCCCCCACAAGCTTTAATCCAGCCCTGGCAGCAAACATTACATCACAGCTGCTGATTGGACCAAGACTTTTTTTTTTAAAGTCCCTGTTGATACTGTCATTTTCATGGCAGGGGTGTATTACTGACCCAGGAAGCCTGTGTGCAACAGGCCACCTTTTTCTGAGCAGTGCCCCTCCAGTCCTGAATCTTACCTTGTGCCAGCAAGTGGGTCCCTCCTCCTTTGTGGTGCCATCTTCCCAGTGATATTTGGGGAGACAGCACATGTGCACAAGAGAGCAAAGGCTCTGGCATAGATGTCACTGGGAAGCTGGCACCACAGAGGAGGGACCTGCTTGCCAGTTTAGGGTAAGTATACTATGGGTGCAGGGTGTGCGGGCCCCCCAGGACCCAGGGGCCCGTGTGCATAGCACACTCTGCACCCCTTATAAATACGCCTATGTGCTAGGGTCAGCCACATAGATGACTTTTGGTGAAGTCACAGAACTGGTGCATGCCTTGCCTTCCGATGCATGTTGTGAGTGAGGAGGATCAGGATGCCCAATAATATAGATGATTGCTTGTTTTGTTCACATAATGCACATGTCAGGATGCCAGTGGTCAGAATCCTGGCGCCGGAGTCCAGAAAGCAGTCGGAATTCTGGCTCAAGAATAGGCTTCGGGTTAGGATAGGGGTTAGGCACTAATGGGAGGGTTAGGCTGTTGGGAGTTAGGGTTGGGCTGCAGGGAGGTGGTTTAGGGTAAGGCTGCAGGGGGGTAGGGTTAGGGTAATGCTGCAGGGGGTGGATTAGGGTTAGGCTGTGGGGGGGGGGTTAGGTTTAGGCTGCGGAAAGGTGGGTTAGGAGTTAGGGAAAGGGTACTTACCTGTAAGTGTCAGGATTCTGACTTTCAGGATGCCGATGTCTCCGTGATCCCATACCCAACCCAATGTCACATTATCCGGTTTGCATCGAGGCTGAGTTTGTTAAACCATGGAGCAATGTAGCAGTAATAACTGCTGCCAGAGCAGCCTTGGTGTCCTGGTTATTGGCTATGTGGGTACCATGACTTATTGTCCTACCTGAAAGTGCAACTTTCATAAACATAGGACAAGAGTGCAAGGGGCTGAGACAAGACATCTACAGTATAACATGCAGGCTGCTTTACAGCAGTGAAGATCATTTTGAAATGTCCGAGCTACCTCATTGTAGACAGTGAATAAACTATATATCTTGCAAAAATATCAAGGGAATGGGATATACTGTATATTGTATAAACTAGTACATTTGTGTCACAATGTTTTTTTTGTAATGGGAAACTTTTTATTTAATCTTGCGTGCACACTGGGCGATCAGGAAAGACAGTACGATTACGACATCGTAATCGTACTGTCGTTCCTGATCCCCTGTAGTGTCTACACTGAACTATCAGTCGTTAAGTGCAGGCACAGTCCATCATTCCTGAACATGCCAATCTGTCGTTATTGATTGATTGTTCAGGCAATGGACAATGTCGGGAACAACCAGCGGGAGCGGGCATCGCTGGTCATTTCCGGCATTATAGTGCACGATTTGTGCATGATGTCGTAATCGTGCAATTGCGCAGTAAATCGCCCAGTGTGTACGCACCTTAAGTGTCAAGAGCTAATAGATGTAATCAGTAAGGATTGATATTGTACATGTACACCTAACACTCATATGGAAAGTTCTTAAAAGTAAATGGTGCTATTGTAAAACATTACAAAAATATATTATGGGGGACTTGTTAAGAAAGGAAATACTGACAATTCAATTGTAACAAAAATATTAATGGAAGGGTTTTTCAGGAAGAAAATGGTGCCAAATCAATAAAAAAAAGTAGAGTTTTTTTAGGGAGAAAATTTAATAATAATAATAAATATATAAATATTTACCGTATATATATATATACACACAGCATGTATGTGTTGTAATGAAGGTGGTTGGCTTGCTATATTGAACGTCTGACACCCTAAGAGAATGGCATTGCCTATACCTGTGTCAGAATATAAATATAAAAATTTTAGAGAATTAAGTAAAACACTAGAGGGTGACACCTAATGAACTAAACAACATCATTAAATATGTATTTACATTGTGTGAGTGCTATTGGCCTCCTCTGGGTAATGGTAGAGTGCTGCATGCATGTTTCTGCATAGTTATGGATCCTTACACACTCAGCATGCACCACAGGGGATATAGTGCTTGTTGTTCATCATCAGTTATATTGAGGCTTGCAGCTGCATATATTTGCATTCATCTTCAATGTGAGACAAATCAGACTTAAACTGAGATTCACTATCCTTGATCTTACAGGAAATCTGCCGACTGGAATAATAAGCTCCCGCTGCCAATTCACATCTTTACAGACAATAGTCCAACAAAAAAACACAAAATTTCATAGTAGTGTTAAAAAAAAATGGTTCTTAATTTGTAAAGCCATAAGGGATGTGCCCCCTTGAAGATGTAGCTACTCTGTCTTTCTTGCAAGATGTGTGATAATGAGAAATTCCTATGTAAAACTGTTTCCAACATGATGAACTGGTTGTAATATTAGAAATGTAAAGTGCAGTTTCTTTTAAGATACTGCGGGTTCTGTATCCATTCTTTTTAAGAGGGATAAAAGTTGATTACCGAGACATAAGGTAAAACACCTAGTGTGTTTTATTTATGCTTCATTGGCAATAAAGGAAATAATCCCCAATTTGCCATAGTCAATATTTTATCCTCCTCTTTTACCCCCAATTGTCTCTCCTTGCGATCTGATGTATAGATCCATATTGACAAGCTCACAAGTGTTTATTTTCCATATAATAACTTAGTATTCATCCGTTTACTAAGCTGTGTATGCAGGTCAGTAAATGCAGGACAATCTGTGTATAGACATTTGGAACCATGGGTATATATTAATTTAGTACTTCACTTGATTACAGGCTAATATTTGTGTCATTTGACTGCAGGCAAATATTACTCTCTTAGTTGTAGATTGTTACGTCTTCAGTCATAAGCACTATTGATTGAAATTCTGGTCCTGCACATTAATATAGCGGGAGCTAAACATTATTTATAAATATTTATACATAAAACTAACATTTCTGCTTGTTCGTGAATGACCATTATTGTGTGCAAGTGAAATGTCTTTATCCAAATAAAAACAAACATTTTTACATTTAAGGAAACATTTTGAGTTTAGTGTTATTTTAAGATGTTTTATCTACTTGTGCATGAAATAATGGAAATGTACTGTATCAGGTGTGTCAGAAATGACAGTTGTCTGGACCCTGGCCCATTTCCTTGTCCATTTGCTACGCTAGTCTGATGTATCAGGCAGCCAAAAGTTCAGTTACATTTTTACTTTGTTGCACTAATGTTGCTGCTATCAGCAAAATAGTTCATCACTTATTATTCAGTGTTGTTTGTCAGCCTTAAAACATTTTGTCTGCCATTAACCTGATGTGATTAAAATGTTTTAGTTGTCGTTCTTTGTTGTCTGCCACCATACTTACTTTAATAATGTTACTTTGATTATTTAACTCAATGATTTATTTGATCATAAAAGTATTTAATTCAATTGGCTGATGTCAAAATAAATCTAACCGATATTTGATTCCAACTCCGGTTATCCGTGTATTTATTTTTTGATAAGATTTAATGTTGTGATAATTCTTTGAGGTAAATTGCGGATATCAGCCGCTAGGGAGTTTATATGTTTTATAGCCAATGTACAATCTTATAAGATCCTCTTTAGTGGAAAAAGAAATGTATAATTGTATAATAAGATATTGATATTACCTTTCACTATATATAATGCAACGTATATAACACTAGTTACCTCACACATCATGCGGTAGATATAGATAGCTCACTAATTGCTAGATATTGTTTCCTCTTTAATATATTGTTTTATTTTCTTGCATACCTTTGAAAATGATTACTTAAATTCAGGCCCATAGAGAGCTGGTCTGGGCCCTGGTAATTTTCAGGGGTGTGTGGCCTTATTACGGGAGGCATGGTCACACCCCCCTTAGAAAAAACAAATAAATAATTGCAGCACCAACAGGGGGCGCTGTGAGCCCTTCAGCCAGGGGAAAATCCAGTGTGATCGCTCACCCCACCACCTCCGCACAGGCAGAGGAGACTGCTGCTCAGCCGTAGCAGCCTTCCCAGCTCCACTGCAACCCAGCGCTGGGGACAGAGGCTGCTGGTAAGAGGGGAGCGGTGGAACCAGGCTCCCCAAACAAGCACGGGCCGAGTAAATATTACCCTCTCCCCCATCTCTGCGCCCCTGCTTAAATTTACTGGTAATAAAGCTTATTAACAAAGTAAGTTAATACTCATTTGTGAGAAGTAATTCCACATACATTCTAGATGGAATCGGTATGAAATACCACCGGCCGCACGGTCGGCGGTTCGATTCCCAGCAGCGCTTGGCCGACAGATGAGCAGAGCCCGGCAGCGGAAGCCTGACAGTGCTGGAAATCCAGATCGTCCCTAAGGTAAGTATAAACTAACCTAACCTAACCCCCTAACCCTCCTTAGGTGTGCCTAACCCTAACCTCCCCTCTAAGTGCCTAAACCTAACCCTCCCCTTCCCCACTGCCTAAACCTAAGTCACCCGGGGAGTGCCTAACCCTAACCTCCCCCGGGGGTGCCTAACCCTAACCCCCCCTTCCCCTAGCCTAACCCTCCCTCCCCCTAGCCTAACCCTAACCCTCCCGGGGGGGTGCTTAACCCTAAGTCCCCCCCCCCGGTGCCCTAAACCTAACCCTCCCCCCTGCGGCTGTCCACTCGCAGCGCCCGGCATCCCTTCGATCGGGATGCCAGGCGCCGGTCTCCCAGCGTCGGGGAAATGTCAGGCGTCTACATCTAGACGCCCGGCATTTCACCCTCGCCGGGATATGACAGTTGGGAAGCCAGCTGCCGGTATTAAGGCAGCCGGTTTCCCGATTGTATACCTTCTAGATAAACCACAATAACACATCTGTGCCCGTTTCTGCATAAACACGTCACCGCCACTGACTCAGCAGCTGTCACTGAACTACTGTACATACCATGGATTATACTTTTATATGAGGAAGCAGGAATTAAGCTATGACTCAGACTCCATGTTGTGATGTTTAAGTTCATTTTCTATATACATTCATAAAGACAGGTATTATTTGTTCATGTAGTTTTGCATTACGTATGCATTTTACAATGACATTTAAAAAGTTTTAAAATAAACAACTTTATATCAGAAGTAAATATGATTAAAAAGTAAATACAACAGGAAGCTTATTATGGTCCTAAACTCTGATGGCACTTTCTGCTGAGCTGACGCATAATATTGTAAGGGGTATATTTACTAAAGTGAGAGTTTTTAGAAGTGGAAATGTTGCCCATAGCAACCAATCAGATTCTACTTATCATTTAACTAGAACTTTCTAGAAGATGATAGCTAGAATCTGATTGGTTGCTATGGGCAACATCTCCACTTCTAAAAACTCTCACTTTAGTAACTATGCCCCTAAATGCCCTTCAAAAAGATGCATTCACTGCCACACACTCCACTGCTGCACAAGGTGGAAGTACTGCAACTATAGTATTTCATTACACTTTATAAAACCACCATTAGATTCAGGGTGAAGGGGTTGTTCACTTTCAGAAAACCCTTAATTAATAAAGCATTCGCTTCTGTACTACAAGCCAGGATCCTTCCAAATACTAGTGGACTTTGATAAATTAGTCTCAAACATTTTGTAGGCCTTCCAGCGATATATGAACAATTAGAGGCTCTTCAATTGCGCTCTAGGGAATAATTTTCATACAATTATTGTTATTCTTTATTAATAAAATATCCTATGTATTATATTGTATTGCACAAAGAATATGTAATCACTCAGGGAAACCGGGGTACTTCCCACTGGGCTGGACCTCTCACTCATTAGCAGCCGCTTTAGGGCCTCCACTGCTGTGGCCACGCATGTGAAAAGCGGCGGTGGAGAAAGCCGGAGATGTCAGACGGCTGGGCCGTGCAGAGGCAGCTCAGCCTCTCACGGCTGCCAGTAACACTGCCTTGCAGTTACCTCTCCCCACCACCAGGTGTCTCACTCCAGTGTGGCCTCCTCATTAGACAGCACAGCTTGAGCGTCGTCACTAGCTGAACTCGTAGACACGGAGGAGTGTCTCATTGGTGGTTCCTGAAACTTTACAAGGAAGCAGGCACCACTCCTTTTTCACCAAGGCTACGATATGACTGTGGGAGCAGTGAGACCAGCATTGAGGCTGGTAACTGACTCTCTGGGTGGGGGAGGGGGGACAGTACAGTGACATATGAGGGGGAATAACACAGTCCCCAGCACACTACTATGTGACATTGCTATTATATAGGGGAGAGAGAACAGTACAGTGACGTATGAGAGGGAATAACACAGCACACTGCTATGTGACATTGTTATTATATAGGGGAGAGGGAACAGTACAGTGAGATATGTGGGGAAATAACACAGCTGCCAGCACACTGATATGTGGTATTATATAGGGGAGAGGGGACCATAAAGTTATATGATGAAAGATAACACAGTCCCCAGCATACACTGATATATGGTATTATTATATAGGGGAGAGGGAACAGTACAGTGATATATGAGGGTGAATAACACAGCTCCCAGCACACTGATATGTGGTGGTATTATTATATAGGAGAGAGGGGACAGTACAGTGATATATGCGGGGAAATAATACAGCTCCTCGCAAACTATGTGGTATTGTTGTTCTACAGGGGAGAGAGGACAGTACAGTGATATATGAGGGGGAATAGCACAACTCCCAGCACACTGATATGTGGTATTGGTATTATATAGAGGAGAGGAGATCGTACAGTGATATATGAGGAGGAATAACAAAACTCCCAGCACACACTGATATGTGGTATTATTATTATATCGAGGTGAAGGCACTATACAGTGATATGAGGGGGAATAAAACAGCCCCCAGCACACACTGATATGTGGCATTATTATCATTATTATATAGAGGAGATGGGATTGTACATTGATAAATGATGAAGAAAAAAAAACAGCTTTCGTCTCTCTCTTTCTATCTCTCTCGTTTGTTTCTCTCCCACCCCCATCTTTCTCTGACATTTCTTGCTTTCTCTCCTCCACTTGCCACCTATATAACATCAGATCCTTTTAGATATGTCATCAGATCCTGCCCCTTCACAGACTCCACCTCCTCCCATTTAGGGCTGCTGCAGGAATTTCCCGGGCTGGTTTTCCATCCCAATCCGCCCCTGCTCACATCAATCCCTTCTGCATTGGAGTCTACATTCCATACTATAGGGTCGATTTTGTTAGAAGTTCATTAACCTCCCAGTATGTTTTTAAACTGTAGTAGGAAACTGGTGAGCCCAGGAAACAATGCAAGCTTGAGGGGACATACAAACTCCATATAGATAGGGCCCTGCTTGGGATGAACCCATGACCTCAGCACTGTTAGACAGCAATGTGAAGCACTGTGGCACCCGTGACTGTCAGAGGTATCACCTGGCTTCAGGTAAAAGTGAGAGGTCTAATGTGGTCAATCACTTATGGCTCTTATTTATCACACAACCTTGGCACAGTTCTGTTTGTTGTCACCAGAGATCTCAGAATCTCTGCCTCACAGTGCTGGGGTCATGTGTTCAATTCCAACCAGGATGTTATACTTTATGCTATACTGTGTTTGAGTATTCTTCCATGTTTCCCCTGTTTCCTCTCATGCTCTAAAGACATAATGAAATGATAATATTAATACGAATAATATTTATTATCAAACGAAATCAAAGTCACTTTAGAAAATATAATTAAATGCATCAGATTTGTGTTGCTACAATGTGGTAGGCTTCATGTAAGGTGTGACCTGCCAGAATCCTCCTGACTTAGAAAGTTCCTTTCACAAATCCTAAATTGAGGTAATTTAAAATAGTCAAATATAGAAATTTAAAGTGAATTCCATGGTAATTTGGGGCATGGGGGTGCAGGTGCCGAAAATTCTCCTTGCATACTAGAACTTCTGTTTAAAATAAATGGAAATGTTGCCTAGCCATTATCAATACTTACTTATCAGTTCTTCTTTGCAGACAAATGTGATTTTTAATATACAGAACACATATGCAATATCTTTTATAAATAATCTATATAGATTCTTAACACTGTGTACCACTTGTCGTACCAATGTGTCCTCATTCTCCCATCATTTGTGCGCCTAGTGGAGCAAAACTCATGGCGCAACTTAGACGCTCCGCCACATGTAGCAATTCTCTGACTTTTGTACCTACAGTATATGTTAATTCAGCCGATTGGTAAGTGTGTATACCTTACCAAATCAGCCGCTCGGCTGGCGCAACAGGCTGTCTGCAGATAAATCTTCCAGGTGTGTACCCAACATAAGGCACACATTTGGTACAAAATGATGTGGCGGGAAGCATGATACTTCTAGGATGCATAACTGTGGTGCACCAAAGGGCCTTCTTGGCGAGATTTGAGAATACTGTAGGTTGGTGTGGATGCATCTGTACATTTTTCTTAACAAATAGGCATAGGGATACCATGATAAACAACCAACTTACCATCAATTCTTGTTTTCAGTCATATACAAACCATGGCAGGCATTCAGTTTACAAAAAAATCTTGCTCTCGCCTATAAAAAAATATATATTGCTTCTTCTTTTCAAAGCAGTGTTTGTTAAATTTGTATATTTTCATTTCCCATCTCTGCCCCTCTTACTCAGTTATCCTTTATCATACAGTATTTGAATATTGTTTATTTCATCTGAACATTTTGGGTTGCTATTACTGATAGCTAGGCTTGCTTATATAGACCAAATCCAAAAAGAAAACACAGTTAGCCACCAGTAGTGCCCTCAGAGAAGAGTCAATCCATTAAAGATTTTTCATTTTATTTCTTATTTTCTAAAACCACTTGTCGGATACACAATTGTTATTATTTTTTTTTATTAAAGTGAAATATTCTACGGTCTTAGAAGTAGTAATAGGCTACATGAAATAAAGTTACTATATATCATGCTTTTACCATGCTGGGTTGGTTTAATGATTTTCTTTATCATATCATGTAAAAAAGTTTTTTACACTTTTATTTGTATATATTGTCTAGTTTCCATGTTCTCTACTGCAATTCCTCTTATTTTTCAAACAATTTTCACGTATTTTTTTGCGAAAATGTCACCTGTTTCTTTCCTCCGTTTTCAATTCCATTCAGTTTTTGCCTATGCGAAAAGTCAAGGCACTGAAATAGGCGATACTTTTTCTCCACAGAATAGCAGGTGAAAAAAATTGTAAAATCTTTATATTGGGGTGCAGATGTTGGAAAACCACTCAAAACCCTTGGCACCCCCCCTTTATGGACAATTCACCCAAAAAAAGAATAACAAATTCCATGAACACCCCAAAAAAGGCCTTTGAAATTTGGGGTGAAAATTACAACTTCAAAAACTAGCGAAATAAGCTTCTGGGGGTGCTCTAAGAAGGGGCCAAGTGTTTTTGGGATTGCAGGTGCTTGTGTGACAAGACATTAAAATATGCTAGTACCCATTTTCAAGTACCCCAAATTTGACATGACTACTTATTTTTACCAAAAAATACTGCTTAATGCCATTCTTCACTACTTCTGTAAGGACTCTAATAACAAGGATTTTAAACAACTTCAGTACCCCAATTAGTTTTATTAGAGCTATTGGAACACTTCTACATTGATCCCCAATTGTAGTGCATCTTTTTGGGGGGTTCAGTGTGATTTTCCCAAGTCTGACAGCACTTTCTGCCTATTCTGCATTCGCCGCTTGCCGTTTTCGCCTGTTTAGGAATTGAATACGGCGGAAAGCGGGGACGGGCACGATAAGTTTTCGTGTCCAAAACACGCGATGTAGGTGCAAAATTGGGCAGGCGGAACGTTTTTCGTGGATGCGAAACTAATTGAATACTGCCCAATGACGCAATTCTTTATATATTTGATGATCAATATTAAGATATTATTACTGTATCAATTGCTTATTTCAAATAATAGAAAACTATCAAATATATCTGAGTAATCCCACTTGAGGCATATTTTCTCTCAAGTGGGTCTATTCTTTACAATTGATATGATGTTCAATCTTAGAGATAGACTGTTTGTCCCTTTCCTCTCTTTTATGTCAGTGAGTCTGTGCACCACTGATTAAGTTGTATCAATTTAATGTTTTGGTCTCTGTAATATATTTGTTATTAACTGCTATAATAGGCTACTGATATACTTTATGGCAGCTATGCGTCCGGCCCTGAGTTCAATTCCTCACCAGGGCCCTATCTGTGTAGGGTTTGTATGTTCTGTTCTTTCTTTCTCTCTTTCTGTTTTTCTGTTACTATAGTAAACTACTACCTATGAAGGCTTTCTCACAGCCTCCGTCAGGCTCCAGAAACTGACACTCTGCATGTGTGCAGTGTCAGATTATCAAGAAGGGTCTTGGAAAAATGTGAATGACTCCTCCGATGTGGCCAGGATGTACAGTAACTCGCAGGAACAGTATTTATAGCTTCCACTGGCCCTCCGTGTGTTCCGGTTTTCTTGACCTTACTGCGTAAACCCCCTAGAACTCAAACATTGCGAGGTCTTCTGCCAATAACAGCCACCCGCTGTTCCCTTGGAACTAATAACGTTCATCGGTACTTGGGTGGCCGCCTGGACTTAATCTCGGAATAGTAGGGTTTTACACAGACAATCTAGGAAGACCAGAGTTTAACGTGACACAATTGGAGCTGAAGAGATGTGTTGGGGCTTAACAGCCGGTATATTGATACAAAACTAAAATTCATGTAGGAGGCGCTAGTAAATTAAACAGTTTTTATTCACAAAAACACACTAACATAAAAAATCACACATAGTAGTATCACATATACAAATATGCTTAAAGGGTTAAACATCCAGGGTGAATATCCCCAGCCTTACACTTAATAAAACACAAGAATGGTCTGAATGCCCTATCTTGAGCAGCATTTAGAAAACATTACCAGGCTTTAAAAATAGCAACTTGTTGCACTGACGTTTCTCCTTGTTATCTATAAGAAACAGACACCTCATAATAAATGTAACAACTTCTTTGTATAGGGAAATCTTCTCCAGTAGGTATGTAATTATTTGAACAGCTTGTTCCTCTGTATAGGTAGTATATTCCACCTTTATAGTATGGACAATCCACTGAAACAGATGTATGAATTAAAGTATAAGATGGCAACTCCTAAATCTCAATAAGAGATAGTAAAAACCTTTACAGACGGATAATATTCCACTTTAGACAGTTCAAATCTGATTACTTACATTACTGCATAGTCCAGAACCTTCTGCATAAGGTGTATACATGCAAAGAAACAAAACAATGTCACTGTGGATCAGTACTTTGTATTGTGGCAGGGAGGGAAAAAAATGGAATGGTGGTTGACAAGTGCTATTTTAGCATGCATGCATCTCACCACATAATAACTCCTTCGCCAGCTTATCCTCTCCCATGTATTCTCTGACTTGTAGTATATTACTAGGCACAGTTGTATTGTAAGATCAGCATATTACCACTCCGACTTAGTTGTAGAACTCCATGATCAGCACAATCTTGTGCATAGCAGAAAAATGCTGAAAAAAGGTGATCCTTCTTTTAGTGCCAGCAGAGATGGTACGCTCCATCCACTTCAAACAAAGCCAAAAATGTACCCACAGGTGAGCTCTGTATATGTTACGCATTTCCCCGCCTCTTACGCCCATCAGCAGCTTTCCCAGATAAAACAGCAAGTTAATTGATCAGTCAATGTATATTGATACAGCTGGTATAGCTGAAGGGAGTAGATGTGGCTTGTGCAGTTGGTGTATTGATGCAGTTGGTATGGCTGATGAGAAAGTGATGTGACTTGTGCAGCCGGTGTATTGATGCAGCTGGTATAGCTGAAGGAGTTGATGCGCTTGTGCATTCGGTGTATTGATACAGCTGGTATAGCTGGTGAGAAATTGATGTGGCCTATGCAACCGGTGTATTGATGCGGCCTATGTTGACCGTGGTGAAGCTGAAATAGCCGTGGAACGGCAATTCAGGCCGGAATAACTGCTGTGGTCTGAAGGCCGATGGGCAGCTTGGTACGCCGTGGAGCGGCTATTGCAGCCGGAGGAATTTATGCGCCCTGGAGACGAGGTGCAGCTTGGCACGCCATGGAGCGGCTATTGCAGCCAGATGAATTGTTGCAGCCATGAGGCCGAGGAGCGGCTTGGTTCACCGTGGAGTGGCTATTGCAGCCGGAGGAATTGAGGTGGCCTAGAGGCCGAGGTGCGGCTTGGTTCGCAGTGGAGCGGCTATTGTAGCAGGAGAAACTGATGCATCCTGGAGGTCGATGTGCAGCTTGGTATGCCGTGGAGCGGCTATTGCAGCTGGAGGAATTTATGCGCCCTGTAGACGAGGTGCGGCTTGGTTCGCCATTGAGCGGCTATTGTAGCAGGAGAAACTGATGCATCCTGGAGGCCAAGGTGCAGCTTGGTATGCCGTGTAGTGGCTAAGCCGGATTAATTGATGCAGCCGGGAGGCCGAGGTGCGGCTTGGTTCACCGTGGAGTGGCTATTGCAGCGGGAGGAATTGAGGTGGCCTAGAGGCCGAGGTGCAGCTTGGTTAAATGTGGAACAGCTATTAAAGCTGGAGGAATTGATGCGGCCTGGAAGTCAAGGCGAGACTAGAAACAACATTAAGACAGAGTCTAGCTACAGGAACCAGTGGGGCATGTACAGAGATGCTATAGCTGCTGGATATTTAAAAGATGAACCAATCAAAGCAAAAGAAGATCATTCTGTGTTCCTAGTAACACGTGATGTCGTCCGGCGTCCAGATCGCCAAGCAACAGATGATGAAGTTCACGTACGGCAGGCGGAAGTAGAAGGAGTAACCACCGAAGTGCCGGAGGGTAGCAAGTCGTGTCGACGACTTGTAATACGGTGTTACACTTATTTCATGGAAGGAAAACTTTTGTTTAAATTAAAAAGTCCATTGCGATACAACTGGCGCAATTATTAAAATATTGGCCCCTAAATCGCTATATTTATGGCTATTCAAAATAATCTGTCCTTCTGATAATTTAGCAATTTAACTATATGTTATTTAGCAACTTAACTATATGTTTTATTTAATTATGCTAATATCATATTCATTATTCATTTTGCAGATTACCATTCGTATGCTGACACATGTTTTACCAATTGCAATAGACAAGTATAGAATGTTTTTGGAGAACATATACCAAAAAGTGGTTTTATAGAGACTACTTTGCTATTACTCAAATAAGCTATTTCAACAATGAGAAATGTTTATTATGAAATCAATATTGAACTATATAAAATAATTACAATAAATAATGAGCATTAAAACTAAACAAAAATATTTGCAATATAATAAAATAAAGGTGTTAGAAAACTGACGTATAATCTCATATGACTGAAATTGATCTGTCACTCTCATTGCCAGTTGAAAAATTATTTCATGATATGGTAGAAAGTCAATAAAGCAGCCAAGCTTGTTAAAAGCAAAATAAATATATGGATTCTTACAAAATAAATAACAAGCAGAAACTACCCAACATTAATTTTATAGCAAACACAATTTTCTTTTGTATACAAAATTAAGAGTGTAAGTATTTAGCCTTTTAAAGAAACTGTGTATCTACCCAGTGAGGTCAAAAAATAAGAAATGCGTAATGTTTACACGTTTTAAACAAAAGAATGTTTATCTAAGTGCACCACTGGTAGATATCTCTGTTTTCTGTTAGGATTTGGTGCATAAGGAAAGTATACATAATATAATGATTAAAAAAATGATAACTCTTACTAATATAACAAAACAAATTACCGTACCTTTTTAGAAACAACACCATCCAGTCTAGAAACACAGAAGAAATAGATGGTCTGCCCAAAAAACATAGGTATAACGTCCCATGTTGAAATTCTTTAGCATCCTCCACAGATACACAGTGATTTCAGACCATAGAGGGGTCCTGACCTGTTATTGGAGTTACTCCATAAAGTAATGTAATTTACTGAGAGAGCACATGGTGAAAACTGATATACTGTAGGATATTAGTAGAAGCAAGTTCATCCAAACTCTAACAAATTATTAATTAGTTCAAACCTTTGCACATAAATACAAGGCAGATTGCAAAGTCTTTTTTACTTAATATTTAACATAAAACAGGGGCTCAGACCTTATTAATAAGCTGTATTTACTACTGCTGCATTTATCTTGCTCTAAACTTTAGTCTAAATATTAAGGCTGTTTTCTTATGTTACAAAGTCAGTATAAGAAATAACAAGTGGGAATAGAGACCCTTTTCTTGTGGGTATTATTATTATTATCCTTTATTTATATGGCGCCACAAAGGTTCCGCAGCACCTTACACAGTACATAAATGAGCACACAAGAAAAACAGTTAATGGTAATTTAAAACAATACAGGACAAGGACATGGTTTATAAACATAGCTGCATAACACAAGCAGCAGGGCCTCAGCAGTCAAATGATATGTGCCAATTGGGGAGTTAGGAGTAAAAGATACTATTAGTAGGGGGAGGAGAAGCACATGAGGAATGAGGTAGTGCACATGTAGACTCAAATCTGGTGGAAAGTATACAAAGGTGACACTATTTCCTAATATATACAGTAGAGAGCTAATCTTATGTAATTAGTGTATAATACAGATCCCCTTCTACAGCGGGTAGAGGATAATAGACAGTACTCATCTCCATCAGATTGTAATAAGTCTTGGCTGTCCTTTACACTGCTCTGGTTTTCGTCTTTTCTCAATACTATAGAGCTACCACGTTAGGAATGGTCTTGAACTTGACAATTAAGCATAACTTACACAACAATGAATATCACAGAAATGAGGGCTGGGCCAGATGCAACTACAATAGGTCTAGACAAAGTACTCCCTTAGGGACAGAATCTAGCTGCAGGTATGCCACTCTATATATGTAAAGCTCTTAACTGTTCCATGTATCTTAGATGATATTCATGTCTGTTTGCCAATTAGAAGTGATGCGTGAGAATGTTGTCCCTATGGCTGTGTCACAACACAAAAAATCAGATCAAGAGCAAAGCTTTCAGATTTTATCCAAAAAATATTTTTTTTCTCTTTTGTGTACTGCTATTCTTTTTAATTTTGCATCTCTGAAATATGTAGCATTTCTTGATATTGGCAATTGTTAATGGAGCTGGGTACCAAGGACAAACTAGGAGAACACGGTGACATAACCTTGTTCTTAGGACATAGATCATGTCTGGTATCTAAATAATACACCGTTCCTAGTCACAAGCTAAGTATAAAGGGAATCCTCATGAAACATTGTTTTTATTACAAATAGACCTGCTGTATAGAAATACTGCACAGCACATCAGTTGGCCTGAAACTGGCAATGCATCATGTGCCCAGTGCAGCTATTTTTATTTAACTAGTATAAGAAATGTCTTCTGACCTTTAGCTCGGAAAATAGATGAGAGGCTTGGATACGTGAATGAAAGCTGTAGTGCAACACCACCACCTCCTAGAGACATGTGTAATGACAGGATTAAGACACTTCACGCATAACCAATCATTTGAAATGCATTTTGTTGCTCAGTTTTTGACCCTCAAGGGATAGTGTACACATCTTAGCTGAAGGGCAGGTAAAATTCACTGCAGTAAAATGTCATTTTAAAACTAGCAAAGAAAGGTGACATAGAAATCTACTTACTGATGATAGCATCATATACACTGTAATAATGTTCATAAATTGTATATATAGTTTTTTTGTTTACTTATTTAATGTAGTAATTTCATTACTCACTTTTTAGCAGTAAAAGTAGTGTGAAGACAGATTATCCTGTGAAGTGTGAACGTTAGCACATTTTCACTTTATCAAATATTTATATAATAAGAGACAAAGGGGTAAATTTACTATGATTCGAATTTGGTGGAGATGACAATTTCGGGTGAGTTTAGGCATGTTTTTCATCTTGCAAATATAGTAAAAGCAAATTTCGGGAGACAGTTCTCTCTTCTCACTCATAAAACTCGGGTGAGATCACAAACTCGAATAAACTCACCATCGGGGAAACTCGGAAGTACTTTTCATGAAAAAGATGCAGTTTACAAATTTACAAATATTTGAGATTACAATCTCGGGTGAGATTAGAGCACAGTCGCAGAGAAATTGAAGTTTCAAACACTCCACCTCCTGAACTGCGAGTTTGCCAGAAACATACACAGATCAGTGTGATTTGTGTATGTTTCTGCATGTGTACTTAATGTAAAGTGTTTATATTTAAAAAAAATGATGTAGGGCCCCCCCCCCCAAAGACGTAACCAGCCCCGGACTTGTCAGCCCATCCTGGTTCCAAAAATTACGGGGAACAAAACGAGTAGGGTACCCCCGTAATTTAGGAACCAGCACCTGGCTGCAGAGCCAGTGCTAGTTTTAAATATAGGGGAAAAAAATTGCATAGGGGTCCCCCTATATTTAAAACCAGCACCGGATCCAAACCAACCGGGGTGTAATGCCACAGCCAGGAGACCCTATTACCAGGTCTCTATGGCCAAAGCATTCGCACCCCAAGCCGGTCAGGCCAAGCCGGGGATCTCAGAGGAGGTGGGGACCCCCAGAAGAAGGGGTCCCCCCTCTCCCAAAACCCCAGGCTTGGTCTGAAGCCTGAGGCTCTTCCACGCAACCCTGGGCTGTGGGTACGGGGGCAATAATGTGTAAAATAGTATTAAACTATTGTATTTTAAAGTGGAACTACAGGTGCCAGCATGCCTGCCCTTTTGCACTTGTGGAACTGCAAGTGCCAGCAGGTGGCTGGCACCAGTACCCCCACTGTAAAATAAATAGTTAATAAACCACAGTACACACACCATATACAGTAAAACTTAATTACATACACCTATGCCACTCACACATACTTACCTTTACCAGCTGTTCTGTCCCCTTGTCCCCATGTAGATTCCACGGATGTACCTGGAGAAAAGATCCCATACTCACCTCCAACCTGGCGCCGCTCTCCGTAGCATCCACATTCTTGGCAAAATAAGGAAACAAGTTACGCGAACAGGTGCAAGTATATGTTGTGACATAATACTTGCACCTAACGAAATGACAGATTACCGTGATCATCTGTTATTTGCATTTGCACTTGTGGCTGACCATACCCTACCGCAAGCACTGCGAGTGCTTCAGTGTGTAATTGAAACATGTGACGTGTACTATGATGCTGCTTCTTAATTATGCACACCTCTGAAACGGCGTTAAGACGCTCAGACGTGCCTGCGTTCACACCACCACTCCCCTGTTTTCATCGACCAACCCACAAATGCCTCATCCCGTCACTCAAGCTAGCGAGGCGTCTATGCACAAGGGACGATCACTATGCGTTCGCATGGACTGGTTTGCGCACGCGCATTGCGATGTGTACGCATTTGCACATTGCAAACATTGGCAGGCTACATGCGAACGCAGCCTAGCAAACGGGTCTGAATCAGGTCCTTAGCTCACCAAATTTGCCATGGTGGTGTAGTTTGACCAGGATTAGGTTTTTGCCTGGATTTGAACTTTGTCAGAGCCACACAGTGCCACACAATTCCATAAAACTGAGACATTCTTATATTACACAGGTTTTGAGGCTGAGGGACTGGCTTCATACACACACAGACACACTCATATCTCTTCTAAAGTGCTGTGTTATATCACTTTTCCAACAGCTGCATATATATGAAATATGTGGGGAGAATGATCGCAGTCACATAGTGCCACTGTGGGTGGCCTCCTTCTATCCAGGAACGGGACTCCAGTCCCGGCATTCCTCCCTGATGGCAGTCCAGCTAGACATGGTCTTCAATGCTGGTCTGCAGAGTGATTTCAGGGAGTGATTGAGCTGCGGACACAGTGACGTACTGCGCAAATGTAGTATAGGTCTGTGATCCCGCATGCAGTCCAGCAGCAGACTGTCAGTGAATGACAGTCTGCTGCCGTTTCTGGGTTTGGAGGGGGCGGCAATGGCACACAGAGGTGTGTCGCTGCTGTTGGGGGGTGTGGGGGGTGTTTGGAGTGGAATTGCCAGGATCTCTGGGCCTGATTCAGACCCACTCGCGAGCGCTGAGCGCTCGCAAGCGGATCGATGTTGGCCCAGTGCGCATGCGCACGACGGAGGCGGCTCCGTCATGCGCATGCGCGATACCTGGATAGCGACGGGCAAGCCGTCGCTTCGGGTCTCACTACAAAGGGGGCGTGCTGTCGATGTTGAGTGACAGCACGCCCCCTTTGGTGGGTGGGCCGGGGGCGTGGCTGCCCAGATAGAGACTTGCGGCAATGAGACCCTACCACAAGGGTCTCGTCGTAAGTCCGATGGTCGCGATGGTCTTGACCATCGCGACCATCATCCTGGCCGCTTGCACTTGCTGTGGGTGGTCACCCACAGCTATGCGAGCGGCCAGGAGGCCGCTCTAAAAATACAATAGGCGTGCGCTGATTCAGAGCGAGCATTCTGAAAGAGCGTCCGGCTCTGAATCAGGCCCTCTGTCAGTTGATGGAGATTTCCTGGCTTCTTTTACTCATCTGCGGTGGCTGAAATGTGTGACTCAGCTGGCCAAGGGGATTGCAGATGATCTGATGCTTCGTCCTTAGACGCAGCTTGGATCAGTAATGCATGCAGGAGGTGTGATGCCTCCTGCTGCATTACCATGTTACAGCTATTGCAGCTACTAACATGTTAGCAGCCGAGATAGCATATTCACAGCTGAATTACCCCATTTGTTTTGCAGTAATTTTTAAAATTGAAGTGAATTTGGAAGCTATACTAATTTCTGTAAGTCAGTCTGCTAGTGATGTCCCTTATTCAAAACGGTATGAGAATATGCCTGCCTGCAGTGTCATTGGGTTGGGTATGGGATGACGGTGCTCGGAATCCCGGCGATCAGAATTCCGATGCCGGCATCCCCACAGGGTTAGATTACTGACACTTTGTTGGTCGGTATCCTAGCCCTCCCCCTCTCCCTACCCTAACCCTCACCTCACCCCAGTGCCTAAACATAACCTCCCCCTTCTTGCACCCTAAACCTAACCCTCCCTCCTTAGTGTCTAACCCTAACCCTCCCCCTAATTCTCCCCCCAACCCTGTTATTTATATACGGGATTCTGGGGGAATACCAGCGGTCAGGATATTGACCGCATTCCCTGTCATTTTCTCCTAATTTGCATAGTTATCCAGGTTATAGGCGAGGATAATGTGAAATAATTAAGGCTGCAGTGGTACTTCAGGGTCCAGTCTTCAACCCAGCCAACGCCGGGTATCCCGGCTAGTTTTAAAATATTAAAATGAATGCCATGCTTGCTTTGCCTTTCTATTGAATGTTAAGCATTATAGGATTAATCAGATTATCCTAGTAATGATCTCTGGGCCTGATTCAGACCCGCTCGCGAGCGCTGAGTGCTCGCAAGCAGGTCGATGTTGGCCCAGTGCGCATGCGCACGACGGAGGCGGCTCCGTCATGCGCATGCGCGATACCCGGATAGCGACGGGCAAGCCGTCGCTCCGGGTCTCGCTACAAAGGGGGCGTGCTGTCGATGTTGAGTGACAGCACGCCCCCTTTGGTGGGCGGGCCGGGGGCGTGACTGCCCAGACAGAGGCGTTCCCATGGGAACGCCTACTGTCTAGGGCCGGCCCCACTGACATCACAAGTGATGTCAGTGGGAGTGCTTTAGGCTCTGACAGAGCCAAAAGCACTCTTGGGCTTGCGGCAACGAGACCCTACCACAAGGGTCTCGTCGCATGCCCGATGTTTTTGGCCGCTCGCTATAGCTGCGGGTGGTCAGCCACAGCTATGCGAGCGGCCAGGAGGCCGCTCTAAAAAAAGAGAAGGACGGCCCTGATTCAGAGCGAGCGCTCTGTCAAAGCGTCCGGCTCTGAATTAGGACCTCTGTCTTCAGAGACTTGTAGTAAACATAATAAGTTGCTTTTTCAGTTACACAATTTGAAAATAGCTGCTGTTGGCAAATGTATGCATTTAACGTTAATGAAGAATCTACTGTCCCAATCTATTAACATCTTGGGCGCAACCAAAAGTCATTATACTTGTTAACTTTTGGGATCTCCAATCTGCGAGATTCCAGAGGTTGGGTCTATGTGGCAAGTGTAGGATTTGCATACAGCTACACTCTGCAGGGTCATGATGTGTCATTAAACCCCCACTCGCTTCCCTACTGTCCCAGGAGGATTTCCTACTCTCCTGTAAGGGAGAATTCCCTAAAATTCGGCAGCCTATTGTATCAATACACTTGTAATTACAGATGACCTCACTGAGGTACTTCAGATCAAATATTCAAGAGGCACTGATGATACCTAATGAAATGATGGGCTGATGTCTCAAAATTGTGTTGGTGATGTATACTTTAAAATGTATGCCGGGCGTTGGTTGAGAACAGTAGACAGAGGTCCATCCAAAAATGCTGCGTTGGCCCTATTTATTTTATACGGATCTCTCTATATAGGAGATGTTTTTATTTGCAGGTCAAGATGGATGTGTGATAGATCCAAAATGTAGCACTTTCTGATAGGAGGATCAGGCCAGATGGGAGTGCTCCTTGCTGGGTGCAGACTAGGATGACATTACTTAAATGAGATTTATAGATGTGAAGAGGGTGCAATTTCGGGAGGGCTGAACTTTATGGGTACCAGTGCTCATAATCAGGATCCAGTTTTTCAAGGTGCCATTTATTTGGGAAAGGCAATTTCTAGGCGCATTTTGACAAATGTAATTGGAACAATCAAAGTATGTAATAAATACAGCCCTGATATCACATCACTCCCATGCTTAGGCCATAAATGTGACTAATCTAGGCCCTATTTTAGGAGGAAAATGTAAAAGTGGAAATTAATGTAGTTTTCCGTCTTGCATTGCTTACAGGATTGGACACTGAGGGGACATTTTTTCACATTCCACCATGCACATGCCCAATCAAATATGACATAGATATAGAATGTTCAACTATGAAAGACAAATATGGCTTTTTAGGCCATTACAGTCTAATACTGATGCCTGCACCAATGCTCACAGAATATTTACCAACTCTACCATAATGTCTGGAAGACTCGAGAATCTTGAGTGGCTCTCCTCAAATCCCAAAAGAGTGGGCACGTCTCCCTCATTCTGCTTGGTGCCAGGCAGGTTTATTACATGGTTATGTTGAATTATGGGTGTGATACCCCACAAATACAATGTGTTTAAGCCTATGGTGGGTATCACTAATGTAATTAATACCCTTATGAAAATAAAACATATGTATCCCTGCCTCACTATGTGTTTGACTATGTATGTGAATAGTTATAATTGCTGTTATATTTATTAATTGTATTGCACTGTGTTCCCCCCACCACGCCAATTTGGCTAATAGTTGCTCCCCCAGCAGCTTGAACTGTTTTAATGTTTAATGTCTGGGGTCCACGGGGCAGAGACTCTCTAATCTGACTCGTAAAGGGGAGCCTTGGTTGTAGTGAGAGGGACAGTGGAGCGTGGGTCAGACGGTATGGCAATTGGCACGCGCAGGGAGAGGTCAAGTCTATAAATAACCGCTCTCCCCAATGGTCGAGAGAACTGTATGAGGTGACCATTGGAGGAGGCAGAGCAGGTCTGTGGGCTGATTATCTGCGCTCCTGAGGTGACCGGTGAGCTGCAGCTCTTATTAATGTAAAATGGAACTAGTTGGTTACATCATTTACAATTGCATAACTTGTCCCCAGTGATGTATAAGCTCATTATGAACAGTTCACTAACAGGAGTCCCCAAGGAGTGTGATGTGGAGATTGAAGCAGATGGGGAACTTAGACTACGACTGTATGTAATCCACATTTATTGCTCAGTGTTTCAGTTTCCCATCTGCCTTCCATTCTCTGCTGTTGTTGTGTGATTATTTTGTGCATTCCTGCTCAAATTAAAAACTTGTACTGTTGGAGCAAGAAGTCATGTGTAAAAAAATATGATTGTCAAGCTACACTAAGTATCCATAGAACCTGGTATGTTGTCTCAAGAGCTTACAAACCTCTAGAGCAGCCAGGTGTATCTCTTAGGATATGTACATCATTATGATTTAAACTTCTGTAATACTCCTTTTTACACTATATGCCACATTAAGTTTTTCCTGAATGCTTATTTCTCCGTAAACTAACATAAAACAAATAGACATCACAGATTTACAACGTACAAAGAAGATTTTGCTCCTAAATATATCTCAGCCAGACACAATTATGTAGAGATTTTGGAGAAATGCAAGCAATCATTTTATTAGTATTGCTATTCATTTGTTATTTTTTCTATTAATATTTAATGCTGTTGCATATAATGAGAAATAAATGTGAGTTCCTGTGTATTGTTTTTTCATCTGTGAGTACAATGTAATGTAATATCAGGGCCATAGCTAGGGTAGTGCGGCCGGTGCTATCGCACAGGGCACCACAAGTCAGGGGGCGCTATTTGGGTCTGTCAAATTTCTGTTTATTATCATTCTCACTTGTAGCTTCCTCTTATTTCATCCCCAGCATCTCCTGGCCTCTCCTATCTGTTCCCTGGCCCTTTCCCATGAAGCCATGGCCCTTTTTTGGGTGCATTATGTCCCTTTGAAAAATGAGGGGGGCGCCAATGCTCTTTCTGGCACAGGGCACCAAAAAGTTTAGCTATGGCTCTGTGTAATATACACATCTGATTTCATTACCCTGCTAAACCAGGGGTTCTCAACTCTAGTTATCAAGTACAATTAACAGGTCATGTTTTTAGGAGGTTTTAAATCATGCACAGGTGAGTTAGTAACATTTGCTGGGTCAGTAATTATCCCACCTGTATCCACAGACAGAAATCCTGAAAAAATTACCTGTTGGTGGAACCCCTATGATAAACAAATAAATGTATATATGACATTGATGGTATTTTCTAGGAAGACATAGGTCCTCATTCAGACCTGGTTGCAAGCGCTGAGCACATGCAGCGGCCGCAATGCGCGTGCGCAAGCCCCGGAGCGAGAGAGAAACTCTCTCGCTCCGGAGTTCACTACAAAAGGGTCGGCTGTCAATGTTGATCGACAGCTCGGCCTGTTTTGTAGGCGTGGCGGGGGGTGGTTTCACAAACGGAGGCGTTCCTTAAGGAATGCCTGCCGTTTTGTGGGCGGCCGCACTGACATCAGCAGTGATGTCAGTGGGGAGCTTCCTGCTCGATCAGAGCAGGAAGCTCCCTGGGGCTTGGGGTTGCCAAGACCCAACCTTAGGGTCTCGTTGCAAGCCCCGATGATCGCGATGGGCTTGACCATCGCGACCATCAACCTGGTCGGTCGCTAAAGCTGTGGGTGGAAACCCACAGCTTAGCTAGCGACCAGGAGGCCGCACTTAAAAATACAAGCGGCCGCCCTCATTCAGAACGAGCGCTCGCTTCTTGCGAGCGCCTATGAATGAGGGCTATAGTTCATTATCCTTTTTAAAATGAAATGACCAATGGACATGATTATTATCACAGTACAATTTTGATGTATTTTTAATTCACCCTTTCAGAAAATTCTTATACACTGTTTAGAACAGGAACATATATAAGAATTGTGTCATCATAAAGTATTTCCACTGAAGTGATGCAGTACAGTTGCTCATCCTTACACATAGGGGGTAGATTTACTAAAGTGCGGTATTTAGAAGTGGAGATGTTACCCATAGCAACCAATCAGATTCTAGCTATTAACATTTATCTAGCAGCTTACAGAAGGTAAGTAGAATCTGATTGGTTGCTATGGGCAACAACTCCACTTCTAAAAACCCGCACTTTAGTAAATATACCCCAAGACAAACATTCTTACTTGATTACTTAACCACATAACTTGATAAAATTTTTTCCCAAAAAACGCTCAGAAATTGTCTTATCCAACACAATTTCATTACAAAAAATGTATATATTTTTAAACACAGTATACCATGAAAATAGCAATATTTATGGTATACTGTGCATAAATTTAAACTTTAAAACACTTATTGTCGACCTATTGACCCTATCGACCTTGTGTCCCTGTCGACCTATTGCCTGTCTAACTTGTGGTGTCTACCTAAACATCATCTACATTTCTATTGTAGATCTAAAGACCGGATACTATGCTGAAGAAATTACATCTTCATTTAATATGTAAATTAATACATCAGTAAATGAGGTCCCTAGAGATTAAGCTTTTATACTTTAGAACCCAATTCCATTATACATGTATGGAGTAGTAATGTTAATACCCACATGCTGGCAACAAGAACATACAGTATATTGAGAATTACTTTCGCAATACAACAACAACAATAGTAGTACTAAGCAGTTTTGTGCAGTGGTGGCTCAAGAAGTGAAGCTGCATCGCTGTCCAAAATTCAAATAGGGGAGCCCCACCAACTGCCACCCCAAACGCTGTCAAACATCACCGGCTGGGACACACAGGCAGTTGGTGTGGCTCCCCTATCTGAATTTTGGGCTGTGCTGCAGCCCCACCTCTGAAGCAGCAACTGGTTGTGTGTACATGCAGAAAAAGAATAGATACTTAAATTTACTGCAAATCAGTCAATAATGTAGTTTGAGCTGTAGAACAATGCAGGGTTAAATTGTATAACAAATTAGCCCCCTTCCCAAACAATGGAATTATTTAAAATGTTGCAACATCCCTCATTTATCCCACACAAATATAATGCTTATCTCTGAAATCTTCCCTAATGAGCTATCCCTAGCTATTAAGTCCACTAAATTATTCTCATCACCTTAACCAGATAGTGTAGCAGCACAATTTTGTTTTCCTAGTGCCTAGACTTTCTGCAAATTCCAAATCACTTATGGATAGTGCACAACTTAATCCATCTTCTGCCACAGCTGAAGTAATAGTTATTCACAAGACAGTTAAACATCCAGCATATGCTCCAGATACCACCTTAGTCACTACTAAGATTTTTGCTAAGGTCTTGGAAATTAGTCTAGACAAGGTTATTATATCTCTAATCCATACAGACCAGGTTGGCTTTATCCCAGGTCTTCAGGCTTCAGATAATACATGTTGCATCATAGATCTTATTAATATAGCAAACAAATGGAAAAGGTTTTGTCACACGCCGGCTTGGAGACCCCAGAATCAGACCCCGTCGCTTACCTGTGCGGGCGCTGACCCGCGCTGTCTTCCGGCTCCTGCGCTGTACGCTGTTGTCATCTGGAGGGTCCCGCTGCTGTGCTGCTCCCACGCCGGCTCCTGCTCACCGCTGGTCCCCGCTGACTACCTCCAGGAAGCGCTGTCCTCCGGTCCATGGGCACGGCCATCTTGGATTGCCCATGTGACCCCACTTCCACCAATGAGGAGCCTTCTCCTTCTCTCTCAGCCTGTCAGCTCCCAGTGTCCACTATAAAAGGATCCCCAATGCTCACACAAGTTGCCAGTGCAACTAGTTTCTTAGTTTAGCTAAGTAGCCTTCCCACTGTGCTCCAGCCGCTCCACGTAGCCTCTCAGCTACCAACGTCTACCCACGGCTATCCAGCCGCTCCACGTAGCCTCTCAGCTACCAACGTCTACCCACGGCTATCCAGCCACTCCACGTAGCCTCTCAGCTACCAACGTCTACCCACGGCTATCCAGCCGCTCCACGTAGCCACTCAGCTACCAACGTCTACCCACGGCTATCCAGCCGCTCCACGTAGCCACTCAGCTACCAACGTCTACCCACGGCTATCCAGCCGCTCCACGTAGCCACTCAGCTACCAACGTCTACCCACGGCTATCCAGCCGCTCCACGTAGCCACTCAGCTGCCAACGTCTACCCACGGCTATCCAGCCGCTCCACGTAGCCTCTCAGCTACCAACGTCTACCCACGGCTATCCAGCCACTCCACGTAGCCACTCAGCTACCAACGTCTACCCACGACTATCCAGCCGCTCCACGTAGCCTCTCAGCTACCAACGTCTACCCACGGCTATCCAGCCGCTCTATGTAGCCACTCAGCTACCTACGTCTACCCACTGCTATCCAGCCGCTCCACATAGCCACTCAGCTACCAACGTCTACCCTAGGCTATCCAGCCGCTCCACGCAGCTTCCTAGCTATCTCGTTACTGCCGCATTCCTCAAACCCCTGTCAGTTCGCTGCACCCTCTCATGCGGAGAAACTTCATTAAGCCAAGCCTCCTCCAGCGAGCGTCTACGCCAAATAATACAGATCCAAGGCCCAGTCCGGGAACACAGCTCCTAAATTCCACGGTTGTGACAGTTTGCACTGGCCAGATGGACTCGGCAAGTGGTCAAGGATCTGGGATAGAAGCCTCGCAGGATGTACTATCCCGTCTGGAAAGACAGGAGACCTCTCAGGCTCAGCTGATCCAATTTATCCAAGATATGTCGTCACGCCTGGACAACATCCAGTCCTTACTGGCTCATCCCGCTCCCGCTGGCTCCCAAGCCGCCTCTCCTCCTGTGGTGTCACCTGCTCCTCCGGTTCTACCTCCTGCTCATCTTCAGCTCTCCCCTCCGAGCAAGTTCGATGGCAACCCCAAGTTATGCAGGGGTTTTTTAAATCAATGCGAAATCCAATTCGAGCTACAATCCGCCAACTTTCCGACGGCCAGAACCAGGGTGGCATATATCATCTCTCTACTCTCTGGTCAAGCACTCGATTGGGTCTCGCCCCTTTGGGAGAAGTCGGACCCCCTGCTCTCCAACTACCCCGAATTTGTTGCTACATTTCGCAAAATCTTTGATGAACCCGGAAGAACCACCTCCGCATCAGCTGATAGTTTACGCCTCCGTCAGGGCAGCAGGACCGTCGGCCAATACGTAGTCCAGTTCCAGACTCTGGCTTCAGAAGTCAATTGGAACGAGGATGCCCTCATCGCTGCCTTCTGGAGTGGCCTTTCTGAAAGGCTCAAAGACGACCTAGCTTCCCATGACCTTCCAACCAGTTTGGATGGGTTAATCTCCTTCTGCAACAAGGTGGATCTCCGTCACAGGGAGCGTGCCTTGGAAAGAGGCAGATTTGATCGTGAAAGGCCACGTCCAGTTTCCCGCTTACCCTCTCCTCCTCTGGGCGAAGAACCCATGCAGGTCAACCGCTCTCATTTATCGGCTGGGGAGCGTCAGAAAAGGCGGAGGCAGAACCTCTGTATGTACTGCGGATCTCCGCAACATTTAGTTAAAACTTGTCCCATTCGTCCGGGAAACGCCTCCTCCTAACTTATGAAAGAGAGGTTAAGTTAGGAGTTGCCACTGAATCACAAAGGAAGTCTGATTCCACCATCCAGGCTCATTTAAAGTGTCCTCGAGGTTCCAAAGCTGTATTAGCTCTCCTGGATTCCGGAGCGGCAGAGAACTTTGTCACTACTGAATTTGTCCAGAAGCATCAAATCCCCATGGAAGCATTGCCTCGAGTCATCACTTTAACCGCCATCGATGGTAGTCGCATTTCTAGTGGAACCATCACCCATCGTACAACACCACTTAAACTTACCATTGGGGTGCTCCATTCCGAACAACTATCCTTCCTAGTGATTCCCAAAGCCTCTCATTCTTTAGTCCTCGGATTACCCTGGCTACAGAGACATTCACCTCAAATCAATTGGACCACCATGCAAATAATCTCCTGGGGTTCCAATTGCTTCAAAGGTTGCCTTCAGCGGGTAATACCTATCAGATCTTCCGTTGTACGGGATTCTACAGACCTGCCCAAAGCCTACGATGGGTTTCAGGACGTCTTTTGCAAACAGAGCGCAGACCTGTTACCTCCCCATCGTGATTGGGACTGTCCCATAGATCTGATTCCCGGGAAGAATCCTCCTAGGGGCCGAACCTATCCTCTATCTCTCCCTGAGACTCAGGCCATGTCGGAGTACATTATGGAAAACTTAAATAAAGGCTTCATTCGACCTTCCACGTCTCCAGCAGGGGCTGGATTTTTCTTCGTAAAAAAAAAAGATGGTGGCTTGTGCCCGTGTATTGACTACCGGGGTCTTAATGAAATAACTATTAAGAATCGCTACCCTCTTCCTCTCATCACAGAGTTATTTGATAGAGTCAAGGGAGCCACAGTTTTTTCCAAACTCGACCTAAGAGGAGCCTATAATTTAATTCGTATCCGTCCAGGCGATGAATGGAAAACGGCCTTCAACACCAGGGATGGGCACTACGAGTATCTCGTTATGCCCTTCGGCCTCTGTAATGCTCCGGCCGTCTTCCAGTTTTTCGTCAATGAAATCTTCCGGGACCTCTTGTACAAGTGTGTGGTCGTTTACTTAGACGACATTTTGATTTTTTCTCAAGACCTCCAAACTCATCGAGACCAGGTCAAACAAGTCCTTCTGAGGTTGCGGTCCAATCAACTGTTTTGCAAATTAGAGAAGTGTCTGTTTGAGGTCTCAAGTGTACCATTCCTAGGATACATTATCTCCGGAACAGGCCTTCAAATGGATTCGTCAAAACTACAAGCCATTCTTGATTGGTCTCTTCCTTCTTCCTTAAAATCCATACAAAGATTCCTAGGATTTGCCAATTACTATCGCAAGTTTGTAAAAGGTTTCACGACTCTGGTAGCTCCGATTACAGCCCTCACCCGCAAGGGAGCAGATCCAACTATATGGCCCGTCGAAGCTACCTCTGCATTTCAACTTCTTAAGCAAGCCTTCATCTCCGCTCCCATCTTAAAGCAACCAGACTCCACCCGGCCCTTTATCCTGGAGGTGGACGCATCCTCTGAAGGTGTCGGTGCAGTGCTCTCCCAGCGATTTAAAGATGAAAAACTTCATCCCTGTGGTTTCTTTTCCCAGAAGTTTTTGCCTGCAGAGAAGAACTACACCATTGGAGATCAAGAGTTACTCGCCATGAAACTAGCCCTCGAAGAATGGCGATATCTTCTAGAAGGAGCTCATTACCCCATTACCATTTTTACTGACCATAAGAACCTCCTTTATCTTAAATCTGCAAATTGCTTGAACCCTCGTCAAGCCCGGTGGGCAATGTTTTTCTCCAGATTTAATTTCAAAGTCTCCTATCGCCCCGGTTCACAAAACCTCAAAGCCGACGCACTCTCCCGTTCCATGACGAGCAACCCTGATCTACCCATGGAGCAGCCCCAACCAATCTTGAATTCTGCTTCCTTCGCCTCTACTCAACTATCTTCTATACCCCCGGTTGGGAAGACTTTCGTCACTCTGGAACTCCGCAAGAGGTTACTGCATTGGGCTCATGCTTCCCGGTTCTCTGGTCACCTGGGTATGGATAAAACCCTAGAATTTATCCAGCGGTCCTATTGGTGGTCTTCGATGAAAAAGGACGTCAGGTCTTATGTGTCTTCATGCATCAAATGTGCCCAACACAAGATACCTCGGCGGGTTCCACACGGTCAACTCCAACCTCTTGCAATTCCATCTAAGCCATGGACTCACCTATCTATGGATTTCATCTCTGATCTTCCTCCATCTCGGGGCCACAACACAATTTGGGTTATCGTGGATCGTTTTTCTAAAATGGCTCATTTCGTACCACTTACTGGGCTTCCGTCTGCACCTCTACTCGCCCAGAGCTTTATAAAAGAGATCTTCAAGCTCCACGGCCTTCCTCAAGAGATCATCTCCGACAGGGGAGTACAGTTCGTAGCGAAGTTCTGGAGGTCACTCTGCTCAGCCCTTCAGGTAAAACTCAAATTTTCTACCGCTTATCATCCCCAGACCAAAGGTCAGACCGAAAGGGTCAATCAAGACCTGGAACAGTTCCTGCGCACTTTTGTCTCCTCCTCCCAAGATGACTGGATTGAACTTCTTCCTTGGGCCGAATTTGCCCACAATAATCATTATCACACATCCACCAGCTCAACTCCTTTTTTTACAGTTTTTGGTCAACATCCTCCAGTGCCAGATTTCCCTCTTCTTCCCACATTAGATGTGCCTGCGGCCAAAATGTCCCTTCAACGATTCTCCAACATCTGGGAAAAGGTTCGTTCCTCTCTGACTAAAACGTCAGCCCGGTACAAGAGATTTGCTGACAGCCAAAGACGAGCGATTCCAAATTTCCGACCTGGGGATATGGTCTGGCTCTCTACCCGAAACCTAAGACTCCGAGTACCCTCGATGAAATTTGCTCCGCGATTCATTGGTCCATTCCCAATCATCAAAGTCCTGAATCCTGTGGCTTACAAGTTAAAGCTTCCTCCATTTCTTCGCATTCCAAGTTCCTTCCATATTTCTCTTTTAAAACCACTAGTCTTAAACCGATTTCAGAAGGTCCTGCCTAAAGCTTCTAGCGCTCAAACACAGCAGGGAGAGGAGTTCGAAGTTGACAGAATCTTAGATTCCCGTTGTCGATACAACAGTCTTCAATACCTTATCGACTGGAAGAATTATGGTCCGGAGGAACGAATCTGGATAAATGCCTCCGATGTCCATGCACCCCGTCTGGTCAAAGCGTTCCATGTGAAATTTCCTCATAAACCAAGGAAGTGTCCGGTGGCCACTCTTGAAGAAGGGGGTACTGTCACACGCCGGCTTGGAGACCCCAGAATCAGACCCCGTCGCTTACCTGTGCGGGCGCTGACCCGCACTGTCTTCCGGCTCCCGCGCTGTACGCTGTTGTCCTCTGGAGGGTCCCACTGCTGTGCTGCTCCCACGCCGGCTCCTGCTCACCGCTGGTCCCCGCTGACTACCTCCGGTCCATGGGCGCGGCCATCTTGGATTGCCCATGTGACCCCACTTCCACCAATGAGGAGCCTTCTCCTTCTCTCTCAGCCTGTCAGCTCCCAGTGTCCACTATAAAAGGATCCCCAATGCTCACACAAGTTGCCAGTGCAACTAGTTTCTTAGTTTAGCTAAGTAGCCTTCCCACTGCGCTCCAGCCGCTCCATGTAGCCTCTCAGCTACCAACGTCTACCCACGGCTATCCAGCCGCTCCACGTAGCCTTTCAGCTACCAACGTCTACCCACGGCTATCCAGCCGCTCCACGTAGCCTCTCAGCTACCAACATCTACCCACGGCTATCCAGCCGCTCCACGTAGCCACTCAGCTACCAACGTCTACCCACGGCTATCCAGCCGCTCCACGTAGCCACTCAGCTACCAACGTCTAACCACGGCTATCCAGCCGCTCCACGTAGCCACTCAGCTACCAACGTCTAACCACGGCTATCCAGCCGCTCCACGTAGCCACTCAGCTACCAACGTCTACCCACGGCTATCCAGCCGCTCCACGTAGCCACTCAGCTGCCAACGTCTACCCACGGCTATCCAGCCGCTCCACGTAGCCTCTCAGCTACCGTCTACCCACGGCTATCCAGCCGCTCCACGTAGCCACTCAGCTACCAACGTCTACCCACGACTATCCAGTCGCTCCACGTAGCCACTCAACTACCAACGTCTACCCACGGCTATCCAGCCGCTCCACGTAGCCACTCAGCTACCAACATCTACCCACGGCTATCCAGCCACTCTACGTAGCCTCTCAGCTACCTACGTCTACCCACTGCTATCCAGCCGCTCCACATAGCCACTCAGCTACCAACGTCTACCCTAGGCTATCCAGCCGCTCCACGCAGCTTCCTAGCTATCTCGTTACTGCCGCATTCCTCAAACCCCTGTCAGTTCGCTGCACCCTCTCATGCGGAGAAACTTCATTAAGCCAAGCCTCCTCCAGCGAGCGTCTACGCCAAATAATACAGATCCAAGGCCCAGTCCGGGAACACAGCTCCTAAATTCCACGGTTGTGACAGGTTTTTATTAGTCCTAGATGTTGAGGAAGCATTCAATAGATTGGTGTAGATGGTCCTTTATGGAAAACTAATATTGACAACAACAGAGTCATTCAGAAAGGACTTTATAGCAGCCTTATACCACAAACATCAGCATGTGTGCCTGACAATGACTTCTCTGCAGATACTGTACTTTGCCAATTATTAATTACACCAAGCAGGGTTGTCTGCTTTTCCCATTAATTGTTACCCTGGTCATGGAACCTTTAGCAGAGAGAATAACAGCTTATTCAAGCGCTACTGTGTTCAGGTGGGAAACTGTGTTCATAAATTTAATTTTTATTTGATTCACTTTCCATTGTGTACCCTGACCTTACTACATAACCCATATGCTAAAACTCAGGCATATGATTTTTTTCAGGATACAAAATCAATTTAAACTGAAATTTTAGCTCTCGGCATCTGAACCCAGAACTGAATCATGCTAAAATTACATTGGCAGCCTAAATGTGTATTATCTTGTAATTGACATCACCAGAGGACACAAGAATCTACTTGTGGTTAAAATCCCCCCCTCTGGCATAGACACTTAAAAAGGACTTTCATAACTAGGAATAAATACTACATGTCCTACCTAGACAGAGCTGATCAACATGGGGATAATTAGTCTATTGCAAGTGTGAGTTCTTCAAATACCTTTAATTTTGTATATTTTATGTCATGTTGGCCGGGAGAGGACCCAGATATAAAATGAGGACTGTAAATAAATGATCAACCAAGACCTGCCTTGGAGATTCTATACTCTGAGCCTGAATCAGAGTTGTACATAAACCCGATGGATTGCGTACAACTCCGATGGTTGCAGATTGGCATGCGCAGGATCTGTACTGCCATGTGCCGATCAGTGTCTGTGATGACGGTTTGAGGACGGGTAGCGAGAGGGAGCATTTGTTTTGAGGTGTGCAGAGGCCAGTGGCTTTGGCTGAGGGTTACTCAGATAGCCCATGTTCACGCAAGTGATCTGATGGCTTCACCCTCAGATCCAGCAGCTGATCACAGAAGCTGGCAGGAGGTGTCTATTTACACAAGATGCCTCCTGCGACATTATTATATTCTTGCACAGCTGCTGTGAACAAAGTCGCAGCGGATGTGCAATAGCATACATCTCTGATTCAGGACCCTTAAAAATAATATTATGATTCCCATGTAGCTAATGCATTGGTATTCATGAACATGCATACCAATTCATTGAGCTAAATAGGGCCTAAAGGGTCTATTTACTAAGGCTTGGATGGAGATAAAGTGAACGGAGATAACGTACCAACCATCCAGCTCCTAACTACTGTATGCTTTTTCAAACACAGCCTGTTACATGGCAGTTAGGAGCCGACTGGCTGGTACTTTATCCCTGTTCACTTTATCTCTCTCCAAGGCTTTATCTCTATCAATGTCTACTTTGGGTAGACATTGAAGGAGCCGTAACAGACTTAATTTCTCCCCTTACACTAGTTTGGATTCCTCGCAAGTCATGTCCCAGAATCTATAGGGAGCTGCCAGCACTCTTTCTTCTGAAGCATTTGTGAGAAAATAACAAAAACTCTCTTCTATCTTTTACCAAGGGTCATTACGCTTTAGAATAGCCCAAATTCCCCTCAGGTATACATCCCAGGTGCTTTGAAACCTTGATCAATAAGAATAACTATTTTGTCTCTGATGTTGCTCAACTTGGCGCCTGCACAAATTTCTCAAAATACACATTTCAAGCAGAACTTTCCAATATTATTAATTAGAGCATGTTGAATGTCAATATATATCTGGGTCACCTCCTTGCACTAAAACCTTAATAGTACCTCTTTGTAATTCCAGTATGAACACTGACACTATGTACAATGATCTAATTTCTCCTTCAGCTCAGGAGAGGTAACTAGAGGAGAAGAAATGGTAGCATGAGATGGGACTTATATTGGTCTCCAAAGACTGAGCTAAGATTAGAAGCAGCATTACTAAATCATTAATATCCATTTGCATTAAAGAAAATGCCTACAGAATTTATTACTGCTGGTATCAACGCTATAGTCCATATATCCTTCATCGTCTGCACTCTGGGCTTGATTCAGTACAGATCGCTATTGCGATCGCAATAGCGATTACTCACGCAGTCTCAGATATGCTAATGATTGCAATCGCAATGCTATCGCAGCCTAACATAAGGACGCCCCCTTTACCTTACACACATCCGTAATACTTAGCAAAACTGCAAAACCATCGGTAGCATGGAGTACCATCGCTGCTGCATGCACACTGCACAAGGTTTGACCTTACTCAGGAATTGCTAACCTCATTGTTCGCAGTGAAAGCCCAAGCTGCGTATGACATCACAGTGGCTAATTTATACACACCCCAGTAACGGCGTTCAAACGCACTGGGACAGAGGGCCTGATTCAGACCCGCTCGTGAGCGCTGAGCGCTCGCAAGCGGGTCGATGTTGGCCAAGTGCGCATGCGCACGAGGGAGCCGGCTCTGTCATGCGCATGCGCGAGACCCGCATAGCTATGGGTCTCACTACAAAGGGGGCGTGCTGTCGATGTTGAGTGACAGCACGCCCCCTTTGGTGGGCGTGCCGGGGGCGTTGCTGCCCAGACGTCTGGGGCCGGCCCCACTAACATCACAAATGATGTCAGTGGGAGTGCTTTTGGCTCTGATAGAGCCAAAAGCACTCCACGGCTTGCGGCAACGAGACCCTACCACAAGGGTCTCGTCGCAACCCGATGGTCGTGATGGTGTTTTTGGCCGCTCGCTATAGCTGTGGGTGGTTACCCACGGCTATGCGAGTGGCCAGGAGGCCGCTGTAAAAAAAGAGAGGGAGGGCACTGATTCAGAGCGAGCGCTCTGAAAGAGCGTCCGGCTCTGAATCAGGCCCAGAGACTATATTACCATTTCTTTGGAAATATCAAAGTATCTATTTTTTGTTCATCTTCTGAGACCACTTGAATGTTGTAATTTCAATTACTTTTGATGCAAGTATTATTAGTATTTTTATTTTTGTGTCTTTTATGTAGCTTTCTATGTTAATTACTGATTTGCTATTTGCTTGAATGTTGGTAAATAAATGTTTTTTTTTCATTTAAAAAAAAAATGGATTTGAGTGTATTAATAGGCACCTCCAGACCCTATGGTTGCTTTCTCTATTTACATGTTTGTTATTTGTGAGGGTGACTGCCTCATTCTACCATATTGAGACTGGTAGGATTTATTAACTCTCCAAGCGCCTGGGTTATATTCCTTATTATCCATTAAACGTATTTGATGGAGTTGCTCTAAATTATATGATTTCTGGTCAGAGGTTGGAGATTTAATTACTGTATGAATGTGCTTAATGTTCATCTCTGAAACTGAACCAAATTCTATCTACACTCCTTCCAATTCAAGATATCTAAAAAATTGGCAATAAATTGATGTTGCATCTGCCAGGCAGCCACTTATTTCATAACTTCCAAATAGAGGTCTTTCATTGACAGAATACTGTATAGTCTGTTTAAAATATTGAGTATTTGAGGAGCATATCACAAGATACTGAGAAACTTTGTCACTTGCTTTGAACATTTCAATGCATATACTGCACTCTTAACTTCAAGATAACACTGCCAGTCCATTTAATATTATTCATCCCCGTATTCATTCGTAGACATATAAGATCAATTTTCATCATTGGCGAATACGGTCTTGACAAGGTCCACCCTTTCTCCTTAACCTCTGTCTTTACATATTTATAAAAAAACCTAAGTGGTCATATTTTAATGTATTCTTGTATGTACATAATCTTAATGGTGGTTATGTGAGTACTGCTTTATGCTAGCAACTGCAGCTATTCTAAAATCTCCCAACAACATAAAATAAAAATGTGAGCATTTCGTTCCTGGAAAGCTGTGCAGCAGCACTTTGAAAAATTAAATATTAAAAAACATGGAAAGAAATGTCTTGGTAGCATCACAAATCTCCATGTGTTGTATAGAGAGAGAGTGTCCCTAGTTTTCAGAGTTCACAGTTTGACGATGGTAGAGAGGTAACCGTTCAAGGTAATGCTAATGAAAAGGGGGCAGCCGAGTAGTAAAGGGAGAGTTCAGGGTGATGGAATGGAGCCGGAGGTTACGGAGATAGTAGGAGTTGGACTTTAGAAACAAGATAAAAGATTGTGGTGGAGATGGTATTGGCGGAAAGAGGGAACTTCGAAGGAGGTGGAGATTCAAAGTAATGTCACCTGATGATTCTCATAGGAGTTTTGTTTGAAATGGCTATAACTCACATCACCAAACCAAGTGAATGACAACACTGTAAGAGAGTCCGAGGAATCTACTGGGGGAGTGGGAAGAGCAGAGACAGCGTCAATACCTTTCATATACGGATACAGTATGTTCTATTGGTATAGAACCTAGAAGGTTAACAATAGACACCCGCAGAATTATGAAATTGAGTTTAGGTCGTGATGGTTAATGAGCCCTGCAGGTTTATTGAGGAACAGCGGTAACATATACAGCAGAGTTGTGACTACGCAGTGTTGGTGATATTAGTGATAATAGCAGTAATAGACACTCACACCCTTAAGGTGCTAAGGCCCTGATTCAGAGCCGGACGCAAGTGGCTGCTCGTTCGCTCCGAGCGATGTTTGCCCAACTGCGCATGCGTACGGATCGTAATACGCATGCGCGAACCACTCAGTGCGGCCGAAATTCATGTGCTCGCAAAATAGCGAATGCCTGATAATTTGAGTGACAGAAAGAGGCATATGTGGGTGGTAACGGGGGAAGGTGCTTGAAAACGGGGAGTGGAGATCCGATCGCAGGCGTGCTTAAAGGTCAAAACGGGCGTTTTATGGGTGTGCATATTTAAAACAGCAGCGTCATTGACCACGTCACTGGGTTATTTTATAGCCAGAACTGCTCGCAAAATTGTGGTAGCAAAAACCAACCACAAGAATAGCGAGTCGATGTACTCGATTAATCTAATAAATAGCGGACATGACGTAGGATGCGAGCGGCCAGGGGGCGTATTTTTCAAAAAAACGAACGCAAGTTTTGTTCGCTCGTTCAGACCTAGAGGCGTGAACAGACCGCAAACAGCGAACGGTTCATTTGAATAGCCACCCCTTGTTTTAGAACGAACGACCGCAAATAGCGAGTGGCTCTGAATGAGGGCCTAAGTGCTGCATGTCATGCAGCATTGCGACACTCAACACAGCAAAGATGACGCGGCCATGCATGTGCAGTAATACACCCAGCAGCCATCTTCGTAAAGATGGCTGGTCAGCTTTACTACAAGGACATAGGAGACAGCACAAGATTTCTCTCCTTTTCAACACCCCCACTCACTCAGACATAAAACATATCAACACATCAAATATATTCCAGTCCACATTTCTTTAAGAACATGGTTAGCAATTGTGACATCAATCCCTTTGTCAACATATTAGCAAGATTATCTTCACTTGCTACAAAGATTACACTAATAGACTTCCTTCACTAGCTTTCAAATTTAGCGGTGTCTGATAGCAATTTGCTTGGACCGTCCATGGTGCTTGATGCTGAAGGACAAGTCAATTGTACCTTTGTTGTCCCACTCCACATTGATAGTTTCAACCTGACTTGGAAGAATCAACTCACATAAAGGGGTAGATTTATTAAAGCTTCTAAAACAGACAAGTGGTGGTGGTGTTGCCCATAACAACCAATCAGATTCTAGCTAACATTTCTCTACTGCATTCTAGAAAATGGTAGACAGAATCAGATTAATTGCTTTGGGTAACACCACCACTTGTCTGTTTTAGAATCTTTAGTGAATCTACCCCAAAGTCTCTTGTTAGATATACGTAGTGCTTCCTTGGCTGTTTCTATAAGTGCCATGCATTCTGCCTCAGAGGGGGACAGGGCTACAGTGGGTTGCTCTCTACTTCCCTAGCTGATATCTGTGCCTGCTATCACAAACAGATATCCCATGTATGAGTGATGAACATCCTCATCTGATCTCCAGTCAACATCACAAAGATTTTAATGTAGTATTTCCAGACTTGGAAAATTCTAATTTCAAGGAAGCTGGAAGCTGAAACCTTCAGAGTGTGCATGCAGGGCCGGTGCTTCCATTAGGCAGCTGTCTAAAGGTGCCAGACTTGAGTGGACGGCCCGCTGAGGCTGCCTTGGAGTGGGGACATGGTTTTGCCTCTCCCGGAAGCAACTTGAAGACACCTGTTGAAGGACGATTTAGAGGGGTGCCGCGGCATGCCCGTTTTTCAGATGGGAATATGCTCCCTGCCCCAGAGGGTTGATGCTAGATCCTATGTGGCTAAAGGACCTCTGTGACTTATCAACCACGTGACCGCTGCAGGAGGCTGGACCGCTCCAGTGTTACCATCCACTAGGGCATAGAGGGTGAATAAATATTTGTGGTGAGCGTAGCGAGCCAACATGCCCGAAGAGTGGCGACCGTAGCGAGCATGCGAGGGGAGACTTTTGGCCTCCATTCTCATACTTGCCCCTCCCCCTTTCAGCGCCGGTCACATGGATGGTGACGTCACAGGTCCCCTGCAGACCCCTATTCTAGTCATAACCCTGCCCAGAGTGTCGGTTTGCACCCTGCATCTGCACTTCCTGGAGCAAGCCAACACAAACAAACAGTATGTGAGCAGGCAGAGCGAAGAGCCGGGTTCCCCGCCATAACCCAGCCCCCAGGAAGCAGGCCACACTCCAATGAATGAATAAGAGGGAAGTTTTTGGTAAGCCGACCGACCCGCTCCGCCAAACAGTATTGCTGGCAGTGGTGCCACGCGTACCCGCCATTGCTTACAAGCCGGCAGCATGTGTACAGTGATGGGGAGAGGCAGAAGTGCTGAGCTCACATGTTAGTGTGCTGATGCTAGAGGTGCACAGGACCAGGTGCTGACCTGTTGCCTCCGCGCTCAGCACAAAACACCCCTCTGGACTCCAGCAGTGAAATCCAGTCCAAGCAACAGCAGCCAGCAGGAGATGGTGACGGTGGGAATGGTAGAGAAGGAGGTGTGCTGTTGCCATTTCAGATTTGCCTTGACAGGTGTTGCAAGGCATGCCCGTTGTGACCCACTACCACCACCATATCTGGAGAACACCACCTCTTCTACATGTTGGGCGGGATCCGCTGCAGGGGCCAGGTATGTACAGAAATGTCAACAGCTCCCCAGACCAAGAAAATCAGTTTGCAGTATAAAGGTTACCTGGAGAGTGTAAAAGGTCACTATCACACCACATACTGACCCCAGAATGTTACTTCTGCTAGTTTCCAGTAACTAACTTATTTTTGTGACTGTAAACAAGAGATCATCGAAGGTAGTGAAGGATTATTGATAAGGCTGAATGTGATGGGTGTGAGGGGTAGTCTGAGAGGCATTGCTGGGGCATGAAATGGGTGCGTGCCATGAGGCCACAACCCGTCCATGGGAGACCATGCCCCCTATGAGCGCGTCGAAGGAGCGTGTAAGAAAAAATGGGCCCTTACAATTCAAAAAGTGCCCTCCTATGTGATCAGCACCCTGCCCTAAAAAACTCCTAGAGTGAACACTACATGTGTTGTTGCCTCTGCTATAAACGGGAAAAGCGGCTTCCACCCGCCGCTACTCTGAAGAGCAGGGGGAGCTCAGAGCCCAGCATACAGCTCGCTACCTGGCTCTAGATACAAGATGCTGCACCGCTCTGTGAGAGATCCTGCCCCATTCTGCCCCTGCCTGGGTGGCTGTGCAATCCTCAGCAGTGCCCTGAGACTGTACAGTCAGCCCCAGAGCCCACACAACAAGGACCCACTGCTCCAGCATGTCTTCTAATTTTATCGCTTTTTTTCTTACTTTTTACATAGTTTTGTTCTTTTGCTTTTAGGCTGTTTGCTTTGTGGCCCCGTAGTCCCAGGCTAGGGTAGCACTGAATGCCCCTTGCCCTTTGGGATACTTGGCAGGGGCACAGAATTGCTGCAATCCATAATATTGTTACTCTCTCTGACACAAGTCATGACTGCAGAAAAAGAGAGAGGGTATAATCATAAATACATTTATCCTTGTTATTATTATTTTCAGCATCATATGGTATCACTGCATCATGGCTGCACAATTTGTCACACTGGGTCTGATTCAGAGCCGAACGCTATGAAATAGTGCTCGCTCTGAATCAGGGCGTTTTTTTTTGGTGCGGCCTCCTGACCGCTAGCTTAGCTGTGGGTCACCCACAGCTATTGCGAGCAGCCAGGTGATGGTCACGATGGTCTCAACCATCGCGACCATCGGGGCTTGCGACAAGACTCTTGTGGTAGGGTCTCGTTCCCGCAAGCCCCAGTGAGCTTTTGGCTCTATTAGAGCCAGGAGCTCACTCACTGACATCACTCGTTCCTTCGGGAATGCCTCCATTTGGCCAGCCATCCCAGTGCCCGCCTACAAAATGGGGCAAGCACCCCCCCACCCGCCTCCAAAACGGGGCAAGCTGTCAATCAAAATCGACAGCTGCCCCGCTTTGGTGCGAGACCCGTAGCGACGGAGTGCCCGTCACTAGCCGGGTCTCGTGCATGCGCACGTCAAGGCCGGCTCTGGTGTGCGCATGCGCAGTGGCCAAACATCGACCAGCTTGCAAGCGCATAACGCTTGCGAGCGGGTCTGAATCAGGCCCACTGTGTATATTACTTGATAATATACATCTTGGGCTATTTATGCACTTGTCACAAGGTGCATTGAATGTTATTACACAGTGTCTCACAACACATTCCATATAATAGTGAATGTTATCTATCTATTTATCTACCTACCTATCCATCTACCTACCTATCCATCCATCCATCCATCATCGTCTCTTGACTACATTACAGCTTGCCTGGGTGTACCAGGATGTCACACATACTTTTTTTTAAATTTCTTTTTTTTGGAGGGGCTTTTTCTCTATTTGACAGTGGCAGCTTTGGAACTTTTAAGACACTCCAACTTCACACTTTCACCTGAGGTTCTAAAATGTGTGTGTGTGTGTGCGCGCGGGCGGGTGGGGGGGTGTTTTGGGGGTGCAGTAGGCAGAAGGTTTGTCTAGGGTGCCGAGAAACCTTGCACCGGCCTTGTGTGCATGGTAAATAATGATGAGAGAATAAAGTGGTAATCAGATCCATATATATATATACTTTAGCATAGGTCGCTATAGAAGCAGGGCAGCTATGCAAAGCACTGGGTTGCCGCCTCATAGAGAAATTAGGGTGCTCATTCAGACCTGCTTGCAAGATACGGCCGCTTGCTGGCAAAAAGGATCCATATATTTAAATTAAATGCTTGCAATGCGTGGCGTAAGGACGCCTCTATGTCTTAGCAAGCTACAGCACTGAGCGCTTGCCAGTGTATAAAGACACCCCCTTTCCACTCATAATACATGTCATCTCCTGAAATTGTAGGAGTAATCGGTAACATCGAAAGCCATCTGAGCTGCTCGCAGCCCTTGAGGTAGCCTTACACCGCTGCAAGCGGGGTAAGGCTACCTCAAGGGCTGGCTGAAATACATGCAGGTCACGTGTACAATGACAATGACAATGTACAATGACACTACTTTGATAATTATGCATGCCCTTTAAACAGCATTTTATCTACCTGACACTCCTGCGTTCGCAACACCACTCCCCCGTTCACAAGCACCTTGTCCTGTTACCACCCGCAAACGGCACTATCTGTCACTCAAAGTAGCGGGCAGTCTGTGTACTACGAGTGCATGATTACCCATCGCTTAGACTGGCTTGCGCACGTGCAATATGAATTATACGCATGCACACTGAGCAACAATAGGCCGGCAGCGAGCGATCACGCCTTAGCAAACGGCTCTGAATCAGGTCCTAGGTCCTTTTACTATGAAAAAAGGTAATGGTACTCACCTAAACTACTTAAGGTACTGTTGTCAGGAAAGAAATGTATAGAATACAAGGAGGACTAAGGATAACACATCACAACCTACCTGAGACTTCCTAATGAATATTTATCCTGACAGTTGAGTGCATAATTTCATATCCTTTATCATTATTTAAGGATTCTTTTAACTGCAGTCCAATGTTGTTTCCCATGGTCAATGGCAATTGGCTTACAGCATGGGTGATGTCTGAACGAGTTCCTATACTTGCATACATTAAACTTCCAATACCTCTTTCATGTCCATTATCTCTGCCTTGCTTGTTGGTGACATGACTTTGCATCTGATACTGTATATTTCTAAAGTATTGCTTCAATGTATGTTTCTTGATCAATAGTGACAGTTCCTGTTCCAAGTTTTGTAAGATCTGCAAGCCTAACAAGTGAAGTTAAACCACAATATATATTTTAGGAGAAAATTGTAAAAGTACATGGGGCCTATTCATCATCACTTAATTTTTACAAAAGCATGTGAAAATTAACACTTTCACATACTTTTGTGAAAATTAAATATCGGGGTTATTCATCAAATTCCGAGATGAGATGGCAATCAGCCCCCGATAATCTTCACAGTTTGCTATTTACACAGCAGCATGTGAAGATTTACATGGAAGCTGCTGCAACAAAGGGATCTTTTCAGATCCCTCCAGCTGTGTCTCCTTTCTTACCTCCGACTGTGTACCAGTTGGCAGTTGTTTCTGCAGCTGGGACAGAGCTGCTGTGCTGGCCATGGAATGGGGGTGCTTGGGACAGACACTGGGTGGTTAAATACATGGTGGCTGCAGAGGGGGTGCACCAAATGTGTGGGGGATTACATACAGAGTAGCTGTGGTGGGCGCAGGGGGGTGCTGAACCGGACATTGGCTACGAGGGGTTATGATGGGATGTGGTGGCTGCGGAGGGATAGATGCCGGGAAGAGCAGCAACAGTGGTGGCTGTGCGGTTGAGGGGGGATGGAGATGGGGGACAGGCTCTGGTTGGGGTAGTGAGGTGAGGGGACAATTGGCCTGGGATAGACACCAGCATGTGTGGGAGGATCTGGAAGTGGGGAAAAACAGAGCAGGGGCTGCGGGCCGGGGAGAGGGGAGACAGGCAGAGGCTGAGGGCTGGGAGCGTGGAGGCCATTGATAAAAGTATCACAATTACGAAAGCTGACTCGGCAAAAAGAGCAGTTTTTCGGAAGTGATACTTATATTAATGAGGCATGATGAATCCCTACTAATGGTACTTTGAACTTGCAGCAAGTTCAAAACATAATTATCACTAGTTCTAATTATGTCTTGATGAATAGGTTTGAATACAACCCCTCATTCCGCCACACTGGACAGGCTTTTCCAGGGAACTATACAATTGATACCCATTTACTAAGAAAGTGGCAATAGCCATGGTTTTCTTCTTATGATAGATTAACTAATAACATTTTCAGCTGGCAATGATACTGACCTGGAGTGGTAAGATTAGATTTACCAATTCACTGGGCCCGTATCCAGGAACGTTAGTATGCTTGACCCAATTCTGGAAGCCCCCTCAAAAAGTAAAAAAAAAAAAAATTATATATATATATATATATATATATATATACACACACACACACACACACAGTATTATATATATATATATATTTTACTGTTTCAGGGGGCTTCCAGTTCACCGATGCATGCATGAATTGGGTCAAGCATACTAACATTCCTGGACATATATATATATATATATATATATATATATATATATTTATAGATAGATAGATAGAAAACAATGCACTCACCAGTATTCTTAAATAGTATTCTTTATTCAAAATCGATAAAAGTACAGCAATTGCAGGATCAACGTTTTGGTCCTACATTTGGACCTTTGTCAAGATACCAGAACAAGTGATACATACCCTCTTATATATCCACCATATCAATTTAGTAGCTGGACAGCCCCTCCCATGTAATCTTAGTGACAATCAGTGATATTCTGCAGTATCTAAACTACCTAATAAACATGCAGATAAATCTAAGAAGACTGGTGAGTGCACCCCATTTTTTTCTATATATGGATATGACTTAGATTGGTCATTTTTGGGTTGGTCACCCCAGCATTAACACATCATAAGATGTGAGTGTGGACACATCTCTACATATATATATAAGTTTTTGTTTTAAAAAAAATTAGTTGAAACAATGATTTATTATTATTATTATTTTTTTCACTGATTGTCTCCTGATATCCACATCTTTAGGATTTGACAGATTTCTCTTTGGAAGATAGTAAAGCTGGGTACACACTGTCAGATACATTAACCTATCAATTGATCGGTCAATGTATCTGCTACACGTCGGCCAGTGAGTACCCGTGATATATCGGTGAACGTCGTCGTTCACCGACATATCGCATTGGCTGTGCTGCACAGCCGATGGACAGATATGTCTGCAGATATATCTGTCCATCGGCATGTGTGTACCGACCACCCCTACACACACACAGCGGCAGCCGCAACGAGGGGGTCGGGACACGCCCCCGGCCCACCTACAGGCCGCTGGGTCTCATCCCCCGGCCGCCGGGACTCGAGGACACAAGCAGATGATGGCCGTTCAGGGTTTATGGATGACCATCATCTGCAGATATATCTGTCAGGTGTGTACCCACCTTTAGAGCTGAATGATAAATAGGCCCCTGATTCCCAGAAAATATAACCTGGATAACCATTATAATTAGAGATGTGCACAGACCCCTGTGTTTTGGTTTTGGTTCTAAATCATTATCGTGTTTTGGTTTAGGCAAAACCACCTTCAAGTGTTTTGGGTTTGGTTTTGCTTTACTGGTTGGAATCCTATGTCCCTGATTCCTATTTTTTTTTTTTTAAATTGCTAAAAACAGCTAAAATCATGTATGTTGGACCTGTTTTTGTTCCTATTGTATCATAAAAATCAATGACATCAATTGTTTACTCATTTCCAGAAAATGTTGACACCTCACAGCTCACAGGCAGTGGTAGGAGTAGACTAACCATTTCATTGGCCAGTTCAGGACCCCTCTGCACATTTGTTACTCACTACTGGACGTTACAACATTGTGGGTCTACACATGTACACTGCACTCAATGAACTGACTTAGGCTTCCAGTAGCAATTTCACACACATATATAATTAATTTTAAAATACTTAAATTATTTAATATAGTTTTCAAAGAAAAATATTATTTTAATAATAAAGCATGTTTATATCTTCTGAGATGGCAACAGTGATAGAAGTATTGCTGGGAGAACATATATTGCCACTAAATATGTAATAAATACATTGGATGGGAAAACTATTGAGAAAGGTAGCCACCTGTGACTTGTTTTCATTGCTAGCACTTTTCTACCATTAACAAAACATACCCTTATGCCATCTGATCTGATTGAGGGGTTTACAAAAGTTTAACTTTCAGTAATAGTGTTTAGATTGTACTAGCACAACAAAATATAAGTAGTAGTTGAACATTTGAAATAAAGATGTGAGAAATAGTGACCTCTACTGAGCCACAGAAAAGCTTATCCCATAAATGAAATAGAGGGTTGATCCAAATCTTGAGTAAAACAAGATCTCAGCCATCTCAGAAGAAAGATAATCTGCATGAGTGCATACACTGTGCCAACTAGCGTAGGTCTCACTCAGCATCAGGTCCAGTCTGCCAGCTGACGTATGACAGACTATAAACCTGAAAAATGCTGCCAAAGATTTTGGGGCAAGGAACTTCAACACTCTGAATTTGAGTTGTTCTTCTAAGTGTGTTGTGTGCACTGTTGCCATATAGGTAGATATGTGCAAAACCAAACTGCAGCCATTTGTGTTGCTTTGGAATTTGGATGGCCCCAAGAGGACAGAATTATGTCCAAGCACAACGTTTTGGGGGAGATAGATCAAATCTTCTAAGGAGGACAGGTGTAGAAGTTGCCCATAACAAGTAATCAGCATCTAATGTAGCTAATATTTTACAGAATGTACTTGAGAAATTATAGCTAGAAGCTGATAGTTGCTATGGGCAACTCCACTGGTTGACTTCTTTAGAAGGTTTGATACATCTCCCACTATGCGAGCAAAAACATGCAGTTTGTAATCAATTATTCTCTTCTGTATTAGTTGGATCTGCAAACATGACCCATTACCATCGAAAGTGTGTTGCTCCCATTTCTCATCCTTACGTTTCCAGCTACAATAATCATGGCTTAAATATGTTAAAAATAAATACTTTTTGACATTTAGAATTAATTTTCTAAAATTGCAAAATTATTGAAAAACTGGAGCAGAATAATATCGGAGATAACATCTGGAGAAATGGGCAATATAGATATATTTGTGTAGCTTCACAGTGCTGGCGACCTCTGTTTTATTTACCTTTTGCAGGTGGCAACACATATTAAGTGTTTTTTTTTAAATCACTGACTGTTGTTACAGGCCAAAATGCTGAGCAGGGATGTTACTGAAGACTGCAATTTAAGGCGCAATTAAGGATTTCATACATCTTTCATTGTCAGTAATGAAAGATGTACCAAATCCTCTAAAGAGGACAAGTATTCCTAGCAACCAATTAGGTTCTAGCTCTTACGTGGGGATGCAGTCAATATCCCAACCGTGGAGATTCCGGCGCTCAGAATACCGGCGCTGGAATCCCAACACTTGTCAGAAGAAAGCAAGTAGCCGAGTTGGGGGAAGGGTTAGGCACTAGGGGAAGGGTTAAGGTTAGGCACTAAGGGGGGAGGGTTAGGGTGCAGGGAGGGGGATGTTAGGTTTAGGCACTAGCAGGCCCGGTGACAAGGGGGGTCTAAGCAGGGGCAGAACAATGGGAGACAATGGAGGCGCCTGCCACCAGGCTCAAGCTCTGAAGGGGCACCTCCTCCATTGTCCACTAGTGCAGAGCTCAGTGTCAGACCATCAGCTGCTGCATACATCTATCTATAGCCCTCTCCCTACTCATTGGGGTCACTGTTCCTCAGTGGTGTCATAGGCCACATCGCTGGCACTGCACACCATCCAGTACAGCTGCAACTTTCACTGAAGGAGCATGTGTGTCTGCTGTACACACATGCTGTCTCGGCAGGCTGCAGTAGTGAGGGGCTAGGGGCTGCGGAAAGCGATAGGGGCTGAGGATGGAGATGTGGGCTGATAAAGATGATGGGGGCTGATGGAGGTGATGGGAGGTGAGGAAGATAGGGGCTGAAAATGGTGATGAGAGCCGAAGATGGTGATGGAGGCTGAGGATGGTAATGAGAGGCTGAATGCTGACAAAGATGATGGGGCTGCGGTTGGTGATTAGAGGCTGAGGGCTGACAAAGGTGATGAGGGGCTGAGGACTGTGGCTGGTTGGCTCTACACACTCCCTCATACCCCTGAGGCATCCAAAGCACTGTCAACAAGAAGACCTCGGAAGAGACGGCAGACAAGAACTACCTCCTGCATCATTAGTGGCAGAGAAACAGTGTGGTATGTCATAGTGTATTTTTACTTTATTTAAAGTCCCGCATATCTTTCAATTAACATTATCATACTTCACATATTACACATACAGGGGAGGGATGTGTGGGTGAAGGGTCGAAGGCGGTGGGGTTGGGAGTGGTGGTGAGAAGGTGGGGCCCCCAGAGAGATCAGTGTATGGGACCCCAAGATTTCTGTTCTCGGCACTGGGCACTAGGGGGAGGTTAGGTTCAGGTACCAGGGAGGGAGGGATAGAGTTAGGGTAGGGAGAGGGGGAGGGTTAGAATACTGACCGACAAGTCTTGGCATTCTAACCATTTCGGGATGCCGGTGTTGGGATTCTGACCGCCTGGATCCTGAGCGCTGGCATCTCGTACCCATCCCGTATCTAGTACATTCTGCAAAATGATAGCTAGAATCTGATTGGTTGCTTTTTCTCTTTAGTTGGTTTTATTAACTCCCCCTAAATGAGTTATTCAGGGCCGCAAAGAGGAAACTAAGGTGCCGTGTAGACGGAGCACGCAGCCCTGGCAAAAGATGGTGGTGCACAGTCAGCCTACAGGTGTCTGATTGCATGAACCAATAGGAAAATATTAGCCCACTTAGTAACCTGTCATCATTTCCCTCTATCCTATAATTCACCTCAGACTGGGTATTTTACACCAGGCCTCTGCTTACAGTTATTGATACTTGTTTAAAAGATCAAAAAGTTCATTCACAAATGAACTTACAAAAAGTTAATTACACTGTACTTGAAAGCAATACTGTACATGTGTTTGTGCAGACAAATGTATTTGGAGTGTGTTTTGGACAGTTTAACCAGTCATAAATAAGAAATCATTTTTCTGTATATCAAATATCAGACTTACATAATTATGTGTGTACAAATGTTCTGCTGAAAATATCTTTCAATTAAAATTCATAACCAAAGTCAGCCAACATCATAGGAAAATAACGTTGGAGACAGGACTGGCATAATCCATATTGTTAGGAACTCCCTAAAAATTAATGCATCCCCTAATCCCACCCTGGTGCCCTTGCTGAATTTTTTGGTTTGCCTAGTTTTAGCAACAGTTCTAGGAGCAGATGTTCGACTAACTACAGTAGCACTTTCATTTTATATTGTATGTAGGGAATATGATTAGTAACTTTCCCAGTACAGAATGCTGCTGCAGAGGTTATGATTATATTTATCAAGACTTTTTCTACAGTAGTTGTAGCAACACAGATCACACATATCACTGTTGAATATATACTTTTTAGTGTTAATAAATCTATTAAACATCATAGTTATAAAATACAACATATTGGTTAAGCACCTTGTAAAGCATATAGGATTACAAATGTGAAGAGCTGGAAAAGGTGAAGACTGATGCACAGGCATAAACACCTCACACCTACATGTGTAACAATACGTGTGCTGCATCTGTATCCAAGCAAACATCACACATGATCTACAGAGACTATGGGGTTATGGGAACTGCTCTATAAAGGGAGCAACACAGATGTGATTGTTTTTTCACTTGATAATTCCCATTACTGTAAGAAACAGCAAAACAGGTTACCAATTCCTTATACAATTAAACCTGAAAGGAGTAAAGGAGGTCATGTCTAATCAAACTGATTGATGACATTAACATAGTGTATTCAAAAAAAAAATAAAAAAAAAATAAAAAAAAAAAATATATATATATATTGCATATATATTAATATTTATACCGTATAAAGTATGTGTGTGTATATATGTATATTGATGAATTACTAACCTTCTGCGTTTATTTATTAACTATATATTTTCTATTCCAAAACAATATTAATAATTTTATATGATATGCATTAGTTTTGATTGTGGGTGCTTTTCCCAAGTTGAATATGTGGATAAAATGTATGAGTACACTGGACATATATCTATACAAACTAAATAAAATACTAGAAATGAATATTATAAATAATGTGCCACTTTCTCCCAAGCTGAAAAAATTGTGATAAAAAACTCCCAAATCACTGCCAGAATATAAATTAATTTTGCTGCCTTCTTACGCTGTTCTCTTCTAAGCTAAAAGTTAAAAGGGTAAATCCTCTGTAAGTCACCTGGCCATAGTAAGGTAATAACATCTTATAGAGCTGAATAATAATAATAATAATAATAATAATAATAATAATAATAATAAATAATAACACAGCAAATAAAGTGATAATGATTTATTATAGAAAATCATATTTCACTCCAATAATACTTTAAATGCTTATCACATACAACAGAAAAATCCTTCTGAATGACAGTACATCACATGCACACAACCTAAACACTTGCTAATCTCCCATTCTGTCATGTTTATTGCACAAGCATAGTAAAACAAATCTTATATCACAGATCAGTTAAACCTCCCTATTGTGTTCTATATAATGCAACAATCTTTCAGAGTGTGGCAGCACAGAGCAGACAGACCTTCCTTTGTTCAAGGGAACGTTAAGGGTCTCTAGAACGGATCTTGTCTAAATTCCAATTTGCATCAGCAGCTTCTCTCCAAGGTGACCAAGTAATGACAGGCACCAAACACACTCATTCCAAAAGTATATTTCCTCATATAGCATATTAATGTATTTGTGCCCCCTTTTACATTTATGCTGTGTCTATCATGGGAAGTTATTGTACTGTGGAATATAAGATGCAAACTGTATTTCCACCTATACATGTTCATGTTCTTTCCTTCAGATGCATTGACTTAATGTACCTGCTGTGCTAGAGCCGCACTGTCATTAGAAACCATTGGTGCAGTATAAGCTGCTTGCAATGACAAAGCTTGGATTCACAGGGAACCACTTTGCACTAAGTAAGCAGAGGTAATGAGGCACCACCACAGAGTGGTCTGCAATACAGCCCAAGTATTAAAATGAAATAAGGTTGCTCTCATTTACCTGGGGCTATGGCTGGATAATTGTACACAGCTGCTTCTGCTCCTCCTCTCTCTCTGTGTTGTCCCCATCAGCATCTGAGAAGTGAAGCTTTGTTACTACTACACAGCAGTCTGGGCAGCTCCTGGAAGTCACTATAGCAACAGACCGCCTAAAGACTCAATCGTTCTGCAGCTCTGAGCTGGTACAGCAGCTTTAACCCCTCCTTAGTTCATTCAAGAAAACCATTGAGTAAAGAATGGAGGATGCAGGAGGAGTTATCATCTTGCAGGTGACATGGATTGGTCATAAACTATAGAGCTGCTGTGATGATAATGCTATAAATAGGAATCGGGGACATAGGACTCCAGCCAGTAAAGGGTATTTTGAAATTTGATGTTACAATGTCATTACAATCATTAACCCATTCATATGTGAAGCATTTGCCCCTTTATGACCAGACCACTTTTTACATTTGTAGTTCCACTAGTTTACCTAGGTATAACATTGTTATTCCAAATCAACACCAGTACATTGTATATTGTTTATTTTCTTCAGATAGGACTTTTTTTTGGAAACATAAGAAAATACACACAGAGGCTACTTCATGAGGTATACCTGTACACCTGAATACTAATACATAAATCTAAACAGCCAATCATGTGGAAGCAACTCAATGAATAAAATCATATAAACAAAGAGGTTCAGTTGTTGTTCAGGACAAATGCCATAATGGTTCGAGTTGAGATATGATCTAAGTGATTCTGTCCGTGGAATGAGTCTTTGGTGCCAGAAAGGGTGATTTGTTTATCTCAGACACTGTTGAATTCCTGGGGGTAAATTTACTAAGAATTGAGATTGGTTGAGATGACAATCTCAGGAGAGTTTAGGCATGTTTTTCAACTCGCAAATTTTTTAAAGGAAAAGTCGCGTGAGTTAAAGAGAGATTTCTCTCTTCTCAATCGTAAAACTCGGGTGAGCTAACAAACTCGAATCTTATCACCATCGGGACAACTCGGAAGTACTTTTCACTTAAAAGATAGAGCTCGCAAATTTACCAAGACTTGAGATGACATTCTCGGGTGAGATGCCTGCAAACTCTCTGCCAAATTGAAGTTTAAAACACTCACCTCCAGAGCTGCGAGTTTGGCTGAAACATACACAAATCATTGTGATTTGTGTATGTTTCCGCCTGTAAATAGTTTAACATGGTTTAAATTAATTTAAAAAAGTGAGGTTCCCCCCCAAAAGCCTAACCAGCCCCGGACTTGTCAGCCTGTGCTGGTTCCAAAATTTATGGGGAACAAAACAAGTAGGGTTCCACCGTAATTTAGGAACCAGCACCAGGCTGCAGAGCCAGTCCTGGTTTTAAATTTAGGGGAAATAAATTGTGTAAGGGTCCCCCTATATTTAAAACCAGCACTGGACCCAAAACCACCGGGGTGTAATGCCAGAGCCAGGAGACCCTATTACTGCGTCTCTGGGACCAAAGCATTATCACCCCATGCTGCTGAGGCCAAGCCGGGGATCTCAGGGGAAGTGGGGACCCCCTAAAAAAGGGGTCTCCCCTCTCCCGAAACCCCAGACTTGGTCTGAAGCCCGGGGCTCTTCCTGTACCCCTGGGCTGTGGGTACGTGGGTAATATTGTGTAAATTCAAAGAAAGTATTGTATTTTACAGTGGAACTACAAGTGCCAGCAGGCGGCCGGCACATGTACCTCCATTGTAGACTCTGGGCACACTCTAGTGCCCAGAGTCTACCGGTGCGGCACTGCGCTCAGTTCGCAGTCGGCTGCTGGAGAGAGAGGAGGGGGCCACGGACAGAGACTGCACACGGGCCCCCTCCTCTCTTGAAATGCTCCTGTGAGAGAGAGGTCAAAGGAGATAGACCAGACTGGTTCACGGTTCACACTGACAGGAAGAGGGTAATAAGTCAAATAACCATGTGTTACTGCAGCATATGCAGAAGAGCATTATAACATGATCAGCATCTCAAACATTGAAGTGGATGGGTTACAGGTTACAGCACACCACAATGGGTTCCAATCCTGTCAGCTAAGAACAGGAAACTTTAAGATTGCTGTATAGTGCATGTAGTGTAGCACACACTATGGGGCAAATAAACATCCGGTATGTTGGTCAGTGTGTACCCAGCATAAGTTGTAGAGAATGTGACAATCTACTAATGAAAACACAAAGAGGGCCTGTGTAAATATTTTTTTATAATTTTTAACTTTAATTTATAGTGTGCTGACATATTTGCAGTGCTGTACATTGTGAAATCATGACAGAAAAATGTACCATACAATAACATGGAATAAAATGTAAAGATAGGAGATGCATACATTTACAATCTGAGCAGTGTAGGGAACTCTTTATACATAAGGTAGCCGGTGGACAATTGCTGTGGCTATACTAAGGCAGCTGCATTATGAGGCGCAAATAATAATACAGTCATTGTCATCTGGCATTTCTGTTCTGCTACAGGTGGTGCAGAAATGAGGGGAACAGCGGAAATGAAGACAAAAAACATGAACTAGTCATTGTGGGTATCAGCCATAATAGACTTTCACCACTTAACTTAACTGCTTCTTTTTCTTTTATTTGTTTTAGCGAAGGCTTTTGCTTTCATGCTGTATGGGCAGGGCCAGCAAAAGAAATCTTGGGGCCCGTTACACAGATATCGATTGGGCCCCCCCACCCCTCAACTTGGAGAGAGGAATATATGAGATATATGAAGTTACCTGGACAAAAGGGCTTGCAGAGCCTGAAACATTGGTGTGTTTGGAGCAAATATATTAACTTCACTAATAGGGGTCTATTTAGTAAGCTTTGTTAGGAGATAAAGTGAACTGAGATAAGGTACCAGCCAATCAAGGAGCTTATTGGCTGGTACCTTACCTCTGTTCACTTTATCTCCTAACAAAGCTTAGTAAATAGACCCCAAAGTCTCAGTGCTGCAGTATTCCTTCACATCTTTGTGTGTATACATAGATATACTGTGTGTACACACAAACACACATATATATATATATATATATATATATAAAATATATATATATATATTAGGGGTGAGCGGGTTCGGATTTCTGAAATCCGAACCCCCCCGAGCCCCCCCGATCCGAGGCCGATCCGAGTCAGGCTCGACTTTTCCCTCCTGACTCGGATCTGAAATCGAGGCAAAACATCATCATCCCGCCTTCCGGGTCTCGCGGGTTTTGGATCCTATATAAGGTACCCGCGACGGCGCCATTTTCTCACTCGGCTGTGGACAGTGAAGAGGGAGGGTGGGAGTTAGGGCTGGCTGGACTGTGTAGTGTAGTGTAGTGCAGTGTAGTGTTGTGCTGTGCTGCGCTGTGCTGCTGTTGTCCATAGGGGCTGTGTCCACTACTTCAAAGTCCATAGGGGCTGGCTGTGTTGTGCTGTGCTGCTGTTGTTAATAGGGGCTGTGTCCACTACTTCAAAGTCCATAGGGGCTGGCTGGACTGTGTTGTGCAGTCAGTTCTCCATAGGTGCTGTGTCCACTCCAAAGTCCTGTGCAGTGTCCCAGTCCTAGAGGGGTGCTGTAGTGTTGTCCAGGGGGTGCTCTGTCCATCAGGGGTGCTCCCCCCAAGTGCTAAAAAAAAATATTTTTTCTGTGTTTGTGAATTGTGTGCGCAGTAGCCGCACGTGCATCAACAAAGTAGTGCCAAGCGTGCGCCTGTGTCATAAGTAAAGGGCCGGCTGGCTTGACCGTTAAAGGGTGCTGTAACCCCCAAAGTACACTCCAAACCAAATAAAAAAATATTTTCTGTGTTTGTGAACTGTGTGCGCAGTAGCCGCACGTGCATCAACAAGTAGTGCCAAGCGTGCGCCTGTGTCATAAGTAAAGGGCCGGCTGGCTTGACCGTTAAAGGGTGCTGTAACCCCCAAAGTACACTCCAGTCCAAACCAAATAAAAAAATATTTTCTGTGTTTGTGAATTGTGTGCGCAGTAGCCGCACGTGCATCAACAAAGTAGTGCCAAGCGTGCGCCTGTGTCATAAGTAAAGGGCCGGCTGGCTTGACCGTTAAAGGGTGCTGTAACCCCCAAAGTACACTCCAAAACAAATAAAAAAATATTTTCTGTGTTTGTGAATTGTGTGCACTGTAGCTGCACGTGCATCAACAAAGGAGCAGCGCCAAGCGTGCGCCTGTGTCCCATAAGTAAAGAGCCGGCTGGCTCATTTCTTAAAGGGTGGTGTAACCCACAAAGTGCACTACTCTCCAGCAAAAATAAAAAAATATTTTCTGTGTTTGTGTGCGCCTTAGCCGCACGTATATATCAATATAACATAAATGGAGGACCAAACTTTCTCCGATAAAAATAAAATAGGGAAAGATCAAGAACCACTTCCTCCTAGTGCTTTTGCTGCTGCTGGGAGTTGTTCATCATCCCAGAGAGGAAGTAGGAACACAACTACTTTTACTAAACAATTGACCCTCCAACAGTCCCTAGTGATGAGGATGAAGTACGACAGCAGTCATCCTGAAGCAAAACGTATAACTGAGGCCTTGACTGCTATGTTGGTGTTAGACGTGTGTCCGGTATCCGCCATTAGTGCAGTGGGATTTAGACAATTGATGGAGGTAGTGTGTCCCTGGTTCCAAATCCCGTCTAGATTCCACCTGCATCCTCAAAGCAGCAGCGACAAGCTTGCGTCTGTCTGTTAAAGGGTGGTGTAACCCTCAAAGTGCGCTCCACAAACAATAAAAAAATTCTTATTTTTTTTTCTGTCTTTGTGAAATGTGTGGGCTGTAGCCGCACCTGCATCCTTAAAGCAGCAGCGACAAGCGTGCATCTGTCTGTTAAAGGGTGGTGTAACCCTCAAAGTGCTCCAAAAAATAAAAAACTATTTTTTTTATGTTTGTGACTTGTGTGCGATGTAGCTGCACGTGCATCAACACAGTAGCAGCGCCAAGCGTGCGCCTGTCTCATAAGTCAAGGGCCGGTTTGGACATCTGGTCCGGACTGAAGGACGTGCCAACAATTTCTGACAAGTCTACAATCACTGCATATGATACTGTCCTCAAAGCAGCAGCGACAAGCATGCGTCTGTCTGTTAAAGAGTGCTGTAACCCTCAAAGTGTGCTCCGCAAACAATAAAAATATTCTTCTTTTTTTTTCTGTCTTTGTGAATTGTGTGGGCTGTAGCCGCACTTGCATCCTCAAAGCAGCAGCGACAAGCGTGCGTCTGTCTGTTAAAGGGTGGTGTAACCCTCAAAGTGCTCCAAAAAATAAAAAACTATTTTTTTTATGTGTTTGTGACTTGTGTGCGATGTAGCCGCACGTGCATCAACACAGTAGCAGCACCAAGCGTGCGCCTGTGTCATAAGTCAAGGGCCGGTTTGGACATCTGGTCCGGACTGAAGGACGTGCCAACAATTTCTGACAAGTCTACTGTCACTGCATATGATACTGTCCTCAAAGCAGCAGCGACAAGCGTGTGTCTGTCTGTTAAAGGGTGGTGTAACCCTCAAAGTGTGCTCCACAAACAATAAAAATATTCTTCTTTTTTTTCTGTTTTTGTGAATTGTGTGGGCTGTAGCCGCACTTGCATCCTCAAAGCAGCAGTGACAAGCGTGCGTCTGTCTGTTAAAGGGTGGTGTCAAAGTGCTCCAAAAAATAAAAAACTATTTTTTTTATGTGTTTGTGACTTGTGTGCGATGTAGCCGCACGTGCATCCTTAAAGCAGCAGCGACAAGCGTGCATCTGTCTGTTAAAGGATTACATCGGTGACAGCATCCAAGTAGGCATGTCAGACAGTCCGTACCTGTACTGGCAGGAAAAAGAAGCAATTTGGAGGTCCCTGTACAAACTGGCTCTATTTTATCTGAGTTGCCCCCCCTCCAGTGTGTACTCCAAAAGAGTGTTTAGTGCAGCCGGGAACCTTGTCAGCGAGAGGCGTAGGAGGTTGCTTCCATAAAATGTGGAGAAGATGATGTTCATAAAATGAATTATCAACTCTTCCAGGGAGACCAGCCTCCAGAACGTACAGAGGGACCTGTGGTTGTGGATTCCAGCAGGGACGAATTAATACTTTGTGAGGATGAGGATGTACACAACACTGAAGAGGGTGAGGAATCGGTGGATGAGGAGGATGAGGACGACATCTTGCCTCCGTAGAGCCAGTTTGTGCAGGGACAGATTAATTGCCAGCTTGTTTTGTGGGGGCCCAAACGAACCAATAATTTCAGCCACAGTCGTGTGGCAGACCCTGGCGCTGAAATGTTTGGTTTGTTAAAGTGTGCATGTCCTGTTTATACAACATAAGGGTGGGTGGGAGGGCCCAAGGACAATTCAATCTTGCACCTCTTTTTTTTCTTTGAATTATGTACTGTTTGGGGCCTAGTTTTTCAAACTGCCATCCTGTCTGCCACTGCTGTGTCACTCCTAGATGGACCACGTGTTCGTGCCGCCCACTCGTATCTCTTAGCATAGTCATCCAGCTACCTCGGTGCAACCTTTTGGATATAAAAACACTATTGTGAGGTGTTCAGTGTTCAGAATAGACTGGAAATGAGTGTAAATTAAGGTTATTGAGGTTAATAATAGCATAGGAGCAGAAAAACACACAAATTCTGTGATTTTAGCTGTTTTTATGCTTTTTTAAAAAAAAATACAGATCCAAAATACAAAACCCAGAACCCAAAACACGGAAGGGTGGTTTTGGCAAAACCAATCCAGATCCAAAACATGAAGAAAGATCCAGATCCAAAACCAAAACACGAAAAGTGGCCGGTGCACACCCCTAATATATATATATATATATATATATATATATATATATATAACTTCCTCATGTGTCTCACTTAGGAATAGCCATCTTGCTGGGGATCTACACAAATCATTGGTGTAGGAGAAAGTCCATATTCCAAAAACTGTATAATATATGTAGGGGTGCTCTTACCAGACAATTCATCAAAGAAGTATGAAAAATTATTTATTCTATCACATCAAAAGTATTCACCAATGGCGAATACTTTTGATGTGATGGAATAAAGAATTTTTCATACTTCTTTGATGAATAGTCTGGTGAGTGCACTCCTACATTTATTTTATATATATATATATATATATATACACAGTATATATATATATATATACACACATATATATATGTAGATATCTATATATATATGGATGTAGTCTAGATCTATATATTATAGGGACTTGCACTATTCTTACCTCTGTGAACTTGGGTTTGACTACCCCATTAAGATAAGCATATGATTTACCTCTTGGTCCTTTTTATGCTTTTACTTTTATGAAGTACAATATACATTTTTAATTTTTATTTATCTTAATTCATATTTATATTGTCCAACCTTGCTTTCCTTTATTTATTTTATTGTATTTTAATAATTGTCTGCTTTCTATTAAATGGTTTCTAATATATAACTTTACAACGTTTTGCACTGTCACTATTTACTAATAATTAATTTATTATTGACACAATTCTATTGAATTCTACCTCAAGATCTATTTGCACTAGACACACTATATTTTTTCTTTATATACACGGTTCTTTTTATATATACAGTGTATAGGCACTATTGTCGCTCACTTACTAAATTCATTGGTTATATATATATATATATATACACACACACATGCACTTACATATCATTACACAAATATATACACACATATATATATATATATATATATATACACATCATATACATACACACACATATATATTAGGGGTGTGCACCGGCCACTTTTCGTGTTTTGTGTTTTGGTTTTGGATCTGGATCTTTCTTCGTGTTTTGGATCTGGATTGGTTTTGCCAAAACCACCCTTCCGTGTTTTGGGTTCTGGGTTTTGTGTTTTGGATCTGTATTTTTTTGAAAAAAAGCATAAAAACAGCTAAAATCACAGAATTTGTAGGTTTTTCTGCTCCTATGCTATTATTAACCTCAATAACCTTAATTTCCACTCATTTCCAGTCTATTCTGAATACCTCACACCTCACAATAGTGTTTTTATGTCCAAAAGGTTGCACCGAGGTAGCTGGATGACTATGCTAAGCGACACGAGTGGGCGGCACAAACACGTGACCCATCTAGGCGTGAAACTGCAGTGGCAGACAGGATGGCATTGAAAAACTAGGCCCCAAACTGTACATAATGCAAAGAAAAAAAAGAGGTGCAAGATGGAATTGTCCTTGGGCCCTCCCACCCACCCTTATGTTGTATAAACAGGACATGCACACTTTAACAAACCAATCATTTCAGCGCCAGGGTCTGCCACACAACTGTGGCTGAAATGATTGGTTCGTTTGGGCCCCCACAAAACAAGCTGGCAATTAATCTGTCCCTGCACAAACTGGCTCTACGGAGGCAAGAAGTCGTCCTCATCCTCCTCATCCACAGATTCCTCACCCTCTTCAGTGTTATGTACATCCTCATCCTCACAGAGTATTAATTCATCCCTGCTGGAACCACAGGTCCCTCTGTACGTTCTGGAGGCTGGTCTCCCTGGAAGAGTTGATCATTCATTTTATGAACATCATCTTCTCCACATTTTGTGGAAGCAACCTCCTACGCCTTTCGCTAACAAGGTTCCCGGCTGCACTAAACACTCTTTCGGAGTACACACTGGAGGGGGGGCAACTCAGGTAAAATAGAGCCAGTTTGTACAGGGACCTCCAAATTGCTTCTTTTTCCTGCCAGTACAGGTACGGACTGTCTGACATGCCTACTTGGATGCTGTCACCGATGTAATCCTTTAACAGACAGACGCACGCTTGTCGCTGCTGCTTTGAGGATTCAAGTGCGGCTACAGCCCACACAATTCACAAAGACAGAAAAAAAAAAAGAATATTTTTATTGTTTGTGGAGCACACTTTGAGGGTTACACCACCCTCTAACAGACAGACGCACGCTTGTCGCTGCTGCTTTGAGGATGCAAGTGCGGCTACAGCCCACACAATTCACAAAGACAGAAAAAAGAAGAAGAATATTTTTATTCTTTGTGTAGCACACTTTGAGGGTGTCACCACCCTTTAACAGACAGACGCACGCTTGTCGCTGCTGCTTTAAGGATGCAGGTGCGGCTACAGCCCACACATTTCACAAAGACCGAAAAAAAAAGAACAATATTTTAATTGTTTGTGTAGCACACTTTGAGGGTGTCACCACCCTTTAACAGACAGACGCACGCTTGTCGCTGCTGCTTTAAGGATGCAGGTGCGGCTACAGCCCACACAATTCACAAAGACAGAAAAAAGAAGAATATTTTTATTGTTTGTGTAGCACACTTTGAGGGTGTCACCACCCTTTAACAGACAGACGCACGCTTGTCGCTGCTGCTTTGAGGATGCAAGTGCGGCTACATCGCACACAAGTCACAAACACATAAAAAAAATAGTTTTTTATTTTTTGGAGTACTTTGAGAGTTACACCACCCTTTAACAGACAGACGCACGCTTGTCGCTGCTGCTTTAAGGATGCAGGTGCGGCTACAGCCCACACATTTCACAAAGACCGAAAAAAAAGAACAATATTTTAATTGTTTGTGTAGAACACTTTGAGGGTGTCACCACCCTTTAACAGACAGACGCACGCTTGTCGCTGCTGCTTTAAGGATGCAGGTGCGGCTACAGCCCACACAATTCACATAGACAGATAAAAGAAGAAGAATATTTTTATTGTTTGTGTAGCACACTTTGAGGGTGTCACCACCCTTTAACAGACGCACGCTTGTCGCTGCTGCTTTAAGGATGCAGGTGCGGCTACAGCCCACACATTTCACAAAGACCGAAAAAAAAAGAACAATATTTTAATTGTTTGTGTAGCACACTTTGAGGGTGTCACCACCCTTTAACAGACAGACGCACGCTTGTCGCAGCTGCTTTAAGGATGCAGGTGCGGCTACAGCCCACACAATTCACAAAGACAGAAAAAGGAACAATATTTTAATTGTTTGTGTAGCACACTTTGAGGGTGTCACCACCCTTTAACAGACAGACGCACGCTTGTCGCTGCTGCTTTAAGGATGCAGGTGCGGCTACAGCCCACACAATTCACAAAGACAGAAAAAAGAAGAATATTTTTATTGTTTGTGTAGCACACTTTGAGGGTGTCACCACCCTTTAACAGACAGACGCACGCTTGTCGCTGCTGCTTTGAGGATGCAAGTGCGGCTACATCGCACACAAGTCACAAACACATTAAAAAAATAGTTTTTTATTTTTTGGAGCACTTCGTGAGTTACACCACCCTTTAACAGACAGACGCACGCTTGTCGCTGCTGCTTTAAGGATGCAGGTGCGGCTACAGCCCACACAATTCACAAAGACAGAAAAAAGAAGAAGAATATTTTTATTGTTTGTGTAGCACACTTTGAGGGTGTCACCACCCTTTAACAGACAGACGCACGCTTGTCGCTGCTGCTTTGAGGATGCAAGTGTGGCTACATCGCACACAAGTCACAAACACATTAAAAAAATTTTTTTGATTTTTTGGAGCACTTTGAGAGTTACAACACCCTTTAACAGACAGACGCACGCTTGTCGCTGCTGCTTTGAGGATGCAAGTGCGGCTACAGCCCACACAATTCACAAAGACCGAAAAAAAAGAACAATATTTTAATTGTTTGTGTAGCACACTTTGAGGGTGTCACCACCCTTTAACAGACAGACGCACGCTTGTCGCTGCTGCTTTAAGGATGCAGGTGCGGCTACAGCCCACACATTTCACAAAGACAGAAAAAAAAAGAACAATATTTTAATTGTTTGTGTAGCACACTTTGAGGGTGTCACCACCCTTTAACAGACAGACGCACGCTTGTCGCTGCTGCTTTGAGGATGCAGGTGGAATCTAGACGGGATTTGGAACCGAGGACACACTACCTCCATCAATTGTCTAAATCCCACTGCACTAATGTCGGATACCGGACGCACGTCTAACACCAACATAGCAGTCAAGGCCTCAGTTATACGTTTTGCTTCAGGATGACTGCTGTCGTACTTCATCCTCATCGCTAGGGACTGTTGGAGGGTCAATTGTTTAGTAAAAGTAGTGATGTTCCTACTTCCTCTCTGGGATGATGAACAACTCCCAGCAGCAGCAACAGCACTAGTAGGAAGTGGTTCTTGATCTTTCCCTATTTTATTTTTATCAGAGAAAGTTTGGTCCTCCATTTATGTTATATTGATATATATACGTGCGGCTAAAGCGCACACAAACACAGAAATATTTTTTTATTTTTGCTGGAGAGTAGTGCACTTTGTGGGTTACACCACCCTTTAAGAAATGAGCCAGCCGGCTCTTTACTTATGGGACACAGGCGCACGCTTGGCGCTGCTCCTTTGTTGATGCACGTGCAGCCACAGTGCACACAAGTCACAAACACAGAAAATATATATTTTTTTGGTTTGGAGTGTACTTTGGGGGTTACAGAACCCTTTAACGGTCAAGCCAGCCGGCCCTTTACTTATGACACAGGCGCACGCTTGGCACTACTTTGTTGATGCACGTGCGGCTACTGCGCACACAATTCACAAACACAGAAAATAATTTTTTTTTTGGTTTGGACTGGAGTGTACTTTCGGGGGTTACAGCACCCTTTAACGGTCAAGCCAGCCGGCCCTTTACTTATGACACAGGCGCACACTTGGCACTACTTTGTTGATGCACGTGCGGCTACTGCGCACACAATTCACAAACACAGAAAATAATTTTTTTTCGGTTTGGACTGGAGTGTACTTTGGGGGTTACAGCACCCTTTAACGGTCAAGCCAGCCGGCCCTTTACTTATGACACAGGCGCACGCTTGGCACTACTTTGTTGATGCACGTGCGGCTACTGCGCACACAATTCACAAACACAGAAAATAATTTTTTTTTTGGTTTGGACTGGAGTGTACTTTCGGGGGTTACAGCACCCTTTAACGGTCAAGCCAGCCGGCCCTTTACTTATGACACAGGCGCACGCTTGGCACTACTTTGTTGATGCACGTGCGGCTACTGCGCACACAATTCACAAACACAGAAAATAAATTTTTTTTTGGTTTGGACTGGAGTGTACTTTGGGGGTTACAGCACCCTTTAACGGTCAAGCCAGCCGGCCCTTTACTTATGACACAGGCGCACGCTTGGCACTACTTTGTTGATGCACGTGCGGCTACTGCGCACACAATTCACAAACACAGAAAATAAATTTTTTTTTGGTTTGGACTGGAGTGTACTTTGGGGGTTACAGCACCCTTTAACGGTCAAGCCAGCCGGCCCTTTACTTATGACACAGGCGCACGCTTGGCACTACTTTGTTGATGCACGTGCGGCTACTGCGCACACAATTCACAAACACAGAAAATAAATTTTTTTTTGGTTTGGACTGGAGTGTACTTAGGGGGTTACAGCACCCTTTAACGGTCAAGCCAGCCGGCCCTTTACTTATGACACAGGCGCACGCTTGGCACTACTTTGTTGATGCACGTGCGGCTACTGCGCACACAATTCACAAACACAGAAAATAATTTTTTTTTTGGTTTGGACTGGAGTGTACTTTCGGGGGTTACAGCACCCTTAACAGTCAAGCCAGCCGGCCCTTTACTTATGACACAGGCGCACGCTTGGCACTACTTTGTTGATGCACGTGCGGCTACTGCACACACAATTCACAAACACAGAAAATATATTATTTTTTTAGCACTTGGGGGGAGCACCCCTGATGGACAGAGCACCCCCTGGACAACACTACAGCACCTCTTTAGGACTGGGACACTGCACAGGACTTTGGAGTGGACACAGCCCCTATGGAGAACTGACTGCACAACACAGTCCAGCCAGCCCCTATGGACTTTGAAGTAGTGGACACAGCCCCTATTAACAACAGCAGCACAGCACAACACAGCCAGCCCCTATGGACTTTGAAGTAGTGGACAACAGCAGCACTACACTACACTACACTACACAGCCCTAACTCCCACCCTCCCTCTTCACTGTCCACAGCCGAGTGAGAAAATGGCGCCGACGTGGGTACCTTATATAGGATCCAAAACCCGCGAGACTCGGAAGGCGGGATGATGACGTTTTGCCTCGATTTCAGATCCGAGTCAGGCGGGAAAAGTCGAGCCTGATTCGGATCGGACTCGGATCGGGGGGGCTCGGGGGGGTTCGGATTTCAGAAATCCGAACCCGCTCACCCCTTATATATATATATATATATATATATAAATATGCAAAAAATGGGGTGCACTCACCAGTCTTCCTGTAAAATCCTTTATTTAAATATTAAGTCATAACAGGTATCACAGCATGTCGACATTTCGGTCCTCAATGTGGACCTTTGTCAAGATATAATACAGAGTGCTGATAACCCATTTATACCTTGAGAGCACCCAACAACACCACCCACTCTGATCATTAAACCCACCCCTAATTATCAAATATAGGGTAACTCAAAAAAAGTGTCACTTAAAAACAATACCCGATCTAATGGGTACACAACTTATGCATCATGCCATTGTACAACATAAACACATCCAATCTATAGCGGCACCAGGTCATTGTTATTGATTTTATTAAGTACAAACATGTATTGGATGTGTTTATGTTGTACAATGGCATGATGCATAAGTTGTGTACCCATTAGATCGGGTATTGTTTTTAAGTGACACTTTTTTTGAGTTACCCTATATTTGATAATTAGGGGTGGGTTTAATGATTAGAGTGGGTGGTGTTTTTGGGTGCTCTCAAGGTATAAATGGGTTGTCAGCACTCTGTATTATATCTTGACAAAGGTCCACATTGAGGACCAAAACGTCGACATGCTGTAATACCTGTTATGACTTAATATTTTTAAAATCTCACTGCTACAAATTCCTGCTGACTGCATAACCTGGACTTTCTACACTGAACTCTGGTTGCTACAAAAACTCTAGCCATCACTTGCTACTATTTGTGCTGCCTCTGTGCTTAACAGATAATCTTACTGAATACTGTTAATATCAGCTTAACTCTGTAATAATGTCTTTTTACATTAGCACTTTGGTCTAGTCTTACATGATCTAGCTACTGCTACTCTCTACTCTAATATTCAAATTCTGCGCCCATCTTATCTCCACTTTTTCTAAACTCTATAATATATTTTTGTTTACCTCATCCTTACCATGACCATGTTGTCTCCTCCCTTCACTCAGTTTCTAACTAATCTTTTTTTCTGCCCTCTGACTCCACCTCTATCCTTTCCCCCTGGTCTCCTCCACCTCCTCCTATCTCCCCTTCTCTCTCTGCCTTCCTCCCCCTCTTCTCCCATTACTCCATTTTCTTTCTCTTATACCCCCCAAGGATCCTACTACCCCACTGGTAATCTTTCCTCCCTTACTTATCTCCCTGTCACTTCGCCCCACTTTCATTCACGTCTCCTTAACTTCCCTCCCTGCCCACTTCCTACAGGGTCCCCTCCTAGCACAGGAGCATGCATGATCCCTACACTCTATTCATCTCGGTCTCCCAAAGTATTCTCATCTCCACGCTATTGCAACCCTGATAATCTCATTCACATCTATCCTATCAACTCTGTCACTCTATCCTGTGCCCTCTGGAATGCCAGATCAGTCTGTAACAAACTGGTCCCCACCCATGACCTTTCATCTCCAACTCCCTGAATCTCCTGGCCATTACTGAAACCTGGATTTTACCCTCTGACACCACTTCTCCTGCAGCTCTCTCTTATGGGGGCCTCACCTTCTCCCACACCCCCAGGCCTGGGGGTCGCCATGGTGGTGGTGTTGGGGTCTTTCTATCCCCTGGTTACTCATACCAACATATACCATCAGAACCATCCCTTACATTCTCCACATTTGAAGTTCATGCTATACGCCTCTTCCAACCAGTACACCTCAGAGTAGCTGTTATCTACCGTCCACCTGGCCCTCCCTCCAAGTTCCTTGACAACTTTGCTTCCTGGCTCACTCACTTTCTCTCCTCAGACCTTCCCTCTATTATCCTCGGTAACTTCAATATTCCTATTGATATCCCCACAGAATCTGCTGCCTCCAAACTACTCACCCTCACTTCCTCATTTGGACTCTCCCAATGGACCTCCTCACCCTCCCATGCGAGTGGGCATTTGCTTGATCTGGTATTCACTCACCGTTGTGATATTTCTGCTTACTCCAATTCCCCATTCCCCCTCTCTGACCATCACCTCCTCTCTTTTAACCTATCCCTCTCTCCTTCCCCTCCACTACCTCCGAAAGCCCACCCCATTCTATGTCACTCCTGTTTGTCTTCCCCTCCCTTAAAGAATGTAAGCTCTTTCGAGCAGGGCCCTCTACCCTCTTGTGCTCGTACCTACTGTAATTTAATTTATCTCTTACTAGCCACTAGGGCAACTAACACTTGGCTGCTTATGCGGGCGTTAATGTCACTAATATAGCAATGTTTATCCATGTCCTGTATTGTATTGTATTGTATTGTAAGTCAATGGTTACTTTTTTGTCTATGTACTTTGTAAGGCGCTGCGGAACACTTGTGGCGCCATATAAATGATAATAATAATAATAATAATATTTAAATAAAGGATTTTACTGGAAGAATGGTGAGTGCGCCCCATTTTTTGCATATTTTTGCCTTTTATGGGTGTTCTTTGGACTCCCTTTTGGGTAAGCTACCCCAGCGATATGACTATGGAAACGTGAGTGTGGACTTATTTAGAACTGTACTACACATGCAGAAAGTTTTATTTTTTCTACATGTTTGTCCTGCACCCGTGATTTTTTCAATTGACTGTGCTGATGTGTTTAAGAAAAATTTTTTGCTCTCCGTATATGAAATATCAAGTGGATGTAACGTATTTCTCTATTGACTGTGGGACATCCTACTAGTTCATGTATTATTTTTTATTTTTTTGGGGGGGATTTTTTGGATTTTTTGCATTTTTATTTTTCTTTTGTTCTTACATGCTTGAGATCTGGTGGTGTTGGGTTAATTCCTAAATGGAGAATTTGGTGTCTGCTGAACTTCTTTTTAATGCAGAACATGAGCAATTAACTTTAAGCGATGATGATGATGCTGAACGTGTTTTGTTTGCCACTAATGATTTTGAGACACTACCTGCTGAGAGTGCTTTGGACATATACCATAAAATCTTATATTTAGAGAAAAAAGAAATAGATCTTTTGTTACATGGACAATTTTTGTCAGACTATTTCCGAAACAAACAAATTCCACGTGGATTTAGAATGAAAAATATACCCACTATCGGAAGGAATAATCCAGCATTTTGCAGCAGGTGGTGCTCTGTGTTAAACAAATGCTCATTTGATTTGTTATTATTGGTCATTGAAGAGGTGGGGGTGGATTTAAAAAAGGTCAGGACGGATATTGCTGCCCTTCGTCCTACAGTACTTAACATTTTGCAGAATGATAATACAGAGCAGTGGTTAGACAAATTGAAACAACAGGTGGATAGATATCGTAAAGATTTAATATCATTTAAATGAGCTAAATTAGAGAAAGTTTCACGAGATTATCAAGACCATCGTGTTTATCGATGGTTGACTGGGAACGATAATTATTCTCAGAGGTTTAAAAATCATAGATTTCGTATTCAACCGTCTCAGTTTGAGAGTTATACCTCCTCTGATCATGATTCTTAAGATCCCCAGCTTAATTCGAGACCGCCTCTACCGAGGGCTAACACTAGGTCTCAGGTAGGCACTTTTCCTTTAAACACAGAAGGCCCCACCCAAGACGGGGCAAATTTAAAAGCAAAGAAAAAAGTGACCCAAACAAAAAAACAGAGGGGGCGGTAATCAATTTGTCTCACCATACGTTAAGTAGTTATGAGATGAGTCTTCTATCCAAAGGACTGACTTTTGTTCCCACCACTAAATTCAATGACTTTAGATGGTCTATTGACAGATACAAACTGAATCATATATTAAGACTAAAGTAGAAGTTCAAGGACGACATGGGAGAACAAAATATGACTACTAAATTTAAGAAAAAAAGTACATTTGACCCTCCATCTCAAAACCCCAGTATCAAGACTTTCAACAGATTACTGGATCACAGTGTACGTGAATCTATAAACAGCAAAATAGGATTAGATATAACTTGACACCTTCAGAGAGAGTTTCTCTCAAAGATTTAAAAAATAACACTTCTATTACTATAAGATCGGCAGATAAGGGTGGAGCAGTAGTGGTACTTGACACTACAGATTATGATGCTGTAGCATTAAGACAATTAAGTGATATTAATACCTATCAAATATTACAAGGAGATCCTGTTACGCTTTAAGAACAGATTGGATTCGCTACTATCATTTGCTTTATCTAACAGTTGGATAGATAATGATACCGCAGGTTTCTTGAAAACCCATTTGCCTATTTGTCAATTCTATACCTACTTCCCAAAATCCACAAGACTCTGGACAAGCCGCCTGGGCGTCCCATAATTTAAGCCCGCAATTCACTATTTTCACCAGTTGCGCAATATGTGGATATGTTTCTACAGAAGGCGGTGGTATGTATAGATAGTTACTTAAAAGATACTCAGGATCTGATTGATCAAATCAATGTTTTACCTCCATTAACAAATGGCATCTTCGTAACCATGGATGTTTCATCCTTATATACCATAATACCACATACAGGAGGCATCTCTGTGGTCAGGGATGCTCTAACTAAAAGTCATGATGGTATGCCACCAGTTGAAGTTTTGATAAGTCTTTTGGATTTATCATTAACATGCAATTATTTTAGATAAGGGGAGCGATACTATCTCCAAACAGCTGGGACGGCGATGGGCAGTAACATCGCCCCGTCATATGCTAATTTATATATGGATAGATATGAGAATACTCACATCCTGCCGCTGTTTGGAGATAGTATCGCTTTTTACCGTTGTTATATTGATGATGTATTTATGATCTGGTGTGGAGCCGAAGAAGCTCTACTTGAGATGTTACGGTTCCTTAATCAAATTGATTCACCCATTAGGTTTACAGTGCAGTATAGCAATGCACAGATAGATTTTTTGTATATTATCATCTATGCCACCAGCTCTGGGTATGGTTATAAGCTATATAGAAAATATACAGACCACAACACATTATTATTTTTTAAGAGTCACCATCCAGAATCTTTAAAACAAAGTTTACCAGTGTCTCAATTTTTGAGAGTGCTCTGCAACAATTCGGCCAACTCACTATCCTAGATTAAAGACATGAAACTAAAATTTCTTGAAAGAGGCTACAACAAATCAATAATCAAAAAATGCCTTGATAGGGCACACAAAATCTTCTTGAGTGATAAAAAAATTGTTAACAAGAAAAGGCTCCAGAATCCTTTTGTCATCACAACTACTTACGATACAGCAGGTTCAGATATTCATAAAGCCATTACTAAACATTGGCACCTGGTTTCTTCAGATCCGAACCTGAGTAATAAATTACCAGATAAACCTTTAATCAGCTACAGATGTGGCCGCAATTTAAAGGACATATTGATGCACCCAGATTTGACTCCCATTAGGGACAATTCTACATGGTTACTGCAGCAGAAGACTGGTTGCTTCAGATGCGCCAATTGTACCACATGCAGAAGCATGTCTGTAGGGGAAGGATTCCGTCACCCCCATACAGAACGAAGACTTAAGATTCAATATCGGGTTACATGTACCACAGACCATGTGATTTATATCTTGACTTGCCCATGCTCAAAGGTGTACGTCGGAAAGAAGATTCGTCCCTTTCGAGAGCACATGGTGAACCACAGGTCTTCTATTTGCAGTGCACTAGCCCATTGGGATTCTGATAAACCAATAGCCAGGCATTTCCTTGAAGCTCATCATTTATTAGAATCGCTTTAATGCATGATTATTGACTGGGTGCCTCCACCCCGAAGAGGGGGTGATCGAGCAAAAATGCTCCTGAAAAGAGAAGCTGTTTGGATCAATAAATTGGACACCATTTGGCCTCGGGCCCTTATCGAAGCGATACATTATGGAATTTTTCTAAACTAATCTGGTTCTCTTTGGGGTGCACCACCTTGGATTGTTGTTAATGAACTCTTTAATGGATATATTTTTTGTATATTTTTTCACAGTATTTTTTAGTTTTATTATTATTATTTTTTATGGTCTTTTTCTATATGGCTTATAATGAATAGGAGATTTTCTATTTTTGATTATGGGTTCTATTAACTTAATACGATTCTAAATATAAGTTTCATTAGTTCATTGTGATTTTAAACAGTATTCTTAATATAGATGTTGCACAGTGGATAGGTATCTTAAAGCACGATGGATCACCATTTGATTGTTTACATTGTTGCCACAGCGATAGTGAGACTGACAGTGCGTCTCGCCGGTAGGAAGTTAGCCTCTGATGGAGCGCAAACTGTCATCTCTAATACGCTGATGCTGTTGTAGATGCATGTGCCACGGAGGTCAGGTGACTTCCTGATTAATTTTGTATGTGGAGTTACTATGACTACACCATGGCCAGATATGCGTTCCACCAATCGGAAGTGACTCCTAGGTGGAACGCACGTGGCTGAACAGATTAACCACAATCTATAGCGGCACCAGGTCATTGTTATTGATTTTATTAAGTACAAACATGTATTGGATGTGTTTATGTTGTACAATGGCATGATGCATAAGTTGTGTACCCATTAGATCGGGTATTGTTTTTAAGTGACACTTTTTTTGAGTTACCCTATATTTGATAATTAGGGGTGGGTTTAATGATTAGAGTGGGTGGTGTTTTTGGGTGCTCTCAAGGTATAAATGGGTTGTCAGCACTCTGTATTATATCTTGACAAAGGTCCACATTGAGGACCGAAACGTCGACATGCTGTGATACCTGTTATGACTTAATATTTAAATAAAGGATTTTACTGGAAGAATGGTGAGTGCACCCCATTTTTTGCATATTTTTGCCTTGTATGGGTGTTCTTTGGACTCCCTTTTGGGTAAGCTACACCCAGCGATATGACTATGGAAACATGAGTGTGCACTTATTTAGAACTATATATATATATATATATATATAAAGTCAGAAATCCACTGCACTCGCCACTCCTAGATTTGGGGTGCAGACCTGCACTCGCCATTCCCAGGACTGGGGTGCAAGTGGCCTGTGACCACATTGCTTAAATAAATAAAAACAGAAAACCCAGCACTCACCATGTTTAAACACTCACAATGATGTATAAATAAGTAAATAAATAAATAAATAATGGGGATTTAGTTCATGGATTGATCAATGCATTTAAGCCCGCAGCCCACATCACGGGACCCCACTTTCTGCAGGTCCTACACTATCCGTCACACTGATGGAAACCTGTTAGCTGCTATCACATAGTTTAGACTGAAAAAATGTTACCTGGTTTAAAGCTCACCTGCCAGCTAATGGCTTTTAAAGGTAAGGCAGTCACCTGACATAGCTTCTATCAAACTACCAAAAAGACAGCTGACACAGGTTAATATAAACGAGTTTGCACATGGGGTGCATGAGAAAGCTATGATCACAAAAGGTTAATAAAAATTAACCGCATAAACAAAGTCAGAAATCCACTGCACTCGCCACTCCTAGATTTGGGGTGCAGACCTGCACTCGCCATTCCCAGGACTGGGGTGCAAGTGGCCTGTGACCACATTGCTTAAATAAATAAAAACAGAAAACCCAGCACTCACCATGTTTAAACACTCACAATGATGTATAAATAAGTAAATAAATAAATAATGGGGATTTAGTTCATGGATTGATCAATGCATTTAAGCCCGCAGCCCACATCACGGGACCCCACTTTCTGCAGGTCCTACACTATCCGTCACACTGATGGAAACCTGTTAGCTGCTATCACATAGTATATATATATATACAGTCAGGTGCATAAATATTGGGACATTGGCAGAATTTTCATATTTTGGCCTCTATTCACCACCACAATGGCTTTGAAATGAAACAAATAAGATGTGCTTTAACTGCAGACTTTCAGATTTCATTTGAGGGTAATTACATCCAAATCAGGTGAACGGTGTAGGAATTACAACGGTTTCTATATGTGCCTCCTACTTTTTAAGGGGCCAAAAGTAATGGGACAAACTAAACAATCCTAAACCTAACTTTCACTTTTTAATACTTTGTTGCAAATCCTTTGCAGGCAATTACAGCCTGAAGTCTGGAACGCATAGACATCACCAGACGTTGGGTTTCATCCCTGGTGATGCTCTGCCAGGCCTCTACTGCAAATGTCTTCAGTTCCTGCTTGTTCTTGGGGCATTTTCCCTTCAGTTTTGTCTTCATCAAGTGAAATGCATGCTCAATCAGATTCAGGTCAGGGGATTGACTTGGCCATTGCATAACATTCCACTTTTTAGCCTTAAAAAACTCTTTGGTTGCTTTTGCAGTATGCTTCGGATCATTGTCCATCTGCGCTGTGAAGCGCCGTCCAATGAGTTCTGAAGCATCTGACTGAATATGAGCATATAATATTGCCCGAAACACTTCAGAATTCATTCTGCTGCTTTTGTCAGCAGTCACATCATCAATAAATACAAGGGAACCAGTTACATTGGCAGCCATACATGCCCACGCCATGACACTACCACCACCATGCTTCACAGATGAGGTGTTATGTTCTGTATCATGAGCAGTTCCTTTCCTTCTCCATACTCTTCTCTTCCCATCACTCTGGTACAACATGATCTTTCTCTCATCTGTCCATAGGATGTTGTTCCAGAACTGTAATGGCTTTTTTAGATGTTGTTTGGCAAACTCTAATCTGGTCTTCTAGTTTTTGTGGCTCACCAATGGTTTATATCTTGTGGTGAACCCTCTATATTCACTCTTGTGAAGTCTTCTCTTGATTGTTGACTTTGACACATATACACCTACCTCCTGGAGAGTGTTCTTGATTTGGCCAACTGTTGTGAAGGGGTTTTTCTTCACCAGGGAAATAATTCTTCTGTCATCAACCACAGTTGTTTTCCGTGGTCTTCCGGGTCTTTTGGTGTTGCTGAGCTCTCCGGTGCATTCTTTCTTTTTAAGAATGTTCCAAACAATTGATTTGGCCACACCTAATGTTTTTGCTATCTCTCTGATGGGTTTGCTTAGATTTTTCAGCCTAATGATGGCTTGCTTCACTGATAGTGACAGCTCTTTGGATCTCATATTGAGAGTCGACAGCAACTGATTCCAAATGCAAATGTCACACCTAGAATCAACTCCAGACCATTTACCTGCTTAATTGATAATGAAATAATGAGGGAATAGCCCACACCTGTCCATGAAATAGCTTTTAAGTTGATAGTCCCATTACTTTCGGCCCCTTAAAAAGTGGGAGGCACATATAGAAACCGTTGTAATTCCTACACCGTTCACCTAATTTGGATGTAATTACCCTCAAATAAAATCTGAAATGTGCAGTTAAAGCACATCTTGTTTGTTTCATTTCAAAGCCATTGTGGTGGTGAATAGAGGCCAAAATCTGGAAATTCTGTCAATGTCCCAATATTTATGCACCTGACTGTGTGTATGTATATATATATATATACATACATATGTATATCTATATATATATATGTATATCTATATATATATCTATATATATATATGTATATCTAGTACATAGAGAGAGAAAACTAGAGCTGGCTATATGAAAAACTAGGTAAAGGGGCACTTTGTCAATATTAGTCTTACTAAAAAAAAAACCACTTGATATAACCCACCACATGGTTGTAACTTACATGTAAACAACCGTGATCATAGTGAAGGTGCAGAGCTGCAAGCACACAGCTTGGACGCAGCTGGCCTGTCTGCGGCGGTGGTCGGTTCCACTTCCTGGCCTGCTGAGCTGCTCCTCTGGAGATGGATCCCGCAGCAGCAGGCCAGGGATACAGGGAGGAGGTCCTGCGCATCCTCCGGGTGCATATCGCGTCATGGCGTCACTACGCATGACGCTGCGCGATTTCCCCGGTCCTCATTCAGTTCAATTGACGGGGCCGTCAGGTTTATGTTTTGGTGGGGGTCTATACATTTTCTTGGCTTTATTTACTTGTGCCAGACGGGTGGCCGGTGGGGTAGTGAAAGTATTATTTACTATAAGTGCGGACCCGCAGCATATTCTGTTTGTGCCGCTGAGCCCGTGGGGCCCCTCAGAAGCTCGGGGCCCGGCACGGGAGTACCCCTTGTACCCCCTGTCGCCGGGCCTGTGTATGGGACTGTTGTTCCCTCACCGGAAAATGTTGTCACCACAGAGGCCATCAAGATCATCACAGGAGGAACAGAGCTAACAACAGTAATGACAATGTGAAAGTATACTGATATATCTTCCCGTTATGGAAGTTATCAAAGTTAGATACACTGTCAGATTATGAAAGGTGTAAGATAAAGGACCTGATTCAGACCAGCTCACTAAGGCGCACTCGCTCTGCGCGATTTTCGCCCATCTGCACATGCTTATAAAACGCAGTGCGCGTGCACAAGCCTTTCATAGCGATCTGATTTTGGTTGCTTGTAAGCTACTATCAGGTCGCTGCTTTGAGTGACAGATAGCGCCATTTGTGGGTGGTAACAGGGGAAGGTGCTTGTGAACGGGGGAGTGGATGTGCGAACGCAGGCGTGTGTGGCCGCCAAAACGCTGTTTAAAGGGCGTGCATAATTAGCAAAGTAGCATCATTGTGCACGTCACCTGCATGCATTTCAGCCAGCGCTGATCGCTTTGCTTGCGGCAGACTAAGGCAACCCCAAGGGCTGCTATCAGCTCCGATGGCTCATGATGGTCCCGATTAGTGGGCGTCCTTAGGCAACGCAGTGCAAGCACTTCATTAACTGGCCCCTTTTTGCCAGCGAGCGACCGCAACTTGCAAGCAGGTCTGAATGAGTTACAAAGTTAGGAGTGTCAAGAGGGAGCATTAACTTCCATCACATATTTTATATAGTTTTATATATATATATATATATTATATATTATATATATACATACACACATACAGTATATATACATACACACACATATATATATATTTATATATATAATGTCAGAAACAAATTATCTTATTTCCCAATGAATAAAAGGTCCAAATCTATATTACCAGGAAGAAGAAAAAATAATGTAGCAGAGTACACAGGGTGTCACATTATTATAATATATCTGTTAGAGTGACAGGAAGCCCAAATTAAGATATATCCAGGCTTGGAGATGGCATGGAATAGACAACTGAATGTCAATGTAGCATCCAGGGGCGCTGAGAGAGGGGGAGCGAGTACTTTGTACCTGGGCCCAGGCTTTTCGGGGGGACTTGAGTCTGACGCCTCCACCCCTCCCTCTTAACTGTCAGCAGCCCAGCACATGCTGCTTTGTGCTGGGCTGCAGTAGAAGCAGCTCTTCCCATAGGCCATTGCGGAGTCCGTAATTTACCTCTGACGGCTCCACTTGCGGCTCGCCCCCTCTCCGGCGTCTACATCAGCCTACCCCCTCTCCGGTGTCTACAGCAGCCCGCCCCCTCTCCGGCGTCTACAGCAGCCCGCCCCCTCTCCGGCGTCTACAGCAGCCCGTCCCCTCTCAGGCGTCTACAGCAGCAGCAGCCTTCCCCTGCACAGTGCACTGCACACACAGAGCACAGGATCAGGAGGAGCCGCCATTCTACTATATTAAAATCTATATATATGATTGTATGTATGTATATATATATATACACATATATATACACACACGTCTAGTGTGCCGCCCAGCCATTTGCTAGAATATATATATATATATATACACATACATATTTATATATACATATACACACACATATATATATACATATACACACACATATACATATACACACACACACGGCCCCCCTCCACAGATCCCGCCCCCTGAACAGACCCTCCCCCATTAGGGCTGCTACCGGAAATTTCCCGGGCTGGTTTTCAATCCCAATCCACCCCTGGAGACTCCTCTCCTCTGTCTGTGGGGGAGGAATGATCAAACTGATCGTGCCCCCCCTGAATTTGCTCCTAAGGGGTTCACAGCGCCACTTCGTGATTCTGCAAATAGGGTTTTTTCCCTTTTTTTCTAAGGTGGCATGGCCTCGCCTCCTGTGATTAGGCCATGCCCCCTATAGTAATGGGGCTCTCTATGGCCCTGGTAGCATCACTGGCAATCTCCAGAGTGCTATAAAACTGGTTAAGCCAGTTGGAAGAAATATTGACAGTGTACTCAGGAGGTCATTCAGACCCGCTCGCGAGCGCAGGACGCTCGCAAGCGGGTCGATGGTGCCGAATTGCGCATGCACACGACGGAGGGAGCTCCGTCGTGCGCATGCACGAGACCCGAATAGCAACGGCCAAACCGTCGTTATGGGTCTCGCACCAAAGGGGGCGTGCTGTCGATGGTGAGTGACAGCACGCCCCCTTTGGTGGGCATGCCGGGGGCGTGGCTGCCAGACGGAGACGTTCCCATTGGAACGCCTACCATCTGAGTCCGGCCCCACTGACATCAGTAGCGGTGTCAGTTGGAGTGATTTTGGCTCTGATAGAGCCAAAATCACTCCAGGGCTTGCGGTCACCGAGACCCTACCGCAGGGTCTCGACGCAAGCCCGATGGTCGCGATGGTCTTGACCATCGCGACCATCATCATGGACGTTCGCATAAGCTGTGGGTGGTAACCCACAGCTATTCGAGCGTCCATGAGGCCGCTCCAAGTTGAGGGAGGAGGGCCCTGATTCAGAGTGAGGGCTCTGAAAGAGCGTCCGGCTCTGAATCAGGCCCAGGGACTATATTACCATTTCTTTGGAAATAACAAAGTATCTATTTTTTGTTCATCTTCTGAGACCACTTGAATGTTGTAATTTCAATTACTTTTGATGCAAGTATTATTAGTATTTTTATTTTAGTGTCTTTTATGTAGCTTTCTATGTTAATTACTGATTTGCTATTTGCTCTGGTCAGAGTGTCCGGCTCTGAATCAGGCCCTAAGTCAGATATATTAAAGTATTTTCAGATGATAGCTTTAGGTTTTGCTTGTGTGTGTCTAATCAAGGGGCACGACAATGGTACTTTTTATGGCAAGATGGTAAACAGTGTGAATCAGGCCATGGCAGGGGCGGATTGGGCCGCCGGGACGCCGGGCCGTTTCCCGCTGGGCCGGTCCCTATATATGTCTTTAGGGGCCGGCGGCCGCCTGGCACGCTTCCGTCACTCACCACGCATATGATCCGCCGGCCCGGCCCCAGCTGCCGCGATCGGAGCTGTCCGATCAGGCAGTGTTACAACCGCGCATGCGCAGCAGCTTACTGTGGAGGGCGCTGCTGAGTCCCCCTGCAAAAAAATGAAGAATGTCTCTAATAGACATCCTTCATCTCTATGGCATTGGCAGCAGCTGCGTGTCCACTCTGCCGCTGCCGCCGCCGCCCCTGCTGCTGCCATTTTCCGAGACCTCTCCACTAAACATCACCTCCCCTTCTTTCTCCTCCTCACCATGACTGATATTACTGACGAGGAGCGAGCTGCCAGGCCTGCAGTGAGAATTAAAAGCTTGCATTGCACTACTGTGGTATGTACCTATATACTGTATATGTACATCTGGTATTTGTATGTATGTGTTATGTGTGTATTTATGTATCTGGTATATGTATGCATGTAACTATGTATATCTGGTGTATGTATGTACCTATGTATTTGCGCATCTTGTATCTGTATATGTGTTAGATATATATCTGGTATATGTATGTCTGTATGCATGTATGTACCTATAATATGAGCATCTAGTATACGAGTATATTGAGTATGTATGTACTTACTGTATGTATCTGTATGTGTGTATATACCGTATGTACCTATGTAATGTGTATCTACTTATAAATATATATGTGTATGTATGTAATACAGTATAAATAAACAAGAGGCAGCATGTTTTCTTTTAGGAAAGGGAATATATATTATGTATATGTGAATTTCTATGTATATGACTGTACAGTATATGTACCTATGTATCTGTGTATATACGTGGCCCTATGTATGTTAGGGTCTGTGTGTGTTTATTTATGTATACATGTACCTATGTAATAATGAATGAACAGCATAAATAAACAAATGGCAGTATGTTTTCCACTCTAAAAGGGAGTATATTTGCACGTGAGTATGTATGTATACGAGTGTATGTATCTATGCATAGGTTTCCGGGGAACAGCAGTATACTGCGCATGCGCGAGTCACCAGGAAAATGGCCGCCATCATATTCCCAGTGATTTTTTTTTTTTTGCTGCTCTGCAGCGCCAACCCAGTCAGAGCAGCACTGTGGAGACTCCGGACAGGTAAGTATGAGACTAAGGACCTCATTCAGAGTCGGTCGTTGCGGCCGCTCGGTCGTACACAGCCGATGTTCGCTAAACTGCGCATGCGTAAAATTCGCAACGCGCGTGCGTAAACTGGCCGCTATGATCAGAAATTTCTCTCTCCTTGAACACAGCCAGGTCGTTAGTTTGAGTGACAAAATCAACCGTTTGTGGGTGGTAACAGGGGAAGGTGCTTGAAAACGGGGGAGTGGAGATCCGAACGCAGGCGTGCCTGACTATGCGAACGGCGTTTAATGGGAGTGCATAATTAACAAAGTAGTGTCATGGCACATGTGACATGGGAGGTTTTTACACTGACCTGATCGTAGTGCTTAAGAGAGGGTATGGTCAGCCTTAAGCTCTGCGATCAGCTCCGATGGGTCCCGATGGTCGCGATTAATCCTTATATCCCAGGAGATGACGTGTGTTGTGATCGAGAAGGGGGCGTGATTTAGTCTTACGACCGCTTCTTACCCTCGGTCATTCAGCTAACGATCTCATCTTAGCGACGCAACTTGCGAACACTTCATTTGCATATCCAGCCCTTTTCCCCTACGACCGTGCGGCCGCAACGACCGACTCTGAATGAGGTCCTAAATGTGTGCAGTTTGGGCCCCCTTGGACCCAGGGGTCCGTGTGCATCCTGCACCCAATATAGATATGCCCCTGCATCCATAACTATGCACAAGGGATGTGTGGCATATACTAACTGTTTTATGCTTGTGGGATGCACGTGACTATAGCACATGCGCTGGGGAAAGCAGGGGCTTTTGAATGAAGCTTTGAATAGGGTGCCTAGAAGCCTAGCACCGGCCCTGAGTGCACCACTCACAGCTCCGGCTCCGTGACAACAAGCAGCAGGCACACACACAGTACAAGACAGCACAGTAGCATCCTGCACACAGGAGCCGGCAGCCTAACATTTCTGACTGTCACAGTCTGTGTGACAGTAAGCTGATTTACTATATTTAAAATATGTCTGCCTGTCTGAATATATATATATATCCTATCCACTTGCTATATACTGTGTGTGTGTGTGTATATATATATATATATATATATATATATAGTTAGCCATTATATATATATTTATTAATTATAATACATATCTGTATTATATACATCACAGCAATGCTCTCTGCATTATTTGGTGGTGACTATGACTCCCTCTGCATTATATAGTGGTCGCTGCGATGTTCTCTGTATTTGGTGGTCGCTGTGATGCTCTCTGCATTATATGGTGGTTGCTACAATGTTCTCTGTATTATGTGGTGGCAGCTGTGATACTATTATAGGCTGGTAGCTGTGATGTTCCCTGTGTTATCTTCCATCAACAGACCCGCCCTTTCAACAGAGCCCGCCCCCATTAGGGCTGCTTTCAAAAATTTCCCGGGCTGGTTTACAATCCCAATCCGCCCCTGGGCCATGGCCATCAATTTAACATTGAAGAACAGTGTCTGTACCATGGAATTTTATCCTGAATGGATTCTGAGCAGGTTCTTCAGAATCGAGGTAGACGAAGATGACAATCCGAGAGCCACAGCCCAGCTCGTCTCGTCTCAGTGAAATGACCCTGATAGTAATTTTTTCCAGCCTGTTCTTGGCATCTCAGTATATACTGTAAGTGCAGGAGGAACAGATATATAAGTAGAGGAGTGTGCACATCTGGTGGTGGAAAACAGCTGTCTTTTTTCCTATGCACCCCACTGCCTATGTCTCAATGGATACAAATTAGGGTGTTTGTGCATCACTGTTGCTATGGACAGGACCATTATGTACTGATAGTACTATGGGTCTGACTCAGACCCGGTCGCAAGCGCTGAGCGCTCGCAACCGGATCGATGTTGGCCCAGCGCGCATGCGCACGATGGAGCCGGCTCCGTCGTGCGCATGCGTGAGACTCGGATAGCGACGGGCACTCCGACGCTCCGGGTCTCGCACCAAAGGGGGCGTGCTGTCAATGTTGAGTGACAGCACGCCCCCTTTGGTGGGCAGGCCGGGAGGGGTGGCTGCCCAGACGGAGGCGTTCCCATGAGAACGCCTCCCGTCTATGGGCGGCCCCACTGACATCACAAGTGATGCCAGTGGGAGAGCTTTCAGCTCTGTTAGATCTGAAAGCTCTCTGGGGCTTGCGGCCACGAGACCCTACCACAAGGGTCTTGACCATCGCGACCATCATCCTGGCCGCTCGCATTAGCTGTGGGTGGCAACCCACAGCAATGTGAGCGGCCAGGAGGCCGCTCCATGAAAAAAAAAAAAAAAGACACCCTGATTCAGAGCGAGCGCTCTGTCAGAGCGTCCGGCTCTGAATCAGGACCTATGTTTCATACTGAGGGCCTGATTCAGACCCACTCGCGAGCGCTGAGCGCTCGCAAGTGGGTCGATGTTGCCCAAGTGCGCATGCGCACGACGGAGGCTGCTCCGTCCTGCACTTGCGCGAGACCCGAATAACGACGGTGAAGCCGTTGTTATGGGTCTCGCTCCAAAGGGGGCGTGCTGTTGATGGTGATTGACAGCACGCCCCCTTTGGTGGGCGTGCCGGGGGCGTGGCTGCCCAGACGGAGTCGTTCCCATGGGAAACAGATAACAGTTGGGAGCTGATTAGCTGGAGCACCATTATCATATGCAACAAGTTTTATCACTCGTTGTGTATGATAAAACTTGTTGATAATTGAGGCCCTCAATCTGGAATGTGCACCGGCAGACAGTCCCTATTTTCAGTGGGCTAATTCTTCCACAGGACAGTGTCTTGGACATTAATAGATAGGACATTACAACAATGGATTACAACCTATTGTTTTACTATGTGTAATATGTAAATCTTATTGAGTTTAATAGTCCCTTTTTTATATAGCTGATTTGTCCCTGTCTGTAGAATTGTATCTCTTAACCTGAATGTTACTTACAGGATGCATATGGACATATAGTTACACATTACACAAGCACCAATAGTTCTTGACAGGGCCGGCCAGAGACCAATTTTTTAGGTAAGCGGATATTTTTATTGGCGCCGCCAGGGGTACTGTTACACCCAAAAAAGATAAGGGAGCGTGGTCTAGTGGGAAAAACCGTACACATACCTAAAGCATGTTCACATATGTATATGCAACTACATATCTACAAATGTATAAATAATTACTCTGTCTAATATATATTATAATATATATCCCAATGTTAGCCCGTGCACTCCAGCTCATCGTACATCCATAGCTTGGTGCTATGCACCCCCAAATATACTCCAGTAAAACTCAGAAGCAATAAACCCAATGTGTGACCACATAATAAATACCCACACATTGCGTTTATTGTTTGGGAGCCCAAGAGTGCTGCCTCGTGTTTTACTGGTGTATATAATATATACATGTGTATACACGTGGTATGTCTGGAGCACCCATCCTGTTAGGTGCAGCGGGATGGGAGGGTTAGGTTTACTGCAGTAAGCTGGGTTAGCAATAGGTTTTTAGGGTTAGGCACCCTTAGGGTGGTGTCAGGACTTTGACTATTTCAGTACATAAAGATAAACTACACTTGCCGAAGTTCCATTGTGGTCATTGGAGGATCTATCCTGGTTACTGGCGTTCATCACATGCAGGGCTTTATTCAGAGGCAGCTGTACGGTCTACGACCGCATGACCGCCTCGATGTTTGTCCAGTGCGCATGCGCACGAGGGAGCCGGCTCCTTCGTGCGCATGCGTGAGACCCGCTACGACCGACAGCGCCGGTCGTAGCAGGTCTCTTTCCAAAGGGGGCGAGCTGTCGATGTTGATTGACAGCTCGCCCCATTTGGAAGGCGGGCCGGGGGGTGGCAGCCCAAACGAAGGCATTTCCATGGGAACGCCTGCCGTTTGGGGGAGGCCCCACTGACATCACTAGTGATGTCAGTGGAGAGCTTCCGGCTCTGACAGAGCCAGAAGCTCTCCGGGGCTTACGACAAGTGAGACCCTACCCTAGGGTCTCGTCGTAAGCCCCGATGGTCGCGATGGTCTTTGACCATCGCGACCATCACCCTAGTGGTCGTTAGAGCTGTGGGTGTAAACCCACAGCCTAACGACCGAAACAGAGGCAGGCGGTCAGGATGCAAGCGGCCGCCCAGTTTCTGAGCGACCGCTTGCATCCTCCAACCGCCTCTGAATGAGGGCCGCAGTGTGCAGAGAGTTAAAGTGATCATCTGTTTCTTAGATGTCGTCAGGTTGTTGGATTTCTTGATTGCTTATTATTCCAAACCTGATTCTATTTGGGTCACATGTTCTGAACTTCATATGTATCACAGACCTCTAGTATAAAGCCTGTTACTAACTATGCCTCATTGTCTGTGCAACGTTACTTTCAGGTCTTCCATGGACTCCTGCCAGATCCCCGCTGTGCCTGGTGTATGCTGTGGACCCTGCTACATTCCTGCTCATGTTCCGGTTCAAGTTCTGATACAGGTTATCAGCTGCACTACAGAGCTCAGCATTGCCATTGTCTTTCCGTTGTTATCCTGCTCTATTATTGCTTTTCCATTCTACGCTACACTATTTGGTTTACTTGTTATTATTGACTCATACGGACACTGGGGTTACTTCTTCTACAGTTGTCAACTGCACCGTTACAGTCTATCCTCATCAGAACCCCATCACATCGCAGGGCTCAACCCTGCTCCGGACCTTCAATACGCCGCAGGGCTCAACACTGCTCCAGACCTTTATCCTGCCGCAGGGCTCAACCCTGCTCCGGACCTTCATTATGCCGCAGGGCTCAACCCTGCTTCAGACCTACATTACGCAGCAGGGCTCAACCCTGCTCCGGACCTTCATCCTGCCGCAGGGCTGAACCCTGCTCCAGACCTTCATTATGCCGCAGGGCTCAACCCTGCTCCGGACCTTCATTACACCGCAGGGCTCAACCCTGCTTCGGACCTTCATTACGCCGCAGGCCTCAACCCTGCTCTGGACCTTCATCCTGCCGCAAGTCTCAACCTTGCCCGGACCTTTATCCTGCCGCAGGTCTCAACCTTGCTCCAGACCTTCATTACGCCGCAGGACTCAACCCTGCTCTGGACCTTCATTATGCCGCAGGGCTCAACCCTGCTTCGGACCTTCATCCTGCCGCAGGGCTGAACCCTGATCCAGACCTTCATTATGCCGCAGGGCTCAACCCTGCTCCGGACCTTCATTACGCCGCAGGGCTCAACCCTGCTTCAGACCTTCATTATGCTGCAGGCCTCAACCCTGCTCCGGACCTTCATCCTGCCGCAGGTCTCAACCTTGCTCCGGACCTTCAATACGCCGCAGGGCTCAACACTGCTCCAGACCTTTATCCTGCCGCAGGGCTCAACCCTGCTCCGGACCTTCATTATGCCGCAGGGCTCAACCCTGCTTCAGACCTACATTACGCAGCAGGGCTCAACCCTGCTCCGGACCTTCATCCTGCCGCAGGGCTGAACCCTGCTCCAGACCTTCATTATGCCGCAGGGCTCAACCCTGCTCCGGACCTTCATTACACCGCAGGGCTCAACCCTGCTTCGGACCTTCATTACGCCGCAGGCCTCAACCCTGCTCTGGACCTTCATCCTGCCGCAAGTCTCAACCTTGCCCGGACCTTTATCCTGCCGCAGGTCTCAACCTTGCTCCAGACCTTCATTACGCCGCAGGACTCAACCCTGCTCTGGACCTTCATTATGCCGCAGGGCTCAACCCTGCTTCGGACCTTCATCCTGCCGCAGGGCTGAACCCTGATCCAGACCTTCATTATGCCGCAGGGCTCAACCCTGCTCCGGACCTTCATTACGCCGCAGGGCTCAACCCTGCTTCAGACCTTCATTATGCTGCAGGCCTCAACCCTGCTCCGGACCTTCATCCTGCCGCAGGTCTCAACCTTGCTCCAGACCTTCATTATGCCGCAGGGCTCAACCCTGCTCCAGACCTTCATCACATTGCAGGGCTCAACCATGCTTCGGACCTTCATTACACCGCAGGGCTCAACCTGGTTCTGGACCCTCATCACGTCTCAGGGCTCAACCCTGTTCCGGATCTTCATTATGTCTCAGGGCTTAACCTCATTCCAGATCTTGTTACATCTCAGGGCTCAACCCTGTTCCGGTCCTCTGTCACGATACAGGGTTCAACCCTGTTATTGACCTCCATTCTATCCTGAGGCCCTAGCCTCGTGTCGGACTCGGGGTTTCACCCCACACCAGTTTCATACCTCTGCACCTGTTAGTGCATGTCATGAACTTTGTGTTATTGAGATTTAATATGGAACTTTGCCATACAGTTTTTATTCTTGAATAAATTCTATTTACTTTTATTTCGTGCTATTGATATTTCATGAAAAGGTCATTCCTAAAACCACCTCAGTTCATACTACCTAGTAAGCCTGACTCTTCCCAGGAGTCTCAAGTGTCTGTAGCCGTGACAGTTTGCACAGACCTAAAAATGAACCCGGATCTGGAACAGGCTACTGGGGTACAGGTGCTCCAGGGTTTGACCGCCCGTCTGGAAGTACAGGAAAATACACAAGTTCAAGTTTTGCAATTTTTACAGGATCTTTCTACATGTTTGGATAAATTTAAGATACCTGCTGTGATTTCTGCTTCTCATTTACGTCTACCGACTCCAACCTCTTATGACGGTAATCCAAAAACCTGCAGAGGATTTCTCAACCAATGTGAGATTTATTTTGAGTTAATACCACAAAGTTTTTCCACCCCTCGTATTAAAGTGGCTTATATAATGTCATTATTGTCTTGTACTGCTCTCGAATGGGCCTCTCCTTTATGGGAGAGAAATGATGCTTTAATATCTAATTACCAAGCTTTTGTTTCTACTTTTAAGAGAATGTTTGATGAACCTGGAAGATCAGTGGCTGAGTCTGTGGACATTTTGCGATTGAAACAGGGAACATCTCAAGTTGGTCAGTATGTAGGTCATTTTGAAAGTATAGTGGCAGAACTTAAGTGGAATAATGAAGCATTAAGAGCAGCCTATTGGAATGGTCTTTCTGAGAAACTTAAAGATGAGTTAGTGACTCGGGATCTTCCTGAGAATTTGGATGAGTTGATTTCATTGACTATTAAGATTGATTTGTGGATGCGAGAACGAGGGGTTCAGAGAAGTCATACTGATCATACTAAAATATCTCTTCCCCAGTCTCGTTCCTCTCATGGTACAACTGATGAACCTATGCAAATTAATACATTTAAGTTATCTGAAGTAGAGAAGCAACGTAGGAGGCGTTCTAATTTGTGTTTGTACTGTGCGTCCTCTGAACATTTTTTGGCTAAATGTCCAATAAGGCCGGGAAATGGTCGTCCCTAGTTGATAGATGGGAAGTTAAACTAGGGGTTCTCCAAAAGAGTTTCCCCAAAAAGGATTTAATCTCTGTTAGTATTCCTGATTTTGGTTCTTTGTGTCAAGTGTTTTCTGCCTTGGTAGATTCTGGAGCAGCTGACAACTTTATTTCGTCTTCATTGGTTCAAGAGTTGCAGATTCCTGCTGTCAGATTATCCCGTTCTCTTTCCCTCTCTGCAGTGAATGGGACTAGGATTTCTAATGGATATGTTGCGTATCAAACAAAGTCTATGAAGCTGAGGGTTGGAGCTTTGCATGAAGAAAGTTTACAGTTGTTGGTATTACCTACTTCTATGTATGATATAGTTCTTGGTTTACCATGGTTAACTCTTCATAACCCTCATATTGGTTGGACTTGTTCTCAAATCCTTTCTTGGAGTCCTAAATGCAAACTAAAATGTTTGATTCCTGTTGTACGATTGGCTGAAGTAAAAGTAGATGTTCCACCTTCTCTCCCACAGCCTTATGAGTTTGCTGATGTCTTTTCTGAACAGGCGGCAGACATACTTCCCCTGCATCGTCCCTGGGATTGTCCTATTGAAATTATTCCTGGTAAAGTGCCACCCAAAGGTCGAATATACCCTCTCTCTGTCCCTGAAACTCAAGCCATGTTGGAGTATGTCCAAGACAACCTGTGGAAGGGGTTCATCAGGCCTTCCTCGTCTAACACTGGAGCGGGATTCTTTTTTGTAAAGAAAAAAGATGGTGGACTTCGTCCATGTATCAACTTTTCAAGTCTAAATGAGATCACGGTAAAAAATAAATATCCTTTGCCTCTTATTACAGAGCTGTTCGACAGAGTCAAGGGGTCTCGACTGTTTACTGTTTACTTGACTTAAGGGGAGCTTTTAATTTGATCAGAATTAAAGAAGGAGATGAGTGGAAAACTGCATTTAATACATGCCTTTTGGCTTATGTAATGCTCCCGCAGTGTTCCAGGAGTTTGTGAACAAAATTTTCCGAGATATACTTTATCAGTTTGTTATTGTTTATCTTATTGACATTTTAATATTTTCCAGGAATCTTTCTGATCACCGTATTCATATCAAAGAGGCCTCTTCGAGCTAATAAGCTTTATGGTAAGATCTCTAAGTGTGTTTTTGAGGTCCCGGTTATACCCTTTTTGGGGTATATTATCTCTGGTTCCAAACTTCAGATGGACCCCGAGAAGCTGAAGGCTATACAAGATTGGGTTTTGCCCACTTCATTAAAGTCTATTCAGAGATCTTTAGGCTTTGCCTATTATTATAGATAGTTTATCAAAGCATTTTCAACGATTGTGGCCCCAATTTCTGCTATGACAAGAAAAGGGTCTAACCCCAAAGTGTGGTCCCCAGAGGCATTGAATGCCTTCCAGACTCTCAAAGATGCATTTTCTGCAGCTCCTATTTTAGTTCAACCTGATGTTGAGAAACCATTTATACTGGAAGTGGATGCGTCCACTTATGGAGTTGGTGCCATTTTGTCCCAAGTGGCCACAGATGGGAGAACAGTGTCTTGTGGTTTCTTTTCATGAAAGTTTTCCAGTGCTGAGAGTAACTATTCCATCAGGGACCAAGAATTATTAGCTATTAAATTAGCGTTAGAGGAATGGAGATATTTGCTAGAAGGTGCAAAGCATCCAATTACCATATTTACAGATCATAAGAATTTGTTGTATTTGAAGAAAGCTCATTGCTTAAACCCACGACAGGATCGTTGGGCACTCTTTTTCTCCTGTTTTGATTTTATCCTCAGGTATCATCCAGGTTCATTGAATAAAAAGGCAGACGCACTTTCTCGCTCAATGTTGGAAGAGAAAGAACAAAATGAGGATCAAAGGTACCCTATAATAAACCTCTGGCTTTTTCTTAAACTTCCATCTCTCCTGATCCTCCTCCTGGATGGATATTTGTGGCACCTGAATTACGAGGTAAACTCCTTTCTTGTGCTCATAAGTCTCGTTTCTCTGGACATCCAGGGGTTCATAAAATGTATTCATTCCTGCAACGTTCATATTGGTGGTCCTCCATGAAAAAAGATATTCAAGAGTTTATACATTCTTGTTCTAAATGTGTACAACATAAATCCTCCTGGCAGTTTCCTGTGGGTCCCCTCCATCCACTACCCATCCCTACCCAACCATGGACCCATATTTCCATGGATTTTATTACAGATCTTCCTGAATCCAGGAGGTGTACGGTTATTTGGGTAGTGGTGGATTGTTTTACCAAAATGGTCCATTTTTGTCCTTTGCCACGAATTCCATCAGCCCCCAAACTCACACAAATTTTTCCAAGGAGATATTCCGACTTCATGGACTTCCTTCTGAAATAGTGTCTGATCGTGGTGTTCACTTTGTTGCTCATTTTTGGAGGGCATTATGTTCGTCATTACAAATTAAATTACAATTTTCTTCTGCATATCATCCTCAGTCAAATGGACAAACCGAAAGAGTGAACCAGGATTTGGAGATCTTCTTGAGAATGTATATTTCCTCTTCTCAAGACAACTGGATGGATTTTTTTGCCTTGGGCTAAGTTTGCCCATAATTTTGACTATTCATCTGCTACAGGTGTAAGTCCCTTTTTTGCCAACTGTGGCCGGCATCCTTGAGTTCCTGAGCTTCAATCAGTTCCTACAGTGACGTTCCGGTAGCTAAAGCTACTCTCCAACATTTTTCCGGAATTTGGAGACAGGTACACAAGTGTCTTAGGAAAGCCTCTCATAATTATAACATTTTTGCTGATAGAAAACGTTCAGCTGTTCCTAAATAATCTGTCGGTGACTGTGTCTGGTTGTCCACCAGAAATCTTCGACTTAAAATACCCACTACGAAATTTGCCCCCCCCCCCGGTATATTGGGCCTTTCCGTATTCTAAAAATTATCAGTCCAGTGGCATGTAAGTTACAGTTACCTCCAATTATGCGTGTACCTAACTCCTGTCATGTCTCCTTGCTTAGACCATTGATTCTTAATCGGTTTCATGACAGCTTGCCTAAAGTACCTCCTATAGCAACATCTCGAGGGGTGGAGCTTGAGATTGATAAGATTCAGGATTCATGTAAGCATCAAAATCAGTTGCAATATCTGGTAGACTGGAAGGGCTATGGCCCGGAGGAGAGATCTTGGATTAAAGACTCTGATGTCCATGTTCCTAAGTTGATACGTAATTTTCATGCTAAATTTCATTTTAAACCTGGTGGGTGTTCGGAGACCACCCAAAAAGGGAGGGGTACTGTAAGGACTTTGACTATTTCATAATAAAGATAAACTACACTTGCCGAAGTTCCATTGTGGTCATTGGAGGATCTATCCTGGTTACTGGCGTTCATCACATGCAGTGTGCAGAGAGTTAAAGTGATCATTTGTTCTTAGATGTCGTCAGGTTGTTGGATTCCTTGATTGCTTATTATTCCAAACCTGATTCTATTTGGGTCACATGTTCTTAACTTCTGATGGATCAAAGACCTCTAGTATAAAGCCTGTTACTAACTATGCCTCATTGTCTGTGCAACGTTACTTTCAGGTCTTCCTTGGACTCCTGCCAGATCCCCACTCTGCCTGGTGTATGCTGTGGACCTTGCTACATTATTGCTCGTATTCTGGTTCAAGTTCTAATACAGTTTATCAGCTGCACTACAGAGTTCAGCATTGCCATTGTCTTTCCGTTGTTATCCTGCTCTATTATTGCTTTTCCATTCTACGCTACACTATTTGGGTTACTTGTTATTATTGACTCATTCGGACACTGGGGTTACTTCTTCTACAGTTGTCAACTGCACCGTTACAGTCTATCCTCATCGGAACCCCATCACATTGCAGGGCTCAACCCTGCTCCGGACCTTCATCCTGCCACAGGGCTCAACCCTGCTCCGGACCTTCATTACGCCGCAGGGCTCAACCCTGCTTTGGAACTTCATTACACTGCAGGGCTCAACCCTGCTCCGGACCTTCATCCTTCCGCAGGGCTCAACCCTGCTTCAGACCTTCATTAAGCTGCAGGCCTCAACCCTGCTCCAGACCTTAATTACATTGCAGGGCTAAACCCAGTTCCAGACCCTCATCATGTCTCAGGGCTCAACTTCGTTCCGGATCCTCATCACTTCTCAGGACTCGACTCTGTTCTAGACCCTCATCATGTCTCAGGGCTCAACCCTGTTCCGGATCTTCATTATGTCTTAGGGCTTAACCTCATTCCAGATCTTGTTACATCTCAGGGCTCAACCGTGTTCTGGACCTCCGTCACGATACAGGGCTCAACCCTGTTATTAACCTCCATTCTATCCTGAGGCCCTAGCCTTGTGTCGGACTCGGGGTTTCAGCCCACACCAGTTCAGTGTGTAGTTTGAACTTTGTTTCTCACAGGGGCATACCTCTGCACCTGTTAGTGCATGTCATGAACTTTGTGTTATTGAGATTTAATGTGGAATTTTGCCATACAGTTTTTGTTCTTGAATAAATTCTATTTACTTTTATTTTGCGCTAGTGATATTTCATGAAAAGGTCATTCCTAAAACCACCTCAGTCCATACTACCTAGTAAGCCTGAATCTTCCCAGGAGTCTCAAGTGTCTGTAGCCGTGACAGGTGGAGGATTAGGGTCAGGCACCTCTGGGAGGGGGGGGAGTTAGGTTTAGGCAGGAAGGAGGGGGACTTAGGTTCAGGAACTAATGGGGAGGGTTAGGGTTACCAACCATCGGGATGCCTCTGTTGGTGTTGTGACAGGCGGCATCCCAATAGCTGGCATTACTTACCAATTCTTTGATACACACGTGCAAACATGGGTAAATATTTTTTCTCTAAAACTCAAAACAGAGAGAAGGGGGACAGGGAAGAAAGAACAAAATAACAGGAGGAGACAGAGAAATTGGAGGTGGGGTGGTAAAAGAGACAGCAAGAACATGAGGGTGGAAGAGAAAGAGCAAGAGGACAGGGGGTGAGGAAAGAGGCAGAGAGATATAATGGGGGTGGTGTAACAGAGAATATGGGGTGAGTGGTGTAAGATAAAGAGAGAGAGAGATCAATAAGCTATAAAGCATAAAAATATACTACATTAAAAATATTTCACAATGTAGGGGCACCTAAAACAACCATATTGACATTTATGGCCTTGGTGCTGCACAAAGAAAAGTTGACAACATAGGACAGCATGCATGTTTCCAGCCAGCAGAGGCACATACCTTCCCATCTCTGTCAAAAGGCTGCTCATCGCCAGAGGCTTTGTCTTCTCCCTCACCCTATTCCCTGGCATCGGGGGAGGGCTGGGAAGGCCGTTTACCTTAGTAGGGGACATCGAAGTACCATTCTTCCATCATTGCCTCCTGGCCCAGCTGCAGCCTCAGCCATGCTCTCTCCCATCTCTCTCGCTCCCCTGCTGAGAGCCAGCAGTGACAAAACAGAGAGCCAATTACCACAAAGTGTATTCCAGGCTGTTGCTGTGTGCTCAGGTCTACCAGCAGGGAAGTAGCAAGGGTGGTTCTAGTAGAGCATGAGCTCCGGGCACCAAAATGGACAGAGGGCGCCATCCAGGGTAGATGCATCACTAGGTGCTGCACATCATGACGGTCGCCTGTTAATTTTGTCTTGGTTTGTTTGCTCTATACCATAAATAAGTTACGGATCTGAGATCCATTTCTACATTTCATGTTCCCTCAAGCTGCCCAAATTGCCTCTCCTCCGGGCCTCCCTCCTCTGTGTTCATCTTCTGTCACCTCCCCTTTCCTGTCAGATTGATTACATTCACTTCTCACCTCTTTAATTCCCACCCCTATCTACCATGGGATTGGCTCTTTGCCCCTCCCCTCTCCTTTCTTATTGGCTTCTATCACCACCCCTCTCTGATCGACTCTTTGCTCCTCCCCTTTCCTTATTGGCACTGGCCCTCTCCTCTCCTTTTCTTATTGGCAGGTATGAGTTTTAAAAAAAGTCACTGCTTTGCTATTTAAAGTAATGAGGTGTTCCTAGGCATGACCACACAGTGTTATTTGAAAGGTCTTTTAAAAAATACTGTGTAAGGAGACCTGAAATAATAATAATGGTGGTAGACAGAACATGATTAGTAGTACTCAGCAAATATAAGTAGGAGCATAGCTGAGAAGGGAGATTCCCATAGGTGTTCCCACTCCAATGATAGCTGCTTGGGGGCAGTAAATGCAGTAATAAGCTGTGCACCCTGTGAAATCTCACTCTAGCACATGTACTCTGTCAATTTAAGTTAAATGATCAGAATATATAATACAATCTGTTCTATTGACTGTTAACAATGATTCAAATTAGATAATAGTCAGATCCTTGGTGCTATATATAAATAAAGCAGTGCTAAATGAGTTACCTCTTAATGTCAGTGCATCACCGAAGCATTCTATTCCCCCAATGGAACCTCAACGCCCAGCATGATACTGCCACTGTTTGCTGTTTTTCACTTCATTTCAGTATTCCCCCGCAGACTGGCCATACACTACCAGCACAGTTGAGTACAGGGAGGGGGAGGGGGCACTACAACATGCACTTTCTCCGGGCGCCATGGTTCCACGATACTCCCCTGGCTACCAGAGGCTCCCATTCATAGCAGTCTCCTGTGAGGTGGAGCAGAGTACAAAGCCTCCTCTGAACAGCGGAGCACCTGCCCGCAAGTCAGAGGAGTCTGTCAGTGTCTGATGAGGGTGCCTGGGGGACCAAGTGAGTAACTGTTGCTCACTGTCCATGACTGCCGTGGCGCCCTCCTCAGTTTGGCGCTCTACACGGCTGCGTGCCCAGGGTATAGGTCGGGCCGGCCCTGGTTCTTGAAAAGGTTTTAGTTTCTGACAAAGAATAGGGGATATATGTTATTTTTCTTATTTTGAACTCGAGATGGCAAATTTAGAACAATAATATACCATTTACTCAGTAATTTCTACTTTTTTTCAATTAAAAGGACACAAACTTCCACATGATTAAAATTAGAGATTAGCGGTTCTGTTTCCATGGAAACCGAACACACCTGAACTTAGGGAAAGCAAGTGATTCCGAGTCCCAACTCAGGTCTGCCTGCCAAGGTCGGATTACAAAACGAGGCAAAATGTCATCTTCCCGGTGTTGGATCTTGCGCGATAGGATACAATTTCACACAGGAAAGCAGAGGGAGAGGGTGTGTGACTGTGCGCTGGAACAGTGAGGCACTTTATTACAACAAAAATGATTTAGCAAGCCATCATGGCGCCATTAGTTTTAGGTTAGGAGAAGTTAGATTTTGGTGTAGGAGTTTAATAGGTAGATCTGTAGATAGGAGTTGGTGTTAAGGAAATGTGACTGGAGGCATCATTTTCACTTGTCAGTGTATGTGTGTTTGTCAAACACACTGCACACTCACACTATTCTGTGTATGGTTGTGTCCCACTCTTAATCTGCACCCCCCCAAAAGAAGACCCATTCTTCCAAGTGAGTGCAAACAATTGCCAGTGTTGTCTGTGTCTAAAAAAACAGAGCCATTGGTGCAAAAATATTCATAGTGTGTTATCCTTCCAGTGTAAGCGACGGTGTGTGCGGTGGTGTCCCACTATTAATCTTCACCCCAAAACAATTCTCAAACTGTTTATAAATCATTTCACAGTGGGTTTTAAAAATAAAACCAATCATGGATCAGTTGATAGCAGAGCAGGAGCAGCAACCCAGTACTGGTGCTTCTGACAGTCATGATAGTACTTCAACATCTATTAAAGGTAGTTAAGGGGAAAGAAGGGTTTAGAAAAGGCACCTGAAATCTAAATAATAGTTCACAATGTTAAAGAAAAATACTTCTCCCCTAACAATAACGAGTAAATTTACTGTTGGAAAACATAAAATTGCCAGCATGCCATACACCACATGCAATGGCAAGGAAAGGCTCAGATCATGACCTTTCTTTGCTAATAATGGTCCTGCTACTGCTGTTTCATGCACTAGAATGCCTATTGCAGAAGCCAGGGTGAAGGACAGTCAGGTATATTCGGTAATCTCACATGCAATACCATCTCACTCTGAGTCTAGAGGTGTCACCTTTAAAACAGGCAAATCAGTGCACAAAAAACACTAAGGCTGAAGAACAATCTGTGTGTTCACAAAGTTGACAAATCCCTGAAGAGAGACTAAGGGTGTCCATGACTACTATGTGTAAGTCTGAATTTCTGACTTGGTGGGGGAGGTAGAGGTGAGCGCTGGCCACTAATATGAGAACTGAGACTGTGCAGGCAATGTAAATACAAAATTAAATTTACCCAAGGAGAAACTTTGCCAATCACATTATGATAAACCAAGAGTATGGATTTCCCTTTTTTTCAACTATATTCCTATATTTTTTTTATAGCCGCTAATTTTAGCCACTGCATGAGACTTGATGAACTGATACAATATTGACACATTATTTCCTTGTGTTCCTAAAAACACTATTAAGGGAGTTTGTCTGTTTTATGTAAAGAGAATGTTTTAACATTTGATGTTTTTAATGTTGGTATTTTACTATGTGATATTATTAAATCTCTAAATAAATATTATAATTAAGCGCTCTCTTTGAGAAATATTTATTTTTTAGTATTTGTTTAAGCAAACCAGTGCTTTAAATGTGAGCTGCTTTTTTGATAAGAGATCACTGAGAGTTAAAAAAATTATATTTGTGTGTCTGAATTTATATTTGTACATTTTGTGCAGTCCAGAATCAGCTACCAGCAGCATGGATAGATCCCAGCACATGCAATGTCCACCGCCAATATCTTAATTATCAATCTCCTCATTAATAATCGGGGGTAGTCCTCCTGCATATAATTTCTGAAGGTTAACTGACTCCTCCCCTATCCAGAATTCCCCAAAAGAATCCTTGCGCACTAGTACTGCTGCTGCTCGGGGTGAATCTTCATCACAGTAAGAGACTAAGAAGACTAGTACTTTCAAACTTTCAAACAACAATCGACTGAAACAATCCTTTGCGAGAGGAAGCAAGTATGAAAGCTGCCATCCAGTTGCACATCGTATTACTGAAACCATGATGTGTATGCTAGCATTAGATCCTATATTCGTCATCAAAGCCTCTGGTTTTAGACAGTTAGTTGAGGTCCTGTATCCCTGCTACCAAATTCCATCTGAATTCCATTTTTCCAGAACAGCAATTACTCACCTGTACTAGGCCTAGAAAATGGCATTCTACCGAGTGTCCACTTAACTACAGATATGTGGGCAAGTGGTACTGGTCAAACTAAAGATTGCATGACTGTGACAGCCCATTGGGTGGGTGTATCACCTTTAGCTACAGCAGTATCTAACACACAATGCCAGCTCATTTACAGGCAGGCTACTCTCTGTATCACCGGCTTTACTAAGGTGCATACCGGTGTCGGTCTCTTAGAAAAACTTAGGGATGTAATAGCAAAATAGCTTGCCCCGCTAAGACTCTCCTCAGGATTTGTCATTTCTGATAATACAAGTAACTGGATTTAAACACATACCATGCTTTGCACACACAATTAACTTGGTGGTTCAGAATTGGAATTCCACCCTTCAAATGCTTCAGCGGCTGTAGGAACAGCAAAAAGCTGTGCAAACCTACCTTACGCCAGCACAGTGGAGAATACTCTCCGTTTTATGCAAGCTACTGAAACCATTTGAAACAGTAACCAGTGAAGTGAGTTCAGATACTGCCAGCCTGAGTCAGGTGATTCCGTTAGTTAAAATGCTGAAATAGCAGCTAGAGAAACTCAAGGGGGAGATGAAATGAAGTGATTCAACTAAGTTTGTTGGACTTGTAGATCAAGTTCTTTATTTGCTTAAAAAACAAACAAAGGTAGGCACTAATACTAGATAATGTCACTTTAAAGCTGCAACCACCTAATGAGCCTGTGTAAGTTTACTCAAAATTAAAAAAGCCACAATATAATAACAAAGATGGTGTTGCGCTAGTGTCACTCATATATGAAAAAATATGTACGAGTAACATGGCAGAAATTATCAAGACACCACTTTTATAATATACCAAATTTTATATAATATTTCAAATGAATTGTCATAACATATTCACATATATTGTCTAAAAATAGCTAATACTGCATAAAAGTATGAACCTATTATCACTTCAATGTAATACATATAAACAATTACCAATATAAAGGTAACAATAAATTAGTGACACTGCACCTTTAATAAGAGTCACTGTGTTCATTCAGGGAGAATATACAGTAGATTGTTAAAATTCCTGCGTAGTAAAATTACCCGTGGGATTCCAACTTTAATAACGCAGCTCCTGTATTTGCAAAAGTCTGTAGGTAGTATCAAGATTTTATCTCACCAAAAGTGTCCTTAATGGTAAGTTGGATGAATTTCCTCCACAGTGAAAACACTGAGCTCACAGCACCGCTGAATAGACAAGGATGCAGCACTCTCCTTATGCAGCTAAGTGAGATGTACCAGCGTGTCAGTCAAAATCCCCGTTCAACTACAGTAGCAATATGCTGTACTGCAAGCAGCTCAGGAAATATGTCCAAATATTTGCAGGTATCCTTTGATTGGTTTTGCTTCAGTTATGGACGTTTTATCTTTTATAAAGCTTCCATAACTGAAGCACATCTAGTCAGAGGATACAGAGGTTTCCTGCAAATATTTGTACATTGAGGGTGGTTTTGGAAAAATCAAAACACAATGATGAATTTGAAGAACTAATACTAAAAATAAAACACGGGGGTCCGTGCACATCTCTATTTAGCAGACAACGACTTATGAGTACAGAGCCACCACATCTACAGTAGTTCTGCATCTCGGCCGCCTGTTGCCTAGCTACCAGGACACTGGTTTATACTAGAAATGTGCAGGTTTGGATTTACTCGGATTTACTCTGTTCTTTACGCCAAACTTATAGCTTGTTCGGATTAGTTTGGATTTATTTTATTGGCTATCCAAAATACGTGATAGTCGATAGCCAATAAAATGCTGTTTTTGAGATCCGAGTAAATCCAAGTAAAACCGAATCTGCACATCTTTAGTTTATACATTGCAGCAGGTGGGTGTTGGAGATATGTGGATAAGTTTGGGAGGATTGGAAGTACAAGGTGGAAGAAAAATCTATAGTGGGGATTGTACTGCACTCCAGGTTTGGGTGAGATCTCAAGCAGCCATGAGAAAGTAGACTTCTAAGATAATTTATTTATTTCTGATTGTGTGGGCCAATTGGTGTAGTTGGTGCAATAAATAAAACAGTTAATACAGACTAGCAAGAATGGAAGTACTGAAGGGGGAACAATATTAGGGGTTGAAGAAATAGGATGCTGGAAAGCGAAGGGAGTTTGACTTTGGAGTGAAGTGTGGTGAAAGTGAGTAGGACAATCAGAGAAGGTAAATTAGGTATGTGCATGGTACAGTGATATGAAAACCATGGATGAATGTGAATTAGCTAGGGTATGCAATAATAAAGTGGGGAGGAACAATTTATTTAAGTTATGCATGGCATTAAAGGAGCCTGAGGCTGAGGCTAATTTTCCACCTCCTAGGTTAGGTTAAAATAGTGGGTCCAGCAGCCACACACAGGTCACAACAGCAATCATAACTGTGCTCAGTGGGCAGCTTAACAGATACAGTAAGTGGAGATTGTAACAGCAATGACAATTCAAGTCAGTGGAACCAGATGTGACAACACCAGGACAGTTGATCTCAGTGGGTCCAGCAGGTAACAATAAATGGGAAAAGCAATATCAATAAGCTTCAATGCATATTGGGGTCAATTCAATTACATGCATGCTGGGTCCTGCGAGCTGTTTTCACAGAAAATTTGCATTGCAAATTGTGTTTGCAATTCAATTTTAAATTTGCATGTTTTTTCCAGCAAATTTACATTATTTGTGCACACCCCCCTTAGCAGGTTAAAAAGGGAGGGAAAATCTTCATTATAAGGTAAGAATGTCAGGACACCATGAAGAACCACTGGTACATCCCCCCAATGAATAATCACATACTCGACAGGGTTTAAGTAGCAAAATTTGGCCAGTATATAGAGGTCAGTTTTCAGGTGAATTCTCTAAAAAGCTCAATAATGGGTTAAATTATATTGGACAGGTACGGGGAGGTGTAAATGATGTAGGACAGGTATGTGGAGGTGTAATGATGTAAGATAGGTATGTGGAGGGGTAATGATGTGGGAAAGGTATGTGGAGGTGTAAATAATGTGGGACAGGTATGTGGAGGTTTAATGATGTGGGAAAGGTATGTGGAGGTGTAAATAATGTGGGACAGGTATGTGGAGGTGTAATGATGTGGGACAGGTATGTGGAGGTGTAAATAATGTGGCCAGGTATGTGGAGGTGTAAATAATGTGGGACAGGTATGTGGAGGTGTAAATAATGTGGGACAGGTATGTGGAGGTGTAATGATTTGGGAAAGGTATGTGGAGGTGTAAATAATGTGGGACAGGTATGTGGAGGTGTAATGATGTAAGATAGGTATGTGGAGGGGTAAATGATGTGGGACAGGTATGTGGAGTTGTAAATAATGTGGTACAGGTATGTGGAGGTGTAATGATGTGGGATAGGTATGTGGAGGTGTAAATAATGTGGGACAGGTACGGGGAGGTGTAAATGATGTGGGACAGGTATGTGGAGGTGTAAATGATGTGGGACAGGTAAATTATGTGGAGGTGTAAATGATGTGGGACAAGTATGTGGTGGTGTTAATGATGTGGGACAGGTGTGTGGAAGTGTAAATGATGTGGGACAGGTATATGTGGTGGTGTAAATTATGTGGGACAAGCTTCAATGCATATTGGGGTCAATTCAATTACATGCATGCTGGGTCCTGCGAGCTGTTTTCACAGAAAATTTGCATTGCAAATTGTGTTTGCAATTCAATTTTAAATTTGCATGTTTTTTTCCAGCAAATTTACATTATTTGTGCACACCCCCATTTGCAGGTTAAAAAGGGAGGGAAAATCTTCATTATAAGGTAAGAATGTCAGGACACCATGAAGAACCACTGGTACATCCCTCCCAATGAATAATCAAAGACTCGACAGGGTTTAAGTAGCAAAATTTGGCCAGTATATAGAGGTCAGTTTTCAGGTGAATTCTCTAAAAAGCTCAATAATGGATTAAATGATATTGAACAGGTACGGGGAGGTGTAAATGATGTAGGACAGGTATGTGGAGGTGTAATGATGTAAGATAGGTATGTGGAGGTGTAATGATGTGGGAAAGGTATGTGGAGGTGTAAATGATGAGGGACAGGTATGTGGAGGTGTAATGATGTAAGATAGGTATGTGGAGGTGTATATGATGTGGGAAAGGTATGTGTAGGTGTAATGATGTAAGATAGGTATGTGGAGAGGTAAATGATGTGGGACAGGTATGTGGAGGTGTAAATAATGTGGGACAGGTATGTGGAGGTGTAATGATGTGGGACAGGTATGTGGAGGTGTAAATAATGTGGGACAGGTACGGGGAGGTATAAATGATGTGGGACAGGTATGTGGAGGTGTAAATAATGTGGGACAGGTATGTGGAGGAGGAAATGATGTGGGACAGGTAAATTATGTGGAGGTGTAAATAATGTGGGACAGGTATGTGGAGGAGGAAATGATGTGGGACAGGTAAATTATGTGGAGGTGTAAATGATGTAGGACAGGTATGTGGAGGTGTAATGATGTAAGATAGGTATGTGGAGGTGTAATGATGTGGGAAAGGTATGTGGAGGTGTAAATGATGAGGGACAGGTATGTGGAGGTGTAATGATGTGGGAAAGGTATGTGGAGGTGTAAATGATGAGGGACAGGTATGTGGAGGTGTAATGAAGTAAGATAGGTATGTGGAGGTGTAAATAATGTGGGACAGGTATGTGGAGGTGTAATGATGTAAGATAGGTATGTGGAGGGGTAAATGATGTGGGACAGGTATGTAGAGGTGTAAATAATGTGGGACAGGTATGTGGAGGTGTAATGATGTGGGACAGGTATGTGGAGGTGTAAATAATGTGGGACAGGTACGGGGAGGTGTAAATGATGTTGGACAGGTATGTGGAGGTGTAAATAATGTGGGACAGGTATGTGGAGGAGGAAATGATGTGGGACAGGTAAATTATGTGGAGGTGTAAATAATGTGGGACAGGTATGTGGAAGAGGAAATTATGTGGGACAGGTAAATTATGTGGAGGTGTAAATGATGTGGGACAAGTACGTGGTGGTGTTAATGATGTGGGACAGGTGTGTGGAAGTGTAAAAGATGTGGGACAGGTGTATGTGGTGGTGTAAATTATGTGGGACAGGTATGTAAAGGTATAAATGATGTGGAACAGGCATGTGGAGATGTAAATGATATTGCACAGGTATGTAGAGGTATTAATGATGCACGACAGGTATGTGTAGGTGTAAATAATGTGGAGGTGTAAATGATGTGGGACAGGTATGTGGAGGTGTAAATGATATGGGACAGGTATGTGGAGGAGGAAATGATGTGGGACAGGTAAATTATGAGGAGGTCTAAATGATCTGGGACAAGTACGTGGTGGTGTTAATGATGAGGGATAGGTGTGTGGAAGTGTAAATGATGTGGGACAGGTATATGTGGTGGTGTAAATTATGTGGGACAGGTATGTAAAGGTATAAATGATGTGGAACAGGCATGTGGAGATGTAAATGATATTGCACAGGTATGTAGAGGTATTAATGATGCACGACAGGTATGTGTAGGTGTAAATAATGTGGAGGTGTAAATGATGTGGGACAGGTATGTGGAAGTGGAACAGGTACAGTATGTGGAGGTGTAAAAGATGTGGGACAAGTACCTGGTTGTGTTAATGAGGTGGGACAGGTATGTTGAAGTGTAAATAATGTGGGACAGGCATGTGGAGGTTTAATGATGTGGGACAAGTACGTGGTTGTATTAATGAGGTGGGACAGGTATGTTGAAGTGTAAATAATGTGGGACAGGCATGTGGAGGTGTAATGATGTGGGACAGGTATGTGGAGGTGTAAATGATGTGGGACAGGTATGTGGAGGTGTAAATGATGAGGGACAGGTATGTGGAGGTGTAAATGATGTGGGACAGGTATATGTGGTGGTGTAAATTATGTGGGACAGGTATGTAAAGGTATAAATGATGTGGAACAGGCATGTGGAGATGTAAATGATATTGCACAGGTATGTAGAGGTATTAATGATGCACGACAGGTATGTGTAGGTGTAAATAATGTGGAGGTGTAAATGATGTGGGACAGGTATGTGGAGGTGGAACAGGTACAGTATGTGGAGGTGTAAATGATGTGGGACAAGTACCTGGTTGTGTTAATGAGGTGGGACAGGTATGTTGAAGTGTAAATAATGTGGGACAGGTATGTGGAGGTGTAAATGATGTGGAACAGGTATGTGGAGGTGTAAATGATGTGGGACAGGTATGTGGAGGTGTAAATGATGAGGGACAGGTATGTGGAGGTGTAAATGATGTGGGACAGATATGTGGAGGGGTAAATGATGAGGGACAGGTATGTGGAGGTGTAAATGATGTGGGATAGGTATGTGGAGGTGTAAATGATGTGGGACAAGTACGTGGTTGTATTAATGAGGTGGGACAGGTATGTTGAAGTGTAAATAATGTGGGACAGGCATGTGGAGGTGTAATGATGTGGGACAGGTATGTGGAGGTTTAAATGATGTGGGACAGGTATGTGGAGGTGTAAATGATGAGGGACAGGTATGTGGAGGTGTAAATGATGTGGGACAGATATGTGGAGGGGTAAATGATGAGGGACAGGTATGTGGAGGTGTAAATGATGTGGGACAGGTATGTGGAGGTGTAAATGATGTGGGACAGGTATGTGGAGGTGTAAATGATGTGGGACAGGTATGTGGAGGTGTAAATAATGTGGGACAGGTATGTGGAGGTGTAATGATGTGGGACAGGTATGTGGAGGTGTAAATAATGTGGGACAGGTACGGGGAGGTGTAAATGATGTGGGACAGGTATGTGGAGGTGTAAATGATATGGGACAAGTACCTGGTTGTGTTAATGAGGTGGGACAGGTATGTTGAAGTGTAAATAATGTGGGACAGGCATGTGGAGGTTTAATGATGTGGGACAAGTACGTGGTTGTATTAATGAGGTGGGACAGGTATGTTGAAGTGTAAATAATGTGGGACAGGCATGTGGAGGTGTAATGATGTGGGACAGGTATGTGGAGGTGTAAATGACGTGGGACAGGTATGTGGAGGTGTAAATGATGAGGGACAGGTATGTGGAGGTGTAAATGATGTGGGACAGATATGTGGAGGGGTAAATGATGAGGGACAGGTATGTGGAGGTGTAAATGATGTGGGACAGGTATGTGGAGGTGTAAATGATGTGGGACAGGTATGTGGAGGTGTAAATGATGTGGGACAGGTATGTGGAGGTGTAAATAATGTGGGACAGGTATGTGGAGGTGTAATGATGTGGGACAGGTATGTGGAGGTGTAAATAATGTGGGACAGGTACGGGGAGGTGTAAATGATGTGGGACAGGTATGTGGAGGTGTAAATGATATGGAACAGGTATGTGGAGGAGGAAATGATGTGGGACAGGTAAATTATGTGGAGGTCTAAATGATCTGGGACAAGTACGTGGTGGTGTTAATGATGAGGGACAGGTGTGTGGAAGTGTAAATGATGTGGGACAGGTATATGTGGTGGTGTAAATTATGTGGGACAGGTATGTAAAGGTATAAATGATGTGGAACAGGCATGTGGAGATGTAAATGATATTGCACAGGTATGTAGAGGTATTAATGATGCACGACAGGTATGTGTAGGTGTAAATAATGTGGAGGTGTAAATGATGTGGGACAGGTATGTGGAGGTGGAACAGGTACAGTATGTGGAGGTGTAAATGATGTGGGACAAGTACCTGGTTGTGTTAATGAGGTGGGACAGGTATGTTGAAGTGTAAATAATGTGGGACAGGTATGTGGAGGTGTAAATGATGTGGAACAGGTATGTGGAGGTGTAAATGATGTGGGACAGGTATGTGGAGGTGTAAATGATGAGGGACAGGTATGTGGATGTGTAAATGATGTGGGACAGATATGTGGAGGGGTAAATGATGAGGGACAGGTATGTGGAGGTGTAAATGATGTGGGATAGGTATGTGGAGGTGTAAATGATGTGAGACAGGTGTGCGGAAGGGTAAATGATGTTGGACAGGTATGTGGAGGTGTAAATGATGTGGGATAGGTATGTGGAGGTGTAAATGATGTGGGACAGGTATGTGGAGGTGTAAATGATGTGGGACAGGTATGTGGATGTGTAAATAATGTGGGACAGGTATGTGGTGGTATAGATGATGAGGGATAGGTACGTGGAGGTGTAAATGATGTGGGACAGGTATGTGAAGGTGAAAATTATGTGGAACAGGTACGTGGAGGTGAAAATGATGTGGGACAGGTATGTGGAGGTGTTGTTTTAATGGAAGATGGGTTTTCAAACTTGCAGATGAGAGGTTAAAGTAATTATTCCAACATTTTTCAAACTTGTAGAAAAACACTGGACAATCTATTTAAACACATTTTTCTGTACTCCATAAGGCTGGAAAGACTTTTACTAAAAAAAACCCCACTTGCTTGCAATAATTTTTCATTCATTAATAAAAGGTGTGAAAACCAGCCATTTGACACCTTTTATAAACCCCCAGTACTTTCCTTATGGCCACTAACAGCCTTCTATATGGTCCTGCTCAGGGGTGTATTTATAATAGGTGCAAGGTGTGCGGTGCACACAGGCCCCTGGGTCCAGGGGGGCCCACGCACCACACACCCTGCACCCAATTTCATATACTTACCTCTCCGTTGGCCACGGTCATTTCCCTGGTGATTCGCACATGTGCAGTAGAGATGTCCTGGGAACATGGTGCAAGCACCATGTTCCCGGAGACCTGCTCATGAGAGGAGGGGGCCGATCGGATCCTGCACACGGGCCGCCTCCTCTCATAAAGCGCCTCTGGTCCTGCTATCTCAATTGCAAGGGTTTTGGGGTCCAGGATGGGTTTCCCACCTTGTCATGTCATACTCCCAGGTTGCATTTCACACTCTCACTGTGAGTACCACAAATCGGAATCTCTAATTGAATCTGGAATTTCTAGGGTGCGCGCATTACTGTGATATATGCAATTTCATGAAAAAAACTTGCATTTGCAAACTCCCACCTAATTAAATTGACCCCATTAGGTTTTTTATGCAGACTTATAGTGATATTGGGGCCTATTCATCATTACTAAAGATTCTCTGGAGGTAATTAGGTTTAGAACTCACATGGAGTTCTACCTAATTACCTGAGGAATTCATCATGCCTCCTCTCCATAAGTATCTATTCCGAAAAGCTGTCATTTTTGCGATGACAGCTTTTTGGGAAATAGATTCAGTACTTTTACCTATCTACTCTAACTTACCACAGCTGTAATCAGTGCTGCGCATGCGCCGTTACATCCGTAAAAGCAGCGCATGCGCAGCACTTCCTACAGCTGCGGTAATTCGATGTACCCCCCAACCCTCCCCCCTGCCCTCCACCACCCCGTCCCCCTCTTATCTGGCCGCTGCCGCCACCTCCGGGTGCTTTTCTGACACTGTGTTCTCCCGGCAGAACACAGTAAAGTCTAGAAAAAAACAAACATTTTCTTTTGCTAAACTTTACTGTGTTCTGCCAAGAGAACACAGGGCCTGATTCAGAGCCGGACGCTCTGACCATAGCGCTCGCTCTGAATCAGGGCCCTCCTACATGAAAATGGAGCAACCTCCTGGACGCTCGCATAGCCCACAGCTTATGCGAGCGTCCATGATGATGGTCGCGATGGTCAAGACCATCGTGACCATCGGGCTTGCGACGGAGACCCTGCGGTAGGGTCTCGCTGCCGCAAGCCCTGGAGTGATTTTAGCTCTATCAGAGCCAAAATCACTCCCACTGAAATCACTACTGATGTCAGTGGGGCCGGCTTCAGACGGTAGGCGTTCCCATGGGAACGCCTCCGTCTGGCAGCCACGCCCCCGGCATGCCCACCAAAGGGGGCGTGCTGTCAATCAACATCGACAGCACGCCCCCTTTGGTGCGAGACCCGGAGCGACGGCTACCCCGTCGCTAGCCGGGTCTCGCGCATGCGCACGACGGAGCTCCCTCCATCGTGCGCATGCGCAGTGGGGTAACATCGACCCGCTTGCGAGTGTCCTGCGCTCGCAAGTGGGTCTGAATGACCCCCACAGTGTCAGAACAGCAGCTTGCGCCAGAGGAGGGACCAAGGAGCGCCGGATCGAGCTGGAGTAGGACCTGCCCAGCTGAAGGCAGGTAAGTGTAACTCACTGTACTCCACCTGAGAGTGGCGTAGAGCTACACCATCAAATTCCGAAAATACATAATTTAGTGTTGATGAATAGGCCCCATTGTTAGAAACAATAGAGTAAGTATACAAAATATTTGTATTTGAGTCTAATATATTCCTATAACATATACAGCTACATAATAAACAGTAAAATATACAATCTATAACATTTAGTATGTAGGTACAAAAAGTTATCAGTTTGAGGGGTGTGGCCTAGCTGGCAAACAGGACAGACGTGGTGTCATACAGCTCCTGCCATACCTGTCCTTTTTAGAGCATAAGCAGCACATATTTAATTAAATCACCCATCCTCAGTGGTCAATAAGTACCCGTGCCACCCTGGTCACGCTCTCTGAGCTCTGGAGAGACTTTGAGCCCTATGCCCAAGTGAGGCCTGTTTTCCCCTCTGCAGCCGCGGCCTCGAGTTTGGAGCAGCACAGACTACCAGCTGCACTCCCGTCGCGACTGCCACCGCTGATTCCCGGGACGTGCCGCTACCTCTTCCCGTGGGGACACTCCTGTTTGAGGCTCCCCTATTACCTCTACAGGAGTCCTTGGGGTGGATTTGTAGGGAGCCGCATCTCCATCGCGGCTGCCGCCGCGGACCTCTCCTACTGCCGCTGACCACTGACATTCACTGCCTCCTGCAGCACATCACTGCCCTCTCCCGTGGGGACCCTCCTGGTGGAGACTACCCCACTGCCTCCTCTGGATTACCCAAAAGCGGCCCTATAGGGTGCTGTGAGTCGCGCCAGTCCGCTATTTTAACTACTCATGCTCTGGTGGCTCAGCTGATCACGACCTCCAACACTGCCCTGACTGCATCGATATCTGGACTGCCAGAACAGCTTCCTCCACTTACTAAATGCTGGCCTTCTGCTGAGAGACCCGCACAGCTGAATTGGTGAGTCCTCTTTGAGCTACAAAGCTCCTTACAGCCTTATACCCTTCTCCATAATAATGTCTTCTCAAGCTTAGCCCAGAATTCTTCCTCCATCAGACACTAGTGTTCTATAAATGAGGGAAACTTATTGGGGACTCCCTCATCCTATATAAGTGACAAGACCTCCAATTAAATTATCTCACTTAAGATTTGTCTGGCCCAAACCGGTTCCTAACTGGCCTCACTGGCTTCCGCCTCACCTGTGATGTTTTGTATGGTCTTCTTGCTCTCCTGAAAAGATGCAACCTGCTACTTAGCTCATTATTAGCAAAGGGGACCTCTCCTATGTAGTACACCCTCAACTACTCTTTCTGAACCCCTCGTACTCGCCATCAGCGATTTTTTTTTATTTTTCTTCTCTACAATCCGTATACAACTACTCATTTGATTCTATCCACTCAGACTACTCAATATGTCTAATCATCATAAAAAGTCTGTTGCGAGTGAGTCGACGGATTTTTTTCGACCCAAAGATAAGAGCAAATCCAGCCTTATGTCTGCTCACTCACCGCACTCCTCTGAAACAACCTCAGGTCTCCCAGACGACAACGCGACAGTGTCTCTCTCCTCTGACATCACTAAAATGATACAGACAACGATACAAACCGAACTCCGCTCTTTGATCTCCTCTCTCAAAACAGAGATAGATTCCTTGGGTACAGTCAGTTCCAGGATGTCACCAATCAGGAAATATCAGATATGCGTTCTGAAATTGACATTCTTAAGGAACAGATGGAAGATGCAGAGAATAGATTCAGACGCAATAACATCCGCTTCAGAAACATTCCTGAATCAATTGACTCCGATTTGCTCCCTGAATATTTAGAGGGATTGTTCCTTCAGTGCCTGTTGGATTCCTCCATAGATTCACTACAGTTGGACCGTGCCCACAGAGCTCTACGTGCCAAGCCGCCACCTGATCAACCTCCTCGGGACGTACTAGTCCGCTTTCACTATTACAAAACCAAGGACAAGCTCCTTTCTTCAGTCCGTTTCTCACCTACCATCTCATTCTGTGGTCATAATCTTCAGATGTTTCAAGATCTGGCCCCCTCCTCTCTGAAGAAGCGCAGAGATCACTTAAATGTCACAAAATCCCTCTGAAACAACAAAATCAAATATAGATGGGGGTTTCCTTTTCATCTTTCTGTGTCTCATGACGGCCACTCCTATAAAATCAAGACGCCAGAAGAGGGACTTGTTCTGCTTTCGACTCTGGGCATCGCACTTCCTCCACCTGTTACATCAACTGATGGAGGATCTACGCGATGGTCATCTCCATCCCCACAGTGGTCTAAAACCTGAGACACTCTCATCCATACTGTGGTTCCAGACTTTCTCTTTTTCTCGACTCAATTGTTTTTCCCTCTTTCTTTTAGATAGGATCTTTGCATTTTAGGATTCTTATTATTAAGGAATATTTTGATGTTTTTTCTGATTTAGATATTTTGGATGTTTGGGAGGAGCATTAGAAACTAGATCTATGCACTCTGTGTGAGCTTTGTGCCTGGAGATTGATCGGGATTGGTCCATGTTGCATCTATTTTGATGACACCTATAAAACACCTATTATATACATGGTCCTTTCTTGCTATCTCTAGCCTCAACCTCATAGAGTGGATCTATATTTTATCCATATTGATTAAACTGTCATTGCTGTTTAAAGACTATATTGTGATGCCACTTTTCTCAAACCTGTCCTTCTCTAAACGACTCCACTCTTTCTCTAATTTTTATTTATTTATTTTAATAATTTTTTTTTTCTCTCTTAACCTATGGGCCTATTGCCTCTCCTAGCTATATTTTTCTTTTCTTTTTCTTTTTTCGCTGATGTGCTAAGAGCGCGAGATTCATATAATCTCAATTGGATAGTTGCTGTTTGAATCTTCTAGGTTCCCCACGCTAGTTCTGTTTGTCACATAACATTATCCATGTTTTACGTCCTTTGCGCTACCACCCCCGAGCCCCAAGTGCACAGGATGTGCTGTTTCCATTGCACTGTTGCTGCATTCTGTGGAACGGATGCAGTTCCTACTATCTCCCCTCCCCGTCCCATACTAACAATCCTTCCTATTCCTCACCCTTTTCTCCCTACCTCCCCGTTGGCATCGAGTGTTCATTTTGCCTGCGATCCCAATCTAAGAGCTTTCCTAACAAACTTCCGATGTCGCTGAAACTAATCTCTCTTAATGTAAATGGTCTCAACTCCCCCCAAAAGCGAACCATGACCCTACAGTACCTTAAGCGATGACAAATCCACATAGCCTTATTGCAAGAGACTCACTTTCTTAATAGTCATCCAAATTTGATGAACAAAACATTCCCCCATGCTTATTATGCTTCCACTGACCATAAATCTAAAGGAGTTGCAATACTCCTACATCAATCTTCCCCATTTGTAGTGGACTCCTCTTACATTGATCCCTTGGGCCGTTATCTTTTCCTTACAGGCTTTATTGGTAGCGTCCCAATGACGATTGCTAACATATACGCTCCTAATGTTTCTCAAGGTGCTTTTCTCTCTACGGTCTTTTCTAAACTGTCTAAATTCGCTAAAGGTAAGATTATAATTGGTGGAGACTTCAATGTGATTCCCTCTGCTTGCATGGATCGTACTGGCCCTGCCAAGTTATCTCCTACTCAGATACGTGAATCGACTAAATTCAGTTCTTTATTAAAACTGCATAATTTATATGACGTATGGAGGAACTTGTACCCGTCAGCTCGTGAGTACTCCCACTACTCCCACTCACATAGAGTTTTCTCCAGAATTGACCTCTTCTTAGTTGACCATACCTCCACCCCCATCCTCCGGTCCTCAGAGATCTCTCCTGTGACCTGGTCAGATCACTCCGCTGTCCTACTAGACTTAACTTTCCCTTCTATTAGCCCTCATCAATTTAAATGGAGATTAGATGACTTCCTTCTTTTACGTGAAGAAGTACGCGACCAAATTCTACACGCAATAACCGATTTCAACCTACATAACGATCCTGATCATACCTCGCACGCAATAAATTGGGAGGCTCTTAAAGCCTCACTTCACGGCCATTTTCTTCAGATCTCCTCCACCCGTAAAAAAGCTGAGAGGGAAAAGATAGCGAACTTAGAAGCTCAAATTACATCTATGACAGAAAAATGCCAACAATTCCCTAAAGACAAATTTTTTAGACAACTACGTCTATACAGGGGCCAACTAAATCAACTTCTCTCGTCCAAAGCCTCTCGTATCCTCAAATGGTTACAGCAAAGATTTTACGAACGGTGAGACAAAGCTGACGCCATTCTTGCACGTAAGCTTCAAACTAAACGAACTAAAAATAGAATTATGCACATTAAAGATTCATCTGGTAAAACACACTATGACCCGAAATCCATAGCAAATAGCTTTAAAGATTTTTACTCCTCTCTCTACGGCCTTCGAAATCATGAGTTATCGCCTTCCTCCCGTTTGGATGCTACTAGGGAATATCTCTCCTCTTGTGATCTACCCCGTCTCTCTTCCTCGCAACTGTCCGCTCTTAACAAAGCAATTACTGCCGAGGAACTTGAAAGTGCTGTGAAGTCCATGAAATCCTCTTTTTGCTCCTGGCCCAGATGGCTTTCCTGCGGCCTTCTATAAGAAATTTATTTTTTCTCTGTCTCCCCTGTTATTGAACCTTTTTAATTCAATTTTGTCTGGCCGGAAGTTTGACGAGGCCACCACCAGGGCGAAAATAGTGGTCATACACAAAGAAGGTAGAGAACCTAGTCTGTGCTCTAGCTACCGGCCGATCTCCCTTCTAAATGTGGATTTAAAAATCTTCGCTAAAATTCTTGCCTCCCATCTGGCATTAATCATCCATTACCTGGTTCATCTAAATCAAGTGGGTTTTATATCGGGTCGACAGGCCTCCGATAATACGCGTAAAATTATTGATCTTATCAATTTTGCTAACACTAAATGACTCCCCGCCCTGTTGGTGGCCTTAGATGCGGAGAAGGCCTTTGACAGGGTTGACTGGACCTTCTTGAAATCTACCTCGCACGCATTTGGCTTTCACGGAGGTTTTCTAAATGGAGTGGCCTCTCTATACTATAATCCCTCTGCCCTAGTTTTGGCTAATGGATTTGCTTCCCCCCCTTTCGATATCCAAAATGGTACCCGACAGGGATGCCCCTTATCACCTCTCCTCTTCGCTTTAATTATGGAACCTTTGGCGGCTAAGCTCAGAGGTAATCCTACTGTTACAGGTATCCAAGTAGGTTAAACAAATCACACCGTAGCCTTGTATGCTGACGATGTTCTGCTTACATTGACTAATCCCTTATCTTCTCTCCCTGCAGTCTTCAATGAAATCCAAACATATGGACGTTTATCGAACTTAAAAATTAATAGCGATAAAACTGAAATTTTACCTCTATCTCTAGAACCTAATACAATAGCTCAACTGCGCAGATCTTATAATTTTCGATGGTGCGCCCGTTCCTTGAAGTACCTAGGGATTCAACTAACTGATTCTTATGATAAATAATTTTCTGCAAATTTTCCGCCTCTCTTTGATAAGATACGCCCTGATCTTAATTCATGGGGGACACATTTTATTTCATGGATAGGGCGCGTTAACACTATTAAAATGAACGTACTCCCGAGATTCCTATATCTCTTTCAGACCCTCCCAGTTAGAGTTCCTTCCAACTTCTTAACTTCCCTTCAGCGGCTAGTTTATTTGGGCGAGTCGCAAACCCAGGGTTAGATTTCGTACTCTCTGCTATCATATCAAGGAGGGAGGTTTTGGTTTACCTAATTTCCACAAATACTACTTGGCGGTTCATTTGTCCCAGACTGTCCTTGCACACGCTGCTGCACACACTAGAGACTGGGTAGATCTGGAAGCTCAACTACTTAACTTTCTTTCTCCATACTCCCTTTTTTGGATGGAACATAAACACAGACCACATTTCTCCTGCATCCCTCCCACTCTCCGATTCTCCCTATCTATATGGGATTATTGCAAAAGAACCTTTTCTCTAATTCAAAATCATCTTCCTATGACCCCTCTGTGGAATAACAAGGTTTTTTTACCGGGTTTAGACCCTGGGACCTTCGCTCCGTGGGTCTCCCATAACATTAAGTTTCTAAGGGATATTTCCCCCTATGCTCATTCCCGGAATTCTTTGAGTTGCAAGACAGACTTAATTTACCAACGAGATGTTTTCATCAGTATCTTCAAATACGCCATCTTTTCTCCTCAACTATCGGCTCTAAATCTCATCCATCATACTCTCCCTTAGAGTCCCTCTGTCTACAAAAATCTACCTCCAGAGGCCTTATTTCTACCCTTTATAATTTATTAATTGCTCACAATCGCCCTCTTAAAGATCCACATGAATTAGCTTGGGAGAGGGATTTGGGGGAGTCCCTGGAACCTAGGGAGTGGTCCAAAATTCGCGAGCTGGCGGCAAAAGCTTCAATATGTGTCAGAATAAAAGAAAATACTTATAAGAGGTTATATAGATGGTATATGGTTCCCACGCGTATCCGAGCCATTTTTCCGCAGGCCTCCGGCACATGTTGGAGAGGCTGTGGGGAGGAGGGCACCTTTGCACATATTCGGTGGCACTGTCCCAAGATTAAGATATTTTGGGCAAAAGTTCATCTCCTAATTCTTTCGGTCACCAGTATCACACTACCCTCTTGCATGTCTTACTATTTACTCACGAGACCTATCCATAATTGTGACAAATATACCCAAGCACTCATAAGACACATTACTAATGCAGCTAACTGTGCGATTGTAGCCTCTTGGAAGAAAACAGTCCCTCCCTCCCACACTGCTTTGATTAATACCATTTGGCATGTGCACAGTTTGGAATATATCACTAGCCAAATACATGAAAGCCCTAATAAATTTACTGAAATTTGGTCCCCTTGGCTAGCTTACCATGAGACACATTCTTGAATTTGATTGGCTTCTAAGTGGACGCTCTGTATGCCTCCTTCCCCACCTTTGCCTTCCCCTTACCAGTCTTCCCTTACTAACATTCCCCAATATCCAGCCTTTTGTGGTCCTTCTCCCTTTTCTACTCGTGCTGTTTTTTCTCAACCCTTCTTAAAATTACCGGGTATTATATGCCCTTCTAAGCAGAGATATATTCCTTTAATGTTTATACTATTTGTATGTTTGGTTTTATACCAATTTGTGTAGATTTGTATGTGTTTAAGGATGTACTTTATAAACTGTACTCGGAGAAAATTTAATAAAAACTTTTCTCCAAAAAAAAAAAAAGTTATCAGTTTGTGTAACAATGAGCTAAAATACAATAAAATAAATGATCAAATTTATATAAATATAAAATTCAGTTCCAATCATAAAGATTGTAGTAGTCTCAAACTGGCCTTAATTCAACAGTTCTCATTAATAGCTAAGTTTATATTCAATGGAAGAATCCTCTATCTATATTATATAGCAGTATATTTGTCCATTAAGTATAGCAATGAGAAATGGAAATGCTAAGTCTCATCAGCGAAAGTAATCAAGTAGCATCAGCTTCTTGAAAAAATCAGTTCATTCTTTATAAAGAAAAGTTTACTTTAGTTTGCTTACCAGCAATTATAAGAGTGGTGCAATGTGTTCAAGCATCAGGAGCTTGAGCTCCTTAAATATTCGAGTAGTTTTCTTGCATGTATCAGTGCAGCTTTGTCCTAGCTGCTGGATGCTGTATCTCACAGCTGGCTTCAGCCATGTTGGTTTTGCAGTCTCTGAAATCTCTTGGTCATCTGTATAAATTACACTGACAACCAGGATTCATCAGATTCTGAGATTTAGTTAATGGAATCCTTTCCCATGCATTTCACCCTTCAATGAGCTTCCTTCCTCAGGGATTGCTTACTGTTAATCATATAGTTTATAGTTAATATATATCAGCCTGTACTCTAAAAACTGCAAATGAATATTGGATAACATCATAGATCTCTATTACTGGCCAAAAGCAAAATATTTGGTTCTAAATGGTTTCAAATAAATGATCTAGTTAAATTAGGGGTGCATAGAAATGCCTGTAAGGTGATTTTTGAGTAATTTTAAGCCACTCTGGAAACTTGGTTACAAAACACCTGTAACTCCCCCCTGCAATGTTAAAAACACCTGTCCCATCCATAAAACATCCCCATATAGCTGTCCAAAATCTTTTAACCCATTGCTGCAGAGCCGCCAAGCAATCACTGGGATCAGCATGGTGTGTTACCTCTGCTGTATCAGCATCACAATCTCATCACTGCTGGTTCAGGTCCCATCCCCTTAATGAAGGTGCTGGCTGCTCTGTGTCAGATGTCCACAGAGTCTTGACAGGTGGACAGCAATGAGGTAGGCGGCAGCCCCAACCTCACCCCTCTTCCTGCACCACAAATGTCCGCCTGCGACCCCCCTCTGTGGAGGTTAAATTAAAAAAGGACCAGCTGCTCTCACCATTGCCACATGGTTATAAACATCATTTGGAACACAAGAGAGAAAAAAGCCAAGATATAATACCAAGTGCACTTATTGGATCCAATTTTCTAAGAATAATCCTCTGGAAAAAATATAATTAAAACATAATTTTTATTAGTTATTTGTTAAAAACTACTGATGTGCCCAGCTATAACATGGCATCACAGCGCTATCTCTCACGCCACGCATGGCGCGCCACACACCACGCCATGAGTCGCGCCACAAAGAAAGTTTATTAGTGAAAAAAGTCATTACGTGTAATACAACATTTTGCCCACCAGATGTCACTTTTCCTAAACTACATAGCGCATGCGTCTGATTTCATTATGTGTAATACAACATTTTGCCCACCAGGTGTCACTTTTCCTAAACTACATAGCGCATGCGTGTGATTTCATTACGTGTAATACAACATTTTGCCCACCAGGTGTCACTTTCCAATGTACCGTACGGTATGTTCTGTATCACACAGAGTGAGAAGTGATAAGATACCAGCCAATAAGCTCCCAAATTTCATTTTTAAAACACAGCCTGTGAGATGACAGTTTTATTAATCAAACAAGCCATGTCGACCAATAGTGTGTAACCCTTTAGTCCATGTACAGTACTGTAGATTTAATCAGCCTGTCAATCAAATGTCTGCCAGTCATGTCAGTATGTGTTAACAACTGTCAGTCATCGTCAGATACTGTACTATCCAACACCCTACAGAGCAGTGTACAGTAATGTAGAGTATGTCAGAGTCGTGCATTGTACTGTATTCGTTATTGTACAGTATACTGTAATTCATGTGATTATACAGCAATACTGTACTTACTTCGCCTTATATGCCTCCGGATGCGCTCTAGGCGAGACCTATCCCTCCTCAGCAGGTCCGACCACCTGCGCTGCAGTGAGCGAACGTTGCGGCGCAGGCCGTATAGCCTGTGTATTTCACGGCTTGCACTTCTGTAGGCGAGCTCTTTGTCTTGGTTAGTGGCAAACGCTTGGTCCCGCCACTTAACCAACACAAAGAGCTCGCCGGACGAGTAGCGTCTTGCCCTCATAGAAGCCATTTTGACTAGCCAGTGACGCACGTCATACTTCGCACGACGCACGGCATCCTCCTACTGGGCATGCGCCCGCCAGAGATGGAAATGCAACAGCATAGAGTACAATACTGTACCAACTGCAGGAATACAGCCTACTCGGCATGCTCAGTGATAGCATAGCGCTACATGGCGTATGGCTTGGCGCCACAGATCCCATTGTACCCCCCTCCATTTCTAATCCATCGCAGATGGCTGACAGCGACCATAGCGCCAACCGTGTAATACAGAGAGCTCTCTCTCAGATCCCACTACTACCGTACTTAGTGCGCAAGGTTGGAGCAGCATCACCAAGGCTGAGACCGCATATGCGTTGTCGCATGTTTGCGTTTTGCATTTTTTGGGCGCACAGTATGTGATGCAGAGCCCTGTCTCACATTCTAGACAGTAGATTCACTAGCAGTTTCTGCAGTTATGAAATCACTATTCTGTGGTGCTAAATTGTAGGGCACCGTCAGTTTTGAATATTCAGTACAGGGACATTCATAGCGGCACACTAGTTGTCCTAGCAGACGGGGGATGGTGTCCTTGGCAATGGTGACAATTCGTAGCATTTTTCAGGACACTAGGGCAGAGCTGACTGCTTACAGTAAATGGATTAACAAAGCTTCCTTTATTATGGTAATGTGAGGCTCTTGGCTTGCTTTGGGGGAAGGGACCTGATGCACTGTGAATGACTCTCGGCCCACTGGGCATGCGCCAAAAATCCCATCGCAACCCTCCTACTGGGCATGCGCCCGCCAGAGATGGAAATGCAACAGCATAGAGTACAAATACTGTACCGACTGCAGTAATACAGCCAACTGCGCATGCTCAGTGATAGCATAGCGCTACATGGCGTATGGCTTGGCGCCACAGATCCCATTGTACCCCCCTCCATTTCTAATCCATCGCAGATGGCTGACAGCCACCATAGCGCCAACCGTGTAATACAGAGAGCTCTCTCTCATACAGATCCCACTACTACCGTACTTAGTGTGCAAGGTTGGAGCAGCATCACCAATGTCATCAGTTTGCGATGCAACGCTATTTTGCGCAGCAAACGCAGTCAGCTTTGAACACAGAGCGCTCTCTCACAGACGGAAACCACTCTCAGACACAGTCCAAGGGACGTAGCCATAGTGCACAAGGCTGTGACCGCATATGCGTTGTCGCATGATTGCCTTTTGCGGTTTTTGGGCGCACAGTATGTGATGCAGAGCCCTGTCTCACATTCTAGACAGTAGATTCACTAGCAGTTTCTGCAGTTATGAAATCACTATTCTGTGGTGCTAAATTGTACGGCACCGTCAGTTTTGAATATTCAGTACAGGCACATTCATAGCGGCACTCTAGTTGTCCTAGCAGACGGGGGATGGTGTCCTTGGCAATGGTGACAATTCGTAGCATTTTTCAGGACACTAGGGCAGAGCTGACTGCTTACAGTAAATGGATTAACAAAGCTTCCTTTATTATGGTAATGTGAGGCTCTTGGCTTGCTTTGGGGGAAGGGACCTGATGCACTGTGTATGACTCTCGGCCCACTGGGCATGCGCCAGAAATCCCATCGCAACCCTCCTACTGGGCATGCGCCCGCCAGAGATGGAAATGCAACAGCATAGAGTACAAATACTGTACCGACTGCAGTAATACAGCCAACTGCGCATGCTCAGTGATAGCATAGCGCTACATGGCGTATGGCTTGGCGCCACAGATCCCATTGTACCCCCCTCCATTTCTAATCCATCGCAGATGGCTGACAGCGACCATAGCGCCATCCGTGTAATACAGAGAGCTCTCTCTCATACAGATCCCACTACTACCGTACTTAGTGTGCAAGGTTGGAGCAGCATCACCAATGTCATCAGTTTGCGATGCAACGCTATTTTGCGCAGCAAACGCACAGTCAGCTTTGAACACAGAGCGCTCTCTCACAGACGGAAACCACTCTCAGACACAGTCCAAGGGACGTAGCCATAGTGCACAAGGCTGAGACCGCATATGCGTTGTCGCATGTTTGTGTTTTGCGGTTTTTGGGCGCACAGTATGTGATGCAGAGCCCTGTCTCACATTCTAGACAGTAGATTCACTAGCAGTTTCTGCAGTTATGAAATCACTATTCTGTGGTGCTAAATTGTACGGCACCGTCAGTTTGCAGATGCAGAGCCCTATTAGCCACCATAGCCACAGTATGAAATCACTATTCAGTGAAATACTGTACAGAGCCCTCTCTGGGCACTACAGATCCCATTGTAAACCCTCCACTGGGCATGCGCATGAAATCCGATTGACGAAAGCGCAGACATTGACGAAAGTTTTGCACTATTGAAACACACAATCTGTTTGTAATGTCTTACTTTTAAGCAGCCTTTTAAACAACAACACTATAGCCTTTTAAACAAGTTTCACTCTAGTGTCCAGAGCAGACAGTGACAACAAAAAAATATACAGTACGGTATATTCTTTTCCAGGGATCGAACCCCGGACCATAATTCTACCAAAGTGATCACCTAACCACTAGCCCACATGACAGCTACAGTGAACCACAGAGAGTGGCCTCATCCTTGTGCACTCCTCCCGCTGCTGTTTTTTAATTAAAAAAAAAAAAAAATTGTCATACTGTAATGCATCCCATATCAGTGAAAGCTGTGCGTGCATCTCATGAATCTACAGTATCGGTTATACCGTGACAACAACTCCGGCAACTTCTCTACTATTCAGTTACTGCACCGTACCGTATGTACAATACAGTATGTGCAGTGATTTGCATCCTGTTATAAGATGTTACGTACAGTACGGTACAGTACTATATACTGTATATGTATATTATGCGACATTAAAAATACAGTATGGGTTGTGCGTTCATGAAAATGCTGTGAATATGATATCCACCCAATTTACTGTAAGTTTAACATTATGGCATTCTGCACAAGACATTCAGTACAGTGGAGCACTCGCCACCCAGCGGTTAAGCACTATATTACATGCAATTACAAAAGTGGAGCACTCGCCACCCAGTGGTTAAGCACTGTATTACATGCCGTAGCATATCCTTCGTTGAAGAATACCACGGTATTCCACAAGTCCATGGCGCGACTCAGAGGCCTGCACGCCACGCCACAAGTCCATGGCGCGACTCACGCCATGCCATGAGCAACAAAATAGCTGGGCAGATCTGTATATATATATATATGTATATATATATATATATCTTGTCCAGATTTTGGCGAAATATAGTATAAAATTTAAAAGACATTTATAATAGAAAAGATTTGTGTTCAAAATATAGAAAAAGCGATTAAGATTTAAAATAAATTCCTGCTATCTTCAGACTTATTAACATCAATTGTTCACCTTCCCGAATTGGATGTTATAATATAAGTGAATACTATCAGAGAGCAATGTTACAATTATTATATTGCCCCGTATAGTTTATTTTAGCATAATTCGAATTATCTTATCAATAAACCACTTATATAATGATTCCAATAATATTTCACAGGGATGAAGCACCTAGGGAGTTAATATCCCAATGTTGTGAATAATATACTTAGAATGAATCAGTTTCAATTCACTGACACATTTATCTCCTTCCTACTTTCATAGCTGATTGTTTAATTTTGTATCTTTCTGCTATGTTGAATTATACAGTAGTGTTTCTTTTCAATAGAGTAACAATGTAGTTCAGTACTCAATCCTATTCTGCAATCCTGTAACTAGATTTGATTCAACGACACATGCTTCTCATTTCTACCTTTATAGCTTCATTGTTAAACTTGATATGTAACTGTTGAATCACGGAGTGGTGTTTCTTTATATTACAGTAACAATTAAGTAATATTCACAGTCCTGGATTGTAACCCTGTGACTGGATTTATGAGAGATGTCATGCAAACCAGTCAGTTTCTGCATATTATTAATTCTAATAACACAGATGAGAATATTCCATTTAAATTCTGGGGAGTGTTTGTCATTTCTGCACTTTCAGCTAATAGGTACTTCTGTGTCATTCATTGTCACTGGATAAATGTGTGCTAGTGTCCCTTTTAACCTTTATTATATAACAACCGATAGAGTATATTTCACATATCATAGGATGTTGTCCTATGATTTATAGGGAGTGCAATGCGGTCAGGCTTATCTCCGCATGCTTTCAATTCATCATGCCCTCATTCTATATACACAAATGCTCCTTATAGCCTCCGTAAATATAACAGTTGGGATTGAGTGCTCGGTGCTTTAATACACAATATGCAAGTTTAGCATAACGTTGCTTGGTCCGGTGGCAGCATGGAAATGCTGACGCGCGTTTCTCCATGTGGCCGCTTTATCGATAATCCAGGACTGTGAATATTACTTAATTGTTACTGTAATATAAAGAAACACCACTCTGCGATTCAACAGTTACATATCAAGTTTAACAATGAAGCTATAAAGGTAGAAATGAGAAGCATTTGTCATTGAATCAAATCTAGTTACAGGATTGCAGAATAGGATTGAGTACTGAACTACATTGTTACTCTATTGAAAAGAAACACTACTGTATAATGCAACATAGCAGAAAGATACAAAATGAAACAATCAGCTATGAAAGTAGGAAAGAGATAAATGTGTCAGTGAATTGAAACAAATTCATTTAAAGTAGGGGTGAGCGGGTTCGGATTTCTGAAATCCGAACCCCCCCGATCTGAGGCAGATCCGAGTCAGGCTCGACTTTTCCCGCCTGACTCGGATCTGAAATCGAGGCAAAACGTCATCATCCCGCCTTCCAAGTCTCGCGGGTTTTGGATCCTATATAAGGTACCCGCGTCAGCGCCATTTTCTCACTCGGCTGTGGACAGTGAAGAGGGAGGGTGGGAGTTAGGGCTGGCTGGGCTGTGTAGTGTAGTGCAGAGTAGTGTTGTGCTGTGCTGTGCTGCGCTGTGCTGCTGTTGTCCACTACTTCAAAGTCCATAGGGGCTGGATGTGTTGTGCTGTGCTGCTGTTGTTAATAGGGGCTGTGTCCACTACTTCAAAGTCCATAGGGGCTGGCTGGACTGTGTTGTGCAGTCAGTTCTCCATAGGGGCTGTGTCCACTCCAAAGTCCTGTGCAGTGTCCCAGTCCTAAAGGGGTGCTGTAGTGTTGTCCAGAGGGTGCTCTGTCCATCAGGGGTGCTCCCCCCAAGTGCTAAAAAAATAATATTTTTTGTGTGTTTGTGAATTGTGGCCCTCATTCAGAGCCGCTCGCAATTAGCGCTCGCTCGTTCATAAAAAGGGGGTGGCTATTCAAATGAACCGTTCGCTCTTTGCGGTCTGTTGCCGCCTCCATGTCTGAACGAGCGAGCAAAACATACGCTCGTTTATTTGATAAAAACGCCCCCTGGCCGCTCGCATCATACGTCATGTCCGCTATTTATTTGATTAATCGAGTACATCGAACAGCGTATGAACTGCTCGCTATTCTTGTGGTTGGTTTTTTCAACCACAATATTGCGAGCAGTTCTGACTATAAAATAACCCAGTGACGTGGTGAATGACGCTGCTGTATTAATTATGCACACCCATAACACTCCCGCTTTGACCTTTAAGCACGCCTGCGTTCTGATCTCCACTCCCCCTTTTCAAGCACCTTCCCCTGTTACCACCCACAAACGCCTCAATCTGTCACTCAAATTAGCAGGCACTCGTTAAATAGCGAACAAACGATTTTCGGCTGCACTGACTGGTTCGCGCATGCGTACTAAAAACCGTACGCATGCGCAGATGTGCAAATATCGCTCGGAACGAGCGTACTGCCGCTTACGAGCGGCTCTGAATGAGGGCCTGTGTGCGCAGTAGCCGCACATGCATCAACAAAGTAGTGACAAGCGTGCGCCTGTGTCATAAGTAAAGGGCCAGCTGGCTTGACCGTTAAAGGGTGCTGTAACCCCCAAAGTACACTCCAAACCAAAAAAATATATATTTTCTGTGTTTGTGAATTGTGTGCGCAGTAGCCGCACGTGCATCAACAAAGTAGTGCCAAGCGTGCGCCTGTGTCATAAGTAAAGGGCCGGCTGGCTTGACCGTTAAAGGGTGCTGTAACCCCCAAAGTACACTCCAGTCCAAACCAAAAAAAAAATTATTTTCTGTGTTTGTGAATTGTGTGCGCAGTAGCCGCACGTGCATCAACAAAGTAGTGCCAAGCATGCGCCTGTGTCATAAGTAAAGGGCCAGCTGGCTTGACCGTTAAAGGGTGCTGTAACCCCCAAAGTACACTCCAGTCCAAACCAAAAAATATATATTTTCTGTGTTTGTGAATTGTGTGCGCAGTAGCCGCACGTGCATCAACAAAGTAGTGCCAAGCGTGTGCCAGTGCCATAAGTAAAGGGCCGGCTGGCTTGACCGTTAAAGGGTGCTGTAACCCCCAAAGTACACTCCAGTCCAAACCAAAAAAAAAATTATTTTCTGTGTTTGTGAATTGTGTGTGCAGTAGCCGCACGTGCATCAACAAAGGAGCAGCGCCAAGCGTGCGCCTGTGTCCCATAAGTAAAGAGTCGGCTGGCTCATTTCTTAAAGGCTGGTGTAACCCACAAAGTGCACTACTCTCCAGCAAAAATAAAAAAATATTTTCTGTGTTTATCCGCACGTATATATCAAATCGATATAACATAAATGGAGGACCAAACTTTCTTGAAAGATCAAGAAACACTTCCTCCTAGTGCTGAAGCTGCTGCCACTAGTCATGACATAGACGATAACATGCCATCAACGTCGTCTGCCAAGGCCGATGCCCAATGTCATAATAGAGGGCACATACAATCCCAAATGACAAAGTTCAGGAAAATGACCTTGAAAAAAACATTTAAATCAGCTGAAGAGAAATGTAAACTTGCCAATATGCCATTTACGACAAGGAGTGGCAAGGAACGGCAAAGGTCGATCCCTAGTATGTTCATGACTAGTGGTTCAGCTTCACATGACGATGGAAGCCCTCCTCCCACTAAAAAAATCAAAAGAGTTAAGCTGGCAAAAGCACAGCGAAGAACTGTGCTTTCTAAGAAGAAATCACAAATCCCCAAGGAGAGTCCAAGTGTGGTGGTGGTTGCGATGCCTGACCTTCCCAGCACTGGACGGGAAGAGGTGGCTCTTTCCACCATTTGCACGCCCCCTGCAAGTGCTGAAAGGAGCACCCACAGTCCACTTGCTGATATGCAAATTGAAGATGTCACTGTTGAAGTACAACAGGATGAGGATACTGGTGTAGCTGGCGCTGAGGAGGAAGTTGGCGAGGAGGATTCTGATAGTGATGTGGTTTGTTTAAATCAGGCTCCGAGGAAGAGAGTTGTTGTCCGTGGGATGAAAAAGTCCATCACTGTCATGCCTGGGCAGAAGACCAAACATTCCACCTCTTTGGTCTGGCAATATTTCTATCCAAATCCGGACAACAACTGTCTTGCCATATGTACCTTATGTAAAGGTGGAATAAGTAGGGGTAGGGACGTTAACCACCTAGGAACATCCTCCCTTATACGGCACCTGCAGCGCGTTCATAATAAGTTACTGTCAAGTTCAGAAACTTTGGCTAAGACCGTAAGCAGTCCAGGGACATCTAAATCCCGTTGTCCTGTTGTATCCAAGCGCCTGCAAACCACACCGTCAACTCCCTCCTCGTCAATTTCCTCCTTAGTCAGGATCAGAAGTAGTCCTGCAGGCCATGTCACTGGCATGACTGACTCTCCTATCCGGGATTCCTCCGGAGGATCCTGCATTGCTACGCCTCCTGCTGCCGCTGCTGCTGTTGCTGCTGCTGGGAGTCGTTCATCATCCCAGAGAGGAAGTAGGAACACCACTACTTTTACTAAAGAATTGACCCTCCAACAGTCCTTAGCGAGGAGGATGAAGTACGACAGCAGTCATCCTGAAGCAAAACGTATAACTGAGGCCTTGACTGCTATGTTGGTGTTAGACGTGCGTCCGGTATCCGCCATTAGTGCAGTGGGATTTAGACAATTGATGGAGGTAGTGTGTCCCCGGTTCCAAATCCCATCTAGATTCCACTTCACTAGGCAGGCGATACCGAGACTGTACAGAAACGTCAGAAAAAGTGTCCTCAGTGTCCTGAAAAATACCGTTGTACCCAATGTCCACTTAACCACGGACATGTGGACAAGTGGAACAGGGCAGACTAAGGACTATATGACTGTAACAGCCCACTGGGTAGATGTATCACCTTACGCAGCAACAGCAGCAGCGTCACCAGTCGCAGCATCTCAGAAACGCCAGCTCGTTCCAAGGCAGGCTACGCTGTGTATCACCGGTTTCAGTAAGAGGCACACCGCCGACAACCTCTTAGAGAAACTGAGGGAAATCATTGCCCAGTGGCTTACCCCACTTAGACTCTCCTGGGGATTTGTGATATCTGACAACACCACCAATATTGTGCGGGCATTATATCTGGGCAAATTCCAGCACGTCCCATGTTTTGCTAACACAATAAACTTGGTGGTGCAGAATTTTCTGAAAAGCGACAGGGGCGTGCAGGAGACGCTTTGGGTGGCCTGAAAAATTTCTGGCCACTTTCGCCATTCAGCGACTGCGTGCCGAAGACTGGAGCGCCAGCAAACACTCTTGAACCTGCCCCGCCATCACCTGAAGCAAGAGGTTGTGACGCGGTGGAACTCAACCCTCTATATGCTTCAGAGGATGGAGGAGCAGCAAACGGCCATTCAAGCCTATACATCCACCTATGACATAGGCAAAGGAGGGGGTATGCACCTGACTCAAGCGCAGTGGAGAATGATTTCCGTGTTGTGCAAGGTTCTCCAGCCCTTCGAACTTGCCACACGTGAAGTCAGTTCAGACACTGCCAGCTTGAGTCAGGTCATTCCCCTCATCAGGCTTTTGCAGAAGCAGCTGGAGAAAGTGAAGGAGGAGCTAAGACGGAGCGATTCCGCTCAGCATGTGGGACTTGTGGATGAAGCCCTTCATTCGCTTTGCCAGGATTCCAGGGTGGTCAATCTGTTGAAATCAGACCACTACATTTTGGCCACCGTGCTCGATCCAAGGTTTAAAGCCTATGTGGTGTCTCTCTTTCCGGCCGACACAAGCCTGCAGAGGTGCAAAGACCTGCTGGTGAACACACTGTCAGCTGAAGCGGAACGTGACACGTCAACAGCTCCTTCTTCATTTTCTCCCGCAACTGGGGCTGCCAGGAAAAAACTTAGGTATCCTAAGCAACCCGCTGGCGGTGATGCAGGGCAGGCAGGACCAAGTTTGGACATCTGGTCCGGACTGAAGGACCTGGCAACAATTTCTGACATGTCTACTGTCACTGCATATGATACTGTCATCATTGACAGAATGGTGGAGGATTACATCGGTGACAGCATCCAAGTACACATGTCAGACAGTCCATACCTGTACTGGCAGGAAAAAGAGGCAATTTGGAGGCCCCTGTACAAACTGGCTCTATTTTACCTGAGTTGCCCCCCCTCCAGTGTGTACTCCAAAAGAGTGTTTAGTGCAGCCGGGAACCTTGTCAGCGAAAGGCGTAGGAGGTTGCTTCCACAGAATGTGGAGAAGATGATGTTCATCAAAATGAATTATCAGCTCTTCCAGGGAGACCAGCCTCCAGAACGTACAGAGGGACCTGTGGTGGTGGATTCAAGTGGGGACGAGTTAATACTTTGTGAGGATGAGGATGTACACACTGAAGAGGGTGAGGAATCGGTGGATGAGGAGGATGAGGATGACATCTTGCCTCCGTAGAGCCAGTTTGTGCAGGGACAGATTAATTGCCAGCTTGTTTTGTCTGGGCCCAAACGAACCAATCATTTCAGCCACAGTTGTGTGGCAGACCCTGGCGCTGAAATGATTGGTTTGTTAAAGTGTGCATGTCCTGTTTATACAACATAAGGGTGGGTGGGAGGGCCCAAGGACAATTCCATCTTGCACCTCTTTTTTTTCTTTGCATTATGTACAGTTTGGGGCCTAGTTTTTCAAACTGCCATCCTGTCTGCCACTGCAGTATCACGCCTAGATGGGTCACGTGTTTGTGCCGCCCACTCGTGTCGCTTAGCATAGTCATCCAGCTACCTCGGTGCAACCTTTTGGACATAAAAACACTATTGTGAGGTGTGAGGTGTTCAGAATAGACTGGAAATGAGTGGAAATTAAGGTTATTGAGGTTAATAATAGCATAGGAGCAGAAAAACCTACAAATTCTGTGATTTTAGCTGTTTTTATGCTTTTTTTCAAAAAAATACAGATCCAAAACTCAAAACCCAGAACCCAAAACACGGAAGGGTGGTTTTGGCAAAACCAATCCAGATCCAAAACACGAAGAAAGATCCAGATCCAAAACCAAAACACAAAACACGAAAAGTGGCCGGTGCACACCCCTAATTTAAAGTATACTATTCACAACATTGGGATATTAACTCCCTAGGTGCTCCATCTCTGTGAAATATTGTTAGAATTTATTATACAAGTGGTTTATTGATAAGCTCATTCAAATAATGCTAAAATAAACTATACGGGGCAATATAATATTTGTAACATTGCTCTCTGATAGTATTCACTTATATTACAACATCCAATACGGGAAGGTGAACAATAGATGTTAAGCCCGAAGACAGCAGGAATTTATTTTAAATCTTAATCACTTTTCTATATTTTCAACACAAATCTTTTCTATTACAAATATCTTTAAAATTTTATACTATATTTTGCAAAAAACTGGACAAGATATATATATATATATATATATATATATATATATATATGTTTTTAACAAATAACTAATAAAATTTGTGTTTTAATTATATTTTTTCCAGAGGATTATTCTAAGAAAATTTTTGGTTGCAATAAGTGCACTTGGCATTATATCTTGGCTTTTTTCTCTCTTGTGTTCCAAATGATGTATTAATCAAGATTGCTAAGCAAACGGTTATGGTTATAAACGTAACCACATCTTCATAGTTTCAGTTTATTTGGTGAATTTATCTTTGCATTATCTTCTAAATGAATGTATTTGTTTATTTTAGAGATCAGAGCTAATCTTTTCGCTGCTTTTGATTTAGTATTTAATAAAGTACAGGTTGTAATGATTGCATTATACAGTGTGTAATACAAGCAATTAAAAATATATAAATAACCCAAATGAATCTTAACCATGCACAGTAATAAAGGGAGCTGAATAGATGTATACAGATGGGAGCATAGAACATTAATCTCCATTTCATTATACACAGTAAACGGCTTTTCATTACAGTATTCTTTGTACCGTACAGTGTATAAGTACATAAACAATCTTTTACTAAAGCGTCAGCTGTGTTGAGAAGAACTTTTCATATAGGACCTCTTTTAGAGTTAGGTGCAAATCCAGCTAAATTTGCATCTGGATAAACCATGTTGGCATGAAACAGCTTCAAATAAATTTTTTTCATTCAGGGAAAATCCTGCCTTCTTTTACACATAGCCTGGAGTGGAATCGGAATGTAATGCCGTCTGTCAGGGTGCCTCCTGTCAATATACCGACAGTGGCATCCCGATGGTTGGTATCCTGATGGAGGTCGGGTAAGTATACTTACCCTCCCCCCTTCTCCCCCTAACCCTCCCCCTTCTTGTAGCCTAACTCTAACCTTCCCCACCCCACCCCGCACCCTAACCCTTTCCTTTAGTGCCTGGACCTAATTCTCCCCCTTACTGCCTAACCCTAACCACCCCTCTAGTGGTGCCTAAACCTAGCCCTCCCCCTAGGGGTGCCTAACCCTAATCTCCCCCCAAAACCTAATGCTGCCTAAACCTAACTCTCCCCCCCGCGGCTAACACTAAAGACGCCCCGGACTTACCTCATTCCGTCTGGCGTCCGTCTGGATTCCGGCATCAGGATTAAGATACATACACCTTTGTGAAAATTGAGCCATGGTCTGCCATTCATGGCATCAGATAACCAGCCCCGCCAAGATATAACTGTCAGCACTTGTGTAAGGAGGCTGAAATATAGTGTAGTACCATTTTTCAGACAGCAGGTGGCATTTTTAGAAAAGTGTACTGCAGCTGCGTAAGTAGAAAGCTGGAGAGGAAGATCCTTCACAGTAAGCTGCCTCCCATTGCCGTGGCAATGCCCTGCATACTGTATGTAAGAGCTGCATACTGTATGTAAGAGCTAAAAGACTAAAGGTTCCCACCTGTGACTATTGTGGTGTAGTGGTAATATTACTGCACTTCACAGCAAACAGGCATTATAGTTTGGGTTTGATTCTCAGTGTATAACATTTTTTTTTGCTCCAAAAATAAAACTTTTTAGAATAATATCATATATATCATCTAGAGCAGAGATTTTCAACCTTTTTGAACTCGCGGCACACCGAACAAATTTTTAAAAGTGCCAAGGCACACCATTTGTCCCCATGAAGAAAAACATGCACATTGGTCCCCACGGGGGAAAATAAAGCACATTTATTGGCCTCCACGGAAACCAACAAAGCACATTGGATTCCACATAAAACAAAAATAAAACACATTGGCCCCCATTTAAAAAAAACAATCATACTGGCCTCCACAGAAGGGAAAATAATACACATGGTCCCCACATAATAACACAATTACACTGGTACCTCCAGAAAGCAAAATAAAACAAACTGGCCCACAAATGAAAAAAAAAAAATCACACTATCCGGAAAGCAAAATAATATAAATTGCCCCCACATAATAAAACACATTTACACTAGCCCCCACAGACAGCAAAATAATACACATTGCCCCCAAATAAAAAAAACACATTTACACTGGCCCCCACAGACAGCAACATAATACACATTGCCCCACATAAAAAAAAACATATTTACACTGGCCCCCACAGACAGCAACATAATACACATTGCCCCCACATGAAAAAAAACATATTTACACTGGCCCCCACAGACAGCAACATAATACATATAGACCCCATACCTGGAGCTCCCTCGGTAGCATTACTGGGCAGATCCTTCAATCCCTCAGCGCCGGTTGGTGCAGGCTTGCAGCAGTCACATTCACTGCTCATCAGCAGTGTGAAGTATTGTGCAGGCGGGACAGTGACGCGGCATACGTGGCCTATGATGTCACGCCGCCGCGTCTCCATTGGTATGGTATGGCTCGGGCAGCGGCTGAGCCACGTGGAAGAGCTCAGTCCTGCCCCGGCACAAGGTTAGGGAAATAAATAGATACAGCTGTTGGGGGGCATCTCCCGGCGGCACACTTGGGAACCGCACAGCGGTTGAAAATCGCTGATCTAGAGGCTGTGAACACCGTGTACAGTATGTGGGAATCTGAGTCAGTGAGGACGGCATGTGTGTGTAGTGATTTCTTAGTGTAGAAATTTCCCCTTGAAAAAATGGCTCCATATTTCATATACTGAGCCATAAAATCACATTTTAGATAAACATAGAAAATAATGCTTGGAAATATGGCTCTATATTCATATTTAATATATTTCATATACAGTACTGGTTCTAGATATACATTATAATTCAAAACTGTCCATCAGTAATTTACAATATGTTCATGTCCTCTTTCAGATTAAACCATTGCTTGTCTCAACCCAGAGGGGGAGGAGGAATTCATTTGTAAAGCCTGCACATTACATTACAATAAATCACATTTTCATTACAGATGTGCGCCAAACCCCTGTGTTTTGGTTTTGGATCTGTATCTCCCCTGGTTAAAGGATCTGGATCTGGTTTTGGATCATTTTCCATGGATGTTTTTTTTTATGGTTTTGGATCTGGATCTTTTCTTAAAATATCATAAAAACAGCTAAAATCACATAAAATAGGCCTGTTTTTGTTCCTACAGTATTATTAACCTCAATAACATTTATTAACAGTATTTTCCAATTATATTTTTCATCTAGTTAAGGCCAACCAGTGGTGTCTTCAGTGCAGGTTTGCTGGCTGTGTCGGCAGTGCAGGGGTTGCTGATGATGTCCTCTGTACATGGAATGGCAGGGCTGCGGTGCTGTCAGTGTCCTCAGTGAAGGGTACAGGGAGTGTCAGCAGTGTGGGGGTGCCAGGGGTGTCTTTAGTGTAGCTTTGCTGGCTGTGTCAGCAGTGCGGGGTTTGCTGTTGGTGTCATCAGTACATGGGATGATGGTGCTGCGGTGCTGGCAGTGACCTCAGTGAAGGGTAGAGGTGATGTTGGCAGTGCCAGTGGTGTCTTTAGTGCAGATTTGCTGGCTGTGTCGGCAGTGCAGGAGTTGCTGATGGTGTCATCAGTACATGGGATGACAGTGCTGGCAGTGCTGACAATGTCCTCAGTGAAGGGCACCGGCAGTGTCGGCAGTGCGGGGGTGCCAGTGGTGTCTTTAGTGCAGGTTTACTGGCTGTTTTGGAGGTGCGGGGGTTGCTAACGGTGTCCTCATCATTTTATCATCATCGGTGTCCCAATCGGTGTCCCAATCATTTTAAAATATTACACATTTATTAACGAGTTTTATCACCAAAACGAGTGATACATTCATGGTGTATGATAAATGGTGCTCTAGCCAATCAGCTCCCAACTGTCAACTGTTAGAAAAGTGACAGTTGGGAGCTGATTGGCTGGAGCAACATTTATCATACACAGTGACATTTATCACTCGTTTTGGTGATAAAACTCGTTAATAAATGGGTGCCTTTGACTGTTTCCTTTTGTTCTCATCATTTTGAGGTAAATATAAGGACACAAAGGGCCTGGATGGAATTGCAGATCCGCACTTAAGCGCACACAAGCGACTGTGCAATTCTGTCCATTTAAAATGCAAATGCAGAAGGAGGTGTCGCACATCTCCTTGCTGCATTTGCGTGATCTCAGCTCTGTCACAGAGGCCGCAGCCTGGTGTCACCGTCAGAACAATTGCGACTGATGGTTGCTGATGTTCCTTAGGCCAGGCTGCGGGATCTAAAGCTTCCCACAGCCTGGCTGGGTCCTGGCAGCTTGCGAGGCCACAAAGTCTGTGTGCACCCATACGAACTATGCCCTTGCCCCTCCTGGAAAACAGGGGCAACATGCCCCTGTTTCCAGGAACGCTGCCAGGGAACTTCCCCACTCCACCTCCAAAACACAGCAACCTATCAATCAGGCTGCGGCCGGGAGACACTGCAAGCGGACTCGCAGTCAGAGGGCTGCACATGCTCAGTACACCTCCTGCGCATGTGCAGTCCTCCCACCATCGGAGATGTGCGCTAACCATCGGGTTAGCGTTGATCTCTGAATCAGGCCCAAAGAGTGCCATTCCGAGGGAGTGATATATGTGGGACTATACATACTGTAAGCCTCCATAAAATAAACATATAATAAGTATGATTTCAGAAGTTTATTAGTGTATTATATGTTTAAGCACCTACAGGTACAGTAGTTTACGTTAAAAATAGAAACATTGGTTAACATCAGTTAACATTGATGTTTCAGAACCAATGTTTAGGTCTAAACAATGTTTTGTAATTAATGTTAAAAACATTGTTACAGTACTTTCAATGACGTCTTTTTATGTCCTATCCTTAGTGCACACACTCCAAGCAGCTCTCCCCCTCCCCCCATCTCTGATAACAGCATCACTGGCTCTGTGTGCCCCCCTCCCCCACCCACAGCAGTGTAACAGCAGCAGCTCACCTCCTCCTTTCCCCTCTATGAACACAGCAGTGGTGGCTCTGTGTACACCCCTCAACCAGTGCCAAATTAAGTTCTCTGGGGGGCCCTGGGCAACAAACGTGTGGGGGCCCCTATCGATAAAAGTATATAATATATATATTTATTTATTTATTAGGGATGAGCGGGTTCGGTTCTCAGAGAACTGAACTCACCCAAATTTCGGTGATCCGGGGTGATCCGAGCCAAGCTCGGATCTCCCTACCTGCCCTGGATCCCTCACCCGAGGCAAAACCTCACAATCCCGCTGTCGGGTCGCGAGGTTTTGTATTGAGTGGGCTTAACGCTGATTGGCAGAGAGAGCCATCTGTCACGGCTCTCAGCCAAACAGCGTTAAGCCCATTTTATATGCACACAGGAAGCAAAAGAAGATGGCGCCCGCCATCTCCGCTGCCTAACACCGCCTGCACCCCCCTGCTGCCAACAATGCCGGTACCCCCACTGGCAGCATCCCCTGCTGCCGACACCGCTGCTGCCGACACCGCCGGCGCCCCTGCACTGCTGCCCCACGTACTGAGAACATAGTCCGTGACCCCCACACTGCCGACACGACCACACTGAGGACACCACCAGCACCCCCGCACTGTCGACACTGTCAGCACACATGCACTGAGGACACCGCTGGCTCCCCCACTCTGCTGACACCACCGGAAACCCTGCATTGAGAACACCCCTGCAATGCCGACACAGCCAGCAAACCTGCACTAAAGACACCGCTGGCATCTCTACACTGCCAACACTGCCAGTACCCTTCACTGAGGATACTGCCATCCCTGCAGCACTGCCATTCCATGTACTGAGGACACAGTCAGCAACCTCTGCACTGCCGACACAGCCAGCAAACCTGCACTATAGATACCGCTGGCAACCCCGCTCTGCTTACACCACTGGACACTGCCAGCACTGCAGCACTGCCATTCCATATACTGAGGACACCGTCAGCAACCATGCTCTGCCAACACTGCTGGCACAGTAAGTGCACTGTTGGTGTATCCAACGCACACTGTATAACACACTGTATCCATGTTGGAAATTAGAAGCTGAACTGCCACATGTTAGTGCCGCCCACTGTGTCACTTAGCTTAGTCAGCCAGTTAGCTGGATGCAACCTTTTGACCTTAACTAGATGAAAAAAATAATATTGTGAAGTGGTCAAAATTTATTGGAAATGACTGTAAATAAATGTTATTGAGGTTAATAATACTGTAGGAACAAAAACAGGCCCATTTTATGTGATTTTAACTGTTTTTATGATATTTTAAGAAAAAATCCAGATCCAAAACCGAAAAACAAAACACCAAGGAAAAAGATCCAAAACCAGATCCAAATCATGAGGGTCGGCACACATCTCTAATATATATGTATATCGTGGTTCCCCGATAATAAAACCTACCCCGAAAATAAACCCTACCCTTACTTTTGAAAAACAGTCTAAAATAAGCCCTACCCCGAAAATAAGCCCTAACAAAATCCCCATATTGTCCGGTCCTTGCGCTACACTAAAATGACTCCAGCTCCGCCCCCCGAATGTAATGGATGCCGCTGTTAAAGATTTAACAGTGGCATCCAATCACAGCTGCAGTGTCTCACTCTTTCACAGTTGCTGGCAGCTGGCGTGCGTGACAGCGTCATTTACAGCAGCGCGCGGAGGAGAGTAGAGAAAAAGAGGAAAAAAAATAAAGGTAAGTAAAGAATTGTAAAGCAGGACTGAGGGCATGATGTGGTAAAAGCAGGACTGAGGGCATGATGGGGATAAAAACAGGACTGAGGGCATGATGGGGATAAAAACAGGACTGAGGGCATGATGGGGATAAAAGCAGGACTGGGATTCGGGGTATGGACACTTATGATGTTGTTGAAGAAGATGACAAAAGTGTATCAGATGATGTCCCACCTGTCCCACCAACGTGTTTCGTCGCGTGATCTGTGACTTTTTCAAAGGAAGAGTCACAGATCACGTGATGAAACGCATTAGATGGGACAGGTGGGACGCCATCTGATACACTTTTGCCACACTGTTACTCGGTTATACTGGACTCTAGATACATCTACGCTCTCACTGTGTCTATCTGCTGAAGCGGCAATTGAATAACCGGGCAGTACACTGCAATTACTCTGGCTGAATACTAGAGACTCTGATTTCTGGAGAACTTGAGGGGGCCCCCAAATTGGATTCCTAATATCTGTGAGTACTCACCTATTTAAATCAAGATCACAGTCTGGCAAACCAGTAACGGCTTGCTATATATGACCAGCATTTCTCCGCTGAGTTAAGTGGAACAGCTATTTATTTGCACGCATTCAGATACTGGGCCTGATTCAGAGCAAGACGCTATTTGCGCTCGCTCGTTCATTAAAAAGGGATGGCTATTCAAATGAACCGTTCACACTTTGCTGTCTGTTCGCGCCTCTATGTCTGAACGAGCGAACAAAACTTGCGGTTGGAATTTTGAAAAAGACGCCACCTGGCTGCTCGCACCATACGTCATGTCCGCTATCTAATAGATTAATCGAGTACATCGAACAGCGTATGAACTGCTCGCTATTCTTGTGGTTGGTTTTTCCTACCACAATCTTGCGAGCAGTTCTGACTATAAATCAACCAAGTGACGTGGTCAATGAAGCTCCTGTATTAATTATGCACACCCATAAAACGCCCGTTTTGACCTTTAAGCATGCCTGCGTTCTGATTTCCCCTTCCCGTTTTCAAGCACCTTCCCCTGTTACCACCCACATACGCCTCCTCCTGTCACTCAAAATAGCAGGCATTCGCTATTTAGCGAACAAACAATTTTTGGCCGCACTGACTGGTTCGCGCATGCGTATTAAAATCCGTATGCATGCGCAGTTGTGCGAACATCGGTCAGAACGAACGAGCGGCTCTGAATCAGGCCCACTGTGCATAGAATTTATTCAATGGATTGAACATATAATATAGAAGCAAAATCTTTGAAGGATCAGCCTGCTTAATGGCTTTGATATTCAGCACAAACCTTAATTAGCCACATAGTGTGATCAGACACAGTGTGAACACTATTTTTCTATTGACGATTCAAAACTATGTTCCAGTATCAAGAATTCTATGTGGCTCTTTTTTGACCTGTGGAGAACAATTATTGATTTTTTATGATATGCTTTCAAACCATCATACGATATTTCAATATACATAGAGCGATTAATGAGAAATTATCGGTGTGTGAACAGCTACACACTCAGATAAGACACAAATATATCTGCATTGTTTAGTGATTATAGTAACTGGTATTTTACAGGTTGAAGTGTATCAGTGCGATATATATAGTATTGAAATCTGCATTGATTTTTATTCCATTCTTGTTAAATCATTTAATTATTTTTATCTGTATTAATATTATTTTTTTATTCATGTACCTATTAAAATATTCATATTAATTATATTACTTATTCTTATATATATTTGTATATAGAGGTAGCGGAAACCATTGGGTTTTTTTGTTGGTTTATCTTTACAAACATACATAGAGTTTGTTGAGTTTGCTGCAAGCCTACTACAATCCTAATAATAATATCTTCTACTAAGTACAGGCTCCAGAATTATTTCCCTTTACCCTGGGATTCAAACCCTAACTGCCAAGTGTGATGTGCAGTGACTTTACCACTATGCCACAATACCGTTGGATGGGAAGTACAGAATCTGTCTTTTCAGGAACTGATGGCAGTTTCCTAGTGACAGTTTTTTTGGTGCTAGTACAGTGTTTCAGCGACTAGTACAGTGATTTAGCTGCAAATGCATATTGCACCTTAACATAAACACTCCTCAACACTCCTCGTTTGCCCTCTATTAAAATCCAAAGGAGACCACTACTGTATCTTTGCTACAAAGGTGGAACACTATTAAGTGCTACATTACATGGTACACTGGCCATCCAGTGGTGAAAGTATGAATTGGGAGGGAGATAAGTCCTGATTGACTTTGTGAACCTATATGACTGTGTGTTTTCATTTTCTTGGAAGGAGGATCTATCATGGATCAGTAGTGATGATCTTTATATATTAATATGTGACTATTTTATATTTATTAAATTTTTTATTATGTGTAGGTTTATTTACTGAGTATCAATTATATTTAATTATTTTTATTTCAATGTGTTTGAGATTTTAAGTGATATTAAATTGTAATATTAGTACGACCCACTGTCTATTTAGTGATCACTTTACATATTTAGCGCTGGTTTTTTCTATATTTTGTGTTTACCTTTATAAGGGGCTGACATCCCGTATATTTACCAGTAGCTCTCTGGCAGCGCTTGGTTTTTTTTTCCTGTTTTTAAAGTATGAATTGCACCTTTGCTGTACCGCAGATAGCATGGCACAACAACATATGAGAATTGCTGCACCTCAGATAGCATGGCAGAACAACATATGAGAATTGCTGCACCGCAGATAGCATGGCACAACAACATATGAGAATTGCTGCACCGCAGATAGCATGGCACAACAACATATGAGAATTGCTGCACCACAGATAGCATGGCACAACAACATATGAGAATTGCTGCACCGCAGATAGCATGGCACAACAACATATGAGAATTGCTGCACCGCAGATAGCATGGCACAACAACATATGAGAATTGCTGCACCGCAGATAGCATGGCACAACAACATATGAGAATTGCTGCACCGCAGATAGCATGGCACAACAACATATGAGAATTGCTGCACCGCAGATAGCATGGCACAGCAACATATGAGAATTGCTGCACCGCAGATAGCATGGCACAACAACATATGAGAATTGCTGCACCGCAGATAGCATGGCACAGCAACATATGAGAATTGCTGCACCGCAGATAGCATGGCACAGCAACATATGAGAATTGCTGCACCGCAGATAGCATGGCACAACAACATATGAGAATTGCTGCACCGCAGATAGCATGGCACAACAACATATGAGAATTGCTGCACCGCAGATAGCATGGCACAACAACATATGAGAATTGCTGCACCGCAGATAGCATGGCACAACAACATATGAGAATTGCTGCACCACAGATAGCATGGCACAACAACATATGAGAATTGCTGCACCGCAGATAGCATGGCACAACAACATATGAGAATTGCTGCACCGCAGATAGCATGGCACAACAACATATGAGAATTGCTGCACCGCAGATAGCATGGCACAACAACATATGAGAATTGCTGCACCGCAGATAGCATGGCACAACAACATATGAGAATTGCTGCACCGCAGATAGCATGGCACAACAACATATGAGAATTGCTGCACCGCAGATAGCATGGCACAACAACATATGAGAATTGCTGCACCGCAGATAGCATGGCACAACAACATATGAGAATTGCTGCACCGCAGATAGCATGGCACAACAACATATGAGAATTGATGTCATGCCAAATTGAGAGCCAGGGCACAATTTTCAGAAAGGTGTATGTGGACACATCTGTAGGCGTCGGTATTTCGACACCTATCAAGTCCTGTGTCAGGCTTCCTTGTCGGGATTCAGACCAGCAACATGCCGTCTGCCGGTCTGATAACTACATCCCCCTGGAGGATGCCCCACAAAGTCACAACTAACACCAAGATATGGCTGGGACAGCGACACAATATGAGGGCAACTAACAGCATGTGATTCTCACATACAGTAGGTAAAACCTGTTCATCAAGGGGCTGAATTCCACATGGGAATTTGGTTCACAAAAAAATAAAACCTCAGAATATAGACATGGAGAGCCAGCTTACCTCTGAAAGCCGCTAGCTGCTGCGTCTTCATGCCTGTGATGGGCTGGGAGTGCGGTGCTTGGCTATGTTGCAACAGTAAAGTTCCACACTCCCAGTGAAGAGCAATGAATGACACTCCCACCTCCCATCTGCTAAATTAGAAGAAGTGGGGGTGGGAGTACAGTTCCTGAGGAGAACTGTACTATTTCTGATGTGGAGAGCACTCATTTATAGTATATGTGCCCGGAACATATTTAGGTGTGCTATCTTTTATCCAAAAACTTGTTATTCTGACGGGTCAAAAAGCCAAAATAATAATTACTGCTGTTCTATGATCAACAAGTGCTTCTACCTATAGCATGTGTGACTATTCTCAGGGCCGTAGAGAACACTAATGGACCCGGTGATAGGTGAGGCGTGGTCAAATCCCTCTGCAAAAAAAAGAAAGAAAATAATGAATATTACGTACTGAGATGGGGGCATTATTTCCCCCTGCACAGCTAGCCCAGGCCCCTTACACATGCCAGGGCCTGGGTAATTAGTACCCCCTCTCTGAGACCCTGACTACTCTCCCATAACGTCTTGGAGGCTCAAGAATTTCAATTCTGTCCTGAACTCAAACAAGAGTAGTCCACCCTCCTGGATCCAACTTCTCATCAACATGCCTTCTGCAGTTGTCACTCAGACATTTCCTCTGGAAGAGAAGTCCAAAATGTCATATGGGAAGCATTGATAAACAATTTGTTCATCAGGATAATGCCAGAGGCATGTACAATATGCCACCAGGAGAAAAAGTACCAATCAATCAGCTCCTGTCACTTTACAGGCTGTGTTTGATACATGACAGGAGCTGATTGGTTGGTACTTTATCTCCATCCACTTTATATCTCTCCAAGGCTTAGTATATAGTCCTCCTAGTCACCAGAGAGTTTCTGTATTGTAGTAACTGGGATGGGAGCTGGGGCAGATGAAGGCCCTATTTATCAGATTATGATGGCATTGCATGATTTTATGCACATAAAATATATATTTTTGGAGGAGTGTACTTCAAATAAAGGCATTCTTGAAGTTTCCTTTAGGGGAAAGTCCAAATATGTATTTAATAATTAATAGTCATTTATAAAGCACTCACATATTCCACAGCACTTTACAAAGAATATTTAGTAATTCATATCAGTCTCTGCCCCATGTACAATCTATATTCCCTACAATATGTACACACACATCATATACACTAGGATTTATTTTATTGTCAGAAGCCAATTAACTCCCCATTTTTTAGGATTGCAGCAGGAAACTTGAGCACCCTGGGGAAATCCATGATGGAAAACATAAAAACCTTACACAGATAGGGTCTTGGTGGCAATGAAATCCAAGTCTTCAGTGATGTGAGGCAGCAAGTTAACCATTGCACCTAGTGCCAGCTCCAGGCTATAGCAGTGCCCTGTTCCAGATTCGGTTGGCTCCCCCGTTACCCCTGTACAAAAAGGGGTGTGGGCTAATTTCAATAGACCACGCCCCCTAGATGACGTTATTTGGGGGTGTGCTCGTTCAGCGCGCCTCTAATTTTTCTTTAGGCTGGGGGCGAGTTCAGCAACTCGCCAGCAGCTGGGCAGCCCCCAGCCATCTTCCTGCACTGTATGGATGCTGGCATCCATTAAGCTTCACCAGCACTACTGCTCTCTGCTTAGCAAAGCAGAGCTGCGTCGGTGCGTGTCCCCAACCTCCCGACCGTCCGCGTGACACTGTGGCTCACGGGTGAAACAGTGGGGCAGTGCTCCAGAAACGGGACTGTCCCACTAAAATCGGGATGGTTAGGAGGACTGGGCCCTCTATGGAGGTGGCGCACCTGTTCAACCGAACTGGTCGAATGCCCCAAGAACCGGCCCTGGACCAAATATGCAATTTTAAAGTGAGTTCACTGTTATAGGTTACTCAACAAATGTACACAGTGTAGTCACAGTTAAAAAAAAAAAAAAAGCAAATAGCAAAAAAAACATATTGGTCATTAAAGAGTAATTCTAGAGGCACAAATGTAGGCTGAAAGTGAGATACACAGATGTAAACATCAATCACAAACCTACAGCATTATATTTAGTATCATTCCAAAGATATGTGTTTAACATCCTGGCGGTCAGGATGCTGGTGCCAGAATCCCCGACAGCAGTCGGAATCTCGGCGCCAGAATCCTGATCAATGGCATCCTGATGGTAAGTATTAGGGTTAGGGGGAGGGTTAGGTTTAGGGGGATGGTTAGGGTTAGGCTATGGGAAAGGTGGGTTAGGGGGTAGGTTAGAGGTTAGGGTTAAGATACTTACCTTTGGGCTTTGGGATTCTGACTGCTAGTATCCCAATTGCTGGGATCCCGTACCCAACCCATTCCAAATATTTTAAGGCGAGAATAAAAAATAGCTTTTAGAATATTATGCTACACATCTACCCAAATCTGTACCTCACATCTAAGTATTGTGTATGTGTTATCGCTTACAGAGGCTTATAAAGAGATGGGCATATTAAACCAGGAGAAAGCAGTGGTATATGTGCCAGGATAATGTCAGAAGAGGACAGTAGCATAGCATAGGTGAAGTAGGTGGAGCTCAGGCTCTGGGCACCAGAGCCGGCTGTGGTGGGCGGTGTGCCAGTTGCAGTGGTCTAGTCGGATTTGTTTAATTTAAAATTAAGACTTCTGTTGAGTGCAGAGCTTTATCACAGATGGCCCTTAGAGGGCGTCCGAAATCCCTACAGCTGTGAAGAAAGCAGATGGTTTCACGATTTCAGAAGGTAGAGAGCAGGGTTTAAAGGTGAGAAGGGCATTGGGGTGGAATGGACGGAAAGAGTTTACCAAAAAGGGAAGAAGAGGAGCTCAGGAATAGAGGTGCGAGCTAGAGAACACGGTCTGTGTCTTAGTCTGTGGGCTGATGGCACTTATTGAGCAGAGCAGTCAGGGAGGTGCAGCCAGGTGACTTCTGTCTCTGGGTGAGAAAAGGATTCTCACCAGTCATGCAGTGGTTACATGGAGGAAGTGGGACTGATTCATTACGGATTGCAACTGTGATTACTCACTCAGTCCCGCTGCAAAAATATGCTAATGTCAGCTACCACTATACCATCTCAGCCAAACATAAGGATGCCCACTTCCCCTAACACACATCTGTAATACTTTGCAAGTCTATGAAACCATTGGTAACATCGAGTAACATCGGAGCCTCACGCACACTTGCAAGGTTAGCCCTTATTCAGAAATGCTATCCTCATCACACGCAGTGAGAGCTCAAGCTTCGTATGCCATTGCAGTGTCTAATTTATGCACGCCCCTGTAATGGCGTTCAAAAACCTGCATTTCGCTGACCACCCCATCACCACCCCCAAACGTTCACCTCCTGTCAATCACTTTGCGATGGGTCTGCACAGTCTCTGCGATCACAGTACGATCAGAGTGAAGCCTTCGCGCACTATGATGCATATGCATGTGCAGTAAACAACAATCGGCCGTCTGCATGCATAATCGCACTTGCGATCCCTAATGAATCAGGCCCAGTGTTTCCACTTTAAAATTTTCAGATTTCCTTGTCTCTACTTGTTTTTTTCTGGTATTCCTGGTCAAGTTTCCTGTCAAAGGGCCTGATTCAGCATAGAACGCAGTTGCTAATATGCACGCAACCGGCCAGTTGTTGCTACTGCGCATGCATCGCAGTGCGCGAACTAGCCATTGCGATCAGACTGTGGGCCTGATTCAGAGCCGGAAGCTCTGACAAGAGCGCTCGCTCTGAATCAGGGCCCTCCTACCTAAAATTGGAGCGGCCTCCTGGCCGCTCGCATAGCTGTGGGTGACCACCCACAGCTTATGCGAGTGGCCAAAAAGATGGTCGCGATGGTCAAGACCATCGCGACCATCGGCCTTGCGATGAGACCCTGCGGTAGGGTCTTGCTGCCGCAAGAACAGAAGCTGTCGATGTTGATTGACAGCTCGCCCCGTTTGGAAGGCGGGCCGGGGGGATGGCAGCCCAAACGGAGGCGTTCCCATGGGAACGCCTGCCGTTTGGGGGAGGCCCCACTGACATCACTAGTGATGTCAGTGGAGAGCTTCCGGCTCTGACAGAGCCAGAAGCTCTCTGGGGCTTACGACAAGTGAGACCCTACCCTAGGGTCTCGTCGTAAGCCCCGATGGTCGCGATGGTCTATGACCATCGCGACCATCACCCTAGCGGTCGTTAGAGCTGTGGGTGTAAACCCACAGCCTAACGACCGAAACAGAGGCGGCCGGTCAGGATGCAAGCGGCCGCCCAGTTTCTGAGCGACCGCTTGCATCCTCTGACCGCCTCTGAATGAGGGCCTTTATCTCTTTCAGAGGCTTTATACATTTACTCCACTGTGTGAATGTCGTGATATGGACTGAGAATAATTGTGGCTCCATAGTGTTAAAAAGACATGAAAGGTGTTTGCTAAGATTACTACTGTATGCTGTGTGCCAATCTGCACTGAAGCAGTCACTTCTCTTCCTCTGAGGTATGTATGACATATGCTGGCTGTATAGAATCTTGCATCCTTCTTCTGATATTTTGTTAAACTGTTACTTAATTATCTTGGTGAACATTAGTACTACTGTATGTGTATATTTTGTAACAAATTAGGTTGAAGTTGGCTCTGGCGTCCCAGAGGTCTAGTAATTCACATATTCTGTTCTTCATACATCATTTTTCTGTTATTTTTATATTAATCAAGGAGCTTTGTTCTAATATAATGCTTGACATAATGTAATTTGCTGTTACTGATCACAATGTAATTAGAGTCTGTGGCAGGGCTATTCAATTTAGACTTTGAGTGGAGCACTCTGCAAAGTTTAGGAGAGTTCGGGGGCTGTACATTTATGTTATAATATAAGAAGACAATTAAAGTTTAAACTGTATTAGATTTATTTTAAAGTATGTATTTTAAACGTTTAAACTGAAATAAATAGAAAAAAATTTTTAAGTAGTTACTTACATTTTATATGAACGGGAATCAGAGCACAATCCCTTCTTAATGTGACAAATTTAAGTTTTTATCCCGTGCTATTAAATGTAAGTTTGGCTCATGGCAGTGACATTAATCCAAAGGCAGTCTTGCAGTCTCTTGTTGCTTAATGAGCTTCGTGTGCTGCACTGTGTGAAAATGCTGATTCACGAACATAAGTAGTTCCAAACATTGCGAACGACAAAAGGGCAGATTGGTCAGAATCAATATTAACTCAATACTTCCCTTAACTTGTGTTTCTGAATAGGTCAACTATAGATGAAGACTGTACATCCAGGGGCGTAACTAGTTATTAGAAGGCCCCATAGCAAAGTTTGGTGAAAAATGTATATAACACATGTAACTTTGACGAGGAAGATGGGCCCCCTCAGCTCTGGGTCCCATAGCAGCTGCACCCCTTGTACCTATGGTAGTTAGGCCCATGTGTACATCTATTACCTCCAACTGTAGCTGACCCATCAATTGTAGGTAGCAGCTGTTTACACAAGCTAGAAAAGTGCTCACACTGCAAAGGGGAGAATGGGTTTGTAACAAAATATATAATTTAACTTTCCTACACTGAAGCCTTGAACATTTTCTTCAAAGTTATGTTTATGTTAACCAAGAAATCTGTCCTAACTTGACACCAACAGATAGACTTGATAAAATCCCTCAATTTTGGAAAATGAGGATGTTTCCCAGAAGTCAAACAAAAACCGGTCCAATTTTAACTTGCATGCTCTGTCTTTCAATGAGGTGAACAAAGTGTACCCTTTTCTTGTAACTGTTAGCTCGGCATGTTAAGGTGAGAAAATACGTCACATGAAAAATATGGGTTGGGTATTAAATACCGGCAGCTGAATATCAAATCCTGACAGTGGCATCCCGATGGATGAAGATCTCGACAGGGGTGGTAAGTATGCTATCCCTACCCCTCTCCCCCCTAACCCTCCCTTAGTGGTGCCTAACCCTAACCTCCCCCTGGTGGTACCTAACCCTCCCGGGGGGCTGCCTAGCCCTAAAGGTGGCGCCTAACCCTAATCTCCCAGTGAGGATTCCTAAACCGAACCCCCCACCACCACCACCACCCATGGCTAAACCCTAACAAGCCCCGCTGACCTTTGTTCATTGTCGGGATAAAGATAGGCGTGGAAATCCCGGCGCCTATCTTTTGTCCTGGGCCAGCATTACAGTCGTCTGTAATATAACTACATCCTGAAAAATACATTGTCCTCAATTAACTGCTTGTATTTATTAGCATTCGTGACATTCGAAGTGCAAAGGAATTGTTAAAAATGTTGTCCTTACTCAGCCAATGTACATCACAGTACAGCAATCGATCGCTATGTTCAGCAGACATTTCAGCAAGAAACGGTTTAAAAAGTCTGTGCTGAAAACTCTGATGCAGTTAACGATTTTAGTCACAGTATCCATAACATTTTTGCGGTTACTTTATGAATAAGTCAATGCAATGACTGCATATAGGGTGAAACTCCCTTCAGTTTAGCGACCAAGCCATTCTCTATACTGATCATTAAAAGAGCGCTATCTGTGACAAGGAGACATATTTTACAAACATCAATATTATGTTGGTAAAATTCCTAGTTCTCAAACATTACTTGACCAGTAGTATGTGCTTCTAATGGAACTAAAGTGTACATCTGAGCAATTTCTGTACTATCGGTTGACTCATCTGTGGACATTGGGCCTGATTCAGAGCCGTTCGCTATTTGCGGTCGTTCGTTCAAAAACAAGGGGTGGCTATTCAAATGATCCGTTCGCAAATTGCAGTCTGTTCACACCTCTAAGTCTGAACGAGCAAGCAAAACATACGCTCGTTTATTTGTTAAAAACGCCCCCTGGCCGCTCGCACCATGTGTCATGTCCGCTATTTATTAGATTAATCGAGTACATCGACCAGCGTATGAACTGCTCGCTATTCTTGTGGTTGGTTTTTGCTACCACAATCTTGCGAGCAGTTCTGGCTATAAAATAACCCAGTGACGTGGTCAATGACGCTGCTGTATTAATTATGCACACCCATAAAACGCCCGTTTTGACCTTTAAGCACGCCTGCGTTCGGATCTCCACTCCCCATTTTCAAGCACCTTCCCCTGTTACCACCCACATACGCCTCATTCTGTCACTCAAAATAGCAGGCATTCGCTATATTGCGAGCACATGAATTTCGGCCGCACTGACTGGTTCGCGCATGCGTATAACGATCTGTACGCATGCGCAGATGTGCGAACATCGCTCGGAACGAGCGTACTGCCGCTAGCGAGTGGCTCTGAATGAGGGCCATTGTGTCTATTTCTGAATCAACCCCTACAGTATGTCTATTTTTATGCGGATCGTGCAATTGTTTGCCATTGTGCTTGCGTGTCAGCAGCAATGCACACGTGCAGTGATAGTTCTGAGGTTACGCAAGCACAGACGATCCATTTACTCTTTGGGAGTGGTAATGAGGGGTGGCTAGGCAAACGCAGTCGTGTCTCACTGTTTAAACGCCATCTCATGGATGTGCATAAATTGGTATGCAGTCAGGAAGCCAGTGGACCTAATCCCGACAAGCCAGCGTCCCGATTGCTTAATCCCAGTGCGGGTTAAATGACAGGCATCTAAATCTAGATGCCTGTCATTTTACCGTCGCGGGGAAACCGGTGCCTGGCATCCCGATCGAAGTGAAGCCAAGCGTGGACAACCGCAGAGGGGTAGAGTTAGGTTAGGGGCTCCCGGGGGGGATTTAGGGTTAGGCATCCCCCCGGGAGGCAGTGGCGTAACTAGGGCAGGGCGAGCGGGGCATGTGCCCTGGGCACCATGGGACTGGCGGCGCGAGGGACACACACCGCCGGCCATGGTACCGGCCCGCCCTAGTTAGCTATTGTAGTGCTGACCGCAGTGAGTGCGGTCAGCACTACACATTTACACAGGACCAGTGCTAGGCTTCCCAGCGCTGGTCCTGTGCTGCACAGCTGAGCCCCTTCCCTCCCCCTGAGCGCTTGCCCAATAGCACCAGGAGGAGGGTGGCAGGCAGGCGGGCTCAGGCTGTCCTGACACACACATCGCCGCCAGCACTGGCGGTGATGTGTGTGTTAACCAGCAGCCAATGAGAGTCAGACGACTCTCATTGGCTGCTGCTGCTACTGCACACACATCACCACCAGCGCTGGTGGTGATGTGTGTGTTAAACAGCAGCCAATGAGAGTCAGATAGCCTCTCATTGACTGCTGCAGCACCCACTGCAGGAGCCGGCTCCTACAGTGGGTAATGGGAGAGACGTCATGACGTCTCTCCCAGAGTGCCGGGAGGACTGACGTGCGGACGACGGTGGCGGGAGGAGTGTGGATTCAGGTAAGAATTTTTCTTTTATTTATTGTTTAATTTCTGTGTATATTTATCGGGACGGGGGGGACATTACTAAGAAGGGGACTACTACTGGGGCACTGCTTTGGGGGGGGACCACCACTACTGGGGACTACTACTAGGGGGGATACTACTTAGGGCACTGCATCAAGGGGGACCCCTACTGGGGCTGGGCACTATATAAAGGGCACTGTATAGGAGGGACTATTACTGGGGGCACTGCATTGGGGGGGACCACTACTGGGGGTGGGACTACTACTGGGGGCACTGCATCAAGGGGGACTCCTACTGGGGCACTATATAAGGGGCTTACTACTGGGGGCCTGCATAAGGGGGACCACTACTAGGGGCACTGCATAGGGGGGACTGTATAAGGGGCACTGTATTAAGGTGCAAATGGAAAGAAATGTTCCCAGTGACAAGAAAGGGGTGTATCTTGTCACGCCCCATTTTTCAGTGGCCACACCCATTTTTTGCAGCGCGCGCACATAGTGGGGGGCTCCATTTTCAAATTTGCCCTGGGCTCCAAATACCCTAGTTACACCACTGCCGCAAGGCTAGGGCTAGGCTAGGGGGAGGGAGGGTTAGGCACGCCTGGGGGGGACTTAGGGTTAGGAACCCCTAAGGGAGGGTTAGGGGGTAGAATAGGTTAGTGAATACTTATCTGGGGAGGATCAGGATTTTCAAACTTATCGGGCTGCTGCTGTCGGGATTTGAACCGCCAGCCAACCCTACAAGTACTATCTGACAGTGGAACTTGTTGAACTAAAGAAACTATGATGGTCTTTGTTTGTTTTATTACTTTGTTTAGTACAGCTACACAGGGCCGGTTCTAGTGGCGTGGTGTTGGTCCCTAGAGGGTGCCGCTGAGTCCCCAGAAAATTAATAAATTAATGGGCCGGTCTCCACATAATGGGAGGAAGCCCAGCACCTCCATAAGTGCTGGGAACGCCCAAAAGTGTGGTGAATTGGGGGCCTTCTGCAAGGACACGTCCCCTCCCTGATCGGCCACACCCCCTTTCCAGAAGCACACACAGAGGAACGCCATCTATGGGGGGGATGGGTTGTGCGCAACTGGAAACTTCCGCTCTGAGCTCCACAATATCTAGAACCAGCCCTGCAGCTACAATACACTCTTCAATCATCTGATTCTGTAAAATTCTTCTTTTTAGCTAGTATACAAGCCACCCTGTAATGGAGCAGCCATTACTTTTTTCTGTTTATAGGATGCACGCACTAGAATCACAATTCCATGTTCATGGGATGTTCCCATCGTGTACATTTTCAACAAATGCCAATGAGTGACAGACCAGGGTTGCAGTGGCTCTGTTATGGTGTGGGCTGTTGTCAGCTGGCATGCATTAGGACCTCTTATACATCTGAACACATCCCTGACCAGCTAATGCTATGTAACCATCCTTGTGGATTATTTGCACCCATTCGTGCCATGCATTCACTGAGATGGGAGCGAGCTCTTTCAACATGACAATGCGCTAATCCGTACACCAGATTATGGCAGGAGAAGACTTTCTCTGAGTTTGACATAATGTATTTGTCCCCCTTATTTGCCAAATTTTAAACCAATAGAATACATGTGGGATGCAGTTGAATGTAATATCAATGGCGGGATCCACCACTGGCAAATATTAGGGAATTGTGGAGCATTAGTTTAGCCGATGCCCCCTGAATATCTACTCTAGTTCAGAGAGCTCTATATCCCACCAAGGACCTATGTGTATATTTATTTTTTTGTACATTTACTTATCCATTTAATTATAACCACCTTTCAGTTTTATAGTTTTTAATACATTGAAATTTGTCACATAGGAATGCATATTGTATGTTTTGTATCTTCCTGGAAAAAATATATACTTTTTCCTGTCAAGTGGATTTGCTGATGCTGATGCGCTGGACGCTCTTTGCAACTGTCTAAGTAATGTGTCACATTTTTCTTTGTTGGAAAGTTGTTTTACATTGGCCACAATTCACCTAGAATTGTGCTTTCTCACAAAAAAGAGACTGGACATATCTATAATTAGTACACATGGGAACATGCATGCAGGGGAGCCCACACCACACAGTCTGCACCAGGGCCGAAGCTAGGGTAGTGCGGCCGGTGCCATGGCACAGGGCACCACAGGTCAGGGGGATCTGTTTGGGCCTGTCAAATTTCTGTTTATTATCATTCTTGCTTGTAGCTTCCTCTTATTTCATCCCCAGCATCTCCTGGCCTCTCCTATCTCTTCCCTGGCCCTTCACCATGAAGCCATGACCCTTTTTTGAGTGCATTATGTCCCTTTGAAAAATGAGGGGGGCGCCAATGCTCTTTCTGGCACAAGGCACCAAAAAGTCTAGTTATGGCTCTGGTCTGCACCCAGGACTGATTTGCTACTGTCCTCATGCACCCTCCCCTTCCTATATCTTTCAAGTAATATCTATGGAAAAATGACACCTGCACAGGAGCTACCAAAGACTCTGACACTGTGCCAAAAATCCTTGCTCTCTTCTCCACACATCACCAGAAAGATGGCTCCACCGACAACAGGTGTGGGTGGTGCCCACTGCACATGGGCTCCATCTTCCTTAAAATGCCCCTGCAACATGCATCCCAGGGTTAGACTGGCCCACAGGGGTAGAAGGGAAATCCGTGGTGGACCCCACTACCTGAAGGCCCCACCCTTTCCTATAATGTCAGGTTCCAGACTGTGCCCTTGAATGATACATTGTTACTCTATAAGAGGGTCAGATACTTGGTCTCGGATGTCTTGCTAAGCCTCTGTGGGTGCTAGCCACACCCCCTGCTGTAACAGGCCACACCCCTTAAGCATGGTCCCCCCAACTACTGCATTTCCTCATTAGGTTCCTTCATGCACCACTCCGATACTGATGCATCCCATTAAAAGTATAGGTTTGTGGTTGGGTTTCTGGCACCTCTGACAAGACATATACAGTAGTTCAACCTTTTGTGGGGAGTAAATAGCTGCTTGTCTAAATGTACACAGGGATCACTTTGAACTTCTTGCTTTGACTGGTGCATGCTCACATTCAAATTGGCCCCACCCTTTTGGGAGGGTTTGAGAATCAAAACAACTGGGAGATTTTAAGGATGGGTAGCAAACTAATTTAAACTATTATGATTAAAGCTATGTATGAGTCTTCATTAAAATAAATTTCAGTGTCAATTTAATTTTACAACAACATTTATTTTAATTATTTCGCAAACCGTAAATAAACTCAGTGGAAACATCACTACAATAATTTTAGTACTCAAATCTTGCTTAAATATCCAAGATATATTTTAATCATGACTCATCCAGATGACACATTTAGTGCTATTTTCTAGACAGCCACGATATTTTCATAGGTCAAACACTTTCGTGCAAATAGGCATTCACACCTTATTACAGTTAAGCTCTAAATATATCTACTGTTCCCTAACATCAGCCAGAACAATTTTGTAATGCATAAAGCAAAGCTCAATAAGAATGTTTAGTTGATGCTTCATTATCATTGAAAACTTTTACACTAATTAAAAGTATTATTGAAGGTCTTAGATCATTACAATTACAAGAAATAGCTAGCATTACTGCACTCATTTTTCCCATTCCTGGCAAATTATATTATTTACATCTTTAATTATTAATGAGACTATCCAACATGCTCTACTGTTCGCAAGTAATGCACAGGAATTATGACCTAATAAAAGATTAGATTTTCTATTGTGGACATTTTGTGGTGGATACATAATATTATAAGTTTTATTGTAATGTATTATCACAGCTTAGCATTTCAAAGCTGGGGATGATGGAATTTGGGAACTCCATCAATAGAAGCCAAGCGTAGGCAACCCTGTGGTCTCCACCATAGGCGTGCTCATAGGTTGTGCACCTGTACATCTCTTAGGCAGCCTCAACTTTTACTCAAAGCTTCTCTATCCTGGATCTCAGGCAGCTCCCTCGGAAGAGGCTGTCTCTTTTAAAATCCAAGATGTAAAACTGATGTATCCAAATAGAACAGTTTTTCACATCAACCATCTTGTATTCAAAATGAAACTGTCTCTTCCCAGGAGCCAGCTGAGATACAGAGAGAACATAAAAGCAGTGGCCACTTCCCAAGTGAGTAGTCCAGGGCAGTGAGTAGGGCTCCCCGCATATGTTCCTGGGGTGGGGTGGTGGTGGTGGTGGTCAGGGCAGTCATGTTCCGGAGGAAGGGGTGGTTAGGTCAAGCAATGTCAAGGTACTGTACGTCCAGGAGACCTCGCTGTGTACAGTGATAAGTCTCACCCCTCACTGTCTGTAGCTCCATCCTTTGCTCTCTCACATTAACATGTTTAGCTTGTCCTCTCACTGTGGTGTTTCAAGTCCCATCTGTCTCATCTGTGGTTGGTGTTGGGATCAGTGAAGGGAAGGAAGGCTACAGATGAGATTGATGCAAGGAATGGAAACTAGTGATGCGATCGATGGCTATTCTATGTCCTCAGCTCTATCTATATAATAAAATGACTGCTGATAAAAAATGTAATCACATTGCAATGTATTACAGTTGGTATGAACTCTGACCCCTCTCACCAGTGTCAAAGATGCTACTTCCTTAGTGTTCCAGTATAAAACATGGAATGCAGAGATCACATACAGACAAAAGAACACTCTATAGAGAAAACAAACTTAGTACATCCCAAAAAGTATTAATGATTTAAAGAACAAGATTAATACAATGTATCAATAAAATATAATCAAGGCTTTATAAAAAAACACACACAATAAACACAATGTGTAAACACATTGCATGCATGCACTTCAGATCTAATGTGCACAGCATGCATCTACCACTGAGTCTTATTATAAAAACAACCTTTCACATACTCTGAGCACCATACAACCCTGCCCACACTTTCCCCTAAAACACATGCAAAATAATTACATTGGTCCTCCATAAAGTTTAAAAACACTGTTTAAGCTAGAACATTAGGCCAATGAATTGATGTGAAGATCGGATGCTGTAGCCAATATCTGGTCAGCTCGGGAACAACTGGAAAAGTGATACTGAAGATAAGGTATTGAAGTCTAAAAAAAGAGAGAGGGAGAGAGAATGGTTAGGAGAGAAATAGAGATGCTGACACAGAGCAGGAGAGCGAGGGGGAAAAAAGAACAAGACTGAGGGGAGAACAGAGAAACAGAGTAGAAGTAGAGCGAGAGAAAAATAAAGGCATACAGCGAGAGAGAAGAGTGTCAGAGGAAGAGCAAGATTGTATAAGAGAGAAGTAGAAAGAGAGGGTGGGTAGGCACTGAAGAGAGACAAAAAGAGAGCGAGAGAAAAAGAATCCAGGCAGCACAACAGCTAGTACATTTATAAAATGATGAAAGCATATGTGCCCATGCATTTTATATCATTCTGACACCTCACTTGGTTGTGCCTGGATGAAGGCATTCTGACGTACGGATTTATCCTCATTTGATTATCCTTCTGGCCAGGCATTTCTGCTTTGTGTGATATGCAAGACACCTCGCGATAAAGTTTAACAACAAATTATAAAGTGGCATCAAGCTAGTATTCTATAGAGCTCTAGATTATGACACTTTGGGGGAGATGTACTAAGCTCTGGAAAGTGATAAACTACCAGCCACTCAGCTTCTAATTGTCATTTCACAGGCTGTGTTTGAAAAATGACAGTTAGGAGCTTATTGCTTGGTAGTTTATCACTCTCCAATTTATCACTTTCCAGAGCTTATTACATCTGTCCCTTTATCACAAGTTGTGAAATCTTATCACAAGATTTTTTTCATTAGTATGTCACTCAAAGTCACTGCCTGTATCTAATGTGTGTATGGCCAGGAGGATGGTTAAATGAGGATACATCTGTAGGTTGAGAGATTGCCTGAAAGCCAACACAGGTAGACTTGGAATAAGATTCATTTAAGCCTGATAAATGTGTATTATTTGTGGGTGGTCAGAGGAAGGTGCAAATACTGGTTGATTAAGATAGTCCCCAGCATTAGCAAACCTCTACTGATTGGCTGTTTGGGAATGCTATGATGAGGAATGGTGAATTATTTTCTGCTCACTGATATATTAAAGTTTTGTGTGCATATTTTCTAGTCTTACACAGGGAGAAGGTGCGTTTGTTCAGCGGTATTACTGAAACTTTTTTCCTTAATTGATGCATAATGGTGAATTAGTTTGGGACATAAGTATTTGTGATGTTTGCCTTGTGTAAACCAAATGCATGTGCTACTGTTGCAAATCAGCATGCATCTTAAAATAGTTGCTACTGTTTGGGCTTTTGCAGAGTACTAGATGAATACCTAGAACTAGACTTATTGAGGTCAAGCTTGATATGTTTACTGGTATTCAGATGCACACTTGAGTTATGGTTCAGATTAATAAGAGCTTTTAAAAAATGGCAGCTAGTGCAGAAATATGGATACTAACACTAGGTCAAACCAATTAGCAATTGAATGTACCTCGGTCAACATACCTAGGGGTCAAGACAAGTAGCAGATAGCGGATCACTACTTCGCTAAGGTCAGAATAGGCAGTGAATTTCCAGTAATGTTGCTGAACTCAAGATAGATAGCATAAGAGAATTTCCAGTAATGTAGTCAAGATCAGGACAGGTAGCCGACAACAATTTCATTGATGTAACCGAGGGTCAGAACAGGTAGCATACAACAGCAGGAACAGACTGGGACCAATGCACAGCAGGTAGAAGGTATTCCTCCTCATCTCTGTTGCCTGTTGCAGAATCACTATAGGACTGGAAACCTTTAATACTACTCAGTGGCTCACTCCTCAGGAGCATTCTAATCAGGATATTTTAGTTAATGCTGACAACTCCTTGCTGATATAATCCATGCTGCCCTACTTTCTGCATGGGGTGCAGTATAATAGATCTACATGAAAAAGGTTAACAGTGTCTAGATAGACACCAGGGACCAAATGTAACAGGGTGTTAGTTTTAGTTAAAAATCCAACTTACACCTTCTCGCATTTTTTTTGAAGGTGCGAGTTAGTGCAGGGACTCGCCAACGTAATAGCCTGAGAACTTTTGAGCATTTAAAGGTGCGAGTTATATAGAATCTTCACAGATCAGTGAGATCCGTGAAGGCTTCTGTCGGCTAAAAAAAGTCACTCTTTTATAAAAAAAAAAAAAAGTGATGTGCCCCTTCCCCCAGAAGCATAATCAGCCCCGGGCTCTATAGAGCCTTTTCTGGTTTTTAAAATACAGGGGACAATGGCCCTGATTCAAAGGTGCTCGCTATTTGTGAGCGCTTGCTCTGAATCAGAGCAGGCAATTTTGTGTTTTTTTTTTTTTTTTAACCGGCCTGCAGGCGGCTCGCTAAGCTGTGGGTTACCACCCACAGCTTTAGTGGGCGGCCTGGCGATGGTTGCGACCATCGGGCTTGCAACGAGACCCTTGTGGTAGGGTCTCGTCCACCGCAAGCCCCAGTGAACTTCCTGCTCTAATAGAGCAGAAAGTTCACTACTGACATCACGTGTGATGTCAGTAAGGCTGCCCCCAAATGGTAGGCATTCCTTCGGGAACGCCTCCGTTTGGCCAACCACCCCCCCGACCCACCTAAAAAATGGGGCGAGCTGTTGATCAACATCGACAGCCGCCCCGTGTTGCTGCGAGCCCCGAGTGAGTGAAGTTCTCACTCGCTCCGGGGCTCGCGCACGCTCGCACACTGCCCGGCCATCGACCCGCTTGCGAGCACTATGCGCTCGCGAGCGGGTCTGATTCAGGTCCAAAATGTGTAACGGTCTCCTGTATTTTAAGAACCAGTACCGGACTATGTAAGGCCTGTGCTGATTCTAAAAATACAGGGGACAAAATGCATAGGGTTCCCCTTTATTTTAAGTACCAGCACAGGGCTTTTCTGAGCCAGTCTTGGTTGTGGAAATACAGGGGACAAAATGAGTAGTGGTCCCCTGTATTTTCCATAACCAGCACTGGACTCTTTCAGCCAGGGGAACACTTTCAACAGGTACCCTGGCCAAAACATTACCCCTGACTGCTAGTTAGTCCAGGCTGGGGAGGTATATGTATAAACAGAACAATGCATGTTTCTGTATTACTCTGACCTGCCCAGGATGAACTCGCTATTATTTTTGCGATTTCTCAGGCAGTAATATGTGCGAGTGAAGCACTTGCACTATAAAACATCTAGATGCGAGATGCATTTTTGCGAGTTAGTTTTACTTTAGTCGCACCCTATTACATTTGCGAGTGAGTAAAAAATGCGAGTTTAACGTTAAACTCACATTTTTTACAAATTCGCACTCTATTACATTTGGCCGCAGATGTTAGATAGACAAAAGGTTGACGGGGACAAAAGGTCTACACTCTAAAGGCCGACATGAAAGAAGGTTGATAGGTACAAATGGTTGATTAAAATTATATGCGACATGGCTATGTTCTGTGTGCAACTGGGTGTATCTGCATGTGAAATGCAACATTAGTGTCACAGCTGCTGACACTGTAACGTAATATTTTGTATGCACATACACCTGCAGTTGCACACAGAATATAGCCATGTCTCATATAATTGTAATCAACAGAAGCTACTTGGCGTTCTATACCTCTGTGTGAATAAGATGCATTTGAAAAAAGTCGGTGATACTGAGTCACGCCACAGCATGGCACGACTAGAAGGGCTGTTTATTGCACACGGAGGCTAGTTGTATGTGGACACATCTGTAAGAATTAGGGTTAGGCACTAGGGGGAGGGTTAGTTTTAATGGGCCTATCCACTAGGCGACCTGAAAGACTGAACGTCTAGCGTTCAGACCTTCAGGTCGCCGAGGTGCAGTGCCCACACTGAACTGCGCTCACTGAACGTCATTCAGTGCAGGAGCCCGACCTCCTATCTCTGAACATGCCTAACCTGACGAGCATTGTCAGGTTGACAGGCATGTTCAGTAGATAGTCAGGGTCAGCAAGGACCCAGCGTGCATGCGCATCGCTGATCCTTGTTGGCTATCCATTACCCGACTTTGTGAACAATGCGACCAAAACCTCCTGGTTTTGGTCGGAGTGTTCACAAAGTCGGGTAATGGATAGGCCCCTTTAGGCTGCAGGAGGGTAGGGCTAGGGTTAGGCTGCAGGAGGGTAGGGCTAGGATTAGGCTGCAGGACAAGAATGGTCGCATGAATGGTTTCTACCTGGAAAGTCACATGAAAAGATGCTCTGAGCTACCGAGTCACTCACTCGTTGTGTAGCGCGACTTGTAGCGCAGGGAAGAAAGATTTATGTGGATAAAGATTTATGTTGGGATGCCATCCCAATAAACAAGACAAGGAAATACCAAGGTGGTAAGAGGGTCCAGCTGGCAAGCTTACAATCTATATGGAAATATTTATTTGAGACACAAGGACAAATACTACATATTGCATTTCACTCCAACCATATTGCAGAGGTTCTTGGTGGGCTGTATGATCCATTCTAACAGCAATATGGGCCTGAGGTCAGTGGGATGTGTGAGCGTAGAAAGAGAAAATATGTAAAGTTAAGTGTGGACTGTGTAGAGCATAAGTAATTAATAGAATAGATTAGAGGTTGCGTGGGTGACTCTGGAATTTGATCAGCTTGCCTGAAGAGGTGAGTTTTCAGGGAACATTAGAAGATATGGAGACTTATTGTGTATGGCAGGGTACTCCACACAGTGTATGGAGCCTGAAAAAAGTCCTGTAATTGTGAATGCGAGCAGGTAATGAGTGTGGATGAGATGCAGATCTTGCACAGAGTGGAGGGGTCGAGTTGGGAGATATTTTGAGATAAGCAAAGAGATGTTAGCGTAATTCGGTTATTACAGAAAAAAGGAAAAGGCAGGTGCACTAAGAATTCTGATGATCAAAATATTTATAATAAACTTCAACAATTAACATGGGACCAAATGTAATAGGGTGAGAGTTTAGAAAATGTGAAAGTTTAACAGTAAACTCACATCAGTCAAATTTCATCTTCAAAATGGGAAAACATCTGGATGAGGGTTTAAATCGTGATGTTTTTTTTTTTTGTCTAAAAACATGTGAGTTTGCATGTTCTCGGACTCTATTACATTCTCTCACATTTTGTAAACTCTCACCCTATTACACTTGGCCCATGGTGTTTTAAGTAAGGTTCTTAGTACATGTTTGGCCAAAGATGTTTGCCACTACCATGTCATAGTGAACTTCATAAGGTGGGTCCCTAACATACCTAATACTGACCCATTAAATAAATGTATCTAGGACTTACCCTTTATATAGCCCATTTAAATGTTTGTACTGCAATGTAAAGGACCCATACTAATTAAAAACATTGGGGGCAGATGGGAGGGCTGCTAGCCCAAGAGAAGGGGTCTCGCCTTCAAATGTACCTTTAAATACACAGAGGGAAAAAAAGGGGGGGCTTGGGATGCACATCCTACTCTTAAACATATATAAGAGGTGCTATCATAGTGAGACCTGTAGTTCTAATGCAGCTAAAAAGTAGATGCAGGTGCACACTCTAAGCACTAGAAATTCTGATGATCAAAATATTTCAGGTTCACTGTGACATGGTAGGAGGGGAAACATCTTTGGCCAAACATGTACTAAGAACCTTATTTAAAAAAACATGTTAATTGTTGTAATTTATTATAAATATTTTCATCAGAACTTGGCGGGAGGATCCAAGCTAAAACCGAACCGCTCATCTCTACTACGTAAATAGGCGCATATGCTTCTGTTTGGAGGAAGACTACATGTGGGTGCTCAACTTCTGGTACAAGTTGCGAGATGATGATGACAACTGATGGCAGCATCTAAATGTGTCTAAATCTCAATTTATGCAAAAATTCTTATAATAATGTTGCTGTGATTTGTTTGCTGGAAATTGTGAAATGAACGGTTTGCAGTAATTTCCTTTGTTAATGTGTACTTAAAAAAAAAATAATTATTTTTACTAATAGATTTTTTTCATTTAACCTGCTCCCTGTGACTTTTATTAATGAATTACACAGTCTGGCCACATTCTGTAATCCGCATTTTGCGAAGTATGCAGAGGTTGGGTGGCATTTTACGTTTGCAGTTAGACTTAAATTGCATCCAACTCAACATGTTCACCATACAGTAGTCTTTCTCATCCCTACTTTGTATTTTTAGGGTTCTGTGCATATTATTTTTCTTGTTATATGTGTCATCAACACATCGTATTGCCGTTTACCGAAAACACTTTAGGCAATGAAAAGTTAATTTATATGCATGTATCTGTGTATATATTGTGTTCTTGATTATTTGGCTGCTTTCTTTAAATTATGGGATTTGAGATTTATAAAGTTGTCTCATTTTTAACATTATAATAGGTGCATCTATCAATACTTTTTATTTTCATTAGTATTGTGATGTTCTGCAGAATTATAATATCCGAACAGGGCTATAATGGGACAAGAATCATCCATCTACCACAGACAGCCGATGCTCAATGCATTGCATAGCAAAATACTGCCACCTTGTGAGTGCTGTCATTAAACTTTTCTTTTACCGATTATGTACCTTATGCAGAGTTGTATGCAATTTACACCAAAAACATAAATTGGCATAATTTACACAACTTAAATATTTTTTTAATGCAATGTGCAGAGCAGCAATCATTTTAAGATTTTTTTGTAAACGGCACTAAGATCTCAGGAAATTTACAGTAAATGAAGATTTACCATAAGTTATGCATTTTGATACGCAGATAGCGTAAGATATGCTACAGTGTATCTCTTCGCTGTATTACAATGTGATTTCCTCATGGTCGGACCCCACAGTATAAATTGATGTTCTTTATCACTTTAAAGTATTTTGCGGGAGGACTCCATAAGGGACAAGGCTCAGCGCTGTACATGGGGTTATTTTTTTGCCAAGCCAGGATAGTGGATGTCTACATAGAACGAAGCGGACCCTCACATGGATAGAGAAGGCTGTGTGGAGGAGTTTTTATTTGCAATAACATACTTCAGTCTGCTTTTTAAATGCATTCTCCTTGGTAGACTACAGGTCTTATCATGCTCTGGATGCCAGATCATGCTGTACATGTCATTTCTAAGTTTCAGCATGTCTTGGCAGCCAAGGGTATGCTGTAGCTTGTTGTACTACAAACACTAGCACACCCTCTTTACATAGAGGCAGCTGGGATATGCTTAGTGCACCAGTGAAAAAATTATTTTTTTCCCCCCAGTTTACACATATTAACCCAACACCCACTTTCCAGGAGTGTTGGGAATAGGCTGATATTCCTAGGGGGTTCCTGTACTTTTTTTTTTACAATTATGATGCTAGTTACCAATATGGACAGATCCCGCACTGCAGGTCAGTGGCGAAACTAGTGAATACTGGGCACAGATGCAAAAAATGTGGATTGTCCCCCCAACCCTCTGTCACCTCTACCAGATAATAACTGTATTAGTCACATTGTAATGACCTGATGCAAGTTACATCTGTAATTAAAAATCCACCAACTTTTTCTGTATTGTTTTTTCTGTATTGTTGTAATATTTTATTTATTAATGTATATATTTATTAAAGGTTAATTTAGCATGCGACTCATTAAATCACAGAGGCCACAATGTATCATGTGATGTCCATGTAGAACAAAACAAATCAAGGTAAAATCCAAATACAAAAGATATCATACATGAAAACACAAAAATAACTCACTAATTACAGATAGAGAGGGTTACCGTAATAGGTGGGTGTATACTGTCAGGGTAACACTAACTAGCTGCTGAAAGTCAGAATGGAAGGGTTCCATTGACCCACATATGCTAAACTATACCAAAAAGTTAAATGGATAGAAGATTTAAGAGCAAATTTAGTTTGATTTGGTAGGGGGCATTGCCCCCAGAGCCGCAGGCTGATGGACAGACTGCGGCCATTTGGCGGTGGAATGAGGGCAGCGCTGGCCACTATTTTCTGGGAGTGCCGAGGCAAGGGTCTGCGTCTTCCGAAGCAGACTTCCTGTCCTCAGCTATGGAGCTGCGAGGACCAAATCTCAGTGAGTAAACCTCCTGGGATTGTTGGATATAACCGTCTGGTAAACAGAAAAGAACCAAGGTAGAGTGGTAATGTACAAAACCCTTTATTTTAAGTCACAATGCTTAAAGGAATTGCTGTCACTCAGTTGGAGGAATGAGGGGAGGGATATGACTCCTATTGGAATATGTGGAGAACAGTGTAATCATTATTATGGGTCAGACTGTCTAGGTGGGATTAATGAGGGAAATGTCCAGGGAAATTGGGGAGTTAGCGGGAGAGTTACCGGAGGTGGGCTTCCATCACCACCGGTACTTGCAAGCCGATAATATATAGTCAGTGAGTTGTAAATGTGAAAATCCTGGTGAGGCCTCTGCTGTCTTCTGTCCGCTGGTCCTCTTGATCCCTCGGTGCTGGTCTCTGGAGCTCATTCAGACCCTCTCGCTAGATGCGTTCGCTCGCACCCTACATTTGCAAATTCAGCGCACGCCCAGCAAAGCAAGCAATTGCACGGCAAGGCATTAACACGCCCACTATGTCTTGGCATGTGATCACTTTGTGTATGCCTTGAGAGAGCTTACAAACAGCAAAACGCACGTCGGCATGTCCGCGCTGTATGTCTGAACAAATTGGTGTAATTCTAACAAAGAATGCAATAATATAAATTAGTTATGTGGGAATGGTCCTAGTTACAAGGACAAGTTAGACGGTTCCTCAATAGTGATTGCATAACATGTGAAAAACTGCTATAATGTTTCCCCTTTGAATACTTTGGTGACAGTGATCTGAGCAAATGCATGCAGAATGAGAGAGTTCTTAACAAACTCTGCAGAAATAACATGATACAACGTAGTGGACATTACCTTTCTCAAAGGGATTTAGACATAAATGAATTCCCTCATATTATATATATATTCTTTAATAATATGAGCAACAATGTTTCCTCTTTGAGATAATAACAATAGGGAAACTGATACTAATTGCAGTGAAATACAACATCATCTTATATCACTTGACCAGAGATGTAGTGGACAAGTGGAATAGCCTCCCATCAGAGGTGGTAGAGGGTAAGGGCCTGATTCAGAGCTGAACCCTCTGACCAGAGCGCTCGCTCTGAATCAGGGCCCTCCTCCCTGAAAATGGAGCGGCCTCCCGGCCGCTCGCATACCTGTGGGTGACTACCCACAGCATATGCGAGCGGCCAAAAAGATGGTCGCGATGGTCTTGACCATCGCGACCATCGGATTTGCGACAGAGACCCTGCGGTAGGGTCTCCCTGCCGCAAGCCCTGGAGTGATTTTGGCTCTATCAGAGCCAAAATCACTCCCACTGGCATCACTAGTGATGTCAGTGGGGCCGGCCTCAGACGGTAGGCGTTCCATGGGAACGCCTCCGTCTGGCAGGCATGCCCCCGGCACGCCCACCAAAGGGGGCGTGCTGTCAATCAACATCGACAGCACGCCCCCTTTGGTGTGAGACCTGGAGTGATGGTGAGCCCGTCGCTCGCCGGGTCTCGCGCATGCGCACGACGGAGCTCCCTCCGTCGTGCGCATGCGCAGTGGGGAACATCAACCCGCTTACGAGCGTACTGCCGTTCGCGAGCGGGTCTGAATGACCCCCTAAGACCGTAGAGCAATTTAAACATGCATGGGATATCCTTCAGAAAAAATAAGGATCAATAAGGGTTGACTTAATAATATTTTTAAAAATGGGGCAGACTAGATGGGCCAAGTGGTTTTTATCTGCCGTCAAATTCTGTGTTTCTATCACTCTGGAACCATTGTGAACTGATTTTCACAATAAAATAACATCAGAGATACAGATGAGACAGGAAATCTTGAACATAATCTATAAGCCTGACTGGTACATATCTATAACATGTGGATAGAGAAGACAAGCTCACTCTCCCTATTTTTTGGTACAATTAAGGATACAAGTGTAAAGCTTTATACAATAAGATCTCACCTTATCCATTAAGACTATAATATTAACCAGAGAAATATAACTCTGTGTGAGCTAAGCATTTAACTTGAACATTCCTTTTACATTACGCAGCAATAATTACACAGACAAATAGCAGGGTTAATTTATTTTATTGCACATTTTCATTAACTTTTTTTCACCATTATCTCTCAGAATTTTTATTCCGTATTTCGCTGGCCTATGTCCTAAAAGATAAAGGACACTTTTAAAGCATACCTAATAAATGTTAAGTTTTCTTTGTATTTCTGGTATGCAGATGCCCATCAGCAATACATTAGATTCCCACTTGCGCACGTCATCTCCTTGAAGTGCATGAAACCATTGGTACATCGAGCACCATCGGATGTGATCGCAGCACTTGAGGTTGACTATACCCTGGCGCAAGTACGGCGATCCCTTCAGTGTGAAATACAACCAGGTGACGTGTACAATGATGCTGCCTGTTAATTATGTACGCCCCTGAAATGGCGTTGAGACGCCCAGGCACACCTGCGTTTGAACCTCCACCTCCCCCCCCCCTCTTTCTAGTGGCCTGCCACCACACACAATTGGCCTCTCCTGTCACTCATTCAGATGGGCTGTCTATGCTGGGTGAGCAAACACTTCCCGATCTTTCACAGTGGTTTGCGCGATGCATGCACAGATTGCAAATATTGGCCAGCTACGAGCGTTTGCATCTTAGTAAGAGGGTCTGTATGAGCTCCTCTATTCTAGGGATGGCCATCGATCATCAATGATGCACAATCATCGATGGTTTATGGCCGATTTTGATGCTTTTACCATCGATGGGGAGAACCTGGTGGTTTCCCTCCATCGATGTCTAAGCATAACAGAATGGGTTTTGGTGAAACCATCGTTGGTCATTCATTGTATAGTTGGTAGCCATACTTGCTATTTTGCCATCAATGGTAACCATCCATGGTAACCAAACCGATGGCTATCCCTACCCTAGTAGAAGTGGATAGATCCCCTTCAGTTTTTGTACCTTGACTTCAACATTTACTGTCCAATGTTATTCCTTACTATCCACGTGGACATAGAGGGGGAATATAAAGTCTATTCCAGTGAACGCTTGCTGTGCACTCACTGGCGTGGTCCCGCAGTGCTTACCAGGAGTGACGCGACCTCTGGCGCTGCGATCTCGTGAGATCATGCGGCTCGGAAGATCACCGGTCCCAGCGGCAGCTGTGTGCTCGACTCGCCTCACTGGTGAGGAGACTTGATTCTGCGCTCTTGGATAGACCAATGCCGCGGTCTCAAAAGATCACGTGGTCCGAGAGGTCGTGGGTCCCGGGACAGTTGGTACCTCCAGGGTTCTAAGAGAGAATCTTGTAGTAGTGTCAGTGCAGATGGTGCACTGCCCTGCCACCGGCCTCTCGGTTCCAACATGTCCAGAGCCAACAGCACATCACTATCACGTCTTCCTCCACCTAGTCCTGCAGATGGATACATATATATATATATATCCATTATATTTGTGACAAGAATCATATAAAATCCATCAGCAGCTTTTATTGCTCACCACAGGCAGGTACACAGGATATGGCCGTTTCACAGGCAAAATGTCATACAAAGTCTCCAATACAGCAATATTTCTTCAGTGGACTCGCAGGTCCAGGAACCCTAACACTAGTCACCCCCAGGCCTATAAGCTGGGCGACTATTTCACCATCAGGGTCAGTTTCCCCAGTGTCTCTGCAGTTCTTAAACCAGCTTCTCGCAGGTGTCTGTAATCAGCTGCCTTTCCAGGCACTGATTGAGGCAACACCTGAACTGGACATTTACACAATCCTAATGCCTTTGCTCTGCCAAACCTGGGAGATCTGGATATTCCACATTTACTTCAGGTTGAATTATGCTGACCCTCTCACAATATATATATATAATTATAGCAGGGGTGTATAGGTGTTGCATCAGTCAGGTCCCACCCTAACGCATTTCGTATAGTACTTCGTCAGAGAGGACGCCATCTGACGAAGTACTATACGAAACACGTTAGGGCGGGACCCAGGGGCGGATTGGGATTGTAAACCAGCCCGGGAAATTTTTGAAAGCAGCCCTAATGGGGGCGGGCTCTGTTGAAAGGGCGGGTCTGTTGATGGAAGATAACACAGGGAACATCACAGCTACCAGCCTATAATAGTATCACAGCTGCCACCACATAATACAGAGAACATTGTAGCAACCACCATATAATGCAGAGAGCATCACAGCGACCACCAAATACAGAGAACATCGCAGCGACCACTATATAATGCAGAGGGAGTCATAGTCACCACCAAATAATGCAGAGAGCATTGCAGTGATGTATATAATACAGATATGTATTATAATTAATAAATATATATATAATGTCTAACTATATATATATATATATATATATATATATATACACACACACAGTATATAGCAAGTGGATAGGATATATATATATATTCAGACAGGCAGACATATTTTAAATATAGTAAATCAGCTTACTGTCACACAGACTGTGACAGTCAGAAACTTTAGGCTGCCGGCTCCTGTGTGCAGGATGCTACTGTGCCGTCTTGTACTGTGTGTGTGCCTGCTGCTTGTTGTCACGGAGCCGGAGCTGTGAGTGGTGCACTCAGGGCCGGTGCTATGCTTCTAGGCACCCTATTCAAAGCTTCACTCAAAAGCCCCTGCTTTCCCCAGCGCATGTGCTATAGTCACGTGCATCCCACAAGCATAAAACAGTTAGTATATGCCACACATCCCTTGTGCATAGTTATGGATGCAGGGGCATATCTATATTGGGTGCAGGGTGCACACGGACCCCTGGGTCCAAGGGGGCCCAAACTGCACACATTTAGGACCTCATTCAGAGTCGGTCGTTGCGGCCGCACGGTCGTAGGGGAAAAGGGCTGGATATGCAAATGAAGTGTTCGCAAGTTGCGTCGCTAAGATGAGATCGTTAGCTGAACGACCGAGGGTAAGAAGCGGTCGTAAGACTAAATCACGCCCCCTTCTCGATCACAACACACGTCATCTCCTGGGATATAAGGATTAATCGCGACCATCGGGACCCATCGGAGCTGATCGCAGAGCTTAAGGCTGACCATACCCTCTCTTAAGCACTACGATCAGGTCAGTGTAAAAACCTCCCATGTCACATGTGCCATGACACTACTTTGTTAATTATGCACTCCCATTAAACGCCGTTCGCATAGTCAGGCACGCCTGCGTTCGGATCTCCACTCCCCCGTTTTCAAGCACCTTCCCCTGTTACCACCCACAAACGGTTGATTTTGTCACTCAAACTAACGACCTGGCTGTGTTCAAGGAGAGAGAAATTTCTGATCATAGCGGCTAGGTTGCGCAGTTTAGCGAACATCGGCTGTGTACGACCGAGCGGCCGCAACGACCGACTCTGAATGAGGTCCTTAGTCTCATACTTCCCTGTCCGGAGTCTCCACAGTGCTGCTCTGACCGGGTTGGCGCTGCAGAGCAGCAAAAAAAATAAAAAATCACTGGGAATATGACGGCGGCCATTTTCCTGGTGACTCGCGCATGCGCAGTACTGCTGTTCCCCGGAAACCTATGCATAGATACATACACTCGTATACATACATACTCACGTGCAAATATACTCCCTTTTAGAGTGGAAAACATACTGCCATTTGTTTATTTATGCTGTTCATTCATTATTACATAGGTACATGTATACATAAATAAACACACACAGACCCTAACATACATAGGGCCACGTATATACACAGATACATAGGTACATATACTGTACAGTCATATACATAGAAATTCACATATACATAATATATATTCCCTTTGCTAAAAGAAAACATGCTGCCTCTTGTTTATTTATACTGTATTACATACATACACATATATATTTATAAGTAGATACATATTAAATAGGTACATACGGTATATACACACATACAGATACATACAGTAAGTACATACATACTCAATATACTCGTATACTAGATGCTCATATTATAGGTACATACATGCATACAGACATACATATACCAGATATATATCTAACACATATACAGATACAAGATGCGCAATTACATAGGTACATACATACACCAGATATACATAGTTACATGCATACATATACCAGATACATAAATACACACATAACACATACATACAAATACCAGATGTACATATACAGTATATAGGTACATACCACAGTAGTGCAATGCAAGCTTTTAATTCTCACTGCAGGCCTGGCAGCTCGCTCCTCGTCAGTAATATCAGTCATGGTGAGGAGGAGAAAGAAGGGGAGGTGCTGGATACAGGTGCCCGCCCTGGTGCCACAGCGGAGCGGACGTCAGTGCTGTGACTGCCCGGGTGTCAGATGGACCTGGAGTAGTCAGTGTGGGTGGGGGTGATGTTTAGTGGAGAGGTCTCGGAAAATGGCAGCAGCGGGGGCGGCGGCGGCAGCGGCAGAGTGGACACGCAGCTGCTGCCAATGCCATAGAGATGAAGGATGTCTATTAGAGACATTCTTCATTTTTTTGCAGGGGGACTCAGCAGCTGCGCATGCGCGGTTGTAACACTGCTTGATCGGACAGCTCCGATCGCGGCAGCTGGGGCCGGCGGATCATATGCGTGGTGAGTGACGGAAGCGTGCCAGGTGGCCGCCGGCCCCTAAAGACATATATAGGGACCGGCCCGGCGTCCCGGCGGCCCAATCCGCCCCTGGCGGGACCTGACTGACGCAACACCTATACACCCCTGGCAACCTCCAGCTGGCGTAGAGTTTCGGTGGTCACCGAGAGCGGCTTGTGAGCGGGCTCCAAGCGCGGTGAGTGGATGAAGGAAACTCGTGGTGGAGAAACAGCATGCCGGTATGGTGCAGTATTATATTGTGGTATCCAGCCCACAGAGTTTTATAAGCGGGTACGAGCAATATTATCTCGATACCAGGAGCTATATTTTACTCTATGCAAATAAATTGATTCATGCACTATAGAGCACCCCTTTTTTTCTTCTCATACTTCCAAGATTATCCTGAACCCAGTGAATCCCTGGGTATATAAAGGGGAGCTGCGATCCGTAAAGATAGGATCCTGGTGCCATTTATCCTATACATACAGTGGAGGATACGGTTGTGCTGGACTGATTTATGGTGATCATAAAATACAGACGGTTAAAGTGATAGCGCATGGTATTTGTATTTTTTGTGATATATATATATATGTGTGTGTGTATATATATATATATATATATATATATAATATGGAATTGTATATACAGTATTGGAGGGGCATTTAAAAATAATTTGGATGGTAGTTAAGGCCTTTAGAGAATAATGTTCCTAACCTCATAATCCATCTGGATTCACACTGATGGAATTTTTGACCACGACTACCCCCTCTGAGAGAGTCAGGGATGTGGTCGATCATATGATATTTCAGCATCGCCAGGTTATGTGCTGCCTTAACAAAATATCTTGTGACTGGTTGGTCGCTAGTTAAGATGGCGGCTGTAATGGTAGACCGGTGAGCGGTCATGCATTCCTTTAAACATCCTCTCAGTCTTACCTACATATGAATAGCCATAAATTACTGTATCTGATAAATTACGAATTTGGATGTACCAATAATGTGATGTCTGATATATAAAGTTTTACCAGACTGTGGATGATGGAAGATATCACCCACAATAAGATACCTACAGTACATGTCACACAACCACATCTGAAACACCCATTACGAACAAATAAAAACTGTTGAGGTTTTTTACATACCAGAGGGGTCATATCCATTTTTCTCAAATAATCACAGAGGTTTACGGCCTCTGGTGTAACAGGAAATCAAATTACCCTCTGTTAAGTGCAGGTCAGGATCTGACTGGACTAAAGGCCAGAATTTTTTGGAAGCTTTATTAATGTAGTCACTACCAACATTATAAGCATTAACCCATGGTAAGTGGGGTATATCTTTTTTTTCTTAAGTGATTTTATTTCAAAAGATCACTTTGCTTGTTCCTGTGCTGTAAATCCTGCTGAGATACAGGGAAATGTACAGGGAAATGTTTCATTGTGCAACCAACCAATTGTATGGTGAATTTAAGGTACCTCTATGTGGTTCATATGTGTGTGTCAATCTGGCTCTGATAGTAGCCAGGGCATCCCCAACCATTGACCTCACTGCACGTCACTGCAACAGAGGGAGATATTGGAGGCAGATATTTCTGAGGATGAGATTTTACATACTGTACTTTTTCTTCCCTTTCCTCTGGTAAACCCCCTGTCCCTGATGGTCTCAATGGAGACTATTACAAAGTCTTGGGGAAAGATATTGTTCCCACTCTGACTAATTTATTTCAGTCCATTCTTTCGAATAATGTGTTTTGTTGAATTTTTGCAGAAACATATCAATAATAACGAAAGGAGAAATTGGGGAAGGAAAAAACAGAAAAAGAAAAAGGGAAAGGTTAGGGAGGGAATAAGGGTACAACACAATATGCACATGCAGGCATAAATTACAAACTTAACTACACCACATACAGTGGCAGATTTTACCTAGGGCTGCGAGGCTGCAGCTCCCCCCTGCTAAATCCTTTACTTCGGTGAGCCAGCGCAGTTCATGACTGCACTGGCTACACTGTGACTGGAGGTGGCTTCCCATTGGAAGCGCCACCTGCCAGTAACGCACAGGATAGGCAGCCCCAGGGGGAGGTGTCTCTTCCCCCTGGGACTGCCAGTCCTTGCTGCCATAAGCAGAGAGCAGCTTCCAGTGGAAGCCGCTGCTCTGCCTTTTGGGCAGCTACCAATGCATCCCGAGAATCTGGTCTAGTGTTATGGGCATGCGCAGCGCTACCGCCGCTCATGTGCATGACCCGGTGCCTGACATGCATTGTGCAGGCCCCGGGACCAGAAGCAGCGGCAGCCCCGCTCAGGTAAGAGGGCAGGAGCTGCTGACTACATACATGTTATCAAAGACAGCTAAACGTTATTGAAATCTGCAACGATTAAATGTCTGTTCAAAAATGAAATGTCATAGGACTCACTGGATAAGTAACCAGAGGAAGAATCAGATTCCAACAATAAATCGGCCCTCTCCCCAGCAGAAATGAACTCATGCCATCTAATCCATTTAATTAATGCTAAGAAAACAGACGTAGAGTAGGGAACACTTAGAGTTTCCATTAAAAACACATAATGGACTTTATGTACAATCCTATATAGAGACGGGAGATGAGGGCATTTCCAGAGTTGGGCTATCGCTGTTCAGGTAGCAATGAGATTATGTCTCAAAAGGGATACAGCTTATAGACCGGCGGACGTCTATCTGAATCCCGACACCCCTAGGGGTAGCATTAGGGTTAGGCACTCCCGGGGGTAGGTTAGGGTTAGGCACTCCCCCCAGGAGAGTTAGTTTTAGAGTGCGGGAAGAGGGGGTTAGGTTTAGGCACCCCCAGGGGGGACTTAGGGTTAGGCACCACCCCGGGAGTTTTAGGGTTAGGCACCCCTAAGGGAGTATTAGGGGGGGGAGAGGGCAGGGTTAGGGTACTCACCAGCAGGTGTCCGGATCTCCTGCTGTTGGGCTTCTCATATCGGGGATTTGACCCGGCTAAACAGCCGCCGGTATTACATACTGATTCCGTTCCAAAATATAGCTGTCACAATTTTGCATGTCTGTCTGATAATCGTGGAAAAGAGCAAGCGCTGGGGGAGGTTGTATAAGAATGTTCAAAACTTATATACCAGGTTAAGTATCGCGCACCATAAAGGATGTAGAGATGGTCAGCCCCAGAAGATATGATATGATAAATGTCACCAACTTCCAAGCAGTTGCGCCATCAAAATTTGGATTGAGTCAGCCATATGGAGTATAGCTTAACTGGGGTAAAAAATAAACGGTGAAGGATTTTGTATTGCAGTTCTAGATGGTTATGACATTAAGACAATTGATGTGACTTTAAATAAAACTATTCCCACTGTTGTGGTGGGAAAATAAAACTTACGTTTATCTCCCACATTAGTTGGGAGTTAAGTTTGTCAGGGTTATTAGCATTAGGAGGAAAAAATATGTGACTGGCGCCAAGCAAACACCTGTAGTTCAGTATGTGCTGCTATTGCGCTGCACACACTTAAACAAATAGATATCAACCAACAACTACTAATAATATACATTTATTTAGGAATCCTTAGAATAAATGGAGACTATCCTTGCCACATAGGTGTTCAATGAATAAGCTGTGAAGCTTAAAACCTGCCTCAACAGTTCCACATGTAATGCTCACCCAGTAATATGCGATGTGCAGCCTTTATAACAATGTTATGTTCATGCGGATGGATACTCCAAAGATGTTGGTATTGATACTCTGGAGTGATACACTGATGTAACAGACCACACTGTTCTTTATAGATTTAAAAGCAGATGGAAATTTTGCTCATACTTCAATTTAACCAGGAACGCATTCTGGCATGAGAGTGTCTGATAGCAGTGCGGGATCAGGCCCGGCGACAGAGGGATACTAAGGATACACCCGTCCCAGGCCCGAAGGTTCAGGGCGCTCCCAGGTTCAGAGGTGTAAAACCAGGGCTGTAATGCCTAAATGTAATTTATAAACTGACGGGAGTCCGCGCTGCACAGAGATAATCAAATTATCAAGTGGCCACAGGCTAAGACACTCTCCTCCCGTTACCTGTTCTGGTCTGGTCTGCGCGCGTTGCGACATCATTATAATTTATGCGCAACGCTGCGCCCTTCTGTTCTGTACCTGCCTTCCTCCTTGTCACAGTCCACCTAGGAAGAGCAGGGACATGCAGCCTGATGAAGTGCATGGAACCTCAGAGCAGTGGGCACTGCGGGACTTCAGGCAGCAATAAGCTGCAGGCACTATCTGCTCCTTGAAGACACCCTCCCTACCCATGAGGCAGACACCGCAGCATTGACACTGACCTCAGCAGCCTGCACCAGAGGCGGCATGCAGTGTGGTAAGGTAAGTGACAGTCTGTTTTCAGTCGATATAATTTCCATTTTAATTCAATCCTTCTATATCCCAATTAATTAAAATTGCCCCTATAAGTTTAACATATTGTACTGTACACTGAATATTAGGCAGCAGATGTGTGTGTGTGTGTGTATATGTGTATATATATATATATATAAGTGTGAATTGACAGTTGAGCGACAAGTTTGCTACATGTATTAGGCGTATTCTGCCATGTGAATGATACAGTATATCTCCTGTAAATTAGGTATATACCAAGTGAGCATAAATTATTTAAAAATCTATAAGAAGTTCAATTCGTTAGAAGAATGTGCTCCTGGCAAGTGAATGATTTACATCAATTTGAGAACAAAAAAGTGCTAGTGCAGAATTTATTAAATATGAGTATAAAAATATGACAATTTATTAAAGCACAATAAAAGAATAGGTAATTAAAAATTAATAGAATACCATAAGGGCTTGCATGATTCTGGGGGAAGTCCAGGTTTGGCAGAAAATTTGGCACTGTTGACCGTCTATAGAATTTATTTGCTGCCATACCATCATGTGTGAGCCCAATCTCGTTTGATCTTGGAAGCAAAGCATGATTGGGCAGGGTCAGTACTAAGAAGGGCAGCCTCTTAAGAATACCTGGTGCTGCAAATCTACCTGGTCATCTGAAACAAAATCGAGTCACAAGGTGACATTGCCTAAAAAGGGAACCATAACACATTCACAACAAAAAGCCTAATGGCTTATAAGGAACGAATGGTACTAGAATGTCATGTACTTTTTACAACTATGCCAACACATTTAAGCACCAGTTGTATGGTGGAGAGCTGATTGTGTTTTGGGCCTGACCAGTACCAAGATTGGAGACATCTTGGGAATCCCAGGTGTTGTTATTAGTGCACATCCTGAAGGAAGAAGAAACAAAAGGAAACAAAAGACAAGAAGAACACTTAAAAGAGGACTTACAAATTACTAAGGACTATCAAACTCCAAACCATCAGATATGCCCCTCCCTGAAGTTATGCTCCTCCTTGAAGAACCTCAAGCAGAGATATGCACTTCCCTGAAGACTACTAAGGACTAAAAACTCTAAACCATCACTTTTATTGATTGTTCTATAAACTATAATTACTGCTTAAACCACATTTGAACTTACATCTAGTAGTTCTTTACATTTGATTTATTTAAAAATATCCACAAAGATCTACCTTAAATATTAAATACAATCTATACAATCCATCTAAATATGCACAGTGTTTTTAAATGCACAGCATTCCAACTTATTTTATTGGTTATTAATATATACAGCTCCAGAGGGAGTAGTAGACTCTGATAATTAACCTAAATAATAACCAAACATATTTGTTATTTTTTATCACTGAAGACATGTATTGGTATCAAACCCTAATATTTATCCTTTATTTTCTAGTTTTAGAATAAAACTGAAGATTGACCATATATGGGTGGATGTTATCCCTAACATATACAAAGGAAGGGCTGAAGTATTAATGACAAACTACATTCCGATGAAAAAAACAGTAGGGCGGAAGAACTTCACGCTCATGCACAAAGTAAGGGCGGAAGTGACGTCCAGCATAGGACGTAGCCGCGATAAGGAACCAAGTGATGGAAGTGACGGCGCAGCACGTGCCGAGGCGGAGGTGACGCTGCCAGCATTGAACACGTGTGGCAAGGCAGAAGTGACGTGGATCCAAGGAAAGTGCGCAGCCACCAATAATGGATGTGACGCGCCAGAGTGAGGGCGGAAGTCATGTTAGAAAGGGCGGAAGTGGCACCAATAAGATCATTTTAAAACTATTTACAAGGACAATATTTCCATGGGAACTATTGAAATATATAACTTTAAAGCTGATGAACTAATGGAATACAAAAACATATTGTTATGGGAGTTCTTTAATATGCAGGAAGTAACGCGGACACCTGACCTCCATTGAACTCCTAGTGGGGTATAAATACAGGACTACCACAACTATACATCATCCCCTTGATGAAGTCATAAGACAAAACGCGACGGGAGTGTTTGCTGCCCCATGAACTGCGGAATACTACCTCTCTCTTATAATCCAATAAGCTGCTAAAATATAAACTCATTTTTTTCTTAACTTTACACTGCCGTTAATGTTATTTATTCAACTTTTAGTGTCTTTTATATGTCTAAAAGAATCATGCAAGCCCTTATGGTATTCTATTAATTTTTAATTACCTATTCTTTTATTGTGCTTTAATTGTCATATTTTTATACTCATATTTAATCAATTCTGCACTAGCACTTTTTTGTTCTCAAATTGATGTAAATCATTCACTTGCTGGGAGCACATTCTCCTAACGTTTTGAACTTCTTATACATTTTTAAATTTATATTCACTTGGTATATACCTAATTTACAGGAGATGTACTGTATCATTCACATTGCAGAATACGCCTAATACATGTAGCAAACTTGTCGCTCAACTGTCAATTCACACTTTTTTCACTGTTTCCTAAATACTCACACTAGTATTATACTATTGCCCCAGAGCTGACGCCTGAACATTTGTAGGCCCAGTTACTATAATTGTATACTGCACACACTACATTTTGTTCACTCACTAAATATACAAGTAGTGGAGCTGTACCCAACTATTTCTTGATAGATAGATATCTATCTATTATTTTTAGTGTGTATGTGTGCGTATATGTATGTGTATGTATGTATGTGTATGTATATATATATATATATATAATATATATATATATATATATATATATACCTATATTCATCATGTCGACTTTTTCATAGCTGGATCTTAATTGCGTTTTGGGGAAAAGTGTATTTGATAGGGAGAGACTTTTCTTGGGCTTGAAAAAAGCACAATATGTACATTGCAAAAATGGAGGCTGACTGGGGACAACGGTGGCAGGGATTTGGGAGGGGGGCCCCAGAGATATCTGCGTACCGGGCCACAAGATTTCTGTTGCCGGCCTTGTGCGGGATGAACACTGACAGTGCAGTGGGAATGCTGCTTGTGAGCAGAGGGCTGGGTGATCCGGACTCGCCAAGATCTTTGATTCACAGGCTCCAACACAGCAGGACTGGGAAGTAACAACTCTGGATATCCACAGCCACTTCCCGACATCGTAACAAATGGACAATTACTCGAATATGCGTTAGTCTGTAAATGAATGCAAGGAATGTAGATGGTCTGTACACCAACACCAAGTGGTAGACTCCTAGGATAACCACATCCATAACCTTAACGCGTTTCACCGTACACAATGACTTTATCAAAAGTCGGAAGTGATGTTCTGTATCCAAAAAGTCATTTTTTATCCTCAGTGGTAAATTTGGGGCAGCTGCTCATCAGCACTAATTGCAATTTCTCTGTGTGTGCTTAGATTAGAATTCTGCACAAATGGATACAAAGTAACGGGATAAAAATAGATATACAGTATAAAATATGAGTAAAAAGATAACTGTGTACAATGTCTCATATTCACATAACTTCAACTATCCCGTTACTTTGTATCTATTTGTGCAGAATACTAATAAGGCAGATATTTCTGAGGATGAGATTTTACGTACTGTACTTTTTCTTTCCTTTCCTCTGGTAAACCCCCTGTCCCTGATGGTCTCAATTGGGACTATTACAAAGTCTTGGGGGAAGATATTGTTCCCACTCTGACTCATTTACAGTATTTCTGTCCATTCTTTCGAATAATGTCAATAGTATTATTGAATTTTTGCATAAACATATCAATAATAATGAAAGGAGAAATTGGGGTAGGAAAAAACATAAAAAGGGAAAGGTTAGGGAGGGAATAAGGGTACAATACAATATGCACATACAGGCATAAATTACAAACTTAACTACATCACATACAGTGGCAGATTTTACCTAGGGGCTGTGAGGCTGCAGTCCCCCCAATAAAATCCTTTACTTTGGTGAGCCAGTGCAGTCCATGACTGCACTGGCTACACTATGACTGGAGGTGGCTTCCTATTGGAAGCGCCTCCTGCCAGTCACGCACAGGACAGGCAGCCCCAGGGGGAGGTGTCTCTTCCGGGATGCAGTCAGGAAGCCGACGGTCGAGAAGCTGACCACCAGCTTCCCGGTTGTCCATTTCCGGCAGCGTACTGACAGGCATCAAAATCCCGACGCCTGTCATTAGACCTATGCCTGGAGCCCGACGCCTGGCAAACTGAACGAAGGTAAGCCGGGTCAGGAGGAGGGTTAGGTGTCAGAGCTCCCAGGGGGATTTAGGGTTAGGCACCCCCCCAGGAAGGTTAGGATTAGTCTAGGGGAAGGGGGGGTTAAGGTTAGGCACCCCTGGGGGGAGGTTAGGGTTAGGCACCCCCCCGGAGACTTAGGTTTAGGATGCGGGATGGAGTGGTTAGGTTTAGGCACTTAGCGGAATGTTAGGGTTAGGCACTTAGCGGAATATTAGGGTTAGGCACTTAGCGGAATGTTAGGGTTAGGCACCCCTAAAGGAGGGCTAGGGGGGTGCTGGGTTAGTAGTACTTACAAAAAACCCCTGTCGGGATCTTCACCCCTGCCGGGCTTCTCGCATCAGGAAATGAATACATACCAATTCCGTCTCTTCCCCCTGGGACTGCCAGTCCTGGCTGCCATAAGCAGAGAGCGGCTTCCAGTGGAAGACAAAGTGGATACAAAGTAACAGGATAAAAATAGATATACAGTATAAAATAAATGAGTAAACAGACAACTCTGTACAATGTCTCATTTACATAACTTCATTTATCCCGTTACTTTGTATCTATTTGTGCAGAATACTAATATAACCACACACAGATAAATTGCAATTAGTGCTGATGAACAGCTGCCACGAATTTACCACTGAGGATAAAAAACAGCTTTTTGGATACAGAACATCACTTCCGCCTTTTGATAAAGCCGGTGTGGACGGTGAAACGTGTTATGGTTACGGATGTGGTTATCCTAGGAGTCTACCACTTGGTGTTGGTGTACAGACCATCTACATTCCTTGCATTTATTTAAGGACTAGCGCATATTCCAGTAATTGTCCATTTGTTACGATGTGAGAATGATAATAAACAGGAAAATTGGCAGGCCCTGAACAGCACCCCCTGCCATGGCACAGGTCACAATACCCTAGTTACGGCCCTGTGAGTGTTCTTCCCGCACTGTACCGACAGCGGTAGGTAGATAATTGGAAACTTCCAACTGCTTAATTAGTCCTTAGGGGGGGTGCTGCTGTGGTCCGAAGGCAAGTCCCGCTGATGGAGCTGCTGTGGAGGTGCGAGAAAAGAGACGCAGTGATTTCTATAGAAAAGACTGCATTTCATTTTCAGTCTACTAATTGAATAGGCAAACCCCGCAGCTGCAGAAAAAACTCTGTGCTGCAGGTTTTTTAAAATGTCATGCCCGCAATTGGATTCCTCCTAGAGCTGTGTCCATCTCTGCAAGCGGTACAAAATGTCTGTTTCAGGAGCATGTTACCTCTATGTTTTGCCTCTTGTGCATACTGTGCTGTAGTTTCACATATCCAGCACCAACGTGTTTCTGAAAACTAACTGTATATTTTGCTCACTGTGACAGACAGCTTGGTAAGGTACTCTAGGTCCAGGATGGTCCATTTAAAAACACCACCTTATAAAGTGCTTGTTAAATAGTTGAAGACTATTAAAACTAGGGGTGAGCGGGTTCGGATTTCTGAAATCCGAACCCCCCCGAGCCCCCCCGATCCGAGTCCGATCCGAGTCAGGCTCGACTTTTCCCGCCTGACTCTGATCTGAAATCGAGGCAAAACATCATCATCCCGCCTTCCGAGTCTCGCGGGTTTTGGATCCTATATAAGGTACCCGGGTCGGCGCCATTTTCTCACTCTGCTGTGGACAGTGAAGAGGGAGGGTGGGAGTTAGGGCTGTGTAGTGTAGTGTAGTACTGCTGTTGTCCACTACTTCAAAGTCCATAGGGGCTGGCTGTGTTGTGCTGTGCTGCTGTTGTTAATAGGGGCTGTGTCCACTACTTCAAAGTCCATAGGGGCTGGCTGGACTGTGTTGTGCAGTCAGTTCTCCATAGGGGCTGTGTCCACTCCAAAGTCCTGTGCAGTGTCCCAGTCCTAAAGGGGTGCTGTAGTGTTGTCCAGGGGGTGCACTGTCCATCAGGGGTGCTCCCCCCAAGTGCTAAAAAAATAATATATTTTCTGTGTTTGTGAATTGTGTGCGCAGTAGCCGCACGTGCATCAACAAAGTAGTGCCAAGCGTGCGCCTGTGTCATAAGTAAAGGGCCGGCTGGCTTGACCGTTTAAAGGGTGCTGTAACCCCCGAAAGTACACTCCAGTCCAAACCAAAAAAAAAATTATTTTCTGTGTTTAGCCGCACGTATATATCAAATTGATATAACATAAATGGAGGACCAAACTTTCTCCGATAAAAATAAAATAGAGAAAGATCAAGAACCACTTCCTCCTAGTGCTGAAGCTGCTGCCACTAGTCATGACATAGACAATAACATGCCATCAACGTCGTCTGCCAAGGCCGATGCCCAATGTCATAGTAGAGGGCACATACAATCCCAAATGGCAAAGTTCAGGAAAATGACCTTGAAAAAGACATTTAAATCAGCTGAAGAGAAACGTAAACTTGCCAATATGCCATTTACGACACGGAGTGGCAAGGAACGGCTAAGGTCAATCCCTAGTATGTTCATGACTAGTGGTTCAGCTTCACATGACGATGGAAGCCCTCCTCCCACTAAAAAAATGAAAAGAGTTAAGCTGGCAAAAGCACAGCGAAGAACTGTGCTTTCTAAGAAGATATCACAAATCCCCAAGGAGAGTCCAAGTGTGGTGGTGGTTGCGATGCCTGACCTTCCCAGCACTGGACGGGAAGAGGTGGCTCTTTCCACCATTTGCACGCCCCCTGCAAGTGCTGAAAGGAGCACCCACAGTCCACTTGCTGATATGCAAATTGAAGATGTCACTGTTGAAGTACAACAGGATGAGGATACTGGTGTAGCTGGCGCTGAGGAGGAAGTTGGCGAGGAGGATTCTGATGGTGATGTGGTTTGTTTAAATCAGGCTCCGGGGGAGACAGTTGTTGTCCGTGGGATGAAAAAGCCCATCACGGTCATGCCTGGGCAGAAGACCAAACATTCCACCTCTTTGGTCTGGCAATATTTCTATCCAAATCCGGACAACAACTGTCTTGCCATATGTACCATATGTAAAGGTGAAATAAGTAGGGGTAGGGACGTCAACCACCTAGGAACATCCTCCCTTATACGGCACCTGCAGCGCGTTCATAATAAGTTACTGTCAAGTTCAGAAACTTTGGCTAAGACCGTAAGCAGTCCAGGGACACCTAAATCCCGTTGTCCTGTTGTATCCAAGCGCCTGCAAACCACACCGTCAACTCCCTCCTCATCAATTTCCTCCTTAGTCAGGATCGGAAGTAGTCCTGCAGGCCATGTCACTGGCATGACTGACTCTCCTATCCGGGATTCCTCCGGAGGATCCTGCATTGCTACGCCTACTGCTGCCGCTGCTGCTGTTGCTGCTGCTGGGAGTCGTTCATCATCCCAGAGAGGAAGTAGGAACACCACTACTTTTACTAAACAATTGACCCTCCAACAGTCCTTAGCGAGGAGGATGAAGTACGACAGCAGTCATCCTGAAGCAAAACGTATAACTGAGGCCTTGACTGCTATGTTGGTATTAGACGTGCGTCCGGTATCCGCCATTAGTGCAGTGGGATTTAGACAATTGATGGAGGTAGTGTGTCCCCGGTTCCAAATCCCGTCTAGATTCCACTTCACTAGGCAGGCAATACCAAGACTGTACAGAAACGTCAGAAAAAGTGTCCTCAGTGTCCTGAAAAATGCCGTTGTACACAATGTACACTTAACCACGGACATGTGGACAAGTGGAACAGGGCAGACTAAGGACTATATGACTGCAGCCCACTGGGTAGATGTATCACCTTACGCAGCAACAGCAGCAGCGTCACCAGTAGCAGCATCTCAGAAACGCCAGCTCGTTACAAGGCAGGCTACGCTGTGTATCACCGGTTTCAGTAAGAGGCACACCGCCGACAACCTCTTAGAGAAACTGAGGGAAATCATCGCCCAGTGGCTTACCCCACTTAGACTCTCCTGGGGATTTGTGATATCTGACAACGCCACCAATATTGTGCGGGCATTACATCTGGGCAAATTCCAGCACGTCCCATGTTTTGCTCACATAATAAACTTGGTGGTGCAGAATTTTCTGAAAAGCGACAGGGGCGTGCAGGAGACGCTTTGGGTGGCCCGAAAAATTTCTGACCACTTTCGCCATTCAGCGACTGCGTGCCGAAGACTGGAGCGCCAGCAAACACTCTTGAACCTGCCCCGCCATCACCTGAAGCAAGAGGTTGTGACGCGGTGGAACTCAACCCTCTATATGCTTCAGAGGATGGAGGAGCAGCAAAAGGCCATACAAGCCTATACATCCACCTATGACATAGGCAAAGGAGGGGGTATTCACCTGACTCAAGCGTAGTGGAGAATGATTTCCGTGTTGTGCAAGGTTCTCCAGCCCTTCGAACTTGCCACACGTGAAGTCAGTTCAGACACTGCCAGCTTGAGTCAGGTCATTCCCCTCATCAGGCTTTTGCAGAAGCAGCTGGAGAAAGTGAAGGAGGAGCTAAGATGGAGCGATTCCGCTCGGCATGTGGGACTTGTGGATGAAGCCCTTCATTCGCTTTGCCAGGATTCCAGGGTGGTCAATCTGTTGAAATCAGACCACTACATTTTGGCCACCGTGCTCGATCCTAGGTTTAAAGCCTATGTGGTGTCTCTCTTTCCGGCCGACACAAGCCTGCAGAGGTGCAAAGACCTGCTGGTGAACACACTGTCAGCTGAAGCGGAACGTGACACGTCAACGGCTCCTTCTTCATTTTCTCCCGCAACTGGGGCTGCCAGGAAAAAACTTAGGTATCCTAAGCAACCCGCTGGCGGTGATGCAGGGCAGGCAGGACCAAGTTTGGACATCTGGTCCGGACTGAAGGACCTGGCAACAATTTCTGACATGTCTACTGTCACTGCATATGATACTGTCACCATTGACAGAATGGTGGAGGATTACATCGGTGACAGCATCCAAGTAGGCATGTCAGACAGTCCGTACCTGTACTGGCTGGAAAAAGAGGCCATTTGGAGGCCCCTGTACAAACTGGCTCTATTTTACCTGAGTTGCCCCCCCTCCAGTGTGTACTCCGAAAGAGTGTTTAGTGCAGCCGGGAACCTTGTCAGCGAAAGGCGTAGGAGGTTGCTTCCACAGAATGTGGAGAAGATGATGTTCATCAAAATGAATTATCAGCTCTTCCAGGGAGACCAGCCTCCAGAAGGTACAGAGGGACCTGTGGTGGTGGATTCAAGTGGGGACGAGTTAATACTTTGTGAGAATGAGGATGTACACACTGAAGAGGGTGAGGAATCGGTGGATGAGGAGGATGAGGATGACATCTTGCCTCCGTAGAGCCAGTTTGTGCAGGGACACATTAATTGCCAGCTTGTTTTGTGGGGGCCCAAACGAACCAATCATTTCAGCCACAGTTGTGTGGCAGACCCTGGCGCTGAAGTGATTGCTTTGTTAAAGTGTGCATGTCCTGTTTATACAACATAAGGGTGGGTGGGAGGGCCCAAGGACAATTCCATCTTGCACCTCTTTTTTTTCTTTGCATTATGTACAGTTTGGGGCCTAGTTTTTCTGCCACTGCAGTGTCACTCCTAGATGGGTCACGTGTTTGTGCCGCCCACTCGTGTCGCTTAGCATAGTCATCCAGCTACCTCGGTGCAACCTTTTGGACATAAAAACACTATTGTGAGGTGTTCAGAATAGACTGGAAATGAGTGTAAATTAAGGTTATTGAGGTTAATAATAGCATAGGAGCAGAAAAACCTACAAATTCTGTGATTTTAGCTGTTTTAATGCTTTTTTTCAAAAAAATACAGATCCAAAACACAAAACCCAGAACCCAAAACACGGAAGGGTGGTTTTGGCAAAACCAATCCAGATCCAAAACACGAAGAAAGATCCAGATCCAAAACCAAAACACAAAACACGAAAAGTGGCCGGTGCACACCCCTAATTAAAACATTTAAATACAATGATTGATATATTAGATTATAGGCTGTTAATAAAAAATAATGTTAAACTCCCCTATGTCTTTACATCATAGTGTATCAAATACACATATATATTTTAAAAATGCCTAGGGAATGTGACACTCAAAAATGACTGTCCAACAACAGCATCCAGGCTCTATCATGCAGAAAGAGTAGCTCACTGTGAAGTTCTTCTTTTGTCTTGTGAATTGTGAAGGGAGTTTCCCCTCCAACATCTCATGACGACATAGGAAATCCCAGCCACGGGGTGACAGGCACAAGCTCTGACAGAAATGCTTTTTTATAAACACACACATGCTGCTGCAGACATGATGATCACACATTTACTTCCATATCTCATTTTTGGAAATAGTAAGTTAATGTTCATTTACTTTCTTAGTGCATACATATTCACATTTACTGTGTGGCCTGATGTGTGTTTAATTATTGTTGCTTCTTTTGCAGTGTGGTACCTTATCTATGCCATAAAGATCCAAGTTAACCAGGCTGGTCTGATACTAATGTGCCGTGAGAACAGCCTTCTCCTGTGCTCGGCTGACAAGAACCAAGGCTGCATAGACACATCACTGTGCAAGTCTGAAAATGAGACACAGGTGAATTGTTTTACTATATTAGTATACATGCAGCACATTGGGGATTTATGAAAACTGGAGCTAAGAAAAAGGGGGTGCTATGTTCATGGTTAGGTCTAGACTATAGAAGGCTGATGGACCTGTGACGTCACACCCACGTGACCCGGCCTGAAAGGGGGAGGGGCGGGGATGCTAACGGGTAACAAAAAGTGTCCCCTCACGGGCTCGCTGTGCTCGCCACGCTTCGGGCACGGTGGCTCGCTGCGCTCGCCGCAATTATTTATTCCCCCTCTATGCCCTAGTGGATGATAACACAGGAGCGGTCAGCCCTCCTGCAGCGGTCACGTGGTGGATACGTCACAGAGGTCCTTTAGCCACATAGGAAATAGCAGCAACCCTATGTTCATTACTATAGTGCAAGTTACAAAATCTGATTGGTTGCTGTGGGGAAGCCCATCTTTTCTTATGTGCACCACTTTTTTTTTTTTTCTGACCCTCACAGTTGTAGGAATTTTAGGAAATATGTAAGTTTTACATTACAATGAGATTCCTCATGCAGGGGGGATAATAATTTTTTTACTATTATCCTCCCTATGTACTAAATGTAACTCATGGGGACAGTGAGTTAACCACTTTCCCTGTGAGTTATTGCACATGCGCATAGAGTCAGTTTACGGAGGCTGTGAGATAGGGATCGGAAGATCCCTCTCTTCTAAATATGCTTCCGTAATATTAAAACAGTTTGCCATCTGAAGATACATAAACTATCGGGGCCAAACTCTGAAAAGCTTTGCTTTTCGGAGTTTAATACATAGGGGTCAGACTGCAGTCCTCATTGACAATAATGGGGACTGCGTTCTGCAGCAATAGTTAGCCTTTTGTGGGAGATTTCTGTGAAATTTCCTGCATTAGGCTGTTGTTACATAGCTGGGATACCTAAATTATGCAGAAACTTGATAAATAGGACCCAAAAACCCTTAATAGTCATTGCAACTTCTTGTTATGTTCCGTTGATGCCCTCTCAGGATAGCATTAAAAAAATATATATATTTGTATCAAACAACACATGATCACATCTGCATATTAAGACACGTGTACAATCTATGCCTTTGTGCAAGCATTTGATATGTGCAGTATAAATTAAGTTAGTATATGCTAGATATGCTACCGGTTGTTTTTTTTTAATTGAATTGGCTTTGTGGTATTGATTAGTGCTCCCCTGAAAATATTTTATAGATTAAGGGGAGAAACTATGCTAATACAGGTTGAGTCTCCCATATCCAAAATGATTGGGACCATGGGTATTTTGGATATTGGAATATTCCGTATTTTGGAATATTTGCATAAAAGTACTAAATATCTTGGGAATAGGTCACAAATCTAAACACAGAATGCATGTATGTATTATATAAACCTTATACACACAGCCTGCAGGTCATTTTATACAATATTTTCAATAATTTTGTGGCTCAAACAAAGTTTGTGTACATACATGAAATTAATTTATGTTTGATATATGCCTTATACGCACAGCCTGAAGGTAATTTTATACTATAGTTTTAATAATTTTGTGCCTTAAACAAAGTTTGTGTACATTGAACCATCAAAAAGCAAAGGTTTCACTAGCTCAGCCATGCTAAAAATATTCCGTATTTTGTAATATTCCGTATTTCGGAATATTTGGATATGGGAGACTTAACCTGTATATGGTTGAATAAGGGCCATTGTTTGAAAAACATGTACAGGTAGGACTGCCTGAAGGAATCTATTACAAACATGTGCCATTGATTTTTACCTAGGAATCTTTAATTCACAATGCTTTTTTTCTCAATTCAACCTGCTGATACAACAACCAAGAGAAGTGGGAATAGTTCCTGTAACTGTTCTATCACATTTACAAATCGAAATAAAGGAGTAGGTGTAATTTATGGACCAGAGCTAATTTCTTTACTTGGGTGTCCTAAATCTTTATTTGAAAACTTGGAAATTTCAACTCAAAATACACGATTTGCATGCTCCGCCCGTTGACAGTGTCCTGGAGGGGAAACAACAAATATTGGCAACAGGGCATAAGTTCATACCAGGAGCCTGGAGGCGAGATAGTTGTTGGTGCCCCCCGCTGCTTGCATGCACTACTAACATTCCAGTCCCTTCCTGTTCCTGTACATAAAGCAGGACCTGGAGCATGGAGAAGGTCAGTGTGGCCCCTAAAGGGCTGGCGTCTGGAGGTGACTGCCTTCCATTGCCTACTGCATTTACGACCCAGATTGGCAAATATCTCTTTGTCTGAGTGTGGAATCTTCTTTTTCCATCTTTCAGGGTACCTGCTTTCTCTGTAAATGGGTAAATGTCTTTGTTAGGGTTCGGCCTAGGATCGGCCGTTACTCACCCTAGCACCGGCTTCCCCTGAGTTCTCGTGCAGTCAGACGTCGGGTGCGGCTCTGTGTCTTGGTTTCTGAGATTGCCGTCATGGGCGCTGCCATGATGGTCTTTCTCACCTGACTGTTTCTTCACCCAATGGTAGCGTGGTCTTGGTCAGCTGACACTGATCTCCAATAAACTGCTACCTTAGGGTATATAACTAGGCTCTGGACACCAGCAAGTGTCACTACTGGTGTATGCTTGTTGTCATTCCGTTCCTGGTTCCTGTTCCTTGTTCTCAAGTTTTTCTAAATACCATCTCTGTACCACTCTCCGAGGCATCTGGATTCGCACGTTGTGTACCCAGTACACACTACCCAGTACAACCACTCTAAAGTGCATCTGGATTCGCATGCTGTATACTCAGTAGTAAACACCACCCGAGTACAACTACTGAACCACTCTCCGGTGCGTCTGGATTCGCACACCATGTAGTCAGTACACACTAACTGAGTACAACTATGAATCACTGTCTGGTGCATCTGGATTTGCACACCGTGTACTCAGTACACACCAACCAAGTACTACCACTGAACCACTCTCCGGGGCATATGGATTCGCACACAGTGTACTCAGTACACACCAACCGGATACAACTACTGAATCACTCACTGGTGCATCTGGATTTGCACCCCGTGTACTCAGGGCCTGTTTCAGACCTGTTCACAAGTGGGTTGATGGTGGGGCACTGTGCACGCATGGCGTGCGCAATGCGTGTGGTCAAGCCCCGGAGCGAGTGAGAAATTCACTCGCTTCGGGACTCGCTACAAACTGGACGGCTGTCGATGTTGATCGACAGCTCACCCCGTTTTGTAGGGGGGGAGGGGGGGTGGCTGGCCAAATGGAGGCTTTCCCAAAGGAACACCTGCCTGCCGTCACTAGTGATGTCAGTAGTGAGCTTCCGGCTCTATTAGAGCTGGAAGCTCACTGGGGCTTGTGGCAGATGAGACCCTACCACAAGGGTCTCATTGTGGTAGGGTCTCGTCGCGAGCCCCATCACCTGGCTGCTCGCAAAAGCTGTGGGTGGTCACCCACAGCTTATCGAGCGGCCAGGAGGCCATTTTTTTTTTTAAAAAGCGGTCGCCCTTATTCACTTTTTGTGAGCAGCTCTGAATTAGGCCCTCAGTACACACCAATCACACCAACCGAGTACAACCACTGAACCACTCTCTAGTGTGTCTGGATTCGCACATTGTATTCTCGGTGCACCTCCATCCTAGTACTATCTCGGAGTCCACCTCCTGTACCAATGGTGCTCCAATATCTGCACTCCATGCAGTCAGCACTCTCCCAGTCAGCTCACTCACCACTCTCCTCCAGTGCCGGCAGAGTGTCCTACTCCTCTGTGGGTCTTTCCTCTAGTCTCCCATTGTACCACTTCAGGAAGCAATTCCCTTTGTGCCTACTCTCTAGCTGTAGGTATAGAAACCATACTTCCAGTGGGCCCTAGCGGTATACCCTTCTCCATTTCCCATTCGCATTGGATACCTGACCAAAGGACCGCAACTTGTTTGCCAGGATCAGCTGAAATCCATATCCCACTTGAAGGGGTCACTGGTGAACACCTCTCGGCAGGTTAGACTCCGCACCCTTGGTCAGGTCTCGTCAACATTTGATACTTGTGGATGAGGAGAATGTACATCCAGGCCCTTCATCTACGATTTTTCCCTCAACCCGGGACCACAGCTTTCTGCCCCTCAGTAGGGGATTCCATGGAGTCAGGCGTGACAGTCTTTAAGTAGCTTTTAACTCTCACTGCTGTTGGTCCCATGTTAATATTAGCTTATACATACTTGCTGACTCTCCCTAAAATAGTGGGAGACCCCCCTGACTCCCCGTAGAGTCTAGTAATTTCCTTCATGATGAGAGTAACAGTGATTATGTCATCACTCTCCACCCATACTGATAAAAGTATGGATTAAAATACTGAGACATTGGTTGCAGCTACCCTTTGGATTTTTCGACTTCTGTTTCAGATACTACGTATCTACTTTAGGGCTTATTTACATTTGGACGTAAGTTAATTTTATGACCTGTTTCTCAGCCGAACCAGCACACCCTCTCCTTAGGGCCATTCATGTTGCTTTCTCAATCTCCCTGTAATGCTTTTTCAAAAATAGGCAAGTATGTATCCATGCACCCTCTGAAGAGGTTACAGAAACGTGGCTGTTACATTCTTATTCACCTGAAGGTAAATGCATTGGTTAGGGACTTTAAAACTGTTACAGATATTGTACGAAAGATCTCAAGGAGATATTGAAGAGCAGGCACAGGTGGGAGATGTGAGGGTCATACACAGTGAATTGCATTATTACTTCCCATGCTGCTCAGTGCCATAATTTGCAGCATTGGTCTGCAGGGCCATAACTAGGAGTGTGCAAGCGGGCATGCACCCTGGCATCTACATACAGCCACTCTGAGTATCCTCCGGACGTGTCGGGCAGTGTTGCACTTCCCGATGCTGGTTCCCCCATCCCCTCTGCGTGACTTCATGATGTCTTGTGCTTTGGGAGCAGGTCAACACAGGGCACTTCAGAGTCTTGTTACAGCACTGTTGGGCAGTTGGGGCGTGTGACCACAGTGACGTGATTCAACCTGAATTGTACCATCAAGTCGCTAGCTTCTCCAGTGCAGGTGGGATGCTAGACTACTTTCTCAGAAATCCAGTAGAGCTGCCTAACATTCTGAAGTCTCCTGAACACTCCCAGAGAGTAGGCAACTATATTTTAAAATAAAGCTATCCATCCATATGAAGATCACACTGTAAGTATTCATGGTACTTTAAACACTGTACATACACTGTATATGGCAGGCAACCGTTACTGGCAGTGTGATACTTGTACTGATGAATAGATCACTATTTTTACATCCACTTCACTATACAACTACCAATCAATTCTGTAAAAACTATGTGAGTAGGATGATTAATTTCATATCACCTGAATTTCAGAATAACAATATTCCACTTCTTTTCCAGGGAAACAAAAGCACCGACCCTTTCCAATCTTTGAGAGATATTCTATGTAATAATCATTTCAGCAACTGCTCTGTTACAAACAATGGGAATTACTTGTGCAATCTTGAGGAACACCAAAACAACACAGCTCTTTTTAAATTCCCAGGTATGACATTTTATTTAGTTGTTCAATAGCTTGTATGCAAAAGATTGATCACCTTTGGCCAAATTGTATGTATCACTGTATCTCTGAGAGGTCTGTTCATCAATCTTTCATCGCTTGAAGCGATAGTAAAAAAAATTTCTAGCCAGTTTACCGAAAATGTCACTGGGTGAAATGAGCAAGGTGTAGTCACTGGGGATACTGTCTGCCAGCAGTGAAAGGACTGTTGGGGCCTTCTGTCCAGGGCCGGCTCTACAATTGGGCAGCTGCCTAGGGCGCTGGGCTCTGGAGGGAACCAAATAGTCTGCCTATCACAATATTAAGGATGTTCCTGAAAGAGACATTCTTGTTGTACTAAATGCAGGTGACAGCTGTGGAACATCTAAGATGCTGCCTCCTCACTTCACCTGAGGGCTGGAAAGTGGGTCATGGTGGGGGAGGGTGGCTGCGGTTCAGTAGGCTGAAGTTTTGCCTAGGGTGCCGAAACGCCTTGCACCGGTCCTGCTTCTGGTGCTACGTATGTGTGAGCCGGCTTGTCAGATCGCACATGTGCAGTGGAACCTGAAGTCAATATAATGAACCCAAAAACTTACCGCCAAGTAAAAAATCTAACAAACATAAATGACTTGGTGAGTGATAAAATATACATTATATAATAACCTAAACGCTAGTCAATGTCCAGTCATATGTGCTGGTAATCCACAATTCCCAAGCTCATTTAATGTCCGGTAACCACTTACCTGGCGGCATCACATGTGGTACAACCGCAGGCTCAACTCTGCCCCTAGGGTTTGTCGCAAGTAATCTCATGTTCCTCCACTCCACCCTGGCACTTAGAACAGCGGCTGTGATATTGACTGTCTATGATCGCCAACATCACATGCTCTTTTTGCACCCCAGAATGCCTAGTGATTGGCATTCTAGGGTGATCCCTCTGTCTGACCACAATAAGTATTTGGAGGGGAACTGAAATTCCTCTCTGAGCAGCACTATATAATTGCAGATCGACTGCAGAGCGAGCTAATGTATGATCATCAGCCCCTCTGCTTCTTCCTGCTCAGAGGGGACTGATCAGTCCTCTCTGAGCTACATATTACTCACTCTGCTGTGCTCTGCATGTAAAGGAGGGGGAGGGTAGGAGGTGGCAGTGAACACTACAGGGGCATACATTTTTATAATCTAAATATATTGACCTATGGCCATAGGAGTTGGAATTGATGATAATTAAAGAATCTATGACACCACCTACAGATGTATTCACAAAAACCTTACCTCCGTGCCCTACAAGTCTCATTAAATATAATGCATGAGCGACGTGTGACTAGGTAGCACCTTTTTACCTTCAAATGCATCTTATACGCAAAGTGATGCAAATAGGACATACAAGCGGCTGTGACACTGTAATGTAGTGTTTTGCATGCAGAAACACCTGCAGTTGCACACAGAATATAGGCATGCCTCATACGATTTTAATCAGCAGAAGCTTGTGCATCCCATTCGCATTGCTTTGCAAATAAGACTTATTTGAAGGTAAAAAATTGCATGAAAAGATGCTCTGTGCTACCGAGTCACATCATGGCATGGCGTGAAAAGAAGGACTATTTAATGCACAAGGAAGTAAGATGTATGTGGACACATCTGTGGGTAGAATGTTTCAATAAAATATTTTTAAAAATAGATTTAAAACTATGTTTTTAGGCCAATTAAAATAAAAAATTGACAATTTCTTATGAATTTTTGGAATAAAAATTTGTCAGTCAAGTGGTTAACTACTATACAGACTACATTGAGGTTTTTTTAAGCTATTTTATTAAAATGGATCAACAATCTTGGCATCCAGATAAGATACAGTATATATTAAAGTCCATTTTGGAGAATAGTTCAATGCCACAAGGTTAAAAAAAAAGGAATAAATTAGGTTATCTGTACCAGCATTTGAACTTGAAATATTGAAATAAAACAGACTACATATTTTGCCAATGTACCTTGGGGAGAATTCAATCCCTATCGAGGTGTACAAGAAAATAAGCAATGTATTAAGCAGCAATGTGTGCAACAGAACTTTTATGTAATACGTAATGCTTAATTGATTTCCCATTGACTAACTGCGCTGAATATTCCCTTGCTGTGTGGCCATGTTTTGATATGACTTCCTACTCAATTTTTTATCTGACTTCCTCTGATGGAGATTTAAAATAATTGGAGTTCTATTTAAATGTGCTGTTTCTGTTATTTATTTGTTACTGCAAGATTAAAAGTCTCAAATTACATATGTAACTATATATGAGCTCTGGACAAAATCCACCATTTCGTATCAGTGCTGAAATCCATTAAGAAATATGTTGGCATACAGATTTCCTAATTTTTATATGAACCATTGATTTATCAGCATCAGTAACCAAAGACAATAAAAATAATTTCTCAACCGTCTAAACATTTAAGTTTCCGACATCCTGAGATCAAAATGGATTCAAATGCAAATTTTTACCTCTGATCAACAAAATAATATGTTAATTATGTCAAAACAATAGTTACTGTAATGTTTTGTCTTTATTATAAATAAAAACTGAAAACTTATTATAGAATTATTCAACCCTATCGCTAATAGACACCTAAATACAGTAAAAGTTGATTGAGTTGATTTTTTTTTTGTGCTAATAATTATAATGTTACAAAGTAAAATCTTACAAAATACTAAAGGGGGTGAATGTTTTGTAACAATTTTATATGCCATTGTAGTTTTAGGGCCACTAATAATTGACATTTAAGTGGAAACAATTTCAGGTAGTATTGCAGGTGTGACAATCCAGATTAAATTTATAAAAATGTCCAAAGTACAATATATCTAGTAATCTGGTTCCATTTGATATGAGAAATTCACTCCTGTTACAAAGACATTGTCACAGTGGGGATGTAGTTATGAGACCGGCGACCGTGATGCTGCCAGTTTCAATACCGACAGCGGAATCCCAACAAGGGACTTAAAATAGACATTGAAATACCGACACTTATCTTAATCCCGACGCTGGAATGCTGAAGGACGCCAGCATGAAAGAGGTAAGTCCGGGGCGCTCTTAGCGCTAGCTGCGTGGGGGGAGAGGGTTAAGTTTATGGAGTGCAGCGGTGTTAGGGTTTGGTTTTTTGGGGGGAGAGTTAGGATTAGGCACCCCTAGGGGGGAGGGATAGGATTAGGTACCACTGGGGGGTTTAGGCACTAAGAGGGGAGGGTTAGAATTAGGCATGAAGGGGGGAGGCTTAGGTTTAGGCATAAACAGGAAGGGTTAGGGTGCGGTTAGTGTTAGGCTACAAAAAGGGAGGGTTAGTGTTGGGGGGGTAAGGGTGGAGGGTAAGTATACTTACCCAACAGGATACCAACCATCAGGATGCCGGCATTACATACACATTCCATCACAGTGCAAGTTTGGGTATCTTACAAAACTCTGATGCTACAGCTATAGTACATTTCACATATCCACGTAAACTATTTGCTGTTATTCAGAGTTGGGTGAGATCCTCAAACTTGCTTCAGAATATTATTACATTTAGGCCATATATGGGAAGGTTAGTGCAAAACATAAAAGACTAAAATGTTTGTCACCTAGAAAAGACTTTAGAATCTAACATTATAATTTTTTCCCCTCTTTTCTAGATTGTTGGGAAAAAAACATCAAAGAAACGCATCTTAACTCCGAAATCATTTTCTCTTTAATTGTTTTATTATCCGTAATTACAATGTTTCTCAGTTACGTAAGTATATCTACATATGACATCAATACTATTTTCTTAACTAATTAACTTTTATGAGAGGTATCAAAGCACCAGTGATAAATGTAGAGGACTAATCTTTTTTATAAACAATTTATATTGTACCAAAATTATTTTAAACAAGGAAATGCAAACTAGAATACACTGACCATAAAAGCCCTTCACAACACTAAAATAAGCATTTTGATGTCAGTTGTCACCATTACCTCATAGGTCGATAAAGTCATCATAAGTGTTTAGTTTTCAATAACTACTTAAGTTGCATCAGCAAGTATCAGTGATTTTATTTTATAGTATAGCTACTTTACTTTTATTACATTGGATATTATTGGCTAGATTTACATTAGATTGTGTGTTAAACATTGACACAAAATGCAAACTTATTACTAACACAGTGGGTCTAACTTAGAGTTTGACGGAAGCAATTTATATGGCGTAAAAACTGCATATTAGGCACGTGTGCCAAAATGTGTCCATATATGAGTTTGTGCATATACTAGACTTGCAACTTTTTAAACCTGGATAATCATAATGTGAGTGGCCAGGAACAAATTGAGTGCACATTAAAAGTAAAAAATGTAGATGGAACTGTAGCATGGCCCTTTGAGATAAGATCTAATTAGACTTGGACTTCTCACTTGATGATTATGACATGCTATAATAAATTAGCTCTATGCATGTTGACCTCTTCAGCTGGTAGCACGTCACCACAACATCACACTATGCTATATCAAGTTGTGGCCATCTATAATGATTTCCTGCTTGTCATTTCCATATGGACTACTGCAAATTCCCGTTGGATATATAAAGCAGTAAATTATGGTGTTGGGATATTTAGTATTTTACAGCATTTTATATTTAACATTCAACTTTGACATTTATTGATAAGATTGCTACAATACTATTCATTCTGGTTTATAAAATATGACACGTTGGTACATTATGTTGTGTACAGATATAGAGTAATGCAACAATGGAGGCATTACATGCTTCATACTCTAACATGTGCCCAGAATATATATATATAGATATATATATATATATATATATATATATATATATAGATATATATCTCTATCTATATAGATATATATAGATATATATATAGATATATATCTCTATATAGATATATATAGATATATATATATTATATATAATATATATATCAAAAAGAACAAAATATAATTTTAGTTCTTTTATATAGATATCTGGTATAGGTTGAAATTCAATATAGATTAAACAACATTGTCAGACACACACTTTATTTGTACAATTTGTGTCTCTAATGGTGAGCTAACCATGGTATATAGATTTATATCCATATTTCTAAAACATTGTATTTATTTTAAAGAGTGACGTCAAATTCTTCTAGCACTTGGCTTTATTAATTCATGTTGCACAATGTTTCTATGCTACCAAAACACATTGAAATAGCATTGGCGCCTATATGAGGAATATACAGTACTATAGAAATGTAAAGACGTGATAATACCAGCCTTATGATTGTCAGAATTATAAAATTAAAAGTTTCAAATTTGCCATTTTAAATGTAAAAAGACAAGAACATGTTGTGCTGGCCAAGAAAAAATAGCATTTTCATTTTTTTTATTTTTTTTTCAAAGTGTGCTTTTAACGTCATTGGAAAGCACTGGTGTTAACCAAAAATTTCACATCTCAAAGGGCAAATATAATATTCTCCAGAAAGATTCAGTTCCCCTTTTATGCATTTCACTTTTCATCGCTGCATAGGAAAATGTCAGCAGCATGTTCTGCTTTTCTTCATTAGTATTTGGAAATGTAAAATAATAATCTCTTCCTAAATCAGTAGCATAATATGACAAACAGCATGTTTGCATGAGCAACTGCTTTTATTCAGTAATGAATAGATTACATATTTTATAGTACATACCTTTTTAAAACCATATATATACCTTTTTAGAATGATAAAATCTAAAGCTACAGAATACTGATTAATGTAATCAGTTATTTATTTAAGTGAAAGTATATGGGGTTTGGAATAATTTTCCTCTAGCAATTTGCTATCTAACCGGGCGCATACAATACTACTGGAAAATTCAGGTTTAATTAAATCAATGATCTGTGACAATTAGCTTGCATACAGCATATTACGTTGTTAAGCAGTGATCTGTAAATGCTTTCCTTTGTATTTCCCCCCAAATTGCTCAATATTTAGAGAAGTGATGTTCAGCTACAAATGGTTGCAGCAGAAAATTGTTCATGCCAATAAACTCAGCAGTGTGAAAATGTAATAAAGCTACATTTTAAAAATGTTATGTGTACGGTTACACTTGTCTAAAGGCAAACTAACTTATAGGTCTTAGCTAGAGCAGCTGTGACAAAATGTGAGGTCACCCATGTTCAGTGGAAAAGGCCAGCTGTCAGTCCAGTGGAAAGTTAGGAGTTATAGGTATTACAGGATTATTTGAATGGGTCCAGATCAGTACTAAACCCAATCAACAGCATGAACTGGAAGCAATAGCCAGTGTCTCTCACTTCAGTATTTTATACAGAAGAATATTTTTAATCTAGGCTAGAGGTTCCCAAGCACGATCCTCAAGACAAACAGTCCAGGTTATAAGGATAGCCATATTTGAGTACAGGTGACTAAATTAGTACTTAAGTTATTTTGATTTAACCATCTGTGCTCAACCATGGATATCACTAAAACCAGGACTGTTATGCTGGCCATACACCTACACGACCAGCATAAGATCAGATTCATCATATGATTTCCCTACGATTCCCCAGAGCTCCCTGGCAGTATCGGCAGCATATTTGTTGTTTTTCTTAGCACACGATCTGTCGTAAGATCGATCCTGTGTCTCACAGGCTCATAAGAGAAACAGTCATTGAAATGATTTGAATTGCTGCACGATGGATCACATGAACAAAATAAATGGCACGATCTGCACACGATGCGATGGACAAGATGTGCTGCACATCTGATCATAAAATCCGATTATAGGAGCTGCGGGAGCGCGCATCGGATCATATCTTACTAAAATAATACACGATTTTCACAAGATCCATCTTATGACTCATCGAAAATCAGGCAATCGGCCAGAAATCGTGTAGGTGTATGGGCAGCATTATTGTGCCTACAGGACCGAGGTTGGGAATCACTGATCTAGGCTGTAGATGGTTGATCTTCAGATGCTGCCAGCTTCACTATGTAGACAAAAGTGATAGGACACTGACAGCAAATAGATCAACAAGATGTTATTGACGTCAGTACTTTGTATGTCCACCACGTGCAGTGATTACTGCAGACACCCTTCTTGGCAACTGTCCACAAGTTCCTGGACAACAGCAGGTTGTGTGTTTGCCGTTCTGCCCTAAGTGCAGTAACCAACTGTGACACTGAAGAAGGTCGAGCCAGCCTAGACTGCACCCATTGCTCCAATTCGTCCCAGAGGTTCTTAATAGGATTAAGATCTGGACTCTGAAAATGAGAGAATACCTAAACGTGTATCAAGATCACAAACCTGTTAATCTACAGTATAACTGCATTTTCTTATGTGTATGTTGCATTTTTTTTCCACCTGATATGATGTGCCGCAGTAAATGTTCCCAATAGGCGGTACCTAAACAAATGCTGACAAATTACCGTCAGTTACAGTGGTGAGGCAGGTCACATGTGTTTTAGACTCTGTAATATGACTATGACTCTGTAATATGACTGACTGACTATGACTCTAATATGACTGACTCTGTAATTTGACTATGACTCTGTAATTTGACTATGACTCTGTAATATGACTATGACTCTGTAATAGATAGTTGACACAAGGCACATTCTATTTCTTTCTTACAGCTCTGCCTACAGAAAACGTTAAAACAGTCTGTCAATAGGAAACAAACTATATTATTGCATTGCAATGAACCAGAGAGAATTGAGCTTGGGTTGCATGAGGTAAAAACACTATAGTAATTCAGTAGGGCTCATTTACTAACTGAAAGCCACCTTTGGTCCTGCTCTTCATTATGATTTGTGCAAAAATTCAAATTCCTGCCAAACCCCAAATGCTTGTAGTACAAGATGGCAGCATTTGCAGAGAGACGGACATTTGCTCAGGCTGAGGAGGTGAGTTGGGCTAAATGCATATTTCTAGGAAAATTTCACTCTGCAAAATAACTGACATTTTACCTTAACTCATAGGTAGCAGGCTCTGGGACTTATCCTACACATTAAGTAGTGGGACTCCATGTTGCACTTTGTGTATGAAGCTTTGTATTCCATTTTACTATATACCGAACAGTGCAACACAATAAAAACAGTGTTAATATTCTCTAACTCTTGTTGTTCAATTAAGCCATAAATGAGGCTACACAGATTATATATCAATATTTTTTTAAGTTTTATTTAATGAAAAGGTTGGTACTAAAGCAGTAGGAGGTTGGTCTTTAATGGGATGTTTGCACAGTGCGCTTCTTCAGCTGTTTCCTCCAGTATAGGCCTAAACCTTAATGTGCTCTGTGCAGAACATCCAGTTTCGTTGGTGTGAAACCAAGGTGTTACGTGGTAGACCTTGAATGTGAATCATGAATTAGGACCTCTTCATTGAAATACAAAATTTGTAAGTCATATCAACCAATCAGTAACTTTATTTCATTGCACGAGACGGGTAAATTTAATTGCTGATTAATTGCAGTTGTTCAGTTAAAACTTCGAACCAAAATGAAATGTTAGTAAATGAGCTCTAATGATGTAAGAAGCATCATCTCCATGTAAAAGGCAGGTACTCTTTACAATGCTTGAACGTGGTGGAACATTCTCCATTTTGATGTATTGGTTAAGAAGAAAAGAGCAAGGCATTCTGAGAGAACAAGACCACCCATTGGGATGATATGTACTCTTCTGAGTAACTAAGAAAAGCAGCTCAACACCATGCAACAATGTATCATGTACTAGACTAGAGCTATTTAATTGAAGATTCATATTATAAATAAGCTATCAAATGTTTTATTTTATCCTTAAATGGATACACATATTGAATGTAATTGTCACTGTGTGATTGTTTACATGTGGTTCCTATCTGTTTTTGCCAAAACATAAATATACAATTTCATACTCTGGTCTACGCTTCCTTGTTCTGTTAAGTTTATTTAAAGCCAGAAATATGACATTTAATAATGTCATTTAATAAAGTTGACATTCACAAGACAGAAATGCATGACATTCGGCTTGTTTCCCAACTGTGATGAAAATATATGACTAAAAAACGTTCATTGTGTAATATTCTATTAAGACCTTTTGTGTGGGAGCTACAAAACTATGACATTTAAATAGGCAAGATGTAATAATCTCAATAGAAGCAATAAACTGGGGGGGATGTAATGGATGACAAATTTACAGCTACTTGTAAGTTTTACCATGAAGAAAAAGATAAGCTGCGCTACTGTGACTGGATAATGACATGTGCTTGATTAATCAGAAAATCACATTAGGCTCTCTGAATCAAAAATAAACAACATTTATTGGACATACAATAAAATTCATAAAATATAACTCTTATATGAGAGTATAGATCACAGTGATACAGTTGTTGCAACAACTCATATGGCCATTTAAAAAGTATCCATTTAGTAAATCATTACCCAGTAAGGGATTTATGTCCTTGACTTGAGTTCAATTTGTGAAAATAAAGGGTCAAATGCTCACCATTTTCCACATACAAATACTTTTGAATGTCCAGCAAATGCCTGATGTAGGTTGGCTTCCAACTGGCACTTGTAGTGTGCCGGAATTTGCTAATAGAAATAGCGCTGGAGACAGTGGAGTGTTCCGCAAGACTACATTGCACTCAGCAGTGAAGGAGCCGTGAATTGACCACCTAGCATATGAGGCTAAGTAGCGGCTGTGCTGAGGCCAGTGTCCGTCCGACACCGCGGTCTGTATGCCAATCTCCCGTTGCTGACAAGCAGTGTGTGGAGCGGCACTGTGCTACATCCTGGGCTGCCGGCTGCTGATGCTCCGGTCTAATCCGAAGCTCCCATGAGATCGATCTTGAAAAAGCTCCAAGAGGGCAGCGAAATGCGTCGAAGGGGTTAAGACTGTGAACAGTGTTCAGCAACTCTCAGCACATCTTGTTACCTGCCACCACCATCCACAAGTACACAGAGAAGCGGGAGCTCCGGATTAGACCAGAGCATCAGATGCTGGCAGCCCAGGACGTAGCGCAGTGCCTCTCCACACACTGCTTGTCGGCAACAGGAGATTGGCATATAGACTGCGGTGGTCGCCTCATATGCTAGGTGGCCAATTCATGGCTCCTTCACTGTTGAGTGCAACGTAGTCTTGCGGACCACTCCACTATCTCCAGCGCTATTTCTATTAGCAAATTCCGACACACTACAAGTGCCAGTTGGAAGCCAACCTACATCAGGCATTTGCTGAACATTCAAAGTATTTGTATGTGGAAAATGGTGAGCATTTGACCCTTTATTTTCACAAATTGAACTCAAATCAAGACATAAATCCCTTACTGGGTAATGATTTACTAAATGGATACTTTTTAAATGGCCATATGAGTTGTTGCAACAACTGTATCACTGTGATCTATACTCTCATATAAGAGTTATATTTTATGAATTTTGTCTTATTGTATGTCCAATAAATGTTGGTTATTTTTGATTCAGAGAGACTAATGTGATTTTCTGATTAATCAAGCACATGTCATTATCCAGTCACAGTAGCGCAGCTTATCTTTTTTCTTCATGGTTGTAGCTTTTTTCATGTCAGACTAGCAATTGACATTTAGGCTTTGCAGCACTGTGAACTGTGACAATTATATAAAAATATCTAGATATATTTCTATATTTATATTACAATATTATATTCTTACTACAATTATTACACTATTAGAACTGTGTTCTTTTGAGCGCCAGGCGTTGGCTGAGGACGTCTGTTTTTTGGACTAACTTCAGGTGATACAGTTTGCTCTACTTGTAAGTTTTACCTCTAAATTGGTGGATGTGTTACCCAGCAATTTAGAGGGTTAAAAATCAAGTTGCCAGTGATGCATGGCAGGTTTAAAACAGACACATCACTAGCGACTTATGCTAATAATAATAATAATAATCACACATGAGGTCACCCCATTCTACAACAAGTCCATGCTATTCAGCATAAAACTCTTGACCCATTTTTCTTTTTTATGCCTGAGTAGCATGGGCCAGATAGCTCTAATATCAGCCTTGAGAGGATTCTGGCAAATTCATGGTTTCCTTTGCATTAGCACATATAGAACTTTTTACCAAAAACTTGTTGGTCACATCAGTGGGTTTAACATTACCTGTGTGGAGAAATCTCAGATCATAAGAGAGGCAGTTTGAAGACTTTATAGAGTCAAAGCAGTAGGACAGTTCCAGCTAATGTAGCTGTATAGAAGATGTTGTTAATGTATGGCAATCTACTTTTACTGTATGTCTAATAGCTACCCATGAGGCACCTCTGTATCTCACCTGTTGCCTAATACTTTAGTCTTTAGGCAAACCCATTTTATTTATCAAAGTTGAATAACGTCTTTTCTACAAAATACTGTACAATATTAAGATGTCTGGTAATCTCTGTAGTGTTGGTCTCTCTCTCGTTCTCTCTATCTCTCGTTCTCTCTCTCACTCTCTCTCTCGCGCATTCTCTCGTGCTCTCTTTCATTCTCTCTCATTCTTTCTTGCTCTTTCATTCTCTCTCTCTCTCTCATTCTCTCTCGCTCTTTCATTCTCTCTCTCTCTCTCTTATTCTCTCTCGGTCATTCTCTCTTGTGCTCTCTCTCTCTCGTCTAGTTTACCAATGTTACAAAGGTAATAAGAATGTGGTAGGTATCAACAAAACTGCAGTAACTTTTACATGATTTGAGCATAAAACTGAGCTGATATTAGCCTAGGTCCCTATTCCCACTGTGAATAGAATAAAGGTGTCATACTCACCTGCAAGATCTCCATGATGTCAATGAGACCTCTAACATGATGGGGTGTTAGGACTTTTAAAATAAGTGTTTAGCCTGCTGAACACATCTTCTAATTGAAACAGTCCTTACCAGTGCTTGAATTTTAGTTAAACATGTACTGTATGTATTTTATGTCTATTGTATAATTCTTAAATTCTGCCAGGTGGGGTGGCACACACAACTACTGTTGTGTAGACATGCCTTTGACCTAATTGTGTTTGCATCTATATGCAAGTCTGAGAGAAATCCGCTTGCTGTCTCTGTAAGAGAATAAGAATGTGTGAAGAGTTTTGAAAAAAATGCTGATGTATGACAGCTCTCTGTTCTCGCGATATCGCTCCTCTCTTTTCTCCACACCATAGCAGAGAGGCAAGGGTTCCCACTTCCACAGATACAGTAAATAAACACTATGGGGCATAATCAATTAGGTGCGAAAAGTCCCGTACTTTTCACCGACTTGGCTGGTTTTCTATGCGGAAAAGTATCACGCTCGTCCCTGCTTATGCCCGTATTCTATTACAAATCGGCGAAACGGGACCCGGCGAATTCATACCTGGCGAAAAGTCCTATCAGATTTGGAGAAATCAGCCTGACACCCCCCAAAAGAAGCACTGACATTGGGGATCACTATAGATACCCCCAAATAGGCCTGCTGAAGGTATTTGGGGTACTTAAATTGGCTCAGTAGCTGCTAATTAGCGTCTTTGCAAAACTGGTGAAGAATAGCATTTAGCAGGTTTTTTTGCAGAAAATAAGTAGTCCCAGCAAATTTGGGGTACACGAAAATGAATGCAAGCATATTTTAAAGTTGCTAAAGTGAAGTTTTAAAAAACTATAAAAATCCACCTGTCGCAAGCCCCTGCAATTCTAAAAACACCTGGGGCATACTTAGGGGACCCCCCTGGAGTCCATTTCGCTAGTTTTTACATTTGTCCCCCAACTTTGTACTTTTTCGCACCCTTTTTCAAAGTAATTTTTTGGGTGTTAAGTATTTTTGAAACTTTTTTTTTTACACAGTTTACCTTTGGGGGGCTGGCCCAAGGGTGCAGGGTGGTTCCCGCAAGTTTGCACCCCAAAATCCCAATTCTGCACTTTTTTTCGACAGCTTTCATAGGCAGTTGCTTATATGCACGCAATTGGTCGATTGTTGCGTACTGCATCGCACTGTGTGAGCCGGCCGCTGTGATTGGGACTGTGATTGCAGAGGATATACAGACCCATGGCAGAGTTATTGACAGGAAGTGCCATTTGTGGGTGGTGACGGGGGGTGGTCGGGTGAACGCAGGCATGCCAGTGCGTTGGGACGGCGTTGCATGGGCATGCATAAAATAGTCACTGCGATTCCAGACGCAGCCTGAGGCCTTTTAGCGTGCGCTGAAGTAAGCAATTCCTGAGTGTGACCTGCCTGGCGAGGGGCAAAACACAAAGGCTGTTCTAGAGCTCAACCACAAAGCTCTGCTCTGTCAAGCAGCAGCTCACAATGTGGGTTCTGCTCCCCATAAAAATGATTAAAATAAAGACAAACAAAATGGAGCACTCAGCCTGAGAGGATTGATGAGTACAGAACAATATCCTTTAATAAACAGCAATTTAAAACATATACTAGCAGCACCTAAATTGCATCAGCAGTGATAAATAGAAAAAGAAATTAATGAGTTAATAAGTAAGCCTAACTATTGGCTATAATGGTTCCATGTACTGAGTGACTGTCCATTCAAATAAGTCATACTATTTAGATACAAAATATTGTGGATGTAGAGAATCACTGTAACCAGCTTACAGTCAGGTGTGTCCCAATGATCTAAGAGATCGTAATTAATGGTTAACAGGAGATGTATTAGTGAGATCTCTTACAGCATGATGTCCCTTTAAAAGGTAACGGAGAGGGAAATAAAAAGTCCTGTGCAGGGTGCTGGTTCCACTATTAGACTATACTACTGCAGTATGTGTTATTTATATATGCAGTTGTTGCGGCTATGGTTCTAACGTAGAGAGCATCCTGTGTTAGAAGGCAAGATCCCAGCCACTGGAATACCCGGCACTCCCTGTAAGGGGAAGCCTGTTGTAGTCCTGCTGGTATACCGGTTAGCCGAGATAGAGGTTAACGATGGGGCTGTCGAGGGCCATTGAGAGGGGCTTGGGTGTCAGCAATGTTGATTTTGTGCTGGCCCACCAGCTGATTACAGCTGGCACACAGGCAGGCTGTAATTGGCATCCCAGCCCCTAATCACACCTGCTGGCTGCTGATGGCACACTGGTGTCAGGCGGGAGGCTGCTGGAGGGACACGGGGAGGTGAATTGCTGGGGGGGCATGTGTAAAGGGCACTACTATTGTGTGGAATAATGTGTTATGTGGGGCACTACTGCTATGTGGCATAATATATAAAGGGTATGATGTGTAAGGTGCATTACTGTATGGCATAATGTATAATGGGCACTACTACTGCATGGCATAATGTGTATAAAGGGTACTACTATGTGGCATAACCTGAATGAGCTCTGTGTGGCATAACCTGAATGGGGTTTGTGTGGCATAATGTGAATGGGCTTTGTGTGGGGGCAAATGTATGGGATTTTTTTACCTCTGGGGGGACCCTTTTAAGATCTTGCTATGTGGCCCACAGAATTCTACTTATACCCTTGCATTCAAACGCAGAGGTTCTGGATTTAAAAGTACTTGCATGAGTCATCAAGTTTGCTCAGATTGAGGTGAAAGGAATACTTTTGTAGCTTTCCCAGGTTTTTGGCAGACTGCCAATTCGCATTGGAGCCAGCCCCGGAACCTGTGTAATTTAAGTGTCCCCAGTTTTAGGGTTTGTGTGAGAATGTGTGGCCCAGAATAAGTTCAAACCTAGTCAAAAACCTAATCCTTGTCAAACCACCACCATGCTAAAATTGTTGGAGTTAGGTCCAAAACTCTGTCATGCATAAAGAACACAACAGATAGACACACTTTCTCACTTATTATATACATCATTGGCCCAATATTTTTTTCTGTATTGTAGCCTCCAGAATAAATACGTACCTGAAATCCTCTTGTATTTATCCAGTGTCATTGACACATTACACCATCAAGTAAGACATAAGCCGGGTACACACTAGACCATATGTCATGCGATCGGCCAGTATGTACCTGCTATGTCGCTGACAATGCGTGCTCCCGTCTCACATGCATGGTAGTCGCATACAAAATCGCATATTGTCTACCTAGGCACACTATATTAATAATTGTGTTGCAAAGGAATTGGTAAAAAGTTGAGAATTAAGTAAAATAATAAAATACCCAAATAGGTATACACAGGCACTGGAATGAGCTGTTGATCTAGCAGCTACTATAATAAGGGATCGTCACTCCCTATATAATAGAAGACACCAACACAGATAGTAGAGCTATAAATAAATATATAAATAAATAATAAATACAATTTGGTGCCAATGAAAATGAGCAATAATTTAATAATTAAAATTGCATGGTATTCACCATGTTGAACTAGGGTATAAAATGAACATATACAATAATGACAAACAATCTCACCCACACTTTTAGGTTTGGAGTGTCCAGATGATAATGGACTGATTAGTAGGTTCTTATAAAGTTAGCCAATTGAAGAATAAAGATGTTTAAAGCAGTGTAATCCTCCTGGTATCCGCTAGAGGGATGTCCCTTAGTCAACTCACTGGGTCCTCAATATTGCGGTGTCCATGGGAAACAGATTATTGTCCAGCAGAATGTATCTCCTTTATAGCTGGTGGCTTAACTTTAAGGAACTCAATTGGTACAAAGCAATATGCTTTTGTAGGCATCCGCTAGAGGAAGATCCCTTTTGATGACAAATCAATATAGTAGGTCCTCAAAATATTGCGGCGTCCATCAACAAGCAACTGGCCATTGGGTGATATAGAGCTCCTCCGTGGCTCAATATATGTGAACCCAAGAGTTAGAAATATGGAAAAGATTTCTGGACTGCACAACATGACTATATATACAATGGGAGGTGCTACCTGATGAGACTAATTGCAGGCACAGAGACAGACAAAATCTCAGGTGCACAACTCCAAATCATCAATAATATATATAAATGCAATAAAATTTTGCAATCAATAGAGGTTTTTAGCATAATCATGGCCAAGCTTATGGGCCTACCCACCATATCCAGGTAACCTCTTTCGGGTAGGTCCCTAACATACTAAGGTTCAAATCCAGAGTGCAGGACCCCCCAAAACCAGCCAGGCTAAGCCGCCCCAGGGCACCACCATAGTAAGAAAAGTGCATCCAGGTGCAGCTTTATCAAAGGTACTTTGATTAAGCTGCACCTGGATGCAGTGAAACGCGTTAGAACTCATTGAATTATCATTCTCACCAACTACCTTGACTTGGACTCACCCAATTGTTATTTCTAACTCTTGGGTTCACATATATTGAGCCACGGAGGAGCTCTATATCACCAAACGGCCAGTTGCTTTTTGATAGACGCCGCGATATTTTGAGAACCTACTATATTGATTTGTCATCAAAAGGGATCTGCCTCTAGCAGATGCCTACAAAAGCATATTGCTTTGTACCAATTGAGTTCCTTAAAGTTAAGCCACCAGCTAAAAGTTTTTTTGTACAAGCGGCACTACAGGGGCCTTATATGGGGGCACTACTACAGGGGCATTATATGGGGGCACTACTATATGATTTCCTTCCTTTCAAATCAAGGGGGTAACGTCGGCGTATCTAAATATACTTTGGGGTAAAAGGTAAAAAAGTTCCGACTCCTGGCTTAATTGGAGTCTCTCCCATAGTTCCGAGGAGCAGCCGGGCGGACAGGACGGTGGCGGATGCAGGAGCGGGGATTAAGCTAAGTGGTTTTTTTTTTGCACAAGCGGCACTACAGGGGCATTATATGGAGGCACTACTACAGGGGCATAACTATGGGGGCACAACTACAGGGGCATAACTAAGGGGGCACTACTACAGGGGCATTATACGGGAGCACTACTAAAGGGGCATTATACGGGGTACTACTACAGGGGCATTATATGGGGGAACTACTATATGATTTCCTTCCATTTAAATCAAGGGGGTAACGTTGGCATATCTAAATATATTTTGGGGTAAAAGGTAAAAAAGTTCCCTGACCCCTGTTCTAGAGCATACATTATGCATTTGTTAAGCCCATACATGCTCCACACAAATGTTAAAGTCTACTGTACATAAATTAATATTAATGCTGTTGACATTGCCTTGAGTAATATTAATGCTACAAATAATATGACAAATATTTTAAACCAATGGTTTTTTTTTAGCATTGTAAATTCCTATATCCAACACAGTTACTGTTAATATATGTGCAACAATTGCAAAGTAATTAGCAACATATAACCATAATTACATTTGATTCGATGAACACTGTAACAGAATAATACAGAAATGCCTAGCGGTTCTGAGCTCTTTCTTTGATCTCAAGAATTACATTTTGGCCTAGCTGCCAATAGGGTGAGAGGTAAAGATAAAAGGAACTACTGTTACTTGTGAAATATGCATTAGACACAGAATTCATATTATGACCACAATCTAAAAGTAAGATGACTTGAAAAATACACAATATACTTACTTGTCACTGTTCCCAGTGGTTAAACTCTCTATAGAAACATAGAATTTGACGGCATAAAAAAAACATTTGGCCAATCTAGTCTGTTCTTTTTTTTTTTTTTTTAACCTATTTGGTAACCTCAACCCTATTTGATCCTTAGTTCTTTGTAAGAATATCCTTATACCTATTCCAAGCAAGTTTAAAATTGCTCTACTGTCTTAGCCTCTACTACTTCTGATGGGAGGCTATTCCACTTATCCACTACCCTTTCTGTGAAATAATATTTCTCCAAATTTCCTCTGAACCTACCTTCCTCTCAGTAACATAGGTTTAGGGAGACACATAAAACAGACAAGATCAGTGTCGGACTGGAGCATGAAGGGCCCACAGGGGTAATGCAATGGTAGGACCCACTGAAGGGAGTAAAGCTGAAGGTGTGGTTAGCCGATTGAGGGGGAGTGACAGAAAGCATTGTAATGCCATTATTATACAGAGAGCGTCGCAGTGACTGCCATATAATATAGAAACAACGCAATGAACACCATATAATCGAGAGAGCAGTGATTGCCATATAATACAGGGAGAATCACAGTGAACACCATATAATGCAGAGACCATCAGTGACCCATAATATACAGTAGCACAGATAATATGAATACAATCCCCACTACCACCACTACGCACATAAACACAGCCTGAAGTGACTGTACACCTACTGCCGCCCTCAGGTCCTGCTCAGACTCCCACAGCATGGTTATTCTAGCTGTAGTGTGTGTGACTGTACAGCACTGTGTGTTGATGTCTATGTACGCACGTGGCTCTGGGAGTTGTAGTTCTTATGCCCAGACATCACTACTTCCCAGAACCGTGTGCAGAGTACGGAAACACTGCAACTCCCAACATGCCTCATGCCTGTGTAACGGTAGACTGGCGTCGCCAGAGACAAGAATGCACCAGACTGTAAAAAGTACCTGAACCAAGTCAGCCAATTGGAGAACAGTTGTTTAATAGTACAGTCCATTCCAAGCATCTCCAACCTCCTCTCCTCTGCCAGAGCACAGTAGATACAGCAGTGCAACAGTGTGACATATAGTGTGCCCAGTACCTGTCCCCTCTAGCCCCCGTCACTGATCCTCTGTACCCAGTTAATGCCCTTTAAAAAATAGTTACCATCAGAACGCCATTGACTGGTTAAAATACTACTTTTGAAAGAAAAACATTGATGATCTGCAACCATCACATTTCAGTGTCCATCCCTATTACACTCTAAACACTACATACTACCTGATAATACACAAACACACACACAGACAAAAGAATATACAGGACATACTACACGGTGTGCAACACATCTATAGCAGTAGGCAGGTTACACTACACAGCACACAATCACATATATAACAATGCAAAGGTCCTAGTGTACATTACATAGAGACATATATAACAATACAGAGGTCACACTAGAGACAATACACAACACAATCACCTATAGCAATGCATAGGTATCATTATATAGTGTACAACACACCTGGGGTTTGGTTCGGGATGCCAGCGGTCAGAATCCTGATGCCAGCATCCTGACAGGGTTAGGATACCTAGGGCCGGCAACACACACATATATATATATATATATATATATACACACACACATACAAGGCACACACCGGAAAAAAATAGGGGGACGTGGTCTTGTGGGAAAAGACTTACCCACGAGTTACACCCAATTTTTGTCACGCTGGATGCATGCCCAGCACTTCGGGAGCTGGTATGCATGCCCCCAGTCCCTCTCTCCTGTGAATAGATGTGGCGCACATGTGCACGCCATTTATTCTATCCCCCGCTTGCTGAAAACAGTGTTGTTTTTTTTTACACTGAGCATAGATAGGCTACTATGCAGGTGTATGGAAGTCACCCATTGTCACTGTGACCATCGCTATGGGTTATGGCGAATCACCAAAGCCACGTGTCATGACTGTATGTATTTTGTGTGCCCCGGGTAAAGTGTGCTCATGGTCTATGCGCCACAACCTGACCGTGAGAGTGGTGTGTATTATTATAATTCCCCTAAAGAAAATATTTCAGGAATGTCTGCTTGCTATGAATTTGGACAGTACTGTATGTCAAAACTGCATTGCATCAACAACTGAGAACCAAATGGCCAAGTGCTACCTAGCCTTTGAAGACAAAGGTTCATGAAAGGAGTGCTTTGCCCTTCACCCTAGGGGGCCCTTGTTCCTGGCCTATGCACAGACAGCCCGGCTCAGTTTTACTGCCATAAACAGACCTTTCCAAGTCAGGGAGATATGACACTTGAGTCCTGGTTTACTACACAGATCTGAATAGAAAAAAGGACAGTGCCTTTTGAGCCCAGAAAGGGTGGGGGCTGCTGGGGGGTGAGCGTGGTTGGGGTACAATAAAAGCCAGCCACCCCTGTTCCACTGTGTTCACTCTTCAAGGGAGTAGCTGAGAGCTAGGAGTGCTCCCCATATCGGTCTATGGTGGTCTACCTCCCCACAGATCCCCTAAGATAGGGGTAGGATAACTTAGGATTCTGACTCTTTATCATTTTCTTTCACTTGAAATCATTCTGTGCATTTATAACTGTATATCTTGTTTATTCCCCTGTTTTTCCTTGAAATTTAACCCTGGAGATATTTTCTCAATAAATCTTAAAACTTTATCAGCGTTATCTCTGTGCTCTAATGAATTCACGTGCCTGGAGAAGCCCAAGCTACATTTGTGTAATAATTGTGCATTTAAGTGTGATTTAAGTGTCTGGCGAATGCAAGAGCGCTATTCAAATACTCTTCGAGGTGGCAGCTTTAGTAAAACCCACATCACAACTACCCGTATGCGTCAGGTTGGCGTATCTGAGCGCAGGCTGGGGTGCGGTGTCGTGACAGTCACAAACACACACACACACACACAAACCTACACAAATCAGTCATACATTGTCTCACATACACACACAGCAGTCAAACATTGTCACATATCAGTCGCCAATTGTTTCACACACAGCAGTCAGCCATTGTCACACAGGGGTAATATATAATAAAACCACACCATTAGCATTATAAGCCCAACGCCTGTGCTTCAGACTCAGACATGTCTGTTACTGCAACACACTGTAAATCTGTCACTGCCTGTGTGTGTCTGTCACTGCCTGTGTGGCCCTGGGCAGGCCAGCCAGCCCAGGGCCAGGAGGGACTTGGTCATAGGCTGCAATGGGCGGGTGATTCTGCTGGCTGCCGCTTCAGCCCACAGCACTGGCAACATGAAGATGGCTGCCAGCACCAATGATCCTTCCCCAAATGCGGACTGTGGCTCCTTTCCTCATCTCCCCCACCGCGGCATCCAGCAATGTTTGCGCGCTGCACCTGCAGCGTGACGGCATGCTGACACATTGCTCCTTACAAGCAAGGAGCTGCCCATTTAGAAGTGCGGTGCAGCTGTGTCACAGTGACACAATCTGCCCACCACCCGCCCCGAGCCCACCTGCCGGCTGCCTTGTAGTGTTAAATAATAAATTTGCATTGTTGCAGGCTGTTCTGAACCTCGGGGCCCGGGACAGGGGTACCCTTTGTACCCCCCTTTCGCTGGGCCTGAGGATACCTCCATCTCTCCCTAACTCTCCCTCCCCGCTGCCTAAACCTAACCTCCACCATAGTGCTTAAACCTCCCTCTAATGCCTAAACCCTAACCGCGAACCCTCCCCCTAACCACAGTATTTACCAGCGGTCAGGATGCTGGTGCCAGGATTCTGACAGGTGTTGGGATTCCAGCGCCAGCATTCTAAGTGCTGCCATCTCGACTGTCAGGACTAGAACTACATTCCCACACATACACATTTATAACAAAGCATTAGTTACACTACACAGTGTATAACACATTTATATGTATAACAACATACAGGTCACAGTTACATAACAACCACCTACTACAATACATAGGCCTCACTATAAAGTGTACATAACACCTCAATTCTATCCCACTCCCCCCCAAACCCCCACTCACCTCTTGCAGATAGATCTTTCAGCTGCAGTCACTGAGCAGGCAGCAGGAGGCAACAGGTCCCGCAGGAGCAGCCATGAGACAAGTCAGAGGCAGGGTGATCGCTGTGGATGTAGTGTTCACAGTGGAAGTCAGGTCACTGAGGGCTACAGGTCAACATTCCTGGCTCTGAGGACTGATGCAGGCAAGACAGGCTGGGTGACTCTATAAGAGCCCAGGGACCTCCCCTGCTGCGCTCTCAGTATGTGTCCTTTTGAAGCCCCCCACACCTTCCTGTGCTGAGGCCACTCCCCCTTCTGTGCTGAATAGCTCACACACATGCCTGCTTTTAATCTCTGCCGCCGATTAATGTACAAACTATTATTTTACATGGCCCTGTGCTTCTGACACAGACAGGACACATGCTGTGCAGTTTCCCCCTGAACTCCCTCCACCACTGGAGCGATCATGGCCCGCTAAGCCCCACCCCCTCACTAAAAGGGGCATGGCCTCAGAGCTCTGGGGATCACCAGGGAATTACCCGACTCCCCGCTGTGCCAGTCCAAGCCTGGACAAGTTAGTCCAGAAATCCTTTTAAAAGATGACACTTTAATAACAAGTTGCACTTACGATCTACAGAAGAAATACAGCTTATAATATCTCGACACTAGCAAACAACATCTGTATGAGGTGCTGTCTGTGATTCCAGATGACAATAGGTAACAGATAGGACCTGTTCCAGATGCCTGATCCACCGCACAGAAACACCACCACAAACAGCCAGTCCTTTTTGGAATTCAGAAATACAGGTTGAGTCTCCCATATCCAAAATGCTTGGGACCAGGGGTATTTTCAATAACGGAATATTCCGTATTTTGGAATAATTGCATATCATAATGAAATATCTTGGGAATGGGACCCCAATATACACACAGAATGCATTTCTGTGTTATATACACCTTATACACATAGCCTGCAGCTCATTTTATACAATATTTTCAATAATTTTGTGGCTCAAGCAAAGTTTGTGTACATACATGAAATTAATTTATGTTTCATTTACACCCTATACAGACAGCCTGAAGGTAATTTTATACCATATTTTTAATAATTTGTGCCTTAGACAAAGTTTGTGTACATTGAACCATCAAAAATCAAAGGTTTTATTATCTCAGTCATGCCAAAATTATTCCGTAATTCGAAATATTCCGTATTTTGGAATATTTGGATATGGGAGACTCAACCTGTACAGGCAGAGCCACACTTAACGCATTTCAGACCTATCCGGTCCTTCATTAGAAGCGTGACCATGGCTCTGTAGGTAATCCTTATATACCCTAACATACGGGACAATCAACTGTCTCTCATCTCAAGTCTCTCACCGCTAGTCGGCATTCTCCACCCAGTACGCATAAGCAAGATGGGCACTTGCATTCCAAATTCGGTCCACGATACCCGGAAGCAGTCTCTTACATTCCCAGTATATTAAACTCCTTAAAGCGGCTCCACATTAAATGGAAACCTTCTATACTGTACATTAAGCAGCTTCCAAATAGATATATCAGTTCTTCTGGCAATATTCCATATATAAATCGAATGGGGTGTCCAAATCGTTAGTAATTGTCCCGTTACCATATTAAAATAATTTTTAGGGTAGTCCTCTTAAAATGTCCATATGGATATACAGGTTGAGTCTCCCATATCCAAAATGCTTGGGACTGGGGGTATTTTGGATAACGGAATATTCCGTATTTTGGAATAATTACATACCATAATGAAATATCTTGGGAATAGGACCCCAATATACACACAGAATACATTTATGTGTTATATACACCTTATACACACAGCCTGCAGGTCATTTTATACAATATTTTCAATAATTTTGTGGCTCAAGCAAAGTTTGTGTACAGAAATGAAATTGAACTATTAAAAAGCAAAGGTTTCATTATCTCAGTCATGTTAAAATTATTCCGTATTTCGGAATATTCCGTATTTCAGAATATTTGGATATGGGAGACTCAACCTGTATATACAAAAAAAACATAAAAACAATAGATTAAAAAAGTAAAATATTTATTAAAAAGCAGGACTAGGAAGTACATATAATAAAGCAGCTTTATCATGAATATGCAAAAATAGGAGAAGGTGCAAATTTGTGCTAAAGTGCAACTGAGGGTAGAAAGAGGGGGGCAACATAAAGAAACATTTATACACACATTTTAATTAGGGGTGTGCACCGGCCACTTTTCGTGTTTTGTGTTTTGGTTTTGGATCTGGATCTTTCTTCTTGTTTTGGATCTGGATTGGTTTTGCCAAAACCACCCTTCCGTGTTTTGGGTTCTGGGTTTTGTGTTTTGGATCTGTATTCTTTTTTTAAAAAAGCATTAAAACAGCTAAAATCACAGAATTTGTGGGTTTTTCTGCTCCTATGCTATTATTCACCTCAATAACCTTAATTTCCACTCATTTCCAGTCTATTCTGAACACCTCACACCTCACAATAGTGTTTTTATGTCCAAAAGGTTGCACCGAGGTAGCTGGATGACTATGCTAAGCAATACGAGTGGGCGGCACAAACACGTGGCCCATCTAGGAGTGGCACTGCAGTGGCAGACAGGATGGCAGTTTGAAAAACTAGGCCCCAAACTGTACATAATGCAAATGCAAAGAAAAAACAAGAGGTGCAAGATGGAATTGTCCTTGGGCCCTCCCACCCACCCTTATGTTGTATAAACAGGACATGCACACTTTAACAAAGCAATCATTTCAGCGCCAGGGTCTGCCACACAACTGTGGTTGAAATGATTGGTTCGTTTGGGCCCCCACAAAACAAGCTGGCAATTAATCTGTCCCTGCACAAACTGGCTCTACGGAGGCAAGATGTCGTCCTCATCCTCCTCATCCACCGATTCCTCACCCTCTTCAGTGTTGTGTACATCCTCATCCTCACAGAGTATTAACTCGTCCCCGCTGGAATCCACCACCACAGGTCTCTCTGTATGTTCTGGAGGCTGGTCTCACTAGAAGAGTTGATAATTCATTTTTATGAACATCATCTTCTCCACATTTTGTGGAAGCAACCTCCTACGCCTTTCGCTGACAAGGTTCCCGGCTGCACTAAACACTCTTTCGGAGTACACACTGGAGGGGGGGCAACTCAGGTAAAATAGAGCCAGTTTGTACAGGGGCCTGCAAATTGCCTCTTTTTCCTGCCAGTATAGGTACAGACTGTCTGACATGCCTACTTGGATGCTGTCACCGATGTAATCCTCCACCATTCTGTCAATGGTGACAGTATCATATGCAGTGACAGTAGACATGTCAGAAATTGTTGCCAGGTCCTTCAGTCCGGACCAGATGTCCAAACTTGGTCCTGCCTGCCCTGCATCACCGCCAGCGGGTTGCTTAGGATACCTAAGTTTTTTCCTGGCAGCCCCAGTTGCGGGAGAAAATGAAGAAGGAGCTGTTAACGCGTCACGTTCCGCTTCAGCTGACAGTGTTTTCACCAGCAGGTCTTTGCACCTCTGCAGGCTTGTGTCAGCCGGAAAGAGAGACACCACATAGGCTTTAAACCTAGGATCGAGCACGGTGGCCAAAATGTAGTGGTCTGATTTCAACAGATTGACCACCCTAGGATCCTGGCAAAGCGAATGAAGGGCTTCATCCACAAGTCCCACATGCCGAGCGGAACCGCTCCATCTTAGCTCCTCCTTCACTTTCTCCAGCTGCTTCTGCAAAAGCCTGATGAGGGGAATGACCTGACTCAAGCTGGCAGTGTCTGAACTGACTTCACGTGTGGCAAGTTCGAAGGGCTGGAGAACCTTGCACAACACGGAAATCATTCTCCACTGTGCTTGAGTCAGGTGCATACCCCCTCCTTTGCCTATGTCATAGGTGGATGTATAGGCTTGAATGGCCTTTTGCTGCTCCTCCATCCTCTGAAGCATATAGAGGGTTGAATTCCACCGTGTCACAACCTCTTGCTTCAGGTGATGGCGGGGCAGGTTCAAGAGTGTTTGCTGGCGCTCCAGTCTTTGGCACGCAGTCGCTGAATGGCGAAAGTGGTCAGAAATTTTTTGGGCCACCCAAAGCGTCTCCTGCACGCCCCTGTCGCTTTTCAGAAAATTCTGCACCACCAAGTTTATTGTGTGAGCAAAACATGGGACATGCTGGAATTTGCCCAGATGTAATGCCCGCACAATATTGGTGGCGTTGTCAGATATCACAAATCCCCAGGAGAGTCTAAGTGGGGTAAGCCACTGGGCGATGATTTCCCTCAGTTTCTCTAAGAGGTTGTCGGCGGTGTGCCTCTTACTGAAACTGGTGATATACAGCGTAGCCTGCCTTGGAATGAGCTGGCGTTTCTGAGATGCTGCTACTGGTGACGCTGCTGCTGTTGCTGCGTAAGGTGATACATCTACCCAGTGGGCTGTCACAGTCCTATAGTCCTTAGTCTGCCCTGTTCCACTTGTCCACATGTCCGAGGTTAAGTGGACATTGGGTACAACGGCATTTTTCAGGACACTGAGGACAATTTTTCTGACGTTTCTGTACAGTCTCGGTATCGCCTGCCTAGTGAAGTGGAATTTGGACGGGATTTGGATCCGGGAACACACTACCTCCATCAATTGTCTAAATCCCACTGCACTAATGGCAGATACCGGATGCACGTCTAACACCAACATAGCAGTCAAGGCCTCAGTTATACGTTTTGCTTCAGGATGACTGCTGTCGAACTTCATCCTCCTCGCTAAGGACTGTTGGAGGGTCAATTGTTTAGTAAAAGTAGTGGTGTTCCTACTTCCTCTCTGGGATGATGAATGACTCCCAGCAGCAGCAACAGCAGCAGTGGCAGCAGGAGGCGACGCAATGCAGGATCCTCCGGAGGAATCCCGGATAGGAGAGTCAGTCATGCCAGTGACATGGCCTGCAGGACTACTTCCGATCCTGACTAAGGAGGAAATTGATGAGGAGGGAGTTGACGGTGTGGTTTGCAGGCACTTGGATACAACAGGACAACAGGATTTAGGTGTCCCTGGACTGCTTACTGTCTTAGTCAAAGTTTCAGAACTTAACAGTAACTTTTTATGAACGCGCTGCAGGTGCCGTATAAGGGAGGATGTTCCTAAGTGGTTAACGTCCCTACCCCTACTTATTTCACCTTTACATATGGTACATATGGCAAGACAGTTGTTGTCCGGATTTGGATAGAAATATTGCCAGACGTGGAATGTTTGGTCTTCTGCCCAGGCATGACCGTGATGGGCTTTTTCATCCCACAGACAACAAGTGTCTCCCCCGGAGCCTGATTTAAACAAACCACATCACCATCAGAATCCTCCTCGCTAACTTCCTCCTCGCGCCAGCTACACCAGTATCCTCATCCAGTTGTACTTCAACAGTGACATCTTCAATTTGCATATCAGCAAGAGGACTGTGGGTGCTCCTTTCAGCACTTGCAGAGGGCGTGCAAATGGCAGAAAGAGCCACCTCTTCCCGTCCAGTGCTGGGAAGGTCAGGCATTGCAACCGCCACCACACTTGGACTCTCCTTGGGGATTTGTGATATCTTCTTAGAATGCACAGTTCTTCGCTGTGCTTTTGCCAGCTTAACTCGTTTGATTTTTTAGTGGGAGGAGGGCTTCCATCGTCATGTGAAGCTGAACCACTAGTCATGAACATAGGGAAAGACTTTAGCCATTCCTTGCCACTCCGTGTCGTAAATGGCATATTGGCAAGTTTACGTTTCTCTTCAGATGATTTAAATGTTTTTTTGAAGGTCATTTTCCTGAACTTGGTCATTTGGGATTGTATGTGCCCTCTACTATGACATTGGGCATCGGCCTTGGCAGACGACGTTGAAGGCATGTTATCGTCTATGTCATGACTAGTGGCAGCAGCTTCAGCACTAGGAGGAAGTGTTTCTTGATCTTTCTCTATTTTATTTTTATCGGAGAAAGTTTGGTCCTCCATTTATGTTATATTGATATATACGTGCGGCTAAGGCGCACACAAACACAGAAAATAATTTTTTCTTTTTGTTGGAGACTAGTGCACTTTGTGGGTTACACCACCCTTTAAGAAATGAGCCAGCTGGCCCTTTACTTATGGGACACAGGCGCACGCTTGGCGCTGCTCCTTTGTTAATAAACGTGCAGCCGCAGTGCACACAATTCACAAACACAGTAAATTCTTTTTTATTTTGTTTGGAGTGCCCTTTGGGAGTTACAGCACCCTTTAGCAGTCAATCCAGCTGGCCCTTTATGGGACATAGGCGCACGCTTGGCACTACTTTGTTGATGCACGTGCGGCTACTGCGCACACAATTCACAAACACAAAAAAAAATATTTTTTAATTTTGTTTGGAGTGCCCTTTGGGGGTTACAGCACCCTTTAGCAGTCAATCCAGTCGGCCCTTTATTTATGGGACACAGGCGCATGCTTGGCACTACTTTGTTGATGCACGTGCAGCTACTGCGCACACAATTCACACACAAAAAAAAATATTTTTTTATTTTGTTTGGTGTGCCCCTAGGGGTTACAGCACCCTTTAGTGGTCAATCCAGCTGGACCATTATTTATGGGACACAGGCATACGCTTGGCACTACTTTGTTGATGCACGTGCGGCTACTGCGCACACAATTCACAAACACAAAAAAATATTTTTTTTTATTTTATTTGGAGTGCCCTTTGGGGGTTACAGCACCCGTTAATGGACAAGCCAGCCGGCCTTTTACTTATGGGACACAGGCACACGCTTGGCGCTGCTCCTTTGTTGATGCACGTGCAGCCACAGTGCACACAATTCACAAACACAGAATTTTTTTTTTTATTTTGTTTGGAGTGCCCTTTGGGGGTTACAGCACCCTTTAGCGGTCAATCCAGCTGGCCCTTTATTTATGGGACACAGGCATATGCTTTGCACTACTTTGTTGATGCACGTGCGGCTACTGCGCACACAATTCACAAACACAAAAAAATATATTTTTTTATTTTATTTGGAGTGCCCTTTGGGGGTTACAGCACCCGTTAACAGACAAGCCAGCCGGCCTTTTACTTATGGGACACAGGCGCACGCTTGGCGCTGCTCCTTTGTTGATGCACGTGCAGCCACAGTGCACTCAATTCACAAATACAGAAAAAAAAAATTATTTTGTTTGGAGTGCCCTTTGGGGGTTACAGCATCCTTTAGCGGTCAATCCAGCTGGCCCTTTATTTATGGGACACAGGCGCACGCTTGGCACTACTTTGTTGATGCACGTGCGGCTACTGCGCACACAATTCACAAACACAAAAATATATATTTTTTTATTTTGTTTGGAGTGCCCTTTTGGGGTTACAGCACCCTTTAACGGATGAGCCAGCCGGCCTTTTACTTATGGGACACAGGTGCACACTTGGCGCTGCTCCTTTGTTGATGCACGTGCAGCCACTGTTCACACAATTTACAAACACAGAAAAAAATTTTTTATTTTGTTTGGAGTGCCCTTTGGGGGTTACAGCACCCTTTAATGGACAAGCCAGCTGGCCATTTACTTATGGGACACAGGCGCACGCTTGGCGCTTCTCCTTTGTTGATGCACGTGCAGCCACAGTGCGCACAATTCACAAACACAGAAATTTTCTTTTTAGTTTGTTTGGAGTGCCCTTTGGGGGTTACAGCACCCGTTAGTGGTCAATCCAGCTGGACCTTTATTTATGGGACACAGGCATACGCTTGGCACTACTTTGTTGATGCACGTGCAGCTACTGCGCACACAATTCACAAACACAAAAAAATATATTTTTTTATTTTATTTGGAGTGCCCTTTGGGAGTTACAGCACCCTTTAATGGACAAGCCAGCCAGCCTTTTACTTATGGGACACAGGCACACGCTTGGCTCTGCTTCTTTGTTGATGCACGTGCAGCCACAGTGCACACAATTCACAAACACAGAAAAAATATATATTTTTTTGCACTTGGGGGAGCACCCCTGATGGACAGAGCACCCCCTGGACAACACTACAGCACCCCTTTAGGACTGGGACACTGCACAGGACTTTGGAGTGGACACAGCCCCTATGGACAACTGACTGCACAACACAGTCCAGCCAGCCCCTATGGACTTTGAAGGAGTGGACACAGCCCCTATGGACAGCAGCAGCACAGCACAGAACAGAACAACACTACACTGCACTACACTGCACTACACAGTCCAGCCAGACCTAACTCCCACCCTCCCTCTTCACTGTCCACAGCCGAGTGAGAAAATGGCGCCGACGTGGGTACCTTATATAGGATCCAAAACCCGCGAGACCCGGAAGGCGGGATGATGACGTTTTGCATCGATTTCAGATCCGAGTCAGGCGGGAAAAGTCGAGCCTGACTCGGATCGGCCTCGGATCGGGGGGGCTCGGGGGGGGGTTCGGATTTCAGAAATCCGAACCCGCTCACCCTTAATTTTAATGAGATCTTATTTCATAAAACATTTCATTTCAAATTCACTGTTGATCTCCTTGGGTACAGGGTTCTCAACTTGTGGATCCACTTCATCTTTAACTGTAAGAGCTTTTTCTCAACATACCATTTTGGGAGTATTTGTTGTATGCTCCATAAATTGTTATTAAAGCCTTCACTTGAATTATGGAACTTTTTGAAGTGAGCAGAGACTGTGGCCCTCATTCAGAGGTGGTCGGAGGATGCAAGCGGTCGCCAGAAACTGGGCGGCCGCTTGCATCCTGACCGGCCGCCTCTGTTTCGGTCATTCGGTCGTTAGGCTGTGGGTTTACACCCACAGCTCTAATGACCGCTAGGGTGATGGTCGCGATGGTCGCGACCATCGGGGCTTACGACGAGACCCTAGGGTAGGGTCTCACTTGTCGTAAGCCCCGGAGAGCTTCTGGCTGTCAGAGATGGAAGCTCTCCACTGACCTCACTAGTGAGGTCAGTGGGGCCTCCCCCAAATGGCAGGCATTCCCATGGGAACGCCTCCATTTGGGCTGCCACCCCCCCGGCCCGCCTTCCAAACGGGGCAAGCTGTCAATCAACATCGACAGCTTGCCCCCTTTTAAAAGAGACCCGCTACGACCGGCGCTGTTTACACCCACAGCTCTAACAACTGCTAGGGTGATGGTCGCGATGGTCATAGACCATCGCGACCATCGGGGCTTACGTTGAGACCCTAGGGTAGGGTCTCACTTGTCGTAAGCCCCGGAGAGCTTCTGGCTCTGTCAGAGCCGGAAGCTCTACACTGACATGGGAACTCCTCCATTTGGGCTGCCACCCCCCGGCCCACCTTCCAAACGGGGTGAGCTGTCAATCAACATCGACAGCTCGCCCCCTTTTGAAAGAGACCCGCTACGACCGGCGCTGTCGGTTGTAGCGGGTCTCACGCATGCGCACGAAGGAGCCGGCTCCCTCGTGCGCATGCGCACTGGACAAACATCGAGGCTGCCATGCGGTCGTAGACCATACGGCCACCTCTGAATGAAGCCCTGTATGTGTTTCTAGATGGTGGCAGCACAGACTATGCAATGGTTGGCATTACTGCCTCACAGCATTGAGGTCGTGGGTTCAATTCCCACCATGGCCCTATCTGTGTGGAGTTTGTATATTCTCCCTGTGCTTGCGTGGGTTTCCTCCAGGTACTCCGGTTTCCTCCCACACTCCAAAAATATACTAGTAGGTTAATTGGCTCCCAACACAAATTGCCCATAGTGTGTATGTGTGTGTGCATGTGATAGGGAATATAGATTGTAAGCTCCACTGGGCAGGGACTGATGTGAATGGCCAAATATTCTCTGTAAAGCGCTGCGGAATATGTGTGCGCTATATAAATAACTGGTAATAAATAAATAAATAGACCCTTGTGGATGTTATACACATGTTTGAAAATTATAAACATCTACTTGTCTTCCCAACATAGAATAATCCACATGCACAATCCAAGACATAAGTAACGTTCTTGGGGGCATATCCAATTAGCCGCGGGGTTTCACCCACGGCTAAATTGTCAGGCAAAAGTCCTGAGATGCAGGGATTATCTATTCAATTAAATAGCTAATTCCCCACATCATTACAATAGGACTCCTGCGCATGAACACTGATTCCGCGAGAACTGCGGAATCAGTGTTATACCCACTCGCACGAGGCAGAATAGGGCGGTTATTGGAGATTTTACCTCGCACCTACATGAGGTGTGAGGTAAAGTCCGTCATCGGGGACTCACGTGCGGGGTCTCGTGGACACTCGCCCGTGAAATCCCCGCTAATTGAATCCCAACCTGCGCGATAATTAGCCGTGGAGTAAACCCTGCAGCTAATTGGATATGCCCTTTGGAGTGGCACGTTGTGACCTCATGGATAGGATAGGTTCTATTATTAACTGAAAAGCCAGTGACTTTGTGTTTATTGGATTTCAGTGTTTTGCACATGAGGCATATTCCACATCGATGGAAGCCTTTAGTTCTCTGAATTTGTCTAGTTTCAGTCTCAGTGCTACTTCTTGCAAGTTGGTGTGTTAAAGCTGGAGCCTTTCTATAAATAAAAACAGGCTTATCTGGTATCACTTCCCCTATAATAGTATCTTGTTTTAACAGATTACAATTTCTTTTAAAAACTCTCTATTTCTTTAAAACATGTATTATATTGACTAACAAAAGCCCACTTTAGTTTTGTATCTTTATTAGGCCTGGGGTCCTTACTTTTCAAAAGATCTTTTCTATCTATTAAATTTATTTTATCTCTGGCTTTATTCAGGATCTAACTACCATACCCCTTTGCTTGGAAACAGTTTGAGACCTCCTCTATTTGTTGTTTGCATATTTCTACCTCTGTGAAGTTGCTTTTAATCCTGGAAGATTGCCCAAATGGGATTCCATCTAGCCTTGGAAAATTATTTGAATCCATGGGTTTTCTAAAAGTTCTTGTATTGACTACACTCCATTTGATATAGATACTAAGATCTAAGAAATTTACTTGACTAGTACTAAGCAAAGAAGTCAGCCTAAAAGAGTACATTTTTTAATTCCAGTTTTCACAAAAAGCCAGAAGTGAATCTTCATTAAATTTTTTTCATCTGGCGAGGTAATCTATAAAGCACTGCCAGGACATCAGGTTCGCCACTAGGAAATCATTGGGACAGATGTAGTGTTCCTCCCAGTATGCCATAAATAAATTGGCATAACTGGGGGTAAGTGTGGTGCCCATAGCAGTGCCTACCTCCTAGAAAAAGAAAGTCCCATCAAATTAAAAGTAATTATTCAATAAAATAAATTTGATATTTTCTAAAATAAATTACTAGAAAGCTTTGCTCATATCACTAAGGTCCAAAAAATAGGAAACCGCTAACAAACCTTTAACCATCTCTATAATTATGTTAATATCAGCACTGCAAAGGAAGTCTCCTTCCTGCCACACACAGAAATTTTCTTTAGAACATCACTTGTGTCTTTAAGGTATGTCTTAGTGGTTTGCACTAGTGGTTGTAAATAAAAGTCGACCATGGCAGACAGATTACTTGTTAGACTGTTGACCTGGGTCATCTGGGGGGGAAGGTAAGGGGGTCCTCGTGCAATTTTTTAAGCACATATATTTTTTAAATGCATGTGTCCTTTATATTCAAAATTTCAAATTCACTCTTTGTGATCACATCATTCTCTAAAACTTTTGCAGTTAATCTTCTAAGGCTTTTTTGACAGGTGGATTGCTTTTTAACTTTTTGTATGCACCTTGTTAAACCCCTTGATAGTATAAGTAATGATATAAAGGCACTGGTTGTAGAAGGTGAAAAATATTATGTTTATTTATAGCTTTATATATCAAGCTGTCATGGCTGGCTCAGGAGGATCTCCTACTGAGGAGCTTAAAGCTGAGGCCCGGGTTGTGGAAGGAATAGGAGGCAAGGGGCCTGGATGTATGTCCTCCTCATCCACAAGTATCAGATGTTGGCGAGACCTGACAAAAGGCGCGGCGTCTAATCTGCTGGAAGGTGTTCACCAGTAACCCCTTCAAGTGGGATATGGGTTTAAGCTGCATCCAGCAAGCAGGTCGCTGCCCTTTGGTCAGGTATCCGGTACAGGAGGGAAATGGAGAGAAATAACAATGATGAGGCCCAGGAGAGTGTACTTCTGAAAGAAGCACTAGTGAGGATTCTGTATTGGATATTGTACTGAGTGTGTGTGCAAGGAATCAGATGCACCCCTGGCACAGGAGAGTGCTACTGTAGTTGTACTCAAGTGCTATACTGAGTATGCGAGCAAGGTATCAGATGCACCACTAGCACAGGAGAGTGACACTGTAGTTGTACTCGGATGATGTACTGAGTATGCAGGCAAGGTATCAGATGCACCATTGGCACAGGAGAACCTGGAATGAAGTGATGGCAAGCAAACATGAGTAGAAACAACATTGTACAGGCAACTTCCTGTTGTCCAGAGCCCAGTAATATACCCCAAGGTAGCAGTCCATTGGAGGACAGCGTCAGCTGACAACAACCATGCTACCATTGGATGAAGGGTCAGTCAGGTGATGAAGACTGTCATGGCTGCGCCTATGACGGCAACCTCGGTAACCAAGTCACGGAGCAGCACATGGATGTCCAAGTGCACCTAAGGCATAATCCTCAACGCGTCACTCGCCACCGCATCTGATGTCTGACCAAACGAGAACTCAGGGGAAGTTGGCACCGTGGTGAGTAACGTCCGATCCTAGGCCAAAACCTGACATAAGCAAGCTAAGGCTTGGGTACAATGATGAACAGGAAAATATAATTCACTAGAATGTACTTATGTACGTAGCGGTAAAGTAGATGGTAACAGGTAATGGACATAGGATGCAAAGATTTTGTAAGTACAAAAGTTAACTCATTGGTATAGGTCCAAGTTCAGATTGGATGGTCAAACAAGCTGAGATAATAAGTAGAATAACAACAAACAAGCCAAGGTCAAGTTACCGGGAAGGTCACAATAAACCACAAGGATTGAGTAGGAGAGGAGTCACAAACGTGTCGAAATCATCAACTAAAATCTCCAAAAGGGTAACAGGGTGAAGCACACAGGTCTGGGACACAGAATGTAACAATTTAATCTGACAATGGAAGGGGTAGAGGAGCTCATTTAAATACTATGCACTCAAGTGTAACTCATAATAGGTGGAACAGGCAAAAAACGTAGTTTAGAGAGAGTAGCACATCTAGTGGGACAGTGGGTCTGCAGCAAAGCTCTAGGAAAGCAGCAACACTGGTGGGACAGTGGTAATGCAGCATTGCTGGTGGGACAGTAGTATTGCAGCAAGGTCCAAAGAAGAACAGCACCACTGGTGGGACAGTGGTAATGCAGCAAAGATCAAAGGAGAGCAGTATCACTGGTGGGGCAGTGATACAGCATTTCAAAGTGGAGGATGAAGCTACATGTTATTATCATGGCCCCCTGCTGGTAAAAGTCACAATTTGAAACATTTAACAGTGGGGGTGAGTTAAGATAATGCAATTAATCTAAAATTGAGTTATTCAACCCCACAACAGCCCACTTCAGTCTGGAAGTGAGAGTCATATGAGGGACGGACCAACTCGGTTGGGATGTCGAGGAGTCCATCTATGTTCCAGGAGAGTTGGCAAGTTGTCTACAGCAGCCATATGCATTCTATAAATAACAAATGCAACAGTGACATCTGCACGCTATAAGAGGTGACTACACTAAAATAAAAAGCAAACAGATAGGCACAATAAGTGTAATCAAAAAACTTATTTTAAGACTTTGATTGTGAGCTACAGTACAATATAAAATGCCCTTCTAAATTCTATACAAAATGGTCAAAGTGAACTGGTATACAATGGTATAATATGTCAGCACACTGTAAGATGGATGTTAATTCACCTGAAACTGATGTTAAGGCCCAAATTTAATTAGCTGTCTCATGCATGATTGTCTGTCTGTTCTCTGTGTGTCTGTCTATGTGTCCCCTGCAGGGACTGACCATCTGGCATTTCTAGAAAATGGCAGATGGGCTAATGGCCTGATGGTCCAGTCCAGAGAGATAGAGGCGAACTGTGAGGCCACGCCTCCATGACTCAAAGCAAGCACTCATGAGATATGACCGGTTCATGTAAATAGAGAGATGCTAGATGCAGTCCCAGTCTGTCCCTGGTCCCTTGTGTGTTTGTGACATAGGAGAGGTTTATGACACAGACCATAATTTTATATACTTTTTAACAAGGTTTAGTAAAAGACAAAGGCACGTTAAGTACTATAACTTTGACTTTGTATGTTTGCCTTTTATTAAAATAGTGTAAAAAAGCATCTACAATTAGAGCTAACATAATTTTGAACATCATTGATCATGGTAGTTACCCAAATAGATTTATTTGAAATAATATGTCATCAGTAAAACCAAGGCACATTACTTCAATAATAACATTTCCCTTTTCCTACAGGAAGAGAAAAAGGAAAACATTGGTTGCTTTTAAAATGTCTCTCCTTCCCAAACTCATGTACTTATTTCGCACTATTCCGTTAATTTTTCCCAAGAAATATTAAGATAAATGTACCTCTATTTTAGCTAGTTATGTAAGGAAATCCCGTTCTCCTAAAAATGCACACACAAGGATGATCCTGTCGAAGGATAGGGGTGGCTTAGCTCTTCCTGATCTTACACTTTACCAAGAGGCTTGCCTCTTAGCTCAACTCAAGGTTTTGATTGCGAAGATGCCAGAACTCTACTGGGTTCCTATGGAAAGAGTAGCTTATTTATCATACCCTCGGTTTTTAGCTAGAATTTCTGGCTTCCCCCTTCAGTTCTCAGTGCTTTTATTATGGGCCATTGTTAAATTTATACCTAATCTTAACCTCTCCCGTGGACAAGCATGTGGCATTTGGTCCTTAGGCGACCTTCTAGATCAGGCCCGGAATCATTTGGTCTGGCCCTCTGAGCTTTTTTCTGTTAGCCTCATCTGGTGCCTAGAGTGGCACCCTGCAGCCAGAATCTATGCCGTAGTGCCACCCGGAGCATTCTTAGGACCCTTCCAACGGTCACACCGCTGCTCTTACAGCTCCCAGGAGCATTCTCAGGATGCTCCGGGCATTGCTGTAATCACTAGCGATTGTGTCCCGCCCCCGTCTGATGTCACACGGAGGGCGCATGGCCTGCACCAGGTCCACAAATAATGTTATATATATCAAATGGCCCTCGGCAGAAAAAAGGTTCCCCGACCCTGTTCTAGATGGTACTATTTTACTCCCTCATTCCCTTCTTCAAACTCGGTACTCTCTTCACCTTTCTGAGTTACTGTACTCCATTATTTTCAAATTCAACATTGGTTCATTAGTTTACTTCGTCCCCGGAAACCTCCTTGCTCCCTCACCTCTATAGTCACTGCTCGTATGCATTCATTCGGCACTAAAAGCAATATCTCTTTTTGGTAAAAAAATATTTTAGATTTACTACCTAAGACCAAATCAAATTCCCGAGAAATGCTGGGAGGCTGATCTTGGTCTCTCACTTTCTGATAGGAAATGGGGTAAGATATATTCTTCATCGTATGTCTCGTTGTTTGAACCACTCTGAAATGCATGTAAAATTGTTAAATAGGCTATATCTTACTCTTGATAGATTACATACCTGTACATTTTAACCTTCTTGTTCTAAATATTGCTGGCGACAATACGGTGAGGTGGGCCATGTATTCCAAATTTTTTGGTCCTGTCCCCTCCTCCAGGCTTTTTGGGAAGAGGTCTTTCAATTGATTAATAAAGTGTTGAACCTATATTTGACCCCATTTCCAGTGCTAGCCTGGTTACACATATTTCCTGCGGCGGTTCAATCTCATCACCGCTATGTATTAGGCCATACTTGCATAGCAGCGCTTGCTGCTGTAGTCCAATTTTGCAAACAGCCCCTACTTCCCTCTGTCTTAAAAGTTTTTCATAAAGTACATTTTAATTTTATTATGGACACAGAGTTTATGTCCTATTTATCCTCAGCATCTTCTCCATTTGTGAAGTGGATGCCATGGCATGAATACATGACAGAAGGTGATGGAGCTCAATTAATAATGCAGACATCTCCGTCTAATCCTCTTCAGTTTAGTTTAAATGAGGCAGAGTCTCCTTGATGTTTGATGTTACCTGATGCCATTTTATATCTTATTGATTATTGTTGTTTATTTCTCTATTGTGTCAATATTTTTTTATGTACTGTATGGTGGTCTTTATTTTGTTTGACTGTTATTTACTGCGAAATTTGTCCCTACATATATTTAACTTATATATTTTATGTATTATGTTTTTTTTTTCTCTCGCCCCCTTCTTTTTTCTGTACCCCTCCTACAAAATGTTTTGTTTTCAATAAAAATTATTAATGTTAAAAAAAAAAAATATTGGTTGTTTTTTCCCTGAACACATTAGGTACCCATCGATATCTGTGTCTCTGACATCATATTCCAATTGTAAAGCGCAACGGAATATGCCGCGCTATATAAGAAACTGTTAATAAATAAATAAATAGATCATATACTATATGCCATTGATTCCCATTTGATAGTCTGTACTAACATCGACTTTGACTTCTAGTAGAATTTCATACCTTATCCAAATGGCCATATACTGTATCTGTAGAAATAATAAAGTAATTTCCAAAGAGTACTTATCAGGGATGGACTGGGGCTCTTAAGTAGCCTGGCATCAACGTCTGCGAATGTGCCATATATGCATGCACTCACGTTAAAGGGGCATGCCTCACCTTACGGGCATGACCTTGCCTAACTGAGCATGTTTAAAGCTCACTGAGGTGTGCCACAAGTCACCGGGGCCTGGCCTCGTGGCATGCTCCCATCTTTCAGTATCCCGGACGAGCAGTGCTCCGAGAGGCGGAACTGCTCAAGCAAGGTTACAAACCGAACCGGCGCATCAGGCAATCTGCCCTTCTGGCATTTGCCAGAAGTTCTAGATGGCCAGTCTGACCCTGGTACTAATCATGGTTGCTCTTGAATATAATAGGCAATATAACTGGTAATAAAGTTTTACTTTATATCCAGATACTTTTATGTTACAATGTTGCTTTACTTTTCAAGGTGACCATAAAATTATATTGGGAAACATTAGAAGAACCAAATGAAGCAGATATGTTTTAAAATTCTACAGTACTTCTATTGGAGATAGTGGTGATATACAGAGTATTTTCAATGAGAGAATTGTTTAACTGCATGAGCAGCTTTTTGATTGCATGTACTATTGTATTAATTACCATTTGTCTTAATTGTCAGTGACATCTTTATACTACTAAGTTTTCACCTTGAGCCCACTTAATATATTTATTAAGCTTGGTGGTTATGCTTTAAGAAACCTTTACATGCAGAAATTTAAATGACCAATTTAGAGCACATTGGTCACAGATTGCTGCGTATGTGTACCCTTAACAACCAACAATCCTCATCAGGATCGATCAGCTGACTGGTACTGGCTGAGAATTGTATAGGCTGATAACTGTAACCAACCTTTAAACTTGCACATAAGCTGTCTGCACAAAGTGGGCCCCATGTAATTCATTGCTCAACCAAAGCAGCAATTGACAGTATCGGTTCAATTTACTTAAATTAAATGCTAGGGAAGCCGAAATGGACACAGGCTTATTTTCTTATATTTGTAATAATTATGTGCGGGTGTGCACTCTTAGAGGTAAATTAACTAAAGTGAGAGGTTTTAGAAGTGGAGACAGCAACCCATCAGATTCTAGCTATTATCTTCTAGAAGGTGCTAGTTAAATGTTAAGAAGAATGTGATTGGTTGCTATGGGCAACATCTCCACTTCTAAAAACTCTCACTTTAGTAAATTTACCCTTTAGAACCCATTAATTTAATTACTTGAAAAGTAGAATTCAATTATCTGCGGCCGCCAATTAAATTAGTGGGGTTAGAACCGTGCGTTATTTCCCAGAGGTGGAAAAGTCTACAAGAAAGGGCACCATCGGGGGTTTAATGTGCAGGGAAACCCATTGCTTCTGAAATTTACACAGAATCAATGTGTTTCTGCGTGTTAACCCCTGGTTTACTATGCAGGGTAAAGGCTATTTCATTAAAAAGCTTTTCCCCGTGCTGCCCAGTATTTAGCTAATTGAATTCCTTGCTTAATGTTGAGAAATACAGTCAGGTGCATAAATATTGGGACATTGACAGAATTTTCATATTTTGGCCTCTATTCACCACCACAATGGCTTTGAAATGAAACAAACAAGATGTGCTTTAACTGCAGACTTTCAGATTTAATTTGAGGGTAATTACATCCAAATCAGGTGAACGGTTTAGGAATTACAACGGTTTCTATATGTGCCTCCCACTTTTTAAGGGGCCAAAAGTAATGGGACTATCAACTCAATAGCTATTTCATGGACAGGTGTGGGCTATTCCCTCATTATTTCATTATCAATTAAGCAGGTAAAAGGTCTGGAGTTGATTCTAGGTGTGACATTTGCATTTGGAATCAGTTGCTGTCGACTCTCAATATGAGATCCAAAGAGCTGTCACTATCAGTGAAACAAGCCATCATTAGGCTGAAAAATCAAAACAAACCCATCAGAGAGATAGCAAAAATATTAGGTGTAGCCAAATCAACTGTTTGGAACATTCTTAAAAAGAAAGAATGCACCGGAGAGCTCAGCAACACCAAAAGACCCGGAAGACCACGGAAAACAACTGTGGTGGATGACAGAAGAATTATTTCCCTGGTGAAGAAAAACCCCTTCACAACAGTTGGCCAAATCAAGAACACTCTCCAGGAGGTAGGTGTATATGTGTCAAAGTCAACAATCAAGAATGAGTGAATATAGAGGGTTCACCACAAGATGTAAACCATTGGTGAGCCACAAAAACAGGAAGACCAGATTAGAGTTTGCCAAACAACATCTAAAAAAGCCATTACAGTTCTGGAACAACATCCTATGGACAGATGAGACAAAGATCAACTTATACCAGAGTGATGGGAAGAGAAGAGTATGGAGAAGGAAAGGAACTGCTCATGATCCAAAACATACTACCTCATCAGTGAAGCATGGTGGTGGTAGTGTCATGGCGTGGGCATGTATGGCTGCCAATGGAACTGGTTCCCTTGTATTTATTGATGATGTGACTGCTGACAAAAGCAGCAGAATGAATTCTGAAGTGTTTCGGGCAATATTATATGCTCATATTCAGTCAAATGCTTCAGAACTCATTGGATGGCGCTTCACAGTGCAGATGGACAATGACCCGAAGCATACTGCAAAAGCAACCAAAGAGTTTTTTAAGGCTAAAAAGTGGAATGTTATCCAATGGCCAAGTCAATCCCCTGACCTGAATCCAATTGAACATGCATTTCACTTGATGAAGACAAAACTGAAGAGAAAATGCCCCAAGAACAAGCAGGAACTGAAGACATTTGCAGTAGAGGCCTGGCAGAGCATCACCAGGGATGAAACCCAGCGTCTGGTGATGTCTATGCGTTCCAGACTTTAGGCTGTAATTGCCTGCAAAGGATTTGCAACAAAGTATTAATAAATGAAAGTTAGATTTAGGATTGTTTAGTTTGTCCCATTACTTTTGGCCCCTTAAAAAGTGGGAGGCACATATAGAAACCGTTGTAATTCCTACACCGTTCACCTGATTTATATGTAATTACCCTCAAATTAAATCTGAAAGTCTGTAGTTTAAGCACATCTTGTTTGTTTCATTTCAAAGCCATTGTGGTGGTGAATAGAGGCCAAAATATGAAAATTCTGTCAATGTCCCAATATTTATGCACCTGACTGTACATCCTCAGTAGTAAATATTTTTGTAGCTAAAGAACAGTTAGTATTGTAATTTTTTTAGTATATATGCACAAGCTACCACAAAAAATCCTTTGGATCCACAACGCATTGTCTATTCGTCCATGTATGATCTATCGGCACATCATGCAAAGAAATTGGTCCGCAAGCATTGGGATATTATATAATTCGATGAGACGTTTAAACAGCAGAAAAGCACCAATGATTGCGTATCGAAGGGGACCAAGCCTTTGTCAATTGCTATTAAGACCTACTATGTACCCAGATTCCTCTAAGACACATTGGTTAAGCGGTCATAGATTAGGGTGCTTTATCTGCACTGACTGCACTACATGTAGGTCCATGAATGTCAGTTTTTCACACCCACATAGCGACAAAAGGATTGTGCTCCGACATAAGCTACAGTGTACGATGAACCATGTGGTATACATCTTGATATGCCCCTGTGGACTATATTACGTTGGTATGGCGACAAGGGTGTTTAGAGAGAGGATGGCAAATCATCGGTCATCTATTCACCTAGTGTTACAATCCTCAACTTCTGACAAACCTATAGCAAAACATTTTGAATTACTGAACCATCCACTCTAGTCATTGAGGTGCATGCTGATAGATTATGTTCCCAAGCCAGCACAGGGTGGTAATCGAGAATTACTGCTAAAAAAATGCAAGGCATGGTGGATTTTCCATTTGGACATGATGGCCCCATGAGGATTGAATGAATACAATCCATACAATATTTTCCTGCGTAGAATAAATAGCGTAAATGGGCACAGTGCTGGCAATGACCTTTTTCTTTTGAGTTTTTTTTCGAGTTTAGTTATTTTGGTTTTACTGGTTGTTTAAGATTAATTATTGATAACATTATTCTTTTTTATTTTTATTTTTTTGGATAATTTTATTTTATATGTCCTCTCTTCGTATGGGCATCACATTTAAACTTTTTGTTTATTCGTATATAAGTTATTGGTCTATTTGTTATGATTCTGGTTTGTTGATTTTATCTATTAGATATGCATTATATATGTTTTTCACTTATGTATATATTGTGTTACATTTCCACCCATTAGGTATACATGTCCTTTGAGCCTGTTTTTTATGCCAAGCCCAATTTACCATTCTCGTGTATTGACAAGGTTAAAGGTCTCTATAACTTGATCATTGATGTGGTTGCTCTATTATGTCAGTAAGCCTGCCAGCCAGCATGCAGTTTGAAAAAAGGGAGAAAAATAAACTCTATTTTGGGAGCACTCATTGTAAAGATGAAATATTTAAAACATAACTTTTAATCTAATCAAGATAAGATATGTATCTCTATGTAAAAGGACAAAAGACAAAACATGTAACATATAACATAGACCTACCCAGATAAATCAAATTTAAACAAATATATTCAATACAGTCTGCACATACACAAATGGTCGAGTAGAATATCCCTTCTGAAAAATATATGTCCCATTAGGGTAACAAAATTGGATATGGGTAGGAAGGAAAAATGAAAACCTCCTAAAACTTATTAATGTTACCTATGTAGGCATAATTCAAAACAATTTACTGTACAAGCTGCGAAAATTTAAAGGAGTGATATTAATCATATATTGCCTCAATAGCATAATTAAAATTATACCAGTTTGTATAATGTAACTTCTCATAAGAATGAAGTATCAGGACGGTCGGGTAAAGAAACTGCCACCTATAATTCTACTTCTCCTCACTTAGCTACAAGCCATCAATGAGGAGTGAGAGATCATCCAGGAGCAGTAATGGACCCCTAGAAACAACAGTGTAACCGCAACATTACTCAATATTTCGCTTCTGCTGTTGAGGGTCTTACATATAGCATTGGACACCCAATGAGAGAGTTACTCTAAATGAGATTGTCATCAGCTAATAGAGTAGATAGAAAAGAATAGAATAAACATAAATTCATATATAATCCTGCTGGTTCTTCATCCTGTTCCTATTATTCTATCTATGGTCCAATTTACATTGTACTTTTCTTCAATAAACATATCTTACTAAATAACAATTAAAGTAACAATCCTTGACTGATAGTACATATGGTATATCGGTTAATTATATGTGTTGAGTATCAATACTGTAGGCTTCTAGTATCTAAAGACACAAGTGTAATATAAATACCACTGAAACCTATAGATTTAAAGATTGCATTGCTGACACGTAGTTATTCTTAAAACTTAAACTGAGGCATCCAAAAATATCCTACATATAAATGACTGGTACAATACACATCATAAAAAGGTATCCCCAGTATATATAGCTGTCTTACTATGTATAGGATTCAGATGCCAGAGCAAATAGTTACAGCAAGTGCCAGATACCTGTTATGCCCTACAGTGTTTCCATCCAAATTGCTGCATACATACTATCCAGCAAGGTAATTAGTCATGTCCCCAACACATAGGGGGGATTATCGCCGCACAGCGATTAATCATATCCCCAGTACATAAGGGAAGCAATCGCCCAGATAGAATGGTTGATAAGTAAACAAAATTAGGTATATACAAACTGGTAGTCGGGGTGTCCTGTGTTGTGAGGACACAGACACCCTCCCGCCGATATGCATTTCACCAGTAAGGCTTGTTCATGAAGGAAGCAGCTCTGCATGGAAGTTCCTGGTCAGTCTGGATTGATATGCTGCGTACTGGCCTATCACATTGCCGTGTGTCATAACTGACAGGGCATCTGGCCAGTGAGCAAATGAGCCTATAATGTTACCGCATTATCACAGTGGGAGAAATAATTTACAAGTCCCTTTATTGACAGACAGGTCAGCTGTTCAGCTATAAGACGTAGCTGAACGTTTGCCAGATGATTTCTCTTATAGGTATAGTGAGCCTCAGGCTGACAATTAGTTTACAGTTAGTTCACATTAAAAAGAATCACTTATATAGTGATCATGCTCTGTAATGAGCTGAAGACATAGTTAGTTAGAGGAGATTAACTTGTTTATATAGTCTTCATACTCCATACAGACAAAAATCCACATATATGCGCTCCCTAATCAAAATCTAAAATTAAAAACATACTTAACATCACTATAGGAGGGGTTATTAAAACCCTTATATCAATTTGAACTTGCAAACTTCCTGTAAAATATTATATTAAATAAATAAAGCCACAGGCTTTATTTATTTATTTAACAGGCATAATTACAAAGAGCTGGGTATGATTAATGCTGAATACCCATAAATTATATAGAAGAATTTTTTTCTTTTTTTCTCTGAACCCATCCCTTTACAAGAGGGAAATCCCATATTAGAAGGGTGGTACGTTGCCTAATGATGTTACTCTGTATGGACAAAGATGAACACAATTTCATCCCATGATCCATATCCAAATCTCCATCTTTCATAGCAAAGAATAAATATTATAAAATAAATAGTACTAAAAATATACGATAATTAATACTACTGTACAATTCTCCTCTCAGAGGACTATTCAATGTTAATTAATTCAGGATGAGTTGATACAATCCTATATCCAACCTTTGACAAGGCATGCCTCATCTAATCGATGTCTGCCTATATCACCTCAATTACTGTAAATAAGGAAAAAGAGAAAACCTGAGTGGGAGCAGCCATCTCATTGATGTATCACAAAAGGAGGGAAAAAAATAAAAAAATACAAAATATGAAAAAATCTATAAAAAAAATATATGGGGGATTTAATAAAATTTTAATAAAATAAAATATATGTAGTATAAAGGTAAAGAATTAAATACAAAAACTAATGTTTAAACCTGGCTCATGTTTAAGTGAAGGAAAGATGGGTATTATATGTGTTAAGGTATCATAAAAGGGGAGAGGGGAGAAAAAAGGTGCATAAATGAACAAATGAAATGTAATGTGTAAAAAAAACCACTAAACAAAAATACATGTGACAGGTGAGATAATGCAAAATGTGCCTAATCGTAATATTACAAGTGATACAACTGTGATGTCTAAATACAGCTGAATAGAGCCGTGTGTAGTCTTAAAGCTAATTTATACACATTCTAAAATATACAAAAGGTATATTACATTCATATAAATAAATCACAAAGGAGGCATGTCACCAGTTGGTGATGCCATAGATCTCATACGTGAGCAGTGAATAGGTGTGAAATGAGACAGATTATTAAAACATGATTAAAATATATACAGAAAAAGTGTGTTAAAAAGGTCTTAAGGGGTCCATAAATGATGCATATAGTCTCTCAGTAACTCATCCTAGTAATAGAGTAAAACAGTTCCCATCATTTATGGAATATCTATAAAAAGAAACTGTAACTATTGTATTCATTCAAACCTCTTGGTGTCAGAGACTCTAAGTTGAAAATCCACTGTGTTTCTTTTTTGAGTAGGGCTGAACTTAAATCTCCTCCTCTAATAGCCATTTTTACTTTTTCTAAACAAGTGACTTGTAATTCTTCTGGACTGCTCCTATGTTTGATAGAAAGTGTCTCGATACAGAGGATAATTTCTTCATCTTGGCAACATCTCGCATTTTTTATATTACTGACATGTTCTAAAACCCTTAGTTTCAGGGCTCTCGTGGTCATTCCTACATATTTGTACCCACATGTACAAATTAAGCAATAGACAACCCCTGTGGTATTGCAATTAAAAAAGTCTTGTATCTTAATGTTTCTCCCATATTTATCCTGTATAGCACAATTTGTGCTTATTAATCTACAGGCTTTGTAACCGCCACACAGGAAAGTTCCCTCCACCTTGGGTTTCCTTCTGGGCATGTGTTTGTAGTGGCTATGTGTGAGGAGATCTCCCAGATTTCTTGCTCTTCTCCAACTCATAGACACTTCTGTTTTCAGACGGGCTTGCAAGTCTATATCTAACAGAAGAACCGGCCAATGTTCCTGAATAATCCTTTTGAGTTTATGCCAATCCCTGCAGAACTCTCCAACAAATCTGATCTCTTGACTTTCCCCTATGATCTTTGGTTTGGGGAAAACAAGGATATCCCTCTCAATTTTTGACACAAACTGTCTAGCTTTTTTAACAGAGCGATTACTAGGAAAGATCTTCACATTGTTTTTTAAAGTCTTCTTCTTTGGAGCAATTCCACCTTAGGCGTAAGTATTCACCCTTTGGTAAATTGGAAATCGTAGGTGTAAAATGACAACTTTCCTCAAAATGGAGACTATTAGTCGATGTGGTTTTTCTGCATAGATTAGTAGTAATATCCTCATTGGTTTCCTTACTTATTCTCAAGTCTAGGAATGGGATGCTCTTATTACTCATCTCCCAGGTAAATTTTAGATTGTATTGGTTAGTATTCAGAATGTCCATGAATTCCAGGAATTCATGTTCTTCACCTCCCCAAATAACAAATATATCATTGATATATCTTAGCCATTGTCACACATGCTGTGTGTATATCTCATTGGATTCGGCAAACACCACCTCATGCTCCCACCAGCCAAGAAACAAATTGGCATAGGTGGGAGCACAGGTGGAACCCATGGCCGTACCCCTCATTTGGAGGAAGACCTTGTCCTGAAAAGTGAAATAGTTCTTGTGCAATATAAAAGATAATAACTTAATCAGGAATTCATTAAATTCCCCATTATTAGTCATCTCCAGGAAGTATCTTACTGCTGACAGGCCATCCTGATGTCTAATGGAGGTATACAACAATTCTACATCTATGGATATCAATAGATGTTTCTCTCCCAGTTTGATACTATGTATTTGTTGTAATACATCTCTTGTATCTTTAAGATAAGATGGAAGTGTTAGGACATGATCCCTTAGATGTAAATCCACAAACCTGCTTCCTTACTCTGTCAAGCTTCCTATCCCGGAGACTATTGGTCTACCTGGGGGGTTCTTAGTATTTTTGTGTACTTTAGGGAGTGCGTAAATGTAGGTACCTTAGGGTTCTTTACTTGTAAAAATTCCAATTCACTCTTAGTAATGATGCTCTCCTGTTGAGCTTCTTTAATCATTTTATTGTATTGCATATGAAAATTATCCGTAGGATCAAACATCAGTTGTGTATAACAGGAAACATCCTGAAGTTGTTGCAGGACTTCTTTCACATACATTGCCTTAGGCCAGAGGACAATATTGCCCCCTTTGTCTGAAGGCTTGATAATTATATGATTCCATTCCCGCATCTGTTTCAGAGCTTGTTTTTCTGATTTTGTAATATTATGGCTCATATTTCTAATACGTGAATTTTCTTGAAAGAGTTGATCCATATCCCGAGTAACTAATTCCATAAATATCTGTACTGGTGCACATGTATTTTCCAGGGGAAAGAAGGAGGACTTCTTCTTGTAGGCAGGTCTGCTGCCACTGGTCTCAGAGGTAGAAATGGCTGTGGATTCTCCTGCATTATATACCTAATTTTGTTTACTTATCCTTCATTCTATCTGGGCGATTGCTTCCCTTATGTACTGGGGATATGATTAATCGCTGTGCGGTAATTATCCCCCTATGTATTGGGGGCATGATTAATTACCTTGCTGGATAGTATGTATGCAGCAATTTGGATTGAAACACTGTAGGGCATAACAGGTATCTGGCACTTGCTGTAACTATTTGCTCTGGCATCTGAATCCTTTACATAGTAAGACAGCTATATACTGGCGATACCTTTTTATGATGTATATTGTACCAGTCATTTATATGCAGGATATTTTTTGGATGCCTCAGTTTAAGTTTATAGAATAACTACGTGTCAGCAATGCAATCTTTAAATCTATAGGTTTCAGTGGTATTTATATTACACTTGTGTCTTTAGATACTAGAAGCCTACAGTATTGATACTCAACACATATAATTAACCGATATACCATATGTACTATTAGTCAAGGATTATTACTTTAATTGTTATTTAGTAAGATATGCTTATTGAAGAAAAGTACAATGTAAATTGGACCATAGATAGAATAATAGGAACAGGATAAAGAACCAGCAGGATTATATATGAATTTATGTTTATTCTATTCTTTTCTATGTACTCTATTAGCTGATGACAATCTCATTTAGAGAAATTCTCTCATTGGGTGTCCAATGCTATATGTAAGACCCTCAGCAGCAGAAGTGAAATATTGAGTAATGTTGCGGTTACACTGTTGTTTCTAGGGGTCCATTACTGCTCCTGGATGATCTCTCACTCCTCATTGATGGCTTGTAGCTAAGTGAGGAGAAGTAGAATTATAGGTGGCAGTTTCTTTACCCAACCGTCCTGATACTTCATTCTTATGAGAAGTTACATTATTCAAACTGATATAATTTTAATTATGCTATTGAGGCAATATATGATTAATATCACTCCTTTAAATTTTCGCAGCTTGTACAGTAAATTGTTTTGAATTATGCCTACATAGGTAAAATCATTTTTAGGAGGTGTTAATTTTTCCTTCCTACCCATATCCAATTTTGTTACCCTAATGGGACATATATTTTTCAGAAGGGATAGTCTACTCGACCATTTGTGTATGTGCAGACTGTATTGAATATATTTGTGTAAATTTGATTTATTTGGGTAGGTCTATGTTATATGTTACATGTTTTGTCTTTTGTCCTTTTACATAGAGATACATATCTTATCTTGATTAGATTAAAAGTTATGTTTTAAATATTTCATCTTTACAATGAGTGCTCACAAAAGAGTTTCTTTTTCTCCCTTTTTTCAATATAGCCATTTACTCTAGTGAGCACCTCCACTGCCCGGCATGTGTTGCTGACGCCTTGAGCAGGGAATAGTTGTTACCAGTATGTCATTATATTCTATTACTACCAGTCAGTGCGTCAATTTCTCCAGTTCTCCTTTTCCCTTATTACACTGTAAACCAGCATACAGTGCCATGCAATCCAGCAATGGGTGAATTACCCAGGCTTATACCTTCCTGTTTGCATCCCATTAGATGGAACGCAGGCTGGTTACTTAGCAGTGCAGTGGTATTGTCACGTCAATGGACCAGGAAGTCGGGTCGGACTACACGTGACTTCAGGCTTGGATGCGTTCCACAGTGTGGAATGCACAACTGACTGCGTGGAGATTACTAGATTGTCTAACTGTATACGCTCATGTTGGTGGCACATACATTTGCAGGTAAGCCAAGTTGACCCTCTGATGGCATCAGTTATTTTTTAGATGTGACTAATAGATAGGATCTATGTGGGATCCGGTGGTTGATTTCAGTGATATCAGGTGTGATCACTGGGTAATTGGCAATGGTATTTAAGCAGGCTCAGTGAGGGTGTGTGAGATATGACTCCATGGTGGTAGCTGTGATGTCTCTAACTTATTGGTCTTGACAGAGGTCCAGTCGAACTGAAACGTTGACATACAATATGACTGTGAGTTGAAGAAACACTTTTTCTCTTCATGATTTTGTGAAAACACCACTTCTCACATGTTTTAGTAAAAATACTATTGATAAAAAGGGCCCTAAATCCTAATTCTTTATTCTAATGTGACTTTCCCCTAGAGATGTGCGCCGACCCTCGTGTTTTGGTTTTGGTTTTAGATCTGGATCTTCCCTGATTTTGGATCTGAATCTGGTTTTGGATTTTTTTCCTTGGTGTTTTGTTTTCGTGTTTTGGATTTGGAACTGGATTTTTTTCTTAAAAAATAAAAAAACCCAGCTAAAATCACATAAAATGTGCCTTTTTTTCCCTACAGTATTAATAACCTCAATAACATTTATTTCCACTCGTTTCCAGTCAATTTTGGTTACCTCATAGCTCACAATATTGATTTTTTTCATCTAGTTAAAGGGCCAAAAGGTTGCATCCAGCTTGCTGGTTCAAAACTGATTGATATAATTATTAATAGAGTTGAGGACTGTACAAAGATGATGGTTGGGATACCCTTGAGGATTGAAGGCATGGGCCTTCATAGAGAACAAGGAAGTTGACGGCCTTGCATTATCATGATGACTGCTGGCGGCAGCTACAACGTGGTTCTTGGCCTTGCTCTCCTGTCATGTGACAGCCCTCCATATTTTTTGCGGTCTTGAAGCAGTGTCACAAGCACCAATAGTGTAGCCAAAGTGTGGTTACAAAATTCACACACGTGCAGTCGTGCGCACACAGAAAAAAAATATACAAAAGACACTATTTTATTTTTCGGGTCCAGAACTTGGGCCCAGACCACAGATTGGTGACAACTGGAGTCGGGCAGTACTAGGTTGCGTTGCTGTATCCTGTGTGGCTAAGCCTAACACGCACACACACGGAAAATAAATAGACAAAAGACACTATTTTTTTGGGGGGGGGATTTGGGTCCAGAACTTGGGCCCAGAGCACAGATTGATGATAACTGGAGTCGGGCAGCACTAGGTTGCGTTGCCGACTTGCTAGATCTTGTGCGGCTGAGCCTAACATGCACAGACACGCAGACAATTATTAGAAAAAAAACAATTGATTTTTATTTTTTTTCAGCTCCAGAACTTGGGCCCAGAATACAGATTGATCATGACTGGAGTCGGGCAGCACTAGGTTGCAACTTGCATTGCTGGCTGGATCTTGTGCGGTACTGCGGTTAAGCCTAACACACACGCACACACACACAGAAAAATATAAAAGACACTTTGATTGATTTTTTTTTTGACTATTTTTTTTTCCAGTGCAGAACTTGGGCCCAGATGGACACAGCACCAGCCCAGATGTATCTGCAGTTCTGCACCAGCCCAGATGGACACAGCAGACAGCAAAGCACCAGCCAAGAATGGATCAGCAGCACCAGCCTAGGACACAGCAGACAGCACAGACAGCCCAGATGGATCAGCAACAGCCCAGATGGACACAGCAGACAGCATAGTGACAGCACCAGCTCAGAATGGATCAGCAGTCACCAGCCCAGGACACAGCAGACAGCACCAGCACCTCTCCCAGCCCTACACTACCCACCCTCCCTGTTCAGTTTCCACAGCCGGAGTGAAATGGCGTCCGTCACGTGGTCCCTTATATAATACATTGATCATAGAGATGAAAGCTCGCGAACTGCGAGATTTCGTCTCTATGGTTTTGCCTCGATTTGAGAGATCCGAGTAAGGCGGGAACATCCGAGCTGGCTTGGATCCAACTCGGATCTGCTAAATTTGGGTGGGCTCGGATCTCTGAAATCCGAACCCGCTCATCTCTAGTTATTCACCAGGTCCTCAGAAGCTGTCAATGGTCCAACACTGCTCTTCTACGTACTAGTATGACTGGAGTGGATCAAACAGGCAGTAATGTTCCCCTGTGTCATTCCCAGTCTACACGAATGTCCCAAGAAAGAAATTCAGTGCATCATGACTCCTGGCTGGCTTAACTACATTCACATCCAATCTACATCAAGTGACATTTAGAGTTCCTTAAATTATTTCCTCACTGATAGTGTTAATATTTTGTAGTTACAGAATAGATATTAGCACAGTACATAATGAATACATCAATGGGCAGGGCAATAATTGATAGCACAAGGGGGTAGAGATTCATTAAATACTACACAGTGAAACAATGGGTGGGGTAGGATTTGCCGTTTTGGTATTTATACAATAGGTATTACATGTCTTCCTGTTACTGTAAGGAAGTAATCAACAGTGAATGGACATGAGGCATGAACTTTAACTTGAGAAGCAAATGAATATATCATGCAATATATCAGCATTAGTCAAGTTTGCGCAAATTTTATTTTGTAAATCATCTCATTTTACTATTGTAGTAATCAGGTGTGCTAGTACTGGATAAGTCTGAGTTCAAACATTTCTGTGCAACACTCAGTTCAGGCATAAACTGATTAAATATCCAAGTTTAGCCTAAATATATTAATGCTCTGCTCAGAAAAGTCACAGTGTGGTGTCACTTGCTTTCACTAGATGGTAGTATTGTAAAGTTGTAGCTTTGTGTTACAAAGAATTGTCCAATTAATTTCGATTTTTTTTTACATTTTATATACATGTTTGTCTTGTAGCATTAGCACAGATCAAGTTCAATAGTTCAGATAGAACTTAAAGGCATTCTGCTTTCAATGTAGACTGTTTGAATCCTAGCACCAGGCACACTGTGATTTAATATGATAAAGATTAAGGACTGACCTCAAAACCCAAGAGCTATGTATTGGGGAAAGAAATATTTTTATTAGGGATAAAGTAGTCTGCATTCATAAATAAACTTCCAGAGTAAGGTTTCCAAACTTAATATTCTGCAATCTGTTCCATATGTCAGCTCACAGTTAAATGAACCTGTACCCTATTGCACTTTAAATAGAAGATGAGCAGTGCATATAATGTGTACTACCAATAGATTCTGAGACTTTTTACAATTATAGAAAAGGTACTTGTACAGTATACTTCTTTCTGAACATGAACTACAAGGCGGCTATTATATAAAGATGTATCCACATACATCTAGCCTCCTTGTGCGTTAAACAGTCCTTATAGTCATGCCATTCCTTGGTGTGACTCGGTAGCGCCGAACGTGAGGGGAGGGGATTGTGTGATTACTTTATGGGAGAACAGGGCCTGATTTGGCCATCCTAGGCTAATATACTTGTAGCGCCCCCTGTCCCCCCAACGCTTATATATCCTGCAGCAATGCTGCTTAAACCCTATCATGCATTATATCCTCTCAACACATATATACTGCTGCAGCAAAGCTGCTAATAAACTTTATTATTCTGAGTTTTCTGCTCCACCTATCCACCCCCAAATTGTGTTTTATGCCCTCCCCCAAGAACATATCACCTGAGGCGGCTCCTCTAAGCAGTACCCCTCAACCCCGCATCTTACCTTGGTCCCGCAAGCGGGTCCCTCCTCCTCTGTGCCATCTTCAAAGTGATATTCGGGAAGATGGCTCATATGTACAGGAGAGCAAATGCTTAGGCACTGTTCCAGTGTCTTTGCTTTTACTGCATAGCGCCATCTTCCGAAAGATATCACTGGGATGATGGCACCACGAAGGAGGAAGGACACGCTTGCCAAAGGAAGGCAAGTAAACTTTGGGTGCAGGGTGTGCGGTGCGGGTCCCCCTGGACCCAGGAGCCCATGTTCATGGTACACTCTGGGTCATAGAGAGCTTGTTTGGGCCCCGGTAATGTAGAGGGTGTGGCCTAATCACAGAGGTGTGGCCATGAAGAATTTACTGTTTAGGCACAGAGAAGCAGCTCCAACCTGCACAGGGAGGCTCTGTGCACCCCTCAGCCAAGGGCCCCTCCAACAAGCCTGGGCTGGGTAATTTTCGGCAATACACTATTTACTTTAGTCACTGTAGGTCCGCACTGCACAGTTTTTGTGCTCGCCTCTGATGAGGTCCATGGCTTCTCCCAGCTCAGATCAGACAGTCAGACTAACACAGGCACTGCTGAATCAGAGACAGGGAGGGAGGAACAACCTGATCGCAGCTCTGCTTGAAAGTTCTGGGTTAGAGGTGTGCGTGAGCAGCACAGATGGGGGTAGGGGGGCATGATCTGTGGTATAGGCATATTGTTTTTGCTGAGCTATGGCTGCTCAGCAGTTATTTAGATTAATCCAAATCTGACTGCAGATGGCAGCGGTTGTCCCCTTCAGGCTGATGCCATAATGGCTGATCAGGCACTGCAGGAGAATGTGAGGAATTTTAATAGGATTTACTGTATAAAGTAAAGGGGAGCCAGTGTAGGACCAGATGAAGATGGGAGGCAGAAGTAGTTCATTAGGAGAGGAAAATGAGCCAAGCAAAAACATTGCCTACAAATTGAAGTGGAGAGAAGCGGGAGTCAGGGAGGCCAGATAAGGGTAATTGTCAGTAGACCAGTCTAGAGTGGACCAGTGAGTTGATGAGGGTCTTTGTTGCCTCTCGGATGAGAAAGGGGCTAATCCTGGAGATAATACAAACGCGAACATGGCAAGATGGTCAGAGGGACTGAACATGGGGTTTGAAGGAAAGTGTGGAGTCAAGGCTACTGTAGCTCCAAGACAGCAGACTTGCAAAATAGAACAGATGTTGAGGTTGTACATATTGAAATTGAGGGAAGAGAGGGGACTCAGGTGGGTGGGAAGTTGTTCAGCTCAGTCTTAGACCATACATGCCTACCCTCCCGGTTTTCGCAGGAGGCTCCCGATTTTTCGGGTAATCGCCCACACTCTGCCTACTTCCTAGTGAAGTGGGCAGAATGAGGAAAATAAACGTGGCAATTGCGACTCTCCGTGAAAGGGGCAGGGCATAAGACGGGATTCTGCATGAATCACAGCATTTTGGCCCCGCCCCCTATACAAATTTTACCCAATCGTGGCAATTTTACCACGAGGGGGCGGGGCTTAATTATGCAAATCATCAGGCCCCGCCCCCGTGAGACCCCTGCTTTTTCTCTTACCCGGGCTTCTCCCGGGAAGAGATTATTAAAGGTAGGCAAGTATGTCTTAGACATGTTAAGTTTAAGAAATTGCAGGGACACAGAGGAGGAAATAGCAGAGAGACAGTTGAAGAAATGAGTGAGGAGAGAGAATGACATAAGATGCATGCAAGAGAGTGAGAGACAGAGATTAGCAGGACAAAGGGGAGAGACAAGCAGCTACAGTGAAGATACAGAAACAATAGAGAGAACCTGGACATTGTAGTTTATTATATACAACTGTTATCTGTTATAAAACAAGACAATTGGCTCATTTGTAGTATTCTGTAATCTCTACATGCCCACAGGATATGATTAAAGACACAGGGCCTGATTCAGAGGTGGACGCAGTGTCGATGTTGGGTGCGTCCAAGTTGCACCGCACACGTGTCTTGGTGGTTACTAACAGAAGTTGCAGAATAAATTTGAATACAGACAGAGCAAATTTTAGTGGGTATTCCTGGGTGGTAACAGGGGGTGGATAGCCAACCACAGGAATGTCACAGTGTTATTACCCCCGTGGGTGCAGTTAAACCACAAGTCACAGAATGTAATAGTTAATTTGGAATGATGTTTATTGAGGGATAATACAATGGCCGGGAGTTGCAGATAAGATTGTTATGCAGACGCACTGTGTAGTGCAGGAAAGCTTCACACTGCAGAATACTTGACATTACAGAAACTCTGAAGTCCAGCATGTGCGCATAAACAATGGATAATAACCTGAAAAATGGTCAGACATTCTTCTGGTATCTACCAGGCACAAATATAGAAGAGTTCATAGCAGACAAAGGGCCTGATTCAGAGGCGCACGCTATTTGCGTGCGTTCCCTCTGAATCAGGGCGTCCCTATTTTTTTTTTGACTGGCCTCCAGGTCGCTCGCACAGCTGTGGGTGACCACCCACAGTGTGTGCGTGCGGCTTGAGATGGTCGCGATTATCGCAACTATCGGGCTTGCGAGGAGACCCTGTGATAGGGTCTCAGGTCTCGCAAGCCCGAGTGGACTTCCTGCTCTAATAAAGCAGGAAGTCCACTACTCAATTCAATCACTAGTGATGTCAGTTCGGGAACGCCTCCGTTTGTGCAGCCACCCCCCCCTCAGCGCCTACAAAGCGGGGCGAGCTTTTGATCAACATTGACAGCCACCCCATCTTGTAGCGAGCCCGAGTGGGTGGTTTCTCACTCGCTCGGGGGCGTGCGCATGCACGTGCGCAATGGCTCACCAAACGACCCGCTTGCGAGTGCTATGCGCTCGCGAGTGGGTCTGAATCAGGCCCAAAATTCACAAACCTTGGAGTACACAGGGACCAAACAGGAATTTGAGTCCACAGATATTACAGGAGCATTGAAGCAAAATAGGTATACATAAAAACAGAACCATGCAGATATTCTTGGCAAATCAGTAATTCCTGGAACGGCAGAAATACTTGGCAAGGCAGATCACAAGAGCTCACAGAAGTACAATTCCAGCATGTAGATCAAGTCCAGTAACAATGCAGGACATATACTGTAGCAGGAAACATTCATCAAAAAATATTGATAACCAAGCAATGAGTACTGGGTTTAGGCAGACTAAATAGGCAGGTGTCAGGTGAAATCCATACAGGTGATTGAGTCATCAATTACCTGACACCTGGGTGCAGAACAGAGTCAGAGGAGAAGCACCTTTGGTAAGGACCAGTCCTGCAGCTCACATAACAAAAAGGCCTGTTTAAGCAATATGGGGCCCCCCAATATAACATTTTAGGTCATCCATGAATCCATCATCTTAATCAGAGGGCAGATACAAAGGGGCATAACCAACTCTTAGGAGGAATAGGCTCTGTACTCACTCTGCAGATCCAGAACTGGAGACATGAGGGGACATGGCACAAGTAAAAGATGCAGTCTGGCAGAATTGGTGCATCGATGTCTGATTCAGCTAAGGATCAAAATCTGGAGGCTGAACGCTGATCACACAATCTGAAGGATGGCCAGCAGTTGGGTCCCCAAATTTGGTACCCTTGATAATGGAAACAGGAACACAAATCGTAAGTAACTGTGGTACTGGTGGCAGACATCCTGTCACGATCCTGTCTAGTTGTCACCTTTTTGCCTTATGACTTACCTCTGTCAGCTGCTCCATGGATCTGTGTTTGCAATTCTCCTGGGACATCTGCTCTGGCTGAATCATGCTGGCTGTGATATCTCTGTGTGTGCAGACTGCTCTCCTAGCCAAACTGATTAATCACCTGGACCCTGCTCTGTCTGTGAGCATTGCTAGTCTTAATTGGAATCACAGGTGTGGTCCTTATTCTCAGAGCTGCAGAGATGAATACTCCTTTTGCATGCTGTGTCTTGCTTCACTCTGAATGCCACTGCCAGACCACCGGTCTGCATCCACCAATCGTTGCCAGACTCTTGGTATATAGATCCTCCTCTAATAGCACTCAGTGCTTGAACATCTCGTTACGTTCCGTGGTGTATAACTTGTGCTGTAGCTGTACCTAAGTTCCAGTGTGTCCCAGGCTCCTGCTGGTTCCTAGACCAGTGCTATCTGTAAAGCCTGCTACGTTCAGTTATCCACGCGGCTCCCAGGCCGCTCCAAGTGACTATCCACGCTACCCGCTTCTCCACACAGCTCCAGGCCACACAAAGTAGCTTCCATGCTACCACTTCTCGCCTACGGCTCCCAGGCCACACAAAGTAGCTTCCACGCTACCACTTCTCGCCTACGGCTCCCAGGCCGCTCCAAGTGACTATCCACGCTACCCGCTTCTCCACACGGCTCCCAGGCCGCACAAAGTAGCTTCCACGCTACCACTTCTCGCCTACGGCTCCCAGGCCACTCCAAGTAGCTTCCACGCTACCAGCTTCTCCAAGTGACTATCCACGCTACCCGCTTCTCCACACGGCTCCCAGGCCGCACCAAGTAGCTTCCATGCTACCACTTCTTGCCTACGGCTCCCAGGCCGCTCCAAGTAGCTTCCACGCTACCAGTTTCTCCAAGTGGCTACCCAGCTACCAGCTTCTCCACACGGCTCCCAGGCTGCACCAAGTAGCTTCCACGCTACCACCTCTCGCCCTCGGCTCCCAGGCTGCTCCAAGTAGCTTCCACGCTACCACGTCTACCCATGGCTTCCCAAGCCACAACAAGTAGCTTCCACGCTACCATCCGTCTGCAAGCTCATCTACTGGTACCCCGACCAGCTCAGTCTGCCTACCTGCTGGTCCCAGTCCGGTCCCTCAAAGTTCCTTCTGGTCTCATTCCAGCCTCTCAAGTTTCCAGTTCCAGTCACTCATCACCCAAGGCAGTTCTCACTGCTACCCACTTCTTTTATTAAAAGAGCTATTCATGTCCCCCATGGTTCCAGTCCAGCTGGCCTCCAGTGTTTCCAGTTCATCACCTGATACAGGTAACCCTCGAGTACCAATTGTGATACATCCCCTGGACACCAAACTGGGCAGCAGTTACTCTACTCTGGAGCTGGGCAGAAAAGACTGATGGCAGACACACCTTGAAACCAGACCTTGGAACACAAAACTGGGCAGCAGCATCCTTAGGACACCAGACTGGACACACAATTTGGCAGGAAGCCCGGAATGGGCACATGACTTGGCAGGAAACCTGGATTGGCCACACGACTTGGCTGGAAACCTAGACTGGGTACATGACTTGGCAGGCAACCCACACTGGGCACACGATTTGGAAGGAAATCCAGATTGGGCATATGACTTGGCAGGAACAGTTAAATGGCTTGGTACCTCAGCAGGCTCAGCAAGACTGGCAACTCGAGCTAGTGGAACATCATACCCGGCACCAAAGGCAGACAACCTCATGCCCAGAGGTGTGCCAGACAGAACGTTGTTCCCAGGGGCATGGGCAAAATGAATCTCATGACCAAATGTGTGGTAAGACAAAACCTCATGTCTGTAGGCATGGTCCTCTAGCAAGGCATCGACCATCTATTGGAACTCTCGAATGGCAATGGGAACCTCTCTGACCTCTGGCAAAGTGACCATCTCTTGGACCTTTGGCAAAGTGGAGAACTCCACATTCCAGAAGGCAAAGGCAGACAAACATATATATATTAGAGATGCGTGCAGACTGGTTCATTGTTCATTCATCATTGTGTTTTGATTTTGGCAAAACCACCATTAAGTGTTTTGGTTCAGATTTGGATATGGACTGGTTTTGGATTCCTTAAATCGATAAAAATTTTTATAACACAGCTAAAATCATGTAATTTGGACCTATTTACTTGCAATCTAAAACCCAAGTTCAATTTTTAAATCTGAGTTCCAGATTGACTACAGAACCGAACTGGGACTCGGTTCGACTCGGAGCCCCATAGTGATTCTGAACTGGGTGTCGATTCAACACAGACGAACCCCTAACTTTGGGTGTATTCGTATTTCAGGAAAACTGAACCGCTAGCATAGTGTCAGGATGCGACCTGGGATCGGCCGCTACTCACCTCTGTGCTGGTGTCCTTGGGCTTAGGTGTCCAGATGCTGGGAGTGGAGGTGAGTGGTGACTGAGTATTCTCCCTGGGGTCTGCTAGGGCTTCCATGTGTGCGTCCTGGTTTCTGGGGTGCCGGGCATGGGCGCAGCCATGTTGGCTCATATCACCTGACTGGTCTCTCCCAATGATAATCCTGTAGTGACTCAGCTGATCCTCTGATCCAATGACCAGCCACCCAGGGATATTTAAGTCTGACTTCAGGAACAAGTAACTGCTGTTCAACTTCGTTGTTCCTGTGCCTGTGATGCTCCCACTACTGCTCTGTTCTAATTCCTTCAGCGTGTTGCTTCAGCCTGCTCACAGTTCTCCAGTTTCCTGTATTAGCTTCCATGCTAACCCTTAGTCTGAGACTTTATCTCTCTCACAGTACTTTAGTGTTTCATGTCTCTTTCCTGTGTGTCTTTGTATATGTGCTGCTAATTCTATTGCAGATTTCCTGTGGCTATTAACCTGTGTTACTGAGGTGTCAGATTACCTGCTATTACTATTAGCTCCCAGCTGCACCTTTTAGCTTTCCCAGTATATACCTCTCTTTTCTCTGTGTCTTGTCTGTGCAATCTGCACCTGCATATGTAATTATCCCAGTTTATGCATGTGTCCAGTCTGCTCTGTGTTTGCCTGTGTTGCCAGCACAATCAGTACCAGCATTTCTAGATTTCCCAGTATTTGCCTTTGTCCATGCTACTCTGTGTTTTCTGCACTAATCAGCTCCTAGATATTTAACTGTTTCCAGTCCATGCCTGTGTTCTAGCATCCAGATTCTTCCCCTGTTTTCTAGCATTCAGATCCATCTCCAGAGTTCATTCATTCCGTTCACCTCCAGTGTTATAGCTTTCATTATAGTCTCGGTCTTCTGCCATTCCCAGATAACTGTCCAGAGGGCCACGACCTGCTCACTTGGTGCAGCAAAAACCAAATCCCAATTGGACGGGTCACTGGAGAAAACCACCAAGTGAATTAGACTCCGCGCCTCTGGGCAGGTCTCACCAAACCTGGGTTTGGCTGCAACTAGGAGACCTAGTCCAGTCACTCCCCTAGTAACCCAAACCCCCCAGCTCACCATCCTCCACAGAGGAACACTTGCACCGGATCGTGGCAGATAGAAAAAGGAAGTGTGGCCAGGGCTGCCTTGTGTACAGAGCCCAGGTGAGGCTAATGAGGCAGACCTGTCAGGCTACATTCAGTCCAAGGAGGATTGAGGCAGCCAAAGAGCCCACTGCGCCAAGCCAGGCCAGTGGGGGGCAAGAAGGCTGTGACCAGACCTGCAAGGCAGGAAGGACCACAAATCTCGGTTTATGTGAAGTTGTGGCAGACAAGCCAAGTCAGAAGACTTTGTCTCAACCTGTGTGAGACAGGACTAAAAAGACTGAGACTGTGTTACATTTATGGTAGATGGGTAAGTGATGCAGTATCTACTGTAGTTGCCTATTATAGAGAGGGGCCAGTGAGGCCCTGCATGGTGGCTAGGTCGTTTATTATTTTGTTCCTATACAGTATGGTGACAGTAAAGCACCATTTGTTACATTTAACCTGAAAGCTGCGTGTGGACCCTTATTATGCACCTAGATACTGCATCACTTACCCATCTACCGTTCTAAATATACTGTATGTATGTGTATATATATATATATATATATATATATATACAGATGTGTCCACATACACCTTTCCTAAAATCTAGCCATATGGCCAAATGTGCCTTTAGATCTGCGAATTAGCCACACCTTGGGATTTTCTTAAAATTTGCTACTTTAATCTGATACTTAATACAAATACTTTTGCAGGAAAAAATAAAACTTGGGATCTATCTAATTGCTACTCGTCGTGGTGCATCTTAGCCATGCTGGAATATCTCTCTCTCTCTCTCTCTCTCTCTCTCTCTCTCTCTCTCTCCCTCCCCCTCTATGGTTAGATCCCCAAGATGTTTGCAATAGCCTCCCTACCAAGTTCCATCAAATACCAGACCTCATTCAGACCCGGTCGCAAGGGCTAAGCGCTCGCAAGCGAGACGATGTTTAGGCCCTGCGCACGCGCAGCGGCCGCACTGCACATGCGCAAGCCCCGGAGCGAGAGAGAAATTCTCTCGCTTCAGAGCTCACTACAAAAGGGGCACCTGTCTTTTCTCTGTGTCTTGTCTGTGCAATCTGCACCTGCATATGTAATTATTCCCAGTTTATGCATGTGTCCAGTCTGCTCTGTGTTTGCCTGTGTAGCCAGCACAATCAGTACCAGCATTTCTAGCTTTCCCAGTATTAGCCTTTGTCCATGCTACTCTGTGTTTTCTGCACTAATCAGCACCTAGATATTTAACTCTTTCCAGTCCATGCCTGTGTTCTAGCATCCAGATTCTTCCCCTGTTTTCTAGCATTCAGATCCATCTCCAGAGTTCCTTCATTCCATTCACCTCCAGTGTTATAGCTTTCATTATAGTCTCGGTCTTCTGCCATTCCCAGATAACTGTCCAGAGGGCTGCGACCTGCTCACTTGGTGCAGCAAAAACCAAATCCCAATTGGAGGGGTCACTGGAGAAAACCACCAAGTGAGTTAGACTCCGCGCCTCTGGGCAGGTCTCGCCAAACATGGGTTTGGCCGCAACTAGGAGACCTAGTCCAGTCACTCCCCTAGTCACCCGAACCCCCTGGCTCACCATCCTCCACAGAGGAACACTTTCACCGGATCGTGACAGTTTGAACAGCCAAAAATATGCAAGCCGCCGGGTTCCAGGGTGAAGCAGGTTTTCAGGATTTACCCCTTCGTGTGACTGCACAAGAGACAGCTCTGCAACTCATGGGACAGCAGCTGCAAGAACTTTCTAGTCAAATGATGGTTATTCATTCGGTTCTAGCTGCTTTGGCCCCAGACACACCACAAGTTCCGCCAATGAATTCTCCACAGTTTGTTATGAAGTTCCAATTACCCCTACTGATGAAAAATTTTCTGTGTATGCTAGTGAACCTCTCTAGTGTCCTCTGGTTCCCCAATTATCTGATATTTGTAACCCTGAACCTTTCAAGAATTTCTACTGGCTTCTAGAACAACTGCAAAGTCTCCATCCCAAAATTTTTCAAGTTATTCTCAAGCTTCCTAGTGTTACTCCTGACTTGACTAACAGCCCTTCCAAGCAAACTACAGTAAAGCATCAAAGTTTCCTGTGCCCTAAACTTACTGAGGTTGAACGTCAGCGACGTCGGGAACTGCATCTGTGTTTATATTGTGGTTATGACAATCACTTTCTTAAGGACTGTACTCTGCGCCCACTGAGAAGTGGTGGCAAGTGTGTGACTCCCAACGTCTGTGCTTTCAGTTCTCCCCATCATCCATCAGTGATTTCCGTTTCTTCAGTTACAGATAAGGAGGTGATGTCCACTAAGCAAAAGAAAGTACAAGTTTTCGATTGGGGTCCTGTTACAAGATGCTTCAACCCTCGTCTAAGAAATATTGGGAGGATATTTCAACCTTCTAAAGTCAGGGACACTACTCATTCCATTTCTACTGGTCACAGCCCGGATTCTGCCCATTCCAGTCCCAGCCCGGATTCTGCCCATTCCGGTTCCAGCCCGGATTCTGCCCATTCCGGTCCCAGCCCGGATTCTGCCCGTTCCGGTCCCAGCCCGGATTCTGCCCGTTCCGGTCCCAGCCCGGATTCTGCCCGTTCCGGTCCCAGCCCGGATTTTGCCTGTTCCGGTCCCAGACCAGATTCTGTCTGTTCTGGTCCCAGCCCGGATTCTGCCTGTTCTGGACCAGCCCGGATTCTGTTTTTCCCAATACGGGACTCCAGTCAGTAGCCCCAGAAGGGGTCCCAACTTCCTTACCCCAAGTGAGTGTTTCAAGTCTTGCACCCCAGCAGGGGGTCCCACTTCTCGCACCCCAGCAGGGGGTCTCAAGTCTTGCACCACAGCAGGGGTCACAAGTCTCACGCCCCAGCAGGGGGTTCCAAGTCTCGCACCCCAGTAAGGGGTCCCAAGTCTCGCACCCCAGGAGGGGGTCCCAAGTCTCACAACCCAGGATGGGGTCCCAAGTCTTGCACCCCAGGAGGGGGTTCCAAGTCTCATTCCCCAAGAGGGGGTTCCAAGTCTCATACCCCAGGAGCAGATTTCAAGTTCTACACTCTTGGTGGAAGTTTCCACTGTCCTGTCTAAGAAAGAACATCAATCTACTTTGGCTGAATCATCCAATCATTGCGTTTAAGAATCTCTAAGTGATTCCTTCTCAGTTCCTGAAAAGAATGCTGTAACTCAGGATGCTATAGTGTCCATGACCTTCGATGTTGATGTGTCCCAGTACATCATATTGCTTAAGCATTATGATGCACTAATGAGAACCGATCCAACTTGTGGTATCACTCCCACCAACATTGTCATGTTTCTTATTATGCACTTTAGAGGTAAAGCCTTGGAGTGGGCTAACCCACTCATTGAGTCCAAGGATCGAATTCTACAAGACATAATAGCTTTCGGTACAGCTCTGCTTAAAGAATTCGCTCCTATGCGTCCGTCTTCAGAAACCTTTTCTGATAAAAATTCTAGATTTATTTCAGTGCCTTCAGATGTTAAACTCAGATGCACTTCTTTGAGTCTTTCCCAAAATAATCTGGCGCAAGGACAGCCAGTTCAGAAGGAGAAAACTAAGAGAGGTATTAGAATGATGGATTATAATACAGATTCTGACTACGATCTTGAGCACGATGAAAAACGGTTTTTGGTAGTTCCCATGGAAGACCCTTTTCAACTTAAGTCTTCTTCAAGTGGTTCGAAAAAATCTAGGAAAAAGAAGAAGAGTCGATGACTTCCTGGTGACCAACCTTTCTATGACAAATTGACATCTTGTTCTCTAAGGAATTATTTTATGAGCAAATTGCCTGAGGAAACAATATTCCAGCACCTTCTACAGTCCTCAAAGTTTCAAGTTCCTGAAGATATCTGACAGGTTCAGTCAAGATTTTAGAATTTTTTTCAAGTTTGTCCTGGTGTTTCAAGCTTTTTGGAAGCTTTCTTGTATTTCTGGAAGGAAATTTTGTGCACATTTTTGGTGACTGGAGTCCACCCTAAAAGGAGGGGTTACTGTCAGGATGCGGCCTGGGATCAGCTGCTACTCACCTTAGCGCTGGTGTCCTTGGGCTTAGGTGTCCAAATGCTGGGAGTGGAGGTGAGTGGTGAAAGAATATTCTCCCTGGGGTCCACTAGGGCTTCCATGTGTGCGTCCTGGTTTCCGGGGTGCCGGGCATGGGCGCAGCCATGTTGGCTCATATCACCTGACTAGTCTCTCCCAATGATAGTCCTGTGGTCACTCAGCTGATCCTCTGATCAGCCAACCAGGGGTATTTAAGTCTGACTCCAGGAACAAGTAACTGCTGTTCAACTTCGTTATTCCAGTGCCTGTGATACTCCCACTGTTGCTCTGTGCTAATTCCTTCAGCATGTTGCTTCAGCCTGCTCACAGTTCTCCAGTTTCCTGTATTAGCTTCCATGCTAACCCTTAGTCTGAGACTTTGTCTCTCTCACAGTACTTCAGTGTTTCATGTCTCTTTCCTGTGTGTCTTTGCATATGTGCTGCTAATTCTATTGCAGATTTCCTATGGCTATTACCCTGTGTTACTGAGGTGTCAGATTACCTGCTAATACTATTAGCTCCCAGCTGCACCTTTTAGCTTTCCCAGTATATGCCTGTCTTTTCTCTGTGTCTTGTCTGTGCAATCTGCACCTGCATATGTAATTATCCCAGTTTATGCAGGTGTCCAGTCTGCTCTGTGTTTGCCTGTGTAGCCAGCACAATCAGTACCAGTATTTCTAGCTTTCCCAGTATCAGCCTTTGTCCATGCTACTCTGTGTTTTCTGCACTATTAAGCACCTAGATATTTAACTCTTTCCAGTCCATGCCTGTGTTCTAGCATCCAGATTCTTCCCCTGTTTTCTAGAATTCAGATCCATCTCCAGAGTTCATTCATTCCGTTCACCTCCAGTGTTATAGCTTTCATTATAGTCTTCTGCCATTCCCAGATAACTGTCCAGAGGGCCGCGACCTGCTCACTTGGTGCAGCAAAAACCAAATCCCAATTGGAGGGGTCACTGGAGAAAACCACCAAGTGAGTTAGACTCCGCGCCTCTGGGCAGGTCTCGCCAAACCTGGGTTTGGCCGCAACTAGGAGATCTAGTCCAGTCACTCCCCTAGTAACACGACCCCCCCGGCTCACCATCCTCCACAGAGGAACACTTGCACCGGATCGTGACAGATAGAAAAAGGAAGTGTGGCCAGAGCCGCCTTGTGTACAGAGCCCAGGTGAGGCTAATGAGGCAGACCCGTCAGGCTGCATTCAGTCCAAGGAGGAATGAGGCAGCCAAAGAGCCCAATGTGCCAAGCCAGGCCAGTGGGGGGCAAGAAGGCTGTGACTAGACCTGCAAGGCAGGAAGGACCATAAATCTCGGTTTATGTGAAGTTGTGGCAGACAAGCCAAGGCAGAAGACTTTGTCTCAACCTGTGTGAGACAGGACTAAAAAGACTGAGACTGTGTTACATTTATGGTAGATGGGTAAGTGATGCAGTATCTACTGTAGTTGCCTATTATAGAGAGGGGCCAGTGAGGCCCTGCATGGTGGCTAGGTCGTTTATTATTTTGTTCCTATACAGTATGGTGACAGTAAAGCACCATTTGTTACATTTAACCCTGAAAGCTGCGTGTGGACCCTTATTATGCACCTAGATACTGCATCACTTACCCATCTACCGTTCTAAATATACTGTATGTGTGTCCACATACACCTTTCCTAAAATCTAGCCATATTGCCGAATGTGTCTTTAGCTCTGCGAATTAGTCACACTTTGTGATTTTCTTAAAATTTGCTACTTTAATCTGATACTTAATACAAATACTTTTGCAGGAAAAAATAAAACTTGGGATCTATCTAATTGCTACTCGTTGTGGTGCATCTTAGCCATGCTGGAATATCTCTCCCTCTCCCTCTCCCTCCCCCTCTATGGTTAGATCCACAAGATGTTTGCAATAACCTCCCTACCGAGTTCCATCAAATACGGGACCTCATTCAGACCCGGTCACAAGCATTGAGCGCTCGCAAGCGGGTCGATGTTTAGGCCCTGCGCACGTGCAACAGCCGCACTGCGCGTGCGCAAGACCCGGAGCGAGAGAGAAATTCTCTCGCTCTGGAGCTCATTACAAAAGGGGCGGCTGTCGATGTTGATCGACAGCTTGACTCGTTTTGTAGGCGGGGCGGCTGTCGATGTTGATCGACAGCTTGACTCGTTTTATAGGCGGGGCGGGGGGTGGGTACACAAATGGGGGCGTTCCTGGTGGAACGCTTGCCGTTTTGTGGGCGGCTGCACTGACATCAGCAGTGATGTCAGTGGGGAGCATCCTGCTTGATCAGAGCAGGAAGCTCAGTGGGGCTTGCAGTTGCCGAGAGCCATCGCGACCATCAACCTGGTCGGTCGCTAAAGCTGTGGGTGATAAACCACAACTTAGCTAGTGACCAGGAGGCCGCACTTGAAAAGTGAAGCGGCCGTCCTCATTCAGAGTGAGTGCTCGCTTCTTGCGACTGCCTCTGAATGAGGGCCACTGTGTACAAGTGTACCTAGAAGAATTGATGCTGTTTTGAAGGCAAAGAGTGATCACACCAAATAATGATTTGACTCAGATTTCTCTTCTGTTTATTAACTTTGCATTTTGTTAATTGCTAAAAATAAAATATTAACACTTCTATTTTTGAAAGCATTCTTACTGTACTTTGCAGCATTTTTTCCACACCTGCCTAAAACTTTTGCGTCCAAAAAGCTGCACACTCTGCGTGCATTAAGTAATTTGGGGTGATCCACTAAAGACACTGCGGTTCTGCATACAAATCCAAAGGTAATGGGCACTCACCAGTCTGTAGAGAAATCAATGTTCTTTAATTACTCACAAATTATATTACAGGTAGTTGACGTTTCCGTCAACAATGACCCATGGGTCTCTGATGGCTATGATGCTTTGACTATCTTGAAAAAGGTCATTGTTGACAGAAATATATATATATGTATATATAAATATACAGAGCGAAGTTTTACCACGCTATACCCCTATATGTGTTGTGTGTACCATAGTCTAATAAAGATTTGGATGGATAATGAGTGAAAAATCTGCTTAATGGTTAAACATAGTGTGAACCACAGAATTTTAATACATATATTTGTGACAGAAACTATACAGGTGTAGAGAAAGATTGTATCGACTGAAATTCAATATCACAACCCTGTAAAAAATGTACAAATGAGGTTGCTCACAACAATATACACTCAAATAATGACGATACTACAGAGTATAGACAAGAAAATGAAACACAGTATTAGGGTAAATGCACACTGAAGTGTCCAGATGGTTAGCGAATTGACGCTATGCTACTTCATTCAATGATATAGGATAGCGGTGTCCCGCTTACCTGTAGGTACTGGAGGGGTAGTGCTGGTTAATGGCAAGAAATGATAGTCCCGACCACTGGTGTGGGGGGGGGTTATGGATGAGGGGGTATGCTTCGATGCTCTGTGTGTCTCAACGCGTTTCAGCCTTGCGGCCTTCCTCTGGGGTAATGTATCTATCATTTCTTGCCATTAACCAGCACTACCCCTCCAGTACCCAGCCTGGAACGGAACAGACCTATAGGTAAGCGGGACGCCGCTATGCTATATCATTGAATGAACTAGCATAGCGTCAATTCGCTAACCATCTGGACACCATCTGTGTTTAACCATTAAGCAGATTTTTCACTCATTATCCATCCAAATCTTTATTAGACTAGGATACACACCACATACAGGGGTATAGCACGGTAAAACTTTGCTATATATAAGTAACCTAGGGTTTAGGCGCCTCTACCCTACCTGTAGCAAACCCCAAACCTTTATTATCCAGTACGCAAGGAACCCATTACCATTTCCATATATAAATATACAAAGTAATCAATGCGCTTATACTTAAACCCTTGTGTTAAAATCACTAATTTGTCCACAGAGTAGACAGCACAGGTTAATTGGGTCGCAGCTGCCCGCTTCAGGCTGTTCCTGATAACTCGCTGGACGAAAGTTCTGTTAAAATAAATAAAAGAGGGGGCACATCATAGCGCATAAAAGTTTTTATTTAACAGGCCTAAGAGACCTACACAAGCTTCATAATAATGCTCGTACCAAGATAAACTCTGTGGGCTGATTACCACATGGCTTTATACTGCACCCCTAAAGTGGGGAGCAGCGACCCAATTACATGGGGATTTAGCGATTGACAGACAGGGTGCACCTGTGCTGTCTACTCTGTGGACAAAATTAATGATTTTAACACAGTAGTTTAAGTATAAGCGCATTGATTATTTTATTTATTTTAACACACACACATATATATATATATATATATATATATATATATATATATATATATTCCCAAGTCTGTTGCCTTACCTTGTGACATTTTTGTTTTGAATAAGCTTTCAATGGTCAGCTTTGGAATGCCAGTTTTACTTGACAGGGAAAATATGGTAATTGGAATGCCCACCTGTATATTTCCCTTTTGTTACACAAAAAATTACATGGTGCTAATCATTGCTTTAAACTTAGTAATATGACATGGTTGGATTTGCTCTTTAAGTTATGCATTCACCTTTTTGAAAATAGGCCATGCTATTCCTGTATGCCAGAGCTTGGTGTCAGCAAAGGATTGCAAGTAGTGCATATTGCCATAGGCTCATGCCTGAAAGTAACATTATTCAATGATTAAAGCAGCCAGACAGGAAAAGCAGATAATGAAGCAGAGATTTGAAATATGCAGTGCTGGCTGCAGGCACTTTGCCTCGTAATGCTGTCAATGAATGTTGGAAGCACTGTAAATTAACCAAGTGAACTTATGTCCTTTAAAAGAATTCTATTTTTGGTCTCTGGCTGGGTTGGTGGGATTTGTCTTTGAAGAGGATGCAGTTGTTTCACATGTCATTGCCTATACCAGTAACATACAGAACACCACATTGTAACTCAAGGCATTCCTTCGAAACTCACTGATGTAATACCAATAAAGTCACATCAATTTGTCAATTTAGTTATGTGCCGATAATATGTTTTACAGCTGAGTCTTGTATCTGTTGTTATTTTTAGCACTATCTCCTTTGTGTGATCATATACATATTTCCTGTTTAGTAAACAGCTATTTTTAAGAACATTTGAACTTCCTTTATCTGTAACTGCAATGGAAATAAATGTTGGGTTACTATACTAAAATTCTGCCCTAACTGTACTCATGAGTTCCATTTGCTTCTTCAAACTGCTGACATCCCTGAGCCTTCAGTTGTCACTGACAGTGATGCTTGTTACTAGTACCACAGCAGTGTTGATTTTGTGTGGAGACTGAAGTTCTCCTCTTACTTACTCGGTGCTCCGGTTTCCTACCACAATCCAAACACATACAGGTAGGTTAATTGACTCCTGACAAAAATGAACCCTAGTGTGTATGTGTGTGAGCATGTGGTAGGAAATTCACAGGATGAACAACAATGTATACACGGCTAAATTGTTAGATTTAGTTGCCATTCATTTTAAGATGGACATTGGATGTGTTCACATGCGGTTCGGCGGTCTTAGAACCCATTAATGCCTTTAGCTGATGATACATAAAACTTTTTGTCATCCCCACCTAATAATTACTAAGATCTGTTTCTGGATTTAATCAGTCTGGGAGACTCTGTTGATGGTCATTGTTGGAGTAAATACTGTATGCAAGATATTCCAATCTAAATTGCCAAGCTCACTGATGATACAGTTTTACCACATCACTTGCCATCACTTGTCATATCATTAATTATCATTTCCACGCAAGTTTCTCTATCGAATAATAAACTCAGTTCTTCAGATCACATCTGACTGGATTATTGGAAAATAGAGTGAAAATAGAGTATTGGTTATGCTGGCTGCTCCAAATTTGTCAGACACTTAGTGCGGGGCAGTACAGTGGTAGTTTTTGTAAGGTGTGCTACTGGATGAAGTGGTCTAGAGAAGCACAATACAAGCAAACACCTTCTTCCCATCTGCAGTTGTGTTCGCTCTCTGCTAGTCTATTTATCAGGCCCCAAAAGTTCTTCTTTGGACCATATGTCAGGAACCAGATGTTCAGTTTTCTCTGCAAGCAGGGTCTGAACTGGGATAGAAACATGATCTCCCTTGTGCACACTTTCAATACAAAGTTTAATGTAATTTTATTTTAGATTATTTTCTACATCAATAAAATACTATAGTAACTAATGCACTTCCAGTGTCATGGTTCAGTAGAGTATAGTGAATTCTTTATTAACAATTAGAGTTAGTGCTGACAGGAATAGAGACGCAAAGTCTATGAACCAATGGACCCCAGCAAGGCGTTCATTATGCTCTTACTAAAGTACTAAAGTGCTCCATGGGACTTGATCCCAGGGTTTTGAGGTCTCTAGACCAGCAACTTTCCCAGTTGAGTTCAGCAGCTCCTGTCTATTTAGGCTCCAGCTCAGAAATACTTGTGTATACTCTCCACCCACTTTGTGTCCATACCCCATTCCCTGCAATCTGTGGGTATGTAAATCAGGAATATTACTGCAGTGGCATAACTAGGGCAGGGTGAGTGGGGTGCGTGCCCTGGGCGCCGTGGGACCGGCGGCGCAGGGGGCCCACCGCTGGCCATGTTACCGGCCCGCCCTAGTTAGCCAGTGTAGCGCCGACCGCAGTGAGTGCGGTCAGCGCTACACATTTACACAGGACCGGCGCTAGGCTTCCAGCGCCGGTCCTGTGCTGCACAGCTGAGCCCCTTCCCTCCCCCTGAGCGCTTGCCCAATAGCGCCAGGAGGAGGGTGGCAGGCGGGCTCATGCTGTGCATAACACACACATTGCCGCCAGCACTGGCGGTGATGTGTGTGTTAATCAGCAGCCAATGAGAGTCAGACAGACTCTCGTTGGCTGCTGCTGCTGCACACACATCACTACCGAGTGGCAGCGATGTGTACGTGAATCAGCAGCCAATGAGAATCAGATAGACTCTCATTGACTGCTGTGCGCCCACTGCAAGAACCGGGCTTCCGTCCGGCTCCTGCAGTGGTAATGGGAGAAACATCATGATGTCATGACATCTCTCCCATAATGCAGAGCGGCCTGGCCCGGGAGGATGGACGTGCGGACGGCGGCGGGAGCAGAAGCGTGGATACAGGTAAGTATTTTGCTTTTGTTTACTTTTAGTGTGTATTTTGGGGGGGGCGCGCTCTATTACAAAGAAGGGGACTACTACTGGGGGCACTACTGGGGGGGATACTACTCTGGGCACTGCTACAGGTGGGGGGGACCAGTACTGGGGACTACTACTGGGTGGGGGATACTACTGGTGGCACTGCTCCGGGGGGGACCACTACTGGGGACAACTACTGTTTGGGGATACTACTGGGGCACTGCCTTGGGGGGGACCACTACTGGGGGGATACTACTGTGGGCACTGCATTGTGGGGGACCGCTACTGGGGACTACTACAAGGGGCACTGCATCAAGAGGGACTCCTACTGGGGGAACTATATAAAGGGCACTATATAGGAGGGACTACTACTGGGGGCACTATATAAGGGGCTCACTATTGGGGGCACTGCACAGGGGGGTCCACTACAGGTGGCACTGAAAAGGGAGAACCACTACAGGGGGCACTGCAGGGGGCACTGCATAAGGGGGACAACTACTGGGAGCACTGTATATGGGAGGTCACTACTGGGGGCCTGCATATGAGGGATCACTACTGGGGCCACTGTATAAGGGGAACTAATGGGGGGCTGCATAAGGGGGACCACTACAGGGGCACTGCATAGGAGGGGGACTGTATAAGGGGCACTGCATTAAGGTGCAAATGGAAAGAAATGCTCCCAGTGACAAGAAAGGGGTGTGTGTCATGTTGACACGCCCATTTTTCGCACATGGGGGGGGGGCGCTCCATTTTCAAATTTGCCCTGGGCTCCAAGTATCCTAGTTACGCCACTGTATTACTGTCTAATTATTGTGTTCAACAATATAATCTAGCTGTTCTTGATTCCTGAAACTGTTGGTTTGACTTTCTGGGCTTTGACCTATTTGCTTTACTCAAAGAGGAGCCTTGACCTGGGTATGCCCTATTTGGAGAAAAGTGACACAATATTGTCATCCATGCCGTATTTCCTAACTGCCTTGGTCCACACCACAGTTCCACAGCTTGCGTCTGGATAACTCAGTTATGCCAAAGCAAGTATTGAGCATTGAAGTACACTTCAGAGTTCCATAACTGGATTGATGAAGCTGATTGGTATTGAGGCTTATTAAACAGGATTAAAGATGAGCTCGCCCATATTGATCCTCTTACCATGCTTCATAAATGTATACTGAAGTGTATGATTATTGATTTATGTGCCTGATTCAGAGTGGTACATTATTGCATAGCCACAGGTAAGCAGCTATGCAATACTGTACAACTAATACGCTAAGGCAGGGGCATCTGATGGAAATAGAAACCAGCCAATCAGCTCCTAACTGCCATTTTTCAAACACAGCCTGTGACATGGCAGTTAAGAGCTGATTGGCTGGTATCTTATCACCATTCATTTTATCTATTATTATTACCAGTTATTTATATAGCGCACACAAATTCCACAGCACTTTACAGAGAATATTTGCCCATTCACATCAGTCCCTGCCCCAGTGGAGCTTACAATCTATGTTCCCTACCACATGCGCACACACTAGGGTTAATTTGTGTTGGGAGCCAATTAACCTACCGGTATATTTTTGGAGTGTGGGAGGAAACCGGAGTACCCGGAGGAAACCCATACAAGCACAGGGAGAATATACAAACTCCGCACAGGTAGGGCCGTGGTGGGAATCGAACCCATGACCTCAGTGCTGTGAGACAGTAATGCTAACCATTACACCGTCTGTGCTGCCTCCTAACAAAGCTTAGTAAATAGCCCCCTAGCACTTGGGGGTACTGTAAGCGATCACGCAGAGGAAGACCTGCACATGCGCAGTATAGATCCTGTGCATTCGCAGGTCTCTCACAATCGGTGTTGTACACAAACCATCGGGTTTACAGACAACACTTAATCAGGCCCTTTGGCTGGTAGAATGCTACACTTTCTAAATACAGTGGGCTGAATTCTTAATATTTGGTTTACTGTAAACTGGTTAGTTGTGAGATAAATGGTAGTTTTATTTTCTCATCTTTATTTTCTACTTTTATGTGGTATAGTAAATAAATGAAATTTTATGGATATTAAGGAAGATGAACGATGATTAGTATGGATTTATAAATGGGTAATTTACAAACTCCCTCTCCCTTTGGCAGAAGGGAATATTTTGAGTTTTGTGTTAATAAATGCAGCCAAGTATACTAAAAATCCATGCGAATTCATGTGGAAGCCTATCCTGCTCATTGTTCATATGTCTGCCGCCATCATCATTAGTATTGTGATTTAAACCAGCCCCATGCTGGGTGCAAAAGATCCATCTGAATCAGACGTCCCATCTCTCTCCGCAGGCTGCGACTGCGCACTGAAGTTGGCCAATACACACATGACACTCCCATGAGATGGATCAGTTCCACACAATCGCAATCAGAATTTAACACCCCAAAAACACCCATTTCACGGTTAGTGTGGTCTGTAAAGACTTACCAAAGAGCCCCACAGATTGGAAAATCTACTGCAGATTAATTTACAGCTAGCCTGCAGCATCAAAGGGAAATCTACATTTCTCAAATTCAGTTAGCCACTTCAGGCCAAATGCATAAAATAAAGGAAATTAAATTATGTAGTATAATCCACCAGCTCTAAATGTAGGAGAACGCTGGTGAAGCTGCACCTGCAGTAGGATAATACTGCCAGAACAGCCATGCACAAGCCTGGAGCCGACATTGTAGAACACAGACTGAAGGTATAGAAAGAGTGCTGGTTTATAGTGTTTATGCAGCAAATATCAGCAACAGGGAGGTCCGTGTATGTACCTTGCGGAGATAAGTGATTTTACTAGCAAATGTACTCGAGGTGTGCTGGTAACACCTGGGTCAGGAATTGGTGGCTGTGTTCAGGGCTGCCATCAGAAATTGTGGGACAGATAGCTTCATGTGTACAGTGTCTGACTGCCATGTTAGAGGTGATAGGTTTGAGTCCCAGGTTTGACAGTATTTGAAAGTATGTATTAAATAGAAGAGCATGTGACTGAAGGTGCTTGAGGAGGTGGCCAGATAATGGGGAGTCAGCAATGCAGGAGTTGGGGTGACCAGGAGATGCCAGGGATAGAAGAAGAGGAAGCTACAAGTGAGAATAATTATAAACAGAAAATTAACAGGCCCAAACAGTACCCCCTACTCTGTGGTGCCTTGTGCCGTGGCACATGTAGCACTACCTTAGTTATGGCCATGTGTATATCCACTGTATGAATTATAATGGGTCCGCCTCCGCAAACACTGACACGTTACTTCACATCTAGGTTGTTTCATCAGAAATCATGTCTTTAGTGGATAGGACTGGATTAAGGTTTGTGGGGGTCCCAGGGTAAGTAACTTGTGGGGCCCCACCAATAAAATTGTCCAAATGGTATTCTAGACATGATAGTATAATGTGTAAATACTCCCAGCACTACAAATGTGTTTGACACTCTGTAGGGCCCCCAGTTCACATTATGCTACAAAGAAGCCCCAGTTCACACTTATGCCACAATGAACCCCATACTAGTGATGTAGATATGTGTAGGGCTGCCCTATTGTTAATCGGGGGATGGGTGAAAAGGAGCTCTGGAAACAGTAATAATGAACACATATCATTTATTATCCTAGAAATGCACATAAAAATATATAGATATAATTCTTTCCAATAAAATTATCTTAGTGCCGGACGGCAATATTTATAATCCAATTGCTATCAATAAATCTAACTATATAAAAACCACATATAAATTATATGTTTCTAAAATCCACATTGTATGGCCCTCTTAGTAAGTTCAAGGTCCTGTGTAGACTTCTAATGGCAACACCCTTAAATAATTACTAGTTGTTCCACATCTTTTTTTAGGCTTATCGCAAATGGATACATATAATTATACATACAACAAAATACAAAAAATCTATTTAGTATCCAACTAAAAAGATAGTTTTGCAACAAGTTGGTAATTTGTGTCCTTTGCGATAGATTGATTTATAACAGCATATATGTTTGTTCAATTGCTGCACTCCTGTAATAAAAACTGACATAAGTATTTGTCCAATTATTTATAGCAGCTTGGTAGTGATTTGGTACTGCAATATTTAGCTAATATTGATAATCATATACAGTCTCCAAGCAAACAACTAATTAGCTGTAGTTATGAACATAAATACCTGTTTCAGAGTCTCTGCAGTCTGCTATATGTATCATTTATCCATCATGGCCATGTGGTTATATAAGAATAAAAAATGCAACTCTTTACTGAGATGTTGAGCCCGCAGTCCCAGGGGATCTTCCAAGAGACTCACCCTCTGCTACCTTTTGGTTTCCGTTGCTCATTTCTAGGGATGTAAACATACAACACCCTTTGTATTATACTTGGTGAGTGCAGGACAATACAAGCTGGCGTCACTGTAGAAAAACGCATTTCTCCGCCTCAGAGATTGGCGGCTTCCTCAGTTATCATACCTCCGTACTGAGCGGCATCTTTTATTTGTCTGTCTTTTGGAGTTAGTGCATGCTCAGCTCAACTCCATAGCCAGGCCTCGTTTTCATCTAACTCCCGTATCACAGATCATGGATATACACAGGTTCATAGTTATCTTCATAATGAGCTTTCTATTTTGTTTCTTCCAATGATTGAACAATACCTGCTATTTAATTCTTAGTTGCTCATTAATATAGTTTATTTTCCCCTTATTCCTTTGTTTTTCAAAAACATATATCAGAATCTATACATAAATTATTAGACAACTAATTAATGAATCAATCAATTATATTATTAATACTGTTTCTTTTCTCATATTCCTTTGTTTCCAGAAACATATATGAAAATATATACATAAAATATTATACAATTAATCAACCAAATTCCATCCAGATTTATATAGAGTAAGGAACATATATTACTTGGAAAACATGGACTTTTCCCATCCTGATGGGCCCTTCCATATTCAATCTATCGCAAAGGACACAAATGACCAACTTGTCTTTTTAGTTGGATACTAAATAGATTCATTGTATATTTGTTGTATGTATAATTAAATGTATCAATTTGCGATAAGCCTAAAAAGAGATATGGAACAACTAGTAACTATTTAAGGGTGTTGCCATTAGAAGTTTACACAGGACCTTGTACTTAGTAATACCCCTTTTACACCGGAGCTAAAACCCGGGTAATTGCAGGGTTAACCCGGGCAGCTCCCTGGTGTAAAAGGGGAGAGGGTTGGATCACTGGGTCGAGTGACCCGGCAATCTAACCCAGGTAAATAGTAGGGTTTAACACGGGCGTAGCCTGTGAAACCCTGCTGTGAGAACAGCGCCAGGGCCGAAACTAGGATTTTTGTCACCGGGGCAAGACAGTAATTTGGTGCCCCCCTGGTGATTCCCCCATAGTAATGCCCCCTGCAGCAGTGCCCCTATAGTAATGCCCCCTGAGGTAATGCTCATATAGCAATGCCCCATAGTAATGCCCCTGTAGTAGTGCCCCTATAGTAATGCCCCTGTAGTAGTGCCCCTATAGTAATGACCCTATAGTAGTGCCCATATGGTAATGCCCTCATAGCAATGTCCTTGTAGTAGTGCCCATATAGTAATGTCCACAATACAGAAGTCACATATAATAATACAGCATAGCAATTACTTATTTCTACAAAGAGGCCGCCAGCTCCGAGGGGAAGAGCTCCCGCAGGAATCCCTCCAGCAACGTCCGGCTCTCCACCCGATCCCACAGTTCCCCGACCAGCAGGACCCGCTGTGGCCCTCTGAACTGCTCCAGCACCTCCCGGAAGCGGCTCTTCGTGCAATCCCGAGCCATAGCACTCACCGCAGGAACATGCCAGCAGCAGCGCTCCTATATAGCTGTCCAGCACAGGCTCACGGAGTCGCACGCATACCCAGCGCCCATATATTGCGGCTGGGGGCAGCAATAAGCAGGAAGCGGCACCAACTACTGAGGCCGGTTCCTGTACTAATCACAGCCCCGGAGTGCTGGCCACCAAATCCCATAGGACATCCAAGAACACACCCACACCTCAGTCACCGTTACACACCCGGCGTACACACACCCTTCTGTCACCTTCACCCAGGCAGCGCACACACCGCTCCCCACATATATTGCTATAGCAGGAGCATGGGTCCTCCATATCCTGATCTCACAGGCAGCTGGAGGACACTGGCGGTGGGTGCAACTGTGCACCCGGTGCACGTGCACCTCCAGCCCCCCCCTAGTTGCGGCCCTGACAGCGCATTCCGGGTCACGATGACCTGAGTGTGCTGCTAGCCGCCGATTGGTCTGGCTTCAGTGGCGCTTGTAGATGACATCATCTCCAAGCGTCCACTTTCAGAAAGCTGGGTCTATGCAGACCCGACTCCGATGTGAGCGGCGCCGACTCGGGAATATCCCGAGTCGGCGACAGCTAAATTCCGGGTCTGATTCGGATAGGAACTCTGGGCCTGATTCAGAGACGGACGCTATTTGCTCTCGCTCGTTCAGAAAAAGGGGCCGGCTATTTAAATTGAGCGCTCGCTCTTTGCGGTCTGTTGACGCCTCTATGTCTGAGCGAGCGAACGAAATATGCGCTCGCTATTTTGTAAAGACGCCCCCTGGCCGCTCACATCCTACGTCATCTGCGCTATTTACTAGATTAATCAAGTACATCGAAAGGCGTCTGAACTGCTCGCAGTGCTTGTGGTTGGATTTTCCTACCGCAATCATGCGAACAGTTCAGGATAAGAAGCAACCAAGTGGCGTGGTCGATGACGCTGCTTTGTTAATTATGCACACCCTTAAAACGCCCGTTTTGACCGTTTGGCACGCCTGCGTTCGGATCTCCACTCCCCGTTTTCAAGCACCTTCCCCTGTTACCACCCACAAACGCCTCATCCTGTCACTCAAATTAGCAGGCACTTGCAATTTTGCGAACACACATTTTCCGACCGCACTGACTGGTTGGCGCATGCGCATTACGACCCATACGCATGCGCAGATGTGCGAACATCGCTCGGAGCGAACGAGCGGCCTCTTACGAGCGGCTCTGAATCAGGCCCTCTGTTCCAACTCCGGGTCAGACCCAGAATTTTGGTGGAAAAGAGTGGCCAAACAATGTGGATTTTATAAACATATAATTTATATGTGGTTTGTATATTGTTAGATTTATTGATAGCAATTGGATTATAAATATTGCCGGCCAGCACTAAGATAATTTTATTGGAAAGAATTATATCTATATATTTTTATGTGCATTTATAGGATAATAAATAATATGTATTAATTATTACTGTTTCCAGCGCTCCTTTTCACCCCTCCCCCGTTTTTTCCTACTATATATACGTACGAGATTGTGAGTAGATCTCTCATATAGAGAGCTGCAGATTCAGTAATTTCTTCCTGATTTGAATAGTGTTTTTAAATAAGATTGGCACCAGGTGCATTCAATATTTTTGTGTCTTTTCTACTGTTGTTAATCCGTCACTGAGAGTGGATATTACACTGTCAGAAATTAGTTAATATGCATGCTTTTCCCATCTGACCTGCTATGCAATTCAGGTACTACCTTTTCTGTTCAAGGTGGATTCAAGATGGATCAATTACCTACTTTACCTGGCTGATGAAGCTCCTGTCTGCTAATTGTAATTCCAGACTGCAGCAGAGCTGCAGTGTTCCAGTTTGCACTGTGTAACTTCAAACTCCATCTAAGCTATAGCTTCCTCCCTCACTTGAGAAACTTCAGACTACAGTAGAGCCGCATTTTCAGGTCTGCACTCTGTAGCTCCTGACTCCAACAGAGCAGCAGTGTTTCATGTCTGTCCTGTGTAATCTGCAAATGCTGGACTATGGCTTGTGGTGCAAGTTGGCGCAAGTTCTTTATATGACAAATTGTACTCCATGTATATATTTACTGTATACAGAGCACATGCACTTTAAACCACTTCCACTCCACAGAAAACATCCACACCAAAGGCACCGTGATCTTCCTTCTGCTAAATCCAGGGTTTCTTATTCAATGCACATCTTCCATGATTCCGAGGACTTCATCACTTTGAATCAGCTTCTTCTACTATGCTTCCTTTCATGCTTTTAAACTGCATTCTTCCCTCCTGTAACACTTTCTATTGGGGTCCACTAAAGCTCTATTCTTAGCCTCCAGCACTATTCTGGTTACACATTCACAAATGTCAACATAATCAGTCGCTTCAGTCCACAGTATTACTTTTGTACTAATGACACTCAAATCTACTGTACCTTTTCTCCCTGACCTTTGCCCTTTTTTCCTCTCTTGGGTTTCCAGATGTCTATTTGTCATACTGGATATCCTTACAATTTCCCAAACTAAACATGGCCAAAACCTCATTAACTTCACTCTCTCTGAAGCCTCCTCTCCACCCCATTTGACTCTCATTGCTGACAACACCAGTATCTCAAGTCTGCTGCTTAGGCATTATCCTCAACAATATTACTCTCTTTAATTCCCCACTCAACTTGCTGTCATCATTGGATCATTCCCAGAATTATATAAGTCCTCTCCCTTGACACCATCCATTATTTAAGCATCTCTTGACTTTTAGAGCTAGATTATTACCAATTATTTATGTAGCGCACACATATTTCACAGCGCTTTACAGAGAATAGTTGGCCATTCACATCAGTCCCTGCCCCAGTGGAGCTTACAATCTATGTTCCCTATCACAGGCACAGACACATACACACTAGGGCTAATTTTTGTTGGGAGCCAATTAACCTACCAGTATATTTTTGGAGTGTGGTAGGAAACCGGAATACCCGGAGGAAACCCACGCAAGCACAGGGAGAATATACAAACTCCACACAGTTAGGGCCGTGGTGGGAATTGAACCCACGACCTCAGTGCTGTGAGGCAGTAATGCTACCATTACACCGTCTGTGCTGCTCAGCTTTATTCCCTGATCCAAGATGGCCATGGAGGTCAGTATTGTGCAGGCAAGGCACTATTTCATTACTGTGTAAGAGTGACACAGTGGAAGATCAACGTCTTCTACTTATACTATATCAGAGAAATAAACCATTCATCTGGTTAAGCAACTAGACTGTTCGTAGTGATAATGCATCTGCTGGTGTGTACATAAACTGTGCCATTATATCACCATGTACACACATATTTCCAACAGGTTCAAAGGTAAAAAATTATTTTTAATTTTCAGACCTCACTTAAGAGACAATTCTTAACATTCCTGACTAATAAAACCATGAAGTACTTTGATACAACATTAAGGGGTCTATGTACTAAGCAGTGATAAGTGACAGAGTGAAAAGTGATAAGTCTGTGATAAGTGCCAGCCAATCAGCTGTGTTTGAAAAGTGACAGTTGGGAGCTGATTGGCTGGCACTTATCACAGACTTATCACTTTTCACTCTGTCACTTATCACTGCTTAGTACATAGACCCCTTAATCTTGGTGCTTTGTTTGCTAATAACATTACATTTTTCTTACAGTTTGGACCTTTTGGCAAGGAACAAAATAATGCTAGGTTGCTTACTTTGCAATTTTATATTTAGATATTTTTTGCATTAATTATGTTTGGGGACAAAATTATATAAGTATTTGGTTGTGGTGCAGGGAACAAGAACCTGTAAATCATTGCTATAGAAATGAGCTGGACATGCTGGTGTTACCTGGTATCAGTTGATAATTAAAGGGAAGCCTTCAGTATACAGTACCTGTTCAAAACAGATTGCTGTCTCTCTAAGGCTGGGTAGCTACTAGAACGACATTGGCACAATATGTAGTACCCGGGAAAATCATAACGATGTATCGTGCATGTCGTTCAGTGTGTACCCTCAATTGTGCATACACGATATCTTCTGGTTAGCCGAGCTGTACGGTCAATCAGAGGATATTGTGTACAATGCCATGCATGGTACATTGTGCTATCGTACCACTGCATTGTGAAATTATGATGCAATATGTCAGCCTGTCACACAGCGGATCGTCCGGGAGCATATCGTTCTGATGTGTACCCGGCCTTAGGGGCATATTTGCTAAGCAGTGGATTTACAAAACCCTTGATTTTTACAGTTTTTGCTTGCCATATTTAATAGGACAACAATAGTAAATGCAAAATCAAGCTTGTTTTGCATTCAGTATTATTGGTCTTTTAAATCTGGCAGGCAAAATATGTAAAAACTTAGGGTTTTGTAAATCCACTGCTTAGTAAATATGCCCCTTAGATACAGATCAGTGCTTGTAGAGCAAATTAACTTCACTAAGTAGAACTAATAAATAATAGCACCAGAATAGAATATTGTGCAATTTAAAAATGTATCTCACCAATAAGCCCAGATGTGTTAATACATATTGGGAAATATTTAACCAATAGGAGTAAACATTATTAAAATGGAACTACTTTAATTCTAGCACAATGATTTCACAATGATATTAAAAAAACCAGGCCAAATCTAACCATATGGCAAATAAAATTAAGGTTGGTCCTTGCCAGTTCTTTAAACTACAAAAATGGCACATACAGTATATGCTTTTCTGATTATATTGAAAGGCACCCAACTCATTAGCTGTCCTTTCTGGCTACTGTGCTCTAAAATAGATGCCTAGCCATCTGTCATGCTAATGTCTTAACACAGCAGAGGTACAGTAGCAGGATGGAAAGGAGCAGGATAAATTAAATGCACATGATAAAATGGCTTCATCTCAATACTCCTTCATACTGGAGTCCTGGGGACTAAAATCTATTTTGAGTTGTTAATACACAAAGCAAAAAAGATGTGTCTTAAAGCAGACAGGCTAAGAAAGTGGTTTTAGAAAAGGTACTGGAGAAACCTTATGTTCGCACAGATGGTACCCACACATAACTCTGAGTATGGAATAATAGTGGCCACTGCAGGAGGCTCATAATGTATTGCCTCATTTCCACCCCTATTAGCAGGTGTTTTTTACCTTATTAAAGTCATTCAGGATTCTAAGAACAAAGGATAATAAAGATTAATTAGTTTGGCAGTGTGCTACCAACCAAATGTTGTACATAGTAAAAGGGATAGCAGGAGACATTGCTATACAGCACTTTAAAATAACTTTATAATTGAAGCTGCTTTGTGATAGGTTACTTCCTTCTTGTCAGCATCCGTAAATTAATTTTCTGACATCAACCCATCAACACAACTCTGGTTTAGGACATTGGAGTGATAATGTGTTGATTAAGTATTAAGCATGTTTGCGTAAAATAATATCTATATCAAGAACAAATTTCCTATTGACCCACTTTTAAGAGAGGAGGGGGCCTGTGGGCAGTCTTCGTGTGCGCCCCCTCCCTCTCACTGTTGCATGTGCAGAGCAGACTCTGACACTGTGCCAACGGGCCATTTTCCCAGTGATTTCTGTGGTGCTCAGCAGGCAGCTAAGTATAATCTAGGAATGTGGTGTGAGCCCCAGGGGCCCATGTGCACTGCACACCCTGCACCCATTATAGATACAACCATATCGTGATTCCACCTCCTTCACATGTTTATTTAAGCCATAAATAAATATAAACCAAGCAGTACTTTAAAGCTTATTCAGTTAAAATGGCAATAATAATAGGGGTAGAGCATGGAATCCTGAAGTTTTTCCTCCTCCCCTCACTTTTAGTTTGCTGAGAGTACTACTGAGTATGGAAAGGAGGCATGCACTTGCCTCTTCATGGGCCGACCATCAGAGCGTGCCAATGCAAAAGCCACGGGTAAATGGCATCTAGATTGGTGTGTTAGAGATGAGTGGTTTCAGTTTTGATGAAAACCAAACACACCGAAATTTGGGGTTAAACCAAGTACTGGCCTGGACCACTTTGGGGACCAAGTACTGGCCTGGACCACTTTGGGGTTCCGTGTAAAACCAAGTCCCGACTCAGGTCCTCTGGCCAAGTTCGGAACTCGGATCTAAAAACTGTATCTCGCGGTTTGGAGTGCATTTAAGTCCATGCCTCGTGATTTCAGGTTCTGCAAGGTGGTCAAAACTGACTGGAAATTAATTTTATTGATGTTAATAATACTATAGGGACAAAATTATTAAAGAAATCTAAAACCAAACCCAAGCCAAAATATTTTCCAAAACCAAAATAGGACGATGATTTAGAACCAAAACAAAGACATGAGGATCTGTCCACATCACTAGTGAAAGTACAGTAGACCTATGGGGCCACCTTCATTATAGTGATTGTTATGAAGTTTCCAATTTAGAATTACATCGACTCTATTTATATGATCACAGTCATTAGAAAAAAGAAAAATAATTAATATCAATATACTTATTTGCTGTCAATCACAACAAATTGGAATGGATAAAACACTGAACCTGCACTAGAAAACATACCCCACCTTGAATTTAGTGTGTCGAATGGGATGTACATAAGAACAACAACTTCACTATGCAACACATATACCTCTTTTTACATACTTAACTGAATATCTGTGGTATTAAGGTTCTAACAAATGGTCTGATTCACAGATGTACACTATTACGGTTTTTATGCTGTTGAGCAATTATTGGTCGACTCCGTATGCGTCACAGTTTCACTGTGCACGTGCCAAGGTACCTTACGATTGCTGCGTGCTTTGAGGATTACATTGCATAGTGAGTGACAGTCAGGGACAGTTTGGGGGAGGTAACAGGGAGGTGCAGCACAAAATGCAGGTGTGTCCTGGCCATTTTCAGGGCATGTCACAGCCTGCGTCTGCGGTCTCGTACGTAGATAAAGTGGTTCCGAAAACTCAGTTCAGGCGGCCATTTTGGATGACCATAGGGCCGATTATCGAATGATCTGCGATACCTGCTGTGCATTTGTACGCACTTGCTTGGATCAGCTAAGCCGTCAGTGAACATCTCAATGCAGTTCCAGGCGGCTACAGCATTAGCATATTTTAGCACAGTAGCTGCGTGCGGGATCGCAGCTGCAAATGCATTCATGTACAGTACACCTCTGAATCAGGCCCACTGTCCAGATTGTCTCTAACAACAAATTGCAGATGTGAAAAAGTTAGCAGGTACTCCATGATAGAACTTGGTAGAGTTCTTAGTTCATTATCTCGTTTACAACGTTTCTAACTTGGGTGCCGTCAGGATTGTTGGGTTATATTTACTAAGCGCCGGGTTTTCAAAGCTGCAGATGTTCAGCAAATTTGCTTGTGGGATTAAAATTTTGCAATAATATTAAATGCAATGATTTTGCATTCTGCAGTGCCATACAATGTGCAGCGTTGCAGAACCCTTGCAGGGCCTGATAAGTAAAAGATAATTATAATAAAATAATTATAATTAAATATTATTGGCACTTTTCTATTCCCCAGGCAAAAGCAACAAGAAATCTGTTTCTTTGAAAACCTGCAGCTTAATAAATATAACTCTACCGCTGACTTTATTTGACACGGCACAACTATGTTCAAAAATACTCTATGTGTGACGCTACTGACACTATAAAAATACCCGGATAAATCTTGAATATTCAAATTAATATATTGGTTAATAAACAGATGTTATTGTATACAGAAATATACTTCTGCGATACCACAAATCTGAAAACAAATACTAGCACTGAAGTGTAGTGCTTAAAAATAGAATTATGGACATAAAATGAGGTGATACACCAATAATAGTACAAGTAGATTTAATACAAAAATATAGAAACTTGCATTTTTTTTAACCAGTAGTGTAACTAAACATTTTTATGAACATCATAACCAAAAGCCTGAAGGTTTAACAGTGTCAGGAGTAGTGATGGTCATCTCTACTAAAAGAGGTAGAGATTGATTCCGTCAATTATATATATAGAGCTGAAGTCAAGTGGATTGATAAATAAAATACACTCTTTCCAAAAGGTTTAAACGATAGCTTAGTGTTAATTGACTTGTATCATTAAGTCATTTTTGTTTTTAGACATATTTCCTCGAGTCCTTTTTTTCTGCTGTTCTGCTCACCCCACAACTGCAATTCTTGGTCCAGACCTACTGTATAGACCTAGGACTTTCCGGTGTCGTCTCAAGTGAGTTCCATATCACCCAGAGTCCTCTGGGATTGTGGCTCAATATGGCGGCACCCAACTGGCTTATAGGCATCTTTGATATCGTCCAATGATACCCTATTACGGTCACTATGTTTATTTATGATGTAGACCTAAAGTATTGCCACTTATCAATTCCAGCACTTTAATATCCCGTGCCTAATAAGATTTATATAGATTTCTTACAGCTTTTGATTTAATATGGGGTGTAAAATTTCCTATCTGGACTTGAAAATGTAAATATAAAAATGTGTAATTGTATTAATTTGTTTATTTGTTATATTAACCCTTAACTGGGTAGGTGGGTAAAAATCACGTAAGTACGTAGATGGGGTGCTCACAACACCCCCCCCAAAAAAATAGTTACATGTGGTATGTTTGAAAATAGATCAGCTGTACATCATCTATACATTTGCTAGACCTTCACCAACAAGCAAAAAAAAAGTTAGCATAATGAATTTGGTGAAATAAAGGGGTCTATTTATCAAGCAGTGAAAAGTGTGGAGAAGTGAACCAGTGGAGAAGTTGCCCATAGCAACCAATCAGCTTTCAAGTAGCATTTATCAAGTACAGTCTATAAAATAATAGGTAGAGCTGATTGGTTGCTATTGGCAACTTCTCCACTGGTTCACTTCTCCACACTTTTCACTGCTTGATAAATAGACTCCTTAGGGCCATATCCAATTAGCCCCGAACACTGTTCGGGCGCTAATTCATCCCCGCGATTGGTTAAAAATGGGGATTTGTTGTCGATAATCCCCGTTTTCACCGATATTTTTTTTCTCCCTATCCTATTAGTTTGGGCGAATTAATAGGATAGTTCGCTCTTAACTCATAGAAGCCGAAAGAAGCTCACGGCCCTATATGTTCTCGCCTTTTTTTGGCCGAAAAAACGGCATTTAAAAATTCCCTGGTAAGTGCTGCCGTTGTCAGGCTGACTTCAGGGCTAATTGGATAGCCCCGTGCAGGGCCGGCTCTAGGGGTGTTCGACCTGAGCGGTCGCACAGGGGCGCCACCCATAGAGGGCGCATGCCTCCCAACATCCAGATATCAGCGGGACATTGCTATCCCGCTGTTCCAACCGTGGGCCGAAGTGGCCCGCGGGTGGTTAAATCGGGAGGCTGGGAACCCCCACCGCCGCAGCTGTGTGGCGGTGCCAGACCCAGGAGACTCTGAATGGATGCTGCGCGCATGCGCGCAACATCCATTCAGTGACAGGAGATGGGCTGGGGGAAGCCCAGCTAGTGAGGCTTCCCCCAGCCTGACGTTATTTGGAGGCGGACATGACTCCTAATAACATCATGTAGGGGGCGTGGCCTATGGTAATGAGGCCACGCCCCCACTTTCGGTCGCGCAAGAGAGGGCCGGCACAGGGTGCTCCGATCCCTGAAACCGGCCCTTACCCCGAGCGAGCCCTTGGTGAGTTAATTAGCCACGGTAATTTACTGCGGCTAATTGGAGATGGCCCTTAGTCTTTATTCTAAAGTCTAAGAAGTTACATTTTTGAAGTTATAAATCCCTCAACATAACTAGTTGTTATTCGTATGACATCTTATTGTAAAGGAAGCTGTGAAACAAAAGTATCAACACATTTTATTTATGTTTTTAGTGACATTGGGCCTGATTCATTACGCATGCAGGCCCACTGCGAAAATTTGCTACTGTTTGCAATCGCAATGCCATCGCAGCCTAACATAAGGACACCCACTTCCCCTTACCCACATCCGTAATACAAAACAACAAACCATTGGTAACATAGAGTACAAGCGTAGCCTAACGCACAATTGCACAAGGTCAGACCTTACTCAGAAATTGCTAACCTCGTCACATGCACTGGGAGCTCAAGCTGCGTGTACCATCACAGGGGCTAATTTATGCACGCCCCTGTAATGGCGTTCAAACGCACTGACACGCATGCATTTCGCCGACAGCCCCCCTTTCACCACCCCCATAGGTTCACTTCCTGTCAATCACTCTGCAATGGGTCTGCGTAGTGCCTGCGATCACAGTGTTATCGAAGTGAGACCTTCGCACATGCGCACTGCGATGCATATGCATGTGCAGAACACAACAAACGTCTGTGTGCAGTTGTGATCGGTAATGACCCATTGTTATTAAATCTACTTTATTATTGGTGCATCGCATCATTTTAAGTCTATAATTTCTATTTTTTAAGTACTACATTTTAGTGCTAGTATTCGTTTTCAGATTTTGTGTTTACCCAGTACTGGAGATATCGCCAATCACCCTCTGAATACAGCTGCAGAAGTTTAGTAACATTTGTTTATTCATCATTATATTAATCTGAATATTTAAAATTTAAAACAAACGTTTTCTCTCCATTGAGTGTACACATGAGTGTACAAGGAAGAGATAAATATGGTGTCACTATTGAATACTTTCAAAGGTGGTGAATCAGAAGATGTTATTCCACACCCTGGAGAGTGATCTTTAAGTCAGAAATTCTGCACCCAATATGAATCTAGTGCTGCATACCATTCACTCACGTAAGGTTGAGTGTGGGAAATACATGTAAAGGTTTCTTTAAATATGCCCAAACCAGCGTACTGAACTCACACTTTGCATAGTGTTGGATCTGCACATCACGGTTTCTTTATCTTTATAGTTCTTTATGAATCACCACCAGGAATATGCAGTCCCCAACAATTAATACTCGTCCAAAAGGTAAGGATCCCAAAAATATGTATTTATACAAACATAGTGGTTTTCAAAAGAATAAAATTCCAATAACATTTTTTTAAATTCTCACCAAAATTATCACAAAAAATATTGTAGCCAGAGGCAGCCAAAAAAAGGTTTTGGACTGAGACTATGAAAAATCCATTTTTATTCCAGTAAAATGTACAAAAAGACTTGATGACATACCTCTGGATCCAAATAAAAGCGTATACCTCCTCAAAGTCAACAATTTTCAGCTCTCCTTGGCAGCCTTTGTCAAGACATAGTGGAAGGTATACAAGTTAGAGCTATTTATATGGTTTTCTGCCAATCATCTAAAACAAAGGCGGAGTTACCGCCAAAATGCTGCATTTGTACTGGGCAGAAGGCATGTCACCGGAGTACAATACATTACCTGTTACTTCCTATCATCGGGGCCGAGATCGCGACCGGAAGTGATGCGTGCGTGTCACTCACCGGAAGTGAACGTGACCTCCGCAGTAAACAGGTCTCCAGGATGCATTGATTATAAACATGAGGACCTGGCTCCATCTTACAGCCACATTAATTCTTTTACAGGTACATGGTGAAAAACAGAGAAAAGTCTCATCATCCATGTCGAGGCTGCGTACACGACCGGGAAGTGACGCATGTGTGTCACTCACCAGAAATGGACGCAACCTTGACAGTGACAGATCTCCAGGAAGTTTCACCTGTGTACATGGAGACCCAACCGTATTATGCAACAAGAATACATCGATAAATACATAAAAATTCATACAATAAAAATTCATAATAAATATAAAACAAATACAATAAATACATGTGATTATAAAATGATCCAATCTTCCTTATGGATTCTAATAGGCAATTCTCATGGCATGGATTCCTATCCATATGTTTTTGGAGGCAAGAGAGTTCTTTGGCATAAGATACCATAATCAAGGAAGTCCAAAACGGAGGATACAGAGAACAAGAATATTTCCATAATCCATATGTTTACGAGTCAATCTAAAACTAAGAAACAAATATTAAAATCTAATAAAAAAATATCACAAAAACCATTTGACTTCAAAATCCTTATTGAGTCCTGTCAGGACTAGTGTCTTATATGTATAAATAAAATTCAGTTCTGTTTTTGCCAACATTGAGGCCATATCTGCACATCTCATGCTGGGTTTCACAACTTTTAGCCCATAGAAACCTACTATATTAGTTGGCGAACAGTCGTGTACCTCTTTGAAATGTGATGACGATGAATGGGTATCAAGACCTTTTTTAATATTATGGAGGTGTTCTCCAATGCGAATTTTCAAAGGTCTTGTGGTCCGTCCAATATAGACTTTATTGCAAGTGCATTTGATTGAATAAATAAAATGTTTGCTATTGCAAGTTATGAAATCTTTAATATATATGTCATCATCCCATTGATTTGTACAGTTTCAGAAAAAAAAGTGAATAAATTTTAATAGGGATAAGGTGAGGGGCCAACAAGAGGATGAAATAGATCCAGGACCTAAAAAGAACATCAAAATAACACAACTAGGAAACATAAGAAAATAAATATATACCCTCTAATAGATTATTCAATAATAGGGATGATGAATATCTACCTAGAGGATTCAACCCTAGGACCCCTATAAAGAGATGGGACAGTGGGTGGAGGACTCCTAATAGCAGCCAACAATATAAGATGAGAAGATCCAATGCATATAAATGGAAAATTCCCCCCTTCCAGAATTTTGAGCAAAAACATTTTATTGAACCCCAAAGAAATCAGGGAGGATTCATTGCAACAAATAATAGATATTCACCATTGTATAAGGAAGATAAACCCTATTTTTAGAGGAGTCCCCCCCGGAATCGCCACCTCAGATAATTACTATAAGGAAATTTAGGGTAGAGAGGGGTGGCAAAAGGAAACTAAGATCCAACCAGACTACAAATACGAAAAAGGGTGTAAGAAAAAGAAAACATCATAAGAACAAAAGGACAGATAATCCTAATATTTAGGAAGAATGTAATGGGGAAACTCGCTGTCTAAAGTGAAAATTTTCAATCTTAGCACACACATCCTACAAAAGGAAGCAATATCCTTGTTAGAGAACGGGCCTCAAATATGCTCCTAGTAGTTTCATCAATCCTTTCAATATTTTTGTAGATATACAAAAATTTATAAGAAAATTAATGATAAAAAAGTTTGTTCTCAATAAAGAAACAGAAGACTTGGATTCTAGGGAAAAGATGTCCGTCACTCCCTTCTGTCCAAAGTCGATTTTCTATCCACAGTATCTGAAAGGTCCATTTTTGGAAACTTTTAGTGCATTAGTACTAGAAGATGTGGAAAGTTTGACCTCCAATAATAATAATAACAAAAAAAATAAAAAAAGAACTTTAAATTTAATGTTTAAAGAGAGGATGGCACTTAAGGGATTAAAATATAACAAAAACATGATTATTAAGCCAACAGATAGGGGGGGAGGCATTGTCCTCCTGAACATCGAGGACTATTAAAATGAGGTTTATTGTCAGTTGAGAGACACAAAAACATATAAAAAACTGAGAGGAGATCCCACAGTTAGCTCATTATATACAATTATTGAGCATACCACGGGTATAGAGGCTACTAAATCTTTTTTTGAGAAATCCAATCTCTCAAAGGATTTACAAGATATTCTTTTGGAAGGTATTGCATTTATTCTTTTTAACAACTTTGTTTTGTTTAAAGATGATTTTTTCTTACAAAAAAACGGTACTGCGATGGGCACTATGTTCGCCCCGAGTTACGCCAACCTCTTCATGGGCCAATAGGAGAGGGAGGCAGTGTGGGAGAGTGGGTGTCTCGGGGCGGGCCTAGTGACCTATCGCAGATACATAGATGGCATTTTTTTCATTTGGAGAGGAGGTAGAACTAGCCTAGACATTTTCTGTGAATCCCTAAATAAGAATAACAAAAACATAATTTTGACATATGACATTAGTGTTAGTGAACTTTTTAGACATAACAGTCTATATGAAAGAGGGTAATATCCATACGAAAAACTGTACAAATTCGACTGATTCATACATAGGGGCAAATAGTTGTCACCACAATAACTAACTTAATTCCATCCCTGTGGGTCAACTTAAAAGACTCAAAAGGAATTGTACCGAACAACAAGAATTTATAGATCAGGCAGAAAAGATGGGAGAAAAGTTTATGTGGGTACAATAAAGAAAAAGTCAGTGGATCACTTGATGAAGTAAAAGGTTTGGAATGAAAAAAAATATTCGAAAAGAAACATAAGAACCCACAATCTTCAGATAGATATCAGTGGGCTTTTAATACAGAATATACGAATCAATATAGGGATATATAAAAAATCCTGAAAAAACATTGGGGCCACCTGAGGAGAGATCCCGTGATAGGATCTTTGATCCCAGAAAAACCTATTCATATTTACAAGAAGGCACCGAGTTTGAAATCTAAACTAGTAACTGGTATGCTGCAAAACAATAAAAAAAGTTGTTCCACCATTATATCGAAGGGTTTCTATAGATGCGTAGGTTGCCAAGGTTGTAAGTCTATTAAAAGTGAAGGAAAAAATAAAATTAAAACTGTACAAATCAATAAGAATGACATATCAATTAAAGATTTCATAACTTGCAATAGCAAAAATTTTATTTATTCAATCAAATGCACTAGCAATAAAGTCTATATTGGACAGACCACAAGACCTTTGAAAATACGCATTGGAGAACACTTCTGTAATATTAAAAAAAGGTCTTGATACCCATTCATTGTCATAACATTTCAAAGAGGTACACGACTGTTTGCCGACTAATATAGTAGGTTTCTATGGGCTAAAAGTTGTGAAACCCAGCATGAGATGTGCAGATATGGCTTCAATGTTGGCAAAAACAAAAATGAAGGTTTAGGTATCCATGCCATGAGAATTGCCTATTAGAATCCATAAGGAAGACTGGATCATTTTATATACACATGTATTTGTTGTAGTTGTTTTATATTTATTATGAATTTTTATTGTATGGATTTTTATGTATTTATTGATGTATTCTTGTTGTTGCATAATACGGCTGGGTCTCCATGGACACAGGTGATACTTCCTGGAGACCTGTCACTGTCAAGGTTGCATCCACTTCCGGTGAGTGACACGCATGCATCACATCTGGTCACGTATGCAGCCTCGACATGGAAGACGAGACTATTCTCTGTTTTTCACCATTAAAGGAATTAATATGGCTGTAAGATGGAGCCAGGTCCTCATGATTATAATCAATGCATCCCGGAGTCCTGTATACTGCGGAGGTCACGTTCACTTCTGGTGAATGACACTTCCGGTCATGATCACGGCCCTGATGATAGGAAGTAATGGGAAATGTATTGCACTCCGGTGACATGCCTTATCCCAGATGATTGAAAGCTCTTCTGCCCAGTACAAGTACAGCATTTTGGCGGTAACTCCACCTTTGTTTTAGATGATTGGCAGTAAGCCATATAAATAGCTCTAACTTGTATACCTTCTTCTGTGTCTTGACAAACACTCCCAAGAAGAGCTGAAACGAGTTGACTTTGAGGAGGTATACTGCTTTTATTTAGATCCAGAGGTATATCAATTCTTTTTGTACTTTTTACTGGAATAAAAATGGATTTTTCATAGTCTCAGTCCAAAACCTTTTTTTGGCTACCTCTGGCTACAATAATTTTTGTGAGAGTTTTTAACATTTTTTTTATTGGAATTTTATGTATTGGAAAAACACTATGTTTGTATGAATAATTTTTTTTGGGATCCTTACCTTGGATGAGTATTAATTGTTGGGGACTGCATATTACTGGTGGTGATTCATAAGGAACTACAAAGATAAAGAAACCTTGATGTGCAGAACCAACACTATGCGAGTTCAGTACGCTGGTTTGGGCATATTTAAAGAAAGCTTTATATGTATTTCCCACACTCAACTTTTTGTGAAACTGCCCTCACGAAAGTCAGCAATGACCTCCTTGCTGCCAAATCCAAGAGCCACTATTCTCTGCTCATTCTCCTTGACCTCTCTGCTGCATTTGACACTGTAGACTACCCTATCCTCCTGCAAATCCTTCACTCTCTTGGTTTCCGTGGCATTGCCCTCTCCTGGCTGTCCTCCTACCTCTCTGATCGTTCCTTCTCTATCGTCTCTCCACTTCCACTAACAGTAGGAGTTCCCCAAGGTTCTGTTCTTGGACCCCTCCATTTCTCCCTATATACGTCTTCTCTAGGTGAACTCATTAACTCTTTTGACCTCCAATATCATCTCTATGCTGATGATACTCAAATTTACCTTTCCACCCCTGACCTCTCCCCCTTGCTTCTTACCCGTATCTCCAACTGTCTCTCTGCTATCTCTTCATGGATGTCCCAGTGCTTTCTGAAACTTAACATGTCTAAGGCTGAGCTGATCATCTTCCCACCCTCTTCCATTACCTCACTTCCCACAATTTATTTATCTATTGATGGCACAACTATCTCCTCTATCCCCAAAGTGTGCTGTCTTGGAGTTATTCTAGACTCCTCCCTCTCCTTTAAACCACACATTCAGCACCTCTTGTAGTCCTGCCGCTTCCACCTAAAAAATATTTCCAGGATTAGACCCTTCCTCACCCAGGACGCCACTAAAACCCTCATCCACTCACTGGTCATCTCCAGATTGGACTACTGTAACCTTCTCCTAGCTGGCCTCCCAGTCTCCCACCTCTCTCCACTACAATTGGTCCTCAATGCTGCTGCTCGGCTCATATTCCTCTCCAGACATTCTACATCTGCTTCCCCTCTCCTTCAAACCCTACACTGGTTCCCCTTCCCCTTCAGATGCCAATTCAAGGTTCTTACACTTGCCTACAAAGCCTTCACAAAATCCTCCCCCACATACATTTCTGACCTTCTCTCCCTTCACACTCCCGCCCGTCCACTTCACTCAACAAATGCATGCCGCCTCTCTTGCCAACTGATTACTTCCTCCCACTCCCGCCTCCAAGATTTTGCCTGTGCTGCTCCCTACCTTTGGAACTCTCTCCCTTTCCCTATGAGACTCTCCACCTCACTGCATATCTTCAAATGGGCTCTCAAGACCCACTACTTCATCAAGGCCTTCCAGCTCTCATCCTAACCCACATAATACTCTCTCCTCCCTATCTTCCCCTTCTGTGTCACGCCTGTCTGTCTGCCCCTCCCCTTTAGAATGTAAGCTCTCACGAGCAGGGACCTCTTCCCTCATGTGCTTCTCCTTACACTTTCTTCTACTACTTACTCCTCATAAGGGCACCTAACACATATCTGCCAACTCCCTGCTGCTTATTGTGAGTGTTTCAATCACTATTGCAGCAACGTATATAATATCCTACACTGTACTGTAAGTTTTTCACTTATTAGTTTTATGTACTATGTAAGGCGCTGTGGAACACTTGTGGCGTCATATAAATAAAGGATATGAATAATAATAATAATAATAATGTGAGTGAATGGTATGCAGCACTTCTCTTCCACTAGATTCATATTGGGTGCAGAATTTCTGACTTAAAGATACCTTTATAAAATGCACTAAAGTGTTTCTTGTGTGAGTAGGGTACGCATTTCTGCCTTGCACAAATCACTCTCCAGGGTGTGGAATAACATCTTCTGATTCACAACCTTTGAAAGTATTCAATAGTGACACCATATTTATCTCTTCCTTTAATGTGTACACTCAATGGAGAGAAAACGTTTGTAGTGAAGCTTGATGAGGAGTCGTATAAAATCAAAAATACGAGGATCTGATTACAACTGTTAAGGAACGTCCACTATATCATTTAAGTATTTAAGTATACATTTGTTATAAGCACCTTTTGTATTTCCTGTGTCGCTTTTTTACATCCCAAAGGCTTGCTTTGTAGCCTTCTGGGGTAACATATGCATCGTATAGTGCTGACCTCTTCTATGTCTGCATTTATCTAAGTCGGGAGGAGTGTGGTGTATATAGTTCCCATTGCTGTGTATGTAGTCAGGTGGAAGGTTACAATGGATCTTATTTTTGTGTCTATTAGTTGGCGTATGAATCTCTATTTCTGTGTCTTTGGTTTCCTGCAGTTTTACTGTAAAGAAGCATGCAACAGTCACTGTGTACAGGTTACTAAGAAAGCCTTTACTGAAATATAAGTCACAGACTTAACAGAGGCATAGTGCAAAATTATTTTTGGCACCATCAAATTACTCAATGACCTGTGGTCTCTGTCATAGTGCATGTTATTCTGAGGCTTTTACATTGGGTAATCTGACTCTCTTGTAAAAACCACTAATTGTGAAATATCACACAAAGCATGAAGTAGCGCACAGGTGAATCAGCACTAATACATTATCTGGGGTTTAATACTTCTCTAATTGCAATGCAGGACACGTTACTCAAATCCCACGTCACAGTCTGAGTCCGGCATACCCAAACAACTTCAACGACATACCTGAACACAACCAAAACAGTACTTTTTAACCACCATGTTCACTTCAAATAACCACTTTTAAACAAAGTAGGATCTGTACTGTCTCAACCCCTTTATCGTTTTCTTCTTTACCTCAGTAACTGATGCAAAAAGAGTACCCTTCAATACATATTTGACTTTAGGGAAAAGAAAGATTTCACACGGTGCTAGGTCTGGTGAGTTTGGAGGGTGTTCCAGCACAGCAATCTGTTTCTCAGCCAAAACCTGCTTCACAGAGAGAGCTGTGTGGGTTGGTGCGTTGTCCTGATGGAGGATAAAACAACTCTGACCTCTTTCTCTTAATCTTCTCTCAAAGTTGCTAGAGCATTTTTGCAGTAATGTTGATTCACTGTTGCGCCTTCTGGTACCCAGTCTTCCAAAATAACATCCTTGATATCAAAGAAAACAATCAACATGGCTTTGAATTTGGATTTGCTTTAACGTGTTTTCTTCATTCTTGGTGATGATGATGTTTTCCAGTGCACGGACTGGCATTTTGTCTCAGGATCGTACTGGAAGATCCATGTTTCACCACAGGCAATAACTTTATTTAAAAAATGCAAATCAGCTTGAATTTGTTCCAAAATGTCCATACAAATTTGCTTTCGATTTTCCTTCTGCTCGACAGTGAGAAGCCTTGGAACCATCATAGCACAAACTTTTGTCATGTTGAGATCTTTATGCAAAACTTGTCTAACAGTTTCTTTGTTGATGTTTACCATTTCTGCTATCATTCGGAGTCGGCGGTAAATTTTAACAATTTTCTAAATTTTTTTCCCACATTTTCGTTTGTTTTTGATGTGCAAGGCCTTCCCGTATGTTTCATCATCTTTGATATCCTCACGACCATCACTAAATCTTTTGTGCCACTCAAATACATACATATAATCTGCCCCGTAAGCCTCGGTTAGCATATGGAAAAATTCGGTGGGCGTTTTGTTCAATTTAACTAAAAATTCCAAATTCTCTACTTTTGAACTCAGCATTTTTAAGACACACAGGAAAAACACAACTTCTTCCAAGGATGTTTGACAGTAAACTGTCTGTGCGAGAGGGGTGAAACAGTTTTGGGATAGTCCAAGGTCAATGTTCTCCCTTTTAACTCATGCAGTATGGTTTATTTTTTACAGTCATGTTATTTAATAGCCACACCAAGGAGTAGATGTATGAATTATTTAAAGGAGTTTATACAAATATTACAATCACCTGCATTTTATTAAGTAATGATTATTAGTGACCCTTGTATTTTAAAACTACAGATGTTTAAGAAATAACCACACTTGGCTCTCTAAGTGTATAAATAGACTATGGGCCTGTTTCAGAGATGTATGTTATGCAGATGTTTTCGCAGTTGAGCGATAATCAGCAAACTGCACACACATATAGGTACATTACTGTAGTCACTAGTAGCAACTATTTGCTCACAGTGTGATTGACAGGCAGGAAGCGCTTGGGGAGACATGGCAAAGAACGCAGGCCTGTCGCGACCATTTTGTGAACGTGTCACTGCATTCAACTGCGATCCTGGATGCAAGAAATACGTCTCGGTGTCTCAGTTCCCATGGCCATATTTGGGACCACCGGCTCACTCAGGGCTGCAACAATCGGATGATCTGCGACCAATGCTGCATGTTTGTATGCAGGTTCTGTGACATTTATGCAGATGATTGGATTTGCAAAGCCGCAGGTGGGTGTCTCACACTTGCGTAGACATTGGCGGCAGCAGCATTAACGTACAACTCTGAATCAGGCTCTATGTTATTATAGGTACTTAAAGGGATTATTAGACGTCATATAGATTTACATGAAATAATGTCTGAAAACAGTAACATAAAGAAGATTTTCTGAAAAGTGGAATAAAGAGGCTCCGGATCATGCAAGATTATGTGTTAATGCATTATGTACTTTTACATTCCTATATAAAGAATGTTAGCCATTTTCTTGTGAAAAAAACAAAGTCGCTTTAAAATAGAGAGCATTCTTTATTTGTGCAGATAACAACCTGTTCACTAATTAATTTTTGCTAGTCGACTCAAGACTCCGACAAGGGACAATTATTATGTCTTCCGCATGGACAAATATGCAGCACTATGACCTCAATAATGGACGCCTTGATTCTTTATTAATTTTAAATCCACTTTACTGGGCTACAAGCTAAACACATTGGCAAAAGGTCTATTAGTCAATTATGAAAAATTAGGGGAACAAGGTCATAGGACGCTAATCTGAATTTCCCAGAGCACCTGTGCATTCATTTTCTTTTAATAATGCACAGCTGAGGGCTTATTAGTTGAGAGAAAAAGGGTCAGGAATTCACCCTGAGGCTCGAGATCTAGATGACTTTTGAGCAGACAATTTGGATATATTTTCACACTTTATTGGAAGCAGTTTAACCCATTTGGTCCTAGAGATGCTAGCATTACATTGTGCATTAATGCAATACAGACTCAATAGGGAGTGGAACATTTAAAACACTTGACAAGGTCACAATGGTCTGTCTTTTTTTTTTTAAACTCCCTGTCATGTGTGAAGAAAGAACAATGCAGAAGTAGACATGAAGGAGGGAGTCGAGCAGAGGCAGAAACCTATGTAAAGTGCAGAAGGGGATTTACTCTGGAAACCATTAGAGCACGTGCAGATTTATTTCATGGTCTGCTAGAGACCCCTTGCTGAGTCTGTGAATGGAAAAAGCAATGGAAAACTGACCAGGAATTTCAAATGCTTATGAAAAGCAACTGCTGTCAGCATGTTCTCCAAATATGCCAGATTCTTCTTCAGGCTGCAGCTCTACTAGAACAGGCGGTATCTCATCGGTCATGAGAACTCTGGTCGTCTATATAAAACTAGTGACTGGCCTGAAGCAGAAACGTATGGGACATGCTGAGACAGTGGTTGCAGAAGAGTAAAAGCTGCTGTTACTGTCTGGTGGAGTGTAAAAGTGAGGCGAGGGAGTTGTAACATCTGTTATACTAGTTGCACTAACCTCTCGTACTTTAGAACTTTGCGTTCAAGACTATTATTATTTTTAATATTATAAGTGACAATATCAGCATAAGAAGTAACTTATAAAAAATACTTCCATTGCACAATAGAAATAATTCAAGTATATGATAAAAAATGACAGATAGTAAAATTTAAACTGACCTACATTTATAAATTGGCATACAATAGCAGGGCTGGATTAGCATTGGGGTTGTGAAGCTGCAGCTCCAAGCCTCATTCAGAAATAGGCCCTTTGCATTTTACAAACAACAACTAATTTTAATATAAATGCCAGATGGTGCTGTTATCAGAGGCCACATTGTGCTGCAGGTATGATGGGGAGGGAGGCAAAGAATCTTTGTAATTTTAATCCCCTATTTCACCTCATAGCTGTTGCATGTGAGCAGCAGGAGAGGCAGAGGAATAAAATCAAACATACCTCTTTCTTTGCTCTATGGGTCTGATTCAGACCGCTTTCTAGGATGGGTTCGCACGTAGCCTGCCGATTTATGTAATCTGCCCATGCGTATAAGACGCAGTGTGCATACGCGAACCAGTCACTACAATCACGAAGCAATCACCCCTTGTACCCAGACGGCTTGCTAGAATGAGTGACAGAATGAGCTGTTTGTGGGTGGTGACAGGGGGTGGTCGATGGAAATGGGGGTGTGGTGATGCGAAAGCAGGTGTGTCTGTGCGTCTGAACGCCATTTCAGAGGCATACATAATTAAGACACAGTGTCAGCATACACGTCACATGGCTAAATTACACACAGCAGCACTCGCAGTGCTTGCGGTAGGGTATGGTCAGCCATAAGTGCTGCGTATGGGTCCGATGTTACTCGATGTTACCGATTGTTTCATACACTTCCTGGAGATATGTGACAGGCTGGTGGGTGTCTAAATACATACCGCGATCGCACGCCAAGACATAGAGGGTGTGCTAATGTCTTGCCATGCGTTCGTGGGATCTGCATACTTTGGCAGCTGACGGCTGCATGCGAATGCATCTAGCAAGCTGGTCGGAATCCGGCCCAATACTCAAAGCTGCCCCTACCTCCCTCAAGATGCCTCCTCCACCTATGCTTGGATGTGGTACGATTTGTTGACAGTTATCATGTCAACAGTCATCCGGTCAACATGAGAATGTCGGCACGGTTGAACTGTTGACAGAGACCATGTCCTCATTCATCATATCTACATGAATGATCTTTTGACATGATGAACTGTTGAAAAACCATCCCTGGTTACCCAGTGGTCACTTACCTTCTCCCAGCGGCAGTGGCAGCTCTACCTCCTTATCCCTAACCTATAATATTACTTACCTCTCCGAAGTCCCACGTCGGCGCGGGCATCCGGCGCTGTAAAACGACTGGAAAATGGCCACAGCGGCCATTTTCCCATCGCTTGCGCATGTGCAGTACAGGGAAAATGGCCGCCGTGGCCATTTTCCCGGTGACCTGTGCAGACACTATAGACTCTGGGCACACTGTAGTGCCCAGAGTCTATAACTCTGGTGCTGGCCACGCACAGCTCAGTGCTCTGCCGGCCGCCGGGCAGAGAGGTGGGGGCCCATGTCGGAGAATGCACAAGGGCCCCCTCCTCTCTAGAAACGCCCCTGCCCTAACCCTAATCCCTAACCCATCCAGTGGTTTCTAACCCTAACCATTAGCATGTTGACATTTCACATGGCGACAGTTCCGCTGTTGACACTGTGAACATGCTGACAATTAAAGCATTATTTATTAAATGTTATGAAGATGCCACTATATATATATACATATATATATATATATATATATATATATATACTGTATATAAATAGGCTACCGAGACTTGTTCCAAACACAGTTCAGAGAAGAGCTTTTTAGCTGTAAAGTATGCCAAGTTCAAAGCAAAGGGCCTGATCTAGAGATGTACGTCTCCAGTGGTTAGGGGCCTGTGCCTATGCAGAGCCTGTTCTGCGCATGTGCACAACGGGTCCTGCGATCTCGCTCGCAGACCCTCCAAGCCAACGCATGATTAACATGCTGTGCCATTTGGCGGGCGTGCCTGGTCGCCAGTCCCGGAAACAGGGGCGTGGCGACCTTGTTTTCCAGGAGGGATGAGGCCAGGGTCTGCGTTGGTGGATGCAGATTCCTGGCCTCTTGCGTGACCAGAACCAGGTCAAGCTGTGGGAAGCTTCAGCTCTCACAGCCTGATCAAAGGAGCAACCATCGCGACCATCAGTTGCAATGGTGATCCCAGCCTGCAACATCAGTCACAGTGCTGGGATCGAAAATACAGCAAGGAGGTGTCTGCCACCTCCCTCTGCATTTCCATCTGAGATGGAAGGACTTGCACAGCACAACACTCTGTAAATCCATCCATCTCTGATTCGGGCCCAAAGGCTGGCTGGCAAATATTAGCATGTTCAGAGTGTTGGAAATGATGTATTTGCAGGTGTTGGTATTGCAGAGTTATATAGGCAAACACCAGCGGATGACTCAAACTATCAAAAGCCCAGTAACTTAACCAATGCTGTTGGTTTATTGACAGATATAGCAGGTACAGCTATACTCACTTTTACATGCACACTGATAAGGAAGCAGAGCTTGAGCGAAACAGGGTTTCATATAGCTTGCCAGTGAGTGTATGTTGCTTGTGGCTAGCAATGCTGAAATAGCTTTTAATGCTGGTAACAGCTAGGTCTCTCACGAACTAAGTATGAGACTTCTGCCTCCCACCATGTCACTCTACACAGTACTTGATAAAGACAAGATGGCCCATGAATATGCTCAGTTGTAATCTTGGCAGCCATCTTGGAACAGGGAATGCAGCCTCCCTGGAGGGACAGGAATTTGGAGTCTGTGCAGTAGCGCACTGCGCTTTCAACACAAAGCAGTGTAGATATATGCTGGCTCATGTAAGCACATATTAGGCTTCAAGTTCATCAATAAAAACAAAATTTTAAAAATAGATAAAAAAATCTAAGAATTTTTTTTTCAAACCTTTTTTAAAATTATTTTCATTCTTTTCATACAATACTTCTCAAGTAGGCTTCTCCATTTAAAGGCAATCTTATGGGTGACAAGGGGTTAACACAAGTGAAAGCAGTGTTACTGCCGGAAGTAACTCTCTGAAGTCCTATAGATTTATTAATGTGTGTGTTACATCCTTTAATAAATAGATCCTGTAGTGCATGCAAGATATTCAATGAGGATTCTTTGCCTGTCAAGGTCAAGGTTGTCTACATTAACGAGATTTTGAACTTGATAAATTAGAAAATCATTAAAATCAGAAAACTGTTCTTACCTGCTAGCCTTTAGCTTAGTTATGTGGCATTAGATACAGACAGTTGTGCCTCAATTTGCCACATCACTAATGATCAGCAGTCACCAGCAGTGGCTCTGCCTGTCACACAAGGAAGAAAATGCATAGAGATAGGAGAAATGTAAGAGGAGTGGAAGGTGGGGGCAGATGGGAGAAGTAGGTGGAACTGATGGGATAGGGGCACACACAAAATTGGAAACGAAGACAGGGACAACACCCACAATGTGAAGACATACAAAAATAGAGAGCAACACACATATACAGTACAAATGTGGAGAAAATGGGACAGATACACATTAGAAGACAGATGCTCATGCTGTACAGGGGAGAAAGAGTTAAAGACATTAAAATCAACAAACTTAAAGGTTGCGATAGAGACAGACACATTGGAAAAGAGCTGACAAACAAAAGGTGACTACTAGAAAGGGTCAATGGAGTGAGGGGTGGACAGCAGAGGAAAGGTAAAATTAAAGCTGGCACTCTGTCTCTGGTGTAGTAAAGAGTGTAAAATGTCAGTCTATTGTGTAGAGCAGTGTGCAGGGTCAGTCTGTGGTGTAGTACATTGTGCTTAATGCAGGGGTGTAGTGTGGGTGGATTCAGTAAATCAGTTGTTATAGGCACTGCCAGCCAGTAAGGGCACCTGAACGGGGACCTTTATTACATTGGGTGTGACATCAGGACATAAAAGCCTACAGACTACTAACACAGAGGACACAGATCTTCCTATACACATTCTGCAACCCCTGATGTCACCTCTGTTCTTCCCCCTCACCTCTACTCCTTCTCCACAAGTGCACTGCTCTCTTCCTACACTTACCTGGCACCTCTGCAGCTGCTCCTCCCCATACTTCTCATTCTAGAGGAGCACACTCACTGAGGAGGCTGGATGCTTCTAACATTGGTAAGCTCATCTGGCATTTGTTTTATAGAATTATTTTCAGTGACCACTATGTTTTTCTATTATTAAGAAATTCATGCTTTTCATATTGCAGCAGCTGTACAGTACTAACATTTTACAGTATATTACTATTCCAGCACCCCTTTTCTTCTCCTCCAGATGTACATGTCTCTATGAGCCCCGTCATTTTGCCCATTTATGAGTGTGTGCATCTGTGTCTCCTATTTGTTTGTGTCCATGCCTTTCTCCCTCTATGTCTCTCTCTACTTATAATGTGTTTTAATTTTTTCATTGTGCATGTCCTTTATTTTTCCCCATTTGTGTGTCTGTCTGACACATTTTACCTCTCTTATATAGCGGGATCCACTTTATTCTACCATTTGTCCGCCACAACTCACTTTTTCTCTTGCCCTTCTCACACCTTCTTCCACTTTTACCCTCTTCACTCATTCTTCTTCCTCCTCTTATGTTAAAATCGGAATTGGTATGAAATACCGTCGGCCGCATGGCCGGCTGTTCGATTCCAGTCAGCGGCAGCCCGACAGAAGCAGAGTGCGACGCAGCGGAAGCCCGACAGCGCTGGAAATCCCGATCGTGGATAGGTAAGTATCCACTAACCTAACCTAACCCCCCTAACCCTAACCCTCCTTAGGGGTGCCTAACCCTAACTTCCCCCCCAAGTGCCTAACCCTAATCCCCCCTCTAAGTGCCTAACCCTAACCACCCCCTTCCCCGCTGCCTAAACCTAAGTCCCCCCGGGGGTGCCTAACCCTAACCCTCCCTCCCCCTAGCCTAACCATAACCCTCCCGGGGGTGTGCCTAACCCTAAGTCCCCCCCGGGAGCCCTAAACCTAACCCTCCTCCCCCGCGGCTGTCCGCTCGCGGCGCCCAGCATCACTACGATCGTGATGCCGGGCGCCGGTCTCCCGGTATCGGGGAAATGCGGGCGTCTACATCTAGACGCCCGGCATTTCACCCTTGCCGGGATAAGACAGTCAGGAAGCGAATCTTACTACTAGTGATAACCCTGATGGCGGTATCGATACCTAATTAAAACCTCTATGCAATCCTGTCTATATCTTCTAAAATCCTGCCTATACCTTCTAAAATTGTCGCTTTTTAGCGTAATGAGTCGCACAGTAAATAAATGCTTTCAGACTTTAAATGTGGTTCCAAAGCACAAAAGGTTATTATTCAATATAAATACAGATGGTTACACGCTGTGATCTAAAGACAATTAGCACAAATAAATCATACAGACCCAAGATACAGTTGTTATATACGTACACGCTCTGGACCCAGATACTGGCATCATCATTAGAAACCTCCGTCAACAGCACAGCAAGAAGACTCAAGACTGGGGTCAGAGAGCGCACATATATACTCTTACATGGATAGGCAATACAATAGACAAGTTTGACATGATTCCATTGGTTCTTTTAAAGGTGCTTCTGTTACAGGATAGTTCATAGGTCAATTCGAATGGACACAAACAGCCTCTAACAACCCTTTGTGTCCTTTTTCCCACTGCATGCTAATCTAACTTGCTAACATTACAGAGTACATTTTAGTGTTTTAACGCTCTATAGTCCATAGTTTGCAGACGCATGTTGCGATCTTCTCACCGATGATACCGGAAATCTGTGGAGACACAGTGGATCAGTACAACACCAAACACGGTCTGCTTACCATGTACTAAACCTTAGATATAAAAATAACCTTTATTACACAACATTAATAATTACTGCATAAACCTTGGATATTACACTTTAATGCTAGGGAACCTTTTATGTAAGTGTACAGTGTGTAAGTATTGGGGAATAGGGAAAAGACGCTAGTTAGTATTGTGCGACTATGTGTTTTGTGGAGTACCCCATGGTACGTGTTTTGCAGGGATAATAATTTTATATGTTTTAATGACTGTCTGTATTTGTATGGTGAGGACCTGTTACTTCTTTCTATTGCATAGGAATCACACAGCACAAAATAATAGCATCGCCATATGTACTTATAATGGCGAGTTTCACTAAAATGGCGCTGGGCGGCCAGTCGCAAAATGGCGTCTCATTGCCATTCGCAAAATGGCGTCGCCCGGATCTAATTTTACACCGATCCTGTCTCAGCCAATTATCCAGCTTCGACCACGGTTAGATTCAAAAGATTTTATCAGCAAAGACTTCCCTGTACCTGTTCTTTCTGCTTATACTGTATGTCCTCAGTGGGCTGTGCAGACACACTCACTTTGCTGGCCTTTTGTCTTCCCTTTGGCTTGGTCTCCTGGCCCCTAGCATTACATTACCCCAGTAGACCACAATCTGTCACTTCTACTGATGGTCTTTCTTTTCATTTGAACCTACTCCCACATTCTAGCCATGGCCCCTCCTTGCATGCACCTCATTAGTGGTAGGATGGGTTGCCATATTGGAGCATGCACTTGTAGCATGCACTTGCTATGCTCAATGTCAGTCTGTGGTGTAGTGAAGTGTGCTCTGTGTAAGTCTATAGTGTAGTATATTGTTTTTAGGGTCAGTCTGGAAATTACCTACAGTACATTGAGAGTATTTGAGCTACAGCATCCATTATATCCTACATGCCATATCTAAACCAAATGTTCTATACACAGACAAATGTTGCTGCATGTGCTATTTTGTTCTGCCAGAGGCAATGAGGTGGTGAAATTAAAATGGTTTTAAATATGCACATGAGCACAATAGTAAATTCTCAAAACAATGATTTATCTTAAGGACTAAATATTAATTTAAATCATTTTAGTTTAAACTTATAGTAGTTGTCCACTCTTGGTCAACCTTTCTCACAATAACCTGGCTTCCATGTAGAGGTTCCTCCTTGAGACCACCATTTCTTGAAGTCTGGAGCTGTACCTTGTTTGAAAATCTCTTATTTTTTCTACAGCTCACAGTTAAGTAGAGCAATCCATTGTGTCTCTGCCTGTATAACTGAAATAACTTTATGTTCTGTGTCCTCCAGCACTGTGAGCTGCAGATCCATTCAGTTTCCCAGCTTCAGGAGACACAAGGAGATTCTACTTTTTTATGTCTCAGCACTTCAATGATATACAGTACATACCATTCAATTTCTGTGCACTCCCAGAAGATATTGTTACCAATTTTGGTAGCAGGGTCAGGTTTGCACAAGTCGTAACTGTCTGTAAATGGCCACGCACCACCTCTGGAAGGCAACAGTCAGCGCCCTGTCCACCAAAACCAATAGTTTCCAGGCCATATAATGGAAAATGAGACTGACCCTCTTGTCTGACTACTCACTCCGCACCCTGGTTGAAAGCCTTACTAATTATACAACTTTGCTAATTGACAAGTATAACACTTTGAAATACCAACAATATCCCCCATTCTTTTCAAAACCATTCACTTATATAGCTACATTAGCCTAGGTTTATGCTCAGGAGGGAAATTTGGTTATCAGATGAAAATCTACAGACTGTTTGGGGTATATTTACTATTTACTATCAGATTCTAGCTATTATCTTCTAGAAGGTGCTAGTTAAATGTTATTTAGAATCTGATTGGTTGCTACTGTGACTATAGTCAGTGATATGTAAATATGTATATGCTAAACTGGCTTCCTAATCATTTGTTGCTGTTTGAAATAATTCACCTTACCCCCCACATTTATTAGTCACATCCTAAGTAATTTATCTAATGAGAAATCATTTATTGACAGTCATATTTTATTTTGCTTGTTGATTGGACCTCCATCACAACATGCATTTGTTTTTCCTGCTTTATATGTACACAATGGAATGTAGTTACGATCCTGGCGGTTGGAATGCTGGCACAATCACTGATGTAATGTCTGCCATTTGCCCGCCTTATGCTCCACATCCCTGGTGACAAAGAGATATGCTGCACAATAGACGTCTCTCAAGTGGGATAAGATGAGATGCCATAGTCCTCTGTATGCTGTGGATCCGCTCATTGCCATAGCTAGGGTAATGCGGCCGGTGCCATCGCACAGGGCACCACAGGTCAAGGGGCGCTGTTTGGGCATGTCAAATTTCTGTTTATTATCATTCTTGCTTGTAGCTTCCTCTTATTTCATTCCCAGCATCTCCTGGCCTCTCCTATCTCTTCCCTGGCCCTTCCCCATGAAGCCATGGCCCTTTTTTGGGTGCATTATGTCCTTTGAAAAATGAGGGGGGGCGCCAATGCTCTTTCTGGCACAGGGCACCAAAAAGTCTAGTTATGGCTCTGGATCCACTGCCACCAGCAAAATTTGGTATGTGATGCTTTTTTACTGTTGTGATATTATGTGTTAGACTGTGCTGGAAGTACTGGTGTGCAGATTGAAAATTATGTATATTGCAACTATTAAGAATTTCTTGCTGGTGGAGTAGGGAGTCTGTACTGTACATAAATGCATATAATATCATCTGAGGAAGTTGGTAACATAATGCATGTTATGGCTACTGTGCAGGAAGATGTCAAGAGTTAATAGTTTAGTTATTGTTTCACCACAAGATAGTCTGATGATCTATATTATTTGACTTTGCACTATACCGGTTGCCAATATGCGTTCCCTCTACCAGGTAGTTTGTGCTAAGCACCTGAGTATTCGGGGGTCCTTCTGGTCACAAATGCCATATCCATGCCATAGCCGGAGAGGAGGAGAGTGCCACACTACATATTGGTTCTTCCCGTAAGCATGTCACAGCACCTGTGAGGTTCAGAGTGAAGTAGGCCATTTTGCAGACCTGTAAAGCTATGCAACACAATCTACGAGTTCTGCATTTGGTTCACCATTCTGCACTGTTTTTGAAAATTCTGTATTTCACAGAACACGCAGTCTATATAATATAGCTGCAGTGACAGTGTTGGTTCATTCTGCTGTGAGGTGTGTGGTGTAATAAAGGAAAAAAATATTAGGAGTACTCCAGGTGAACAAAAATGATAGGGATGATTCTGCATGTAACAATTAGAGCAAGATTCTATTAGCTGCGGTTATTTACCGCAGCTAATAGATATGCAGGGCTATTCAATTATAACGCATTGGAAGCCAGCGACCAACCCTACAGGCTACACAGATTTCTGTTACAGCCTGAAGTGGCTTGAACAGAAATTCATGTTAAATGCCCTGATCGCGGGTGCTGCAAACGTGCGAACCCATAGCTCCGGGAACTTATACTGGATTCTATGGGTTAACGCTCATTAGAGGGTAATTTACAGCATGAGGAAAAGGAGCTGTAACTGAAATGCCCCGGGCGTTAATGCCCAAGGCTACCACCCTTTTCCCAGCGTGGTAAGTTACCGCACCTAATTGAATCCGGCCCATAGAGGCACATATTTCTGGAAAACATGCAAAATTCCATTGAACAGTTTTGACAGTTTTGTTTATTCCAACTATACAGAAATGTATAGCTATATACTGAGCCAGGGCCAGACTTCCCATATGGCATAATAGATCTGTGCAGAAAGGTGGCAGAGCCCTGAGAGCTGGCTCTTTCCCATCCATATGTTCATTTTTTTATTGTCTCTTTTGATAAAAAAGACGGAATCAATGAGAATAATCAGAAAATGTTAGTTGAAGTGGGGTAGTATTTTGTTCAATTAATATGTTAATTGTCTCCTACAAAGGTAACTGAAGAACATTATGAACTGTGAAAGGCTGGACTAGGAATGTCAAGGATTGCTGTTTTTAATCTTTCTTTTAGGGCTAAATAGAATTTTTTTATAATTTCTCTGTACATTTAAAATTGAAAAAAAGTGTAAATGCCTCAGAAAGCCTTAGTGGGAACACGCCAACAGGGAATAATATGTTATGTTTTTAGGCATGCCAAAAATATATTCTAACCACTAGAAACAAAGTCTTGTTATAAATGAGCCATTCATATTAATATGTTACTAGAGGAAGGGGCGTGGCTTAGGGTCAGAGGTTATGTATTTAAGGACAGTTATGTAAATCTGGCTTTGTGACTAACATTTTCTGCAGCATCTTGGCGGGCTAGTTGGGAGTTTTCTACAGATGCACCCAGTTACATTGTGGCTGATCGCACCACAAATGTGTGCACGCATCGGGTCATGCGATTCCCCATGCACGCATCGGGTCATGCATACGCTACGGTACGCTATGGCGCGCACTGTGATCGCACCATGCATTCCTATGGAGGCACGTAAGCAGTGCATGTATGCACTTGCGGGTGCGCTTCTCGTACTATGCGTGGCGCAATTGTCTGCACCATCGGCAAGATATAGCTGGGTATATCTGTATATGCATAAATCCATGACGTATATAATTAATTATGCTTTGAAAATCAAACCTGTGATAGAAGCTTTAGCGCCCATACTCTTAAAGTTTCCACACAGTAATTTACTTTGGCATAGTAAAAGCTATGATTAAAAAAGTGATTTCAACACCACAGCTCAGTCACATTTATCATCAGCTCATACAGTATGTGCACAGTAATACAACCTCACCCCTTCCACACTCCTCAGTTACAAATCATGAATTGGGGCAGCTCAGAGACACAGCAGAAAGCTAACTCACTGGATTCAATGTGTCCTGGCTCCCGTAGAGATCTAATTTTCTTGAAAAATGTGTATTTGTCACTAGAGAAATAAAACATAACCTTTTTTTCATCGCAAGGCAGATACAATTTAAGGATGTATGAAATGAAAACCCTAGGAAGGAAATTGGCAGGCAGACTGAAAGAAACTTCAGTAGCTGGTTTCCAGAATTTAAGGTGCAGCAGATTGTAACGTAAATACCCTGGTACTCAGATTTAAACACACATATATTAAAAGTAAATAACAAAGAAGACCCAAAGTTACTTATCTATGACAACTTTAAATAATATTTAAAGTAAAAAAGCACAATGATGTCTAGTCCCTAGCAAATTCATTGTTGGAGTGCATGTAGCAGCACGGTGCCACCTTTTTGAAGGCAACAAACCATACTTGCCTATTTTTGAAAAAGCATTTCAAGGAAATTGTGAAAGCAACACCTATGAGCGCGGCAGTAAAGTGGGCGTGTACTGCTACATCTAGGAGGCGTGTCGTAAATTTGATTTACATCCACATGTAAACGAGCCCCAAAGCTTTAAATAAGATCTATCTGTTGATGAAAACACACTGATACTTTTCAGGGCTCAGTGGCAAACGCAGGATTTTTAGAGGGGGGTTTCCAAATGCTTGATTTTAGAGTGAGTGTGGCCAGTCAATGGAGAGGGCATAATTACCACTTATCCAGCTTTAATATGCCTCATTCAAAGTGTATTGTGTGTGATAATTCCAGCATATACAGGACCAGCGATCACAGTAAGCCATTAAATGCGGCAGTAGATCCATCCTGCCTGAGCTGAATGTTTATATTTTAGATGTGAGAACCATTCCAGGGCATGGGAGCAAGTCCGGGAGTCTGGGGGAGCAGCAGAAGAAGCTAGCACTGCCCTGGACATATATGTACATATTGTACATATAGCAGTGCAGCCCTAACAGTGCATGTTTTCCAAATCTCCTAATTGGTGCACAGGTTATTATTGCTGGCTGATACATGATAAAAGATCCACAGGTGGTGCTATTTATTTCATTTATGATACTGAGAAGAACATGCAGCACTAGTAAAATTCCATTATATTACTATTTCTATTGTGGTCATGGTGTGGGCTGGGGAGGGGGGTTTCCAGGCAAACGGAAACCCCTCCTGCGTTTTCCTATGGGGCTTGCTCATGTATTATGTTTTACAAGGGGTTCCGTATACATGACCAAGAGAAACCTTATATAAAAATGCATGTAGCCATAGGGATCATTGTGCCTTACGGCACTTGTTATACCATTTGAATGTACTGTATATATATCTGTGATTTTTGTCCCCCAAGTATATAACAGCTACATAATGGGGGTAAGGTCAGGGAGATTGCTAGACTCTTCAGGGAGACAGGGAGATTGCTACTATTTCAGGGAGTCTTCCTGACAATATGGGAGAGTTGGCAAGTATGCAACCAACACTTTTGATTTTCATTTTAAAATGTTTAATTAATTGCACAAATGTAATAATATATCCAAATAATAAAGATGTAATATTATTACACCCACATTTAATAATGAAGAGATACTCTCCTTACCATATAAAATTGTACCTGCTTGTGGGGTATACTGTCACAAATTAGCATTTTGAAATAGAACTATAAACTGGTAGCTGATTGCTGGTCATGACTGGAGACTGCTTACCACATTGCTGTGGTGGAGCAGATGATCAGAGTTGTCAACATTTAAAAAACTCATTCCTGCTGAGCAGGTACATCTGATAATGTCATATTTGGAGGACTATTCATCATAGAATTTCCCTACTTATCATGTCAAATTCTCATTTTAATGTAACTGACCCATTCATCAACTATGTAACACAGGAGATATCACTGATATTCTCTCTTGATAGTATGCACAGTCTATATACTTTATTTAGTATGGGGATGTAGAAATTATTTAATTCATCAAGTTCCAAAACAGCATTTTTCTTAAAAAACTTTTGTTAATGTAAGCCATCCAAAGATGCTGTACAGTCCCACAAATGGGTTCACAAGCTGTCATTTACATGGCTTCGGGGACTCTGATGCTCAGGCTGCGGGCATGACAGCTTCTGCCTCCTCCAATATGGTGGCGGGATGGCAGTAACATCTGCTACACCTCCTGCTGCCGCTAAGAGGTGTGGTTTCATTATGGGAGCAAATCGTTGCTGGTACACCCATTTCTCGGCACCCCCTTCTACAAGTGTAGCCACTCCACACAACATGTCGGTGGGCTGGGGAGTCTCAGGAGCTGAGACTTTGCCTCTAAATCTCTGAGGTGATGTCATTAGTCACCATGGCAGCATCATTGTTGCTCCCCTAGATAGACTCACGGCAGATGTTGCTTGCCACAGCTAGCTCCACCCCTCCAACTCTAACTCCATTACACTCTCACAGGCTGTCATTCCCAGCCTGCATAACAGAAAGAGCCTTGCTCTTCTCTCCATATGTAAAGTAACAGTGCCATACACATGCTGACTGCAGGGACAGTTCGTCTTCTTTACAGCCAGGCAGTAACTGTCTGGCACTGTCTCCCTCCTCATATCAGACAGGGTAATTTGTTGCAATCATGGGTTCTGTCCAAAAGGGTGCAGCAGGGGGGTACCACTTCTGCACCCACCAGTCTGCTAGAAAAAACTCCAGACCTGATAGGCACTGCTAATGTACTGTAGTAGTGGAGCTGGCCAGTGTACTAGCTGCTTTTTTATCAGCTCAAGCTTCTCCATCAGCCAAACAGTCTGGTTTGGCTTCAATGGCACAAGTTCAGGAGCAGTTATTTGAGGTGCTTGATGTCGCAGCGTTGTCTCTTTGCAGGTATATCCTGCTATATCTGCTGTGCCCATTATTGTCCCCCAAGCTGTGGGGATTGTTATTCCCTCTTTTCCTTCTCTGCAGGTCTCCTGACAATGATGCGGCAGTGGTCTCTTCCCTAATGACGTGGAAACTTTCCCCGGTCCCTCCGGTGAGTTGGAGTCCCTGACGGGCAGTGACAGTTTCTTCACTGGTTCGTCTATGTCACTGTCCAGCACTGATTCGTCTAAATCTTTGGGTCCAGCGGCTAAGTGATGCCAGGACCGGAGACGCAAGCAAAACACAACACAACACAAAGTGATGAGCCTGATTTTACACTTAAAGGTAGTGTTGTCCATTGTGACAATACTGCTATTTTGCATGCCCTTTGCCGTCATTTGTGCTATCACATATGAAAGGGCAAATACATCTACTGTAAAAATCAAAAGGGGAGTTAGAAGCCCCTAAATGGCAGGGCGGAATGGGCGAGATGACCTATCAGTCTTTTAACAGATGGCTGGAAGAAATATATGTTTTCCGAGGTATATTTGGATACTCGACCATCGGATCATCTCAATGTGCTTAAATATTTGAAACACATGTTTATTGGATGTTTTCATTTGGTGATTTAATCTGGTGTTGATATTTTAATTATCGGCTGTAAACATGTTGAGGTTTGGTTAGAGGTTCATTTTGCTATATGAGTCTACGTTAGCATCAGTTATGAAATCCCTTTCTGTGCATTTTCAGCGGAAGCAGGCCAAAGCTGTTGTTATGCCTTCAATGGCTTGTCCCTGGTGTCGTTTTCAACACCTCTACCTGCGATGCGGAGGTCCGCATCCTGCCGAGGAACACCTGGGCTCCATTGAACTTGCAAGAGCCAGTCACCCGGCGTAGGGAGCTAACTAATGCTTTGTCTACGATTATATCGTGCCATTACGGAAATTACTTTCTACTGTATGTATCCAGATAGGATCGGGGTAAATTTTGAGATGGGTTTCACTGACAGCTTCCACATTCTTATTTCTGTATCTGTTTGTCACTTCCCATAATTTGTGATCCATGCAATGGAAAAGGTTCTGAAGGAGGTTACTGTAGCTTGGGGCATATTGCTGAACCCTTTAGCTCTCTTCTTTTGTAGATTTGGTGCTTTCACCTATTGGGGTGGTACCTAAGAAGGTACCTGGTAAACTCTGGTTGCTTCAACATCTCTCTTACCCTCTTTGGCGCTTTGTTAACAATGCAGTTCCATTGAATTGTGTTGTGTTGCTTATCAATCATTCGATTATGCTCTGGAGCTAATTTGCTCTTTAGGTCCAAGGTCCTGTTGGCTAAGATATCTAGATGTTGAATCTGCTTCCTGCCTTTTGCCCCCACTTTCGAATTTGTTCTGTTTCATGAGCTTTCATTTACATGGAGAATATTTAATTGCCAAATGTTTGCCAGTGGGTTTTTCCATATTTTGTGTGTGCTCTAGCACTTTTTTGCATTGGTGTGTGGTGGCAGATATGGGAGAAACCAGGGAATTACACTAACTAGATACATTTCTTTTTGTTTGGCCATCTGACTATTTGCATTGAGCTAACTTGCTTTTTATTCAGTTTAGGTCCTGCTTTAGGACCTAGGGATTTTGATAGCACACAACAAAATGGAGAGAGCAGTTAAATGTCTCTTTTTTAGGAAACAAATGTACAGAAGTTGTTGGTGGCCATCGAGGTGGGCCTCATGGCTGGAAAGATTACTATGCGGCAAGCACAGTCAATATTGGACATGATTAAATTTGCCTGTATTTCTATTGGTAAAGTTTTTTCAAGCAATCCATGGACCTGAATCACTACTGATCGCAACTGTGATTACAATAGCGATTACGCAGCCAGTTCAACTGCGACAGTATAGAATGCTAATCCATTGCAATCAAGTACCATCGCAGTCTTAGCACACTTGCACAAGATCTGACCTTACTCAGAAATTGATAACTTCACCGCACGCTATGAGGCCTCAGGCTGCGTAGGGCATCGCAGTGGCTAATTTATGCATGCCCCTGCAACGACGTACAAACGCACTGGCACACCTGCATTTCGCCGACCACCTCCCTGTCACCACCCACAAATGGCACTTCCTGTGAATCACTCTGCGATGAGTCTGCGCAATCACTGAGACTGCAGTGGTCGGCTTGTGCACACACACTGCGATGCATACGCATGCGCAGTATGCAACAATAAGCCAATTGCGTGCGTATTAGCAACTGCGATCACTGTTGAATCAGGCCCCATATCCAGTATTTGGCAACCCATCATTTTCTATGCCTGTCTGCAGAGATTAAAAGGGGCTTTAATGTTTGGCCCATATTTCTTTCTGGTTTCAGTGGTGTGCTTCTGCAGCCATCCCCAATGTGTACTAATGCAGAGTTCCAGCTTTTTACTGATTTTGTGGGTTCTTTTGGTTTCGGTGTGTATCTAGATAGGTTGTGGTGCATGGCCAGAGGACTAGGGCTCTCATTCAGAGGCGCTCGCAAGAAGCGAGAGCTCGTTCTGAATGAGGGCGGCCACTTGTATGTTTTAGTGCGGCCTCCTGGTCGATAGCTAAGCTGTGGGTTACCACCCACAGCTTTAGCGACCGACCAGGTTGATGGTCGCGATGGTCAAGACCATCGCGACCAAAGGGGCTTGCGACGAGACCCTAAGGTTGGGTCTCGGCAACCGCAAGCCCCAGGGAGCTTCCTGCTCTGATCGAGCAGGAAGCTCCCACTGACATCACTGCTGATGTCAGTGTGGCCGCCCACAAAACGGCAGGCGTTCCACCAGGAACGCCCCCATTTGTGTACCCACCCCCCCGCCCCGCCTACAAAACGGGGCGAGCTGTCGATCAACATTGACAGCCACCCCTTTTGTAGTGAGCTCCGGAGTGAGAGAATTTCTCTCTCGCTCCGGGGCTTGCGCACGCGCAGTGCAGCCACTGCGCTGCGCAGGGCCTTAACATCGACCCGGTTGCGAGTGCTCAGCGCTTGCGACCGGGTCTGAATGAGGGCCTAGGTGAGAGAGAGTTTAACCAGAAGCTTACTCCTGCTTGATCTCTTTCAGATTATCGTGGCTTTTAACTTTGGGGAAGGGGGCATTTTTGGTGTTTCCACTGTGGTGTTGTGATTGGGCAACATTTGATTAGGTTTAGAGATGCTCATCTCTGTAGGCATAATGAAGTTCATTTGGCAGCAGAGGGGCTTTGTATCTCTCTATTGAAGATATGTTTTGAAGAGGTTATGAAATTGGTTTAGGTGTAGTTTTATTAAGTTATGCTGGCAGCGCTGTAGCTTGTAGTTTTCTTGCTGTTGCGGTAAAACTGTAGAACGGGATGTAGTTGAAATGCCAGCTGTCGAGATGCTGGCACTCAGCATGCTATCCTTACCCTGTCTGGATACCGGCATCAGGAATCTGACCACCGAGGTTCTGAGCACCGGCATCCCGTACCCAAATCAGTAGAACGGTTGCATGATTATTGATTTGTTCATTAGCTATTAGTGGGTGCACTCCTAAAGTGTTATAATGGCCAAACAAATGTCCCTACCAGTAATTGGCACAAGCCCATGCGGGTGTCTTACTTTTATTGTGGAGAGTTGAACAACAATGTTTGTTTTGCATAACTGTTCTTGTTGTCTTGTTTTTGTCACCTGTTTGTTTGACCGCCACCATACTAACTTTAATCATTTATTCAGAAAAATAGTTCGATGCAATTTCAATTATTAAGTAAATTTGATCTTAATTTAAACTTCAATTATTTTTGTCTGTGTATTATGTACTGTATATAAGTTATATATTATTTATTTTTAGAGTGGTCTATGCGAAGAAGGTAACCAATAGGGAGTTCTTTATATTTTTGTTTTTACAGGCTGCATGCTGCTTTTAATTTGACTAAAGGTAATCAGTAGACCTAAAAGTAAACTGCAATGTTTGCTAATCAAGCGCATCTAGGTCCCATTGACCTATACTTATCAGCCAGTGCAAGGTCTTCTCCTATTGGCCCGGTCACGTGACGCCAAAAGTAATGTCACTCCTGGACCTATTGGAGAATTGTTGTGTCTGACAGACCATATTGAAAATTGCCGCATCATACTTGTGTAGAACCACTTTTACTTAGAATGCACCTATTGGCTCTGACATAGAACCTCAATGGTGATGTCAAACTAAGACTTTGGTGGACCTAAAGTAAGACTGTAATATGGGACTGTTCACTATTTTTGGTTTAAGGGCATTTAAACTGGCTTAATGAGTAATCACCACGTGCCTTGAAAATGGTGAGTGTCCCATTGAAATGCTTTGGAGATTGTGCGGTGGCTGGCTCTCTGTTCCCTACTGATTCACATTGGCAGTAACTGGCGGTCACTCACGCAGGTTCCATCTCTTTATTTCATCTATCTATTGCTTGCTACTTCCAGTTTCTGTGAGGAAGTGCATATGTCTATTTTTATATATTATTATGTTTTAATGTGACTATTTTGGTCTCATAAATATTGGTATTACGTGCTACAATATACATATTTTTTGTCCTGGCACCTATTGTTCTTCCCCTTACCTGAGTTGGAAAGTTGTGATGGATAAGTGCATCCAGAACTAAAGATACCTTTACAAGCTCTACCATAAGTGGACTGATGTATGCAAAATCACATAAGGGCATTTTCCCTACTGTCTGCATCTCCTGTACTTAGACTGGGATCTAACTAGACACTACATTATCCTTTTACACCGCGGTGATATTGCATTTATTGTGTTGCACTATGTGTAATTTTTTATGCACTGATTTGCTGGCAAAAAGACTTTTTCTTCTATTTTGGACACTATAAGACAGCAACCTACACATTATTTTGTGTTGATGCTCCTTATTAGCTTGGTTATAGGAAATTAAGAAACCATAAAGAGCCAAAATAAGGCCGTGGGAATTCATACATTGGAGACAAAAGGACTCCAACGGAGTATATTGTGGTCCACAGCGGAAGCCGAATTAAGAAGCATGTAAGTGGCAAAGTTGGAGATATTGGTAGAAACATTTGGAGGGAACAGCACATTTATCCCAGAGGGTGGAAAACTCAGGAAATGTGGCTAAAGGAGAGAGGTCACATAGCAGATTTATATTGTGCTCCATTCTGGGTTCAAAGGTTTTGGCCCAGGGGGAGGTTTATAATGCCAGATGGGGGGGGGGGGGGTCATAAGGGGAAGGTTATTAAGCAAGCCAAACACTCTGCAACAGTAATCCCATATGGAGAGGGTAAATCAAAGGGTGGGGGGAAGCTAGGAGAAAGGGAGCCTTTGTTTTGGTAGGAGCAAAAAAAGAGAGTGAGTAGAAAGAAAGCCTACGCAGCTTCTAAATCCACCCAGAGTCAATGGTGCATGTTAGCATGGGCTAGGACTGGTTGAGTGAGATGAGTAGTTAAGTCATATTTTTGGAAACACGGTAGTTCTAGACCTCAGTACCCAGAATGTTTACACAAATTGCGGAAATTTAGATCTCCTGCCTTCCAGGTCAATATCATGACAGAGTGCTGGAGATGAGTCAGGAAAAAAGATGGAATTCAGACTGGGAGTATGACAAAGGTAAAGGAAGCAGGGCAGAATATTAATTTTAATGACATTCATTCGACCATTTGAAAGTGGCCTGACCAGGTCACAAAGTCTCTCTTGATGAATGTGAGCAGTTGAGGGAAATTTGTCAAAATGAGGTATTTATCAGACTAGGTGAGGTTAATACCCAAATATTTAAAAAAGAAGAGCACCACCGGAAATCTAATGTGGACTTGAGGATTTTGTATATGTAGAGTGCAACGTTTAATGTGAGGGCCTCTGTTTTATCCAAATTTATTTTGAAGTTAGTTGACCATAAACATGTAATTCCGATAGTAGAGAGGGAAGAGATGTAAGAGAATTTGTGACCATAAGGAACATGTTTTGACATATTGAGCCATTTTATGATTGGCAGGTCCAACTCGAATTCCAGTTATTGTAGGATTCAGATGTTACCTGGCAGCAAGGGCCTCATGCCATTGTGGATGGTGGAAAGTGTAGAGGCAAACCAGCTAGCAAGGATTGAGGCAGAGGGATTAAAGTACAAAGAACATATGCCTGAAAGAACATTCTCATGAAAACCATAGGCCCGAAGGGTGAGGTGCATGAAGCTCCAGTCTACCCTATTGAAGGTCTTTTCTACGTCTAGAGCCACCACCAGAGCAGAGAGTGATCCCTCATTAGACAGATAGATGACTTGGTTGGCTTTGCAGCTATTATCTCCTGCTTAGCGAACAGGGATGAATCCAACTTGATTGGGGTGCACCAAAGTGGGGATCACAGCCGCTAGTGCATGAGTACTTTGCAGCCACCTGGGACCATGCATCTACAGTCATATAACAGTGGCAAGTTCATTAGCAGCCATATCATCAGCTGCTGGCACCTGGCACAGCACAGTAATCAGCACTTCTAAGCCATTGAGACCTTACACCAGCAACAGCAGCAAGCAGCTGCGCATAATGTTCTGAAGCTAAGAATACAAAATGGGCAAAAGAAGTTTCTATGAGGGTGGCCACCCAACAACCGATAACATCTGCAACAATTTAACTAACAAGTGACACTTTAGTACACTACACTGCAAGGTGTCTAGTTCTGTAATCTCATGTCAATTGATGACATAACGTTTACTGGGATTTCAGATATTGGACTCACTGTATAACCCACAGGTGCTTAAAAACACTTTTGGTTTTTGAGGAGATACAGGTCTATGTCCCTTTGGAGAAAGCCGCTTAATTTCCAGGGATTGAAATCTGTTTAAGCTAGGATAGAGTCCTAACGATACTGGATACTTTTGTATCAAAAGAAAGGGCACTTATTTATACAAATAAGTTTTTGCAGAAAACCATTTGTATCCGTCTAGTTTTAAACCTCTCAATGGACTACATCACAGTGAGAGGATTTATTGATTCCGTAGTTTTCACTTTAGATGCTATTTCTCTATGGTTATTTGGTTGTCATTAACGGTAATATTAACTGTAGCAGTCAGTTTGGCAAAGTGCAATTTGAGCAATGTTATCTCAGTTAGCTCAGCTCTCCTTCTGGAAGCAGAGATCTGAATAAACGTACTTCTAATCATTGCTTTTAGGGCTTCCCAGTTAATGGAATGTGAAGTTTGTTTGAGGTCACTGTGGGACTAAAATATCCATGAATCACCTGGGAAATGTCGTAGCCACAGCTGCCCATTAATATTGCCCTTGTGGGTTTGCATGGACTCAACTGAGAGGGGGGAGAAATTATGTAAGATAGTTACTAACTTACTACCCCTTTGGTTTTGTTAACAGGTAACATAAAACTCCTGAGGAAAAGTTTTGTTGGTCAAACTACTACTATGTACTATTTTTATCTTGTATATTTTATTAAAGTGTTTTTTTTTTTACTTATACTGATGTGGATAGCCTTTACTCCTATATGCTAAATCCCCACAAGTGATATTGGGATATTAAGCAAAGAGGGACATCAGTGAATGGTCCAGAGCCAGTCAAAGAAACCTTGATGTGCATATAACCAAAGTAACCATTGTGAGTAGGGTACGTCCACTAATACTGGACATACAATATACAATTATCTGTCAGATATCTGTCCAATCTGGCTGGTTGGAATGAAAACCTGGTAATGTATGGGAGCAAATGACAATCGCCCATTAGCTCACAAACACTGGAAAACAGACAAAAATGGTCGTTCAGACAAATTGGTTAAAAAACACACATATTTAACCAATTTGAACAATTTTTTTCTTGTCCGTTTTCCAATGTTTAAAATCATATGATCAACTGATCATTTGCTCCCATACATTACCAGGTTTTCATTCCAACCAGCCAGATTGGACAGATATCTGACAGACAATTGTATAGTGTATGCCCAGCTTAATTTATGATAACTGTGAGATTTGGTGAATCTCCTTAATTTAGATATCACATGAGATGGGTGTTTTAAAAGAAACCTTTAAGTGTTTTCCACAGTCTACTTGATTGTGCGTAGGGTATGCTGGTTTACATCCTTTAACTTTTGTGGTGACGGAAAAACTGCCTGCCTATCATTGCCTTCACAAATACTGGCACTAAGAGAAAGAAGTGGAGATGTTGCCCATAGCAACCAATCAGAGTCTAGCTATTATCTTCTAGAAGGTGCTAGTTAAATGTTAAGTAGAATCTGATTGATTGCTATGGGCATCATCTTCACTTCTAAAAACGAACACTTTAGTAATTATACCCCATAGGATGTATTCTTATATCCTAAAGCCGTGGATCCACTAGACGATATATTGGATGTTTTGAACGATAACGATATAATTTATCGTCCGCAATATCGTCCAGTGGATATGCTGTCAACGACCAGCAATGCGCGCTCCCGCTGGTCATCGATGACATCGCTCATCGCCTGAAACTGCTATCCAACCTGATGACATATCGTCAGGGTGTGCAGGTTCAGGAATGAGGGAGGGTGACGCCACTGAATGATATCGTGAACACAGGGGCATCTTAAGAGAGGAGGGGGCCCGTGTGCACTCCCCGTGCGGGGCTCCCTCTTTTCTCCACGGTGGCCGGCATCACAGTGCGCATTCGCAAACTAGCAATTGCGATGGGAACTGCATTTGCAGAGGCTACACAGATCCAGTCCACATTGATTGACAGGAAGTGCTGTTTGTGCGTGGTGACGGGGGGTGGTCGGGCGAACGTAGGCATGCCAGTGCATTGCAATGCTGTTGCAGGAGCGTGCATAAATTATCCACTGCAATGCCATACGCAGCCTGAGGCCTCATAGCATGTACTGAAGTTAGCAATTCCTGAGTGAGATCTGACCTACCTTAACTGTACAGATGGGTCCGATGTTACTCGATGTTACCGATTGTTTTGCTATATTGCCCAAGTATACAGATGTGTGTAAGGGGAAGTGGACGTCCTTATGTTAGGCTGTGATCGCGATGCGATTGCACACATTTGCATTTCACCGCTGATATTAGCAACTGCGGTGCATGCGTTCTAGCAGAATAGCGATCTGTTTGGTCCAGATAAGCTTAATTTTATTTTATTTATTTATTTATTAACAATTTCTTATATAGTGCAGCATATCCCGTTGCGCTTTACAATTGTAATCATTAATAGAACAAAACTGGGTAATAACAGACAGATATATAGGTAGGAAGGCCCTGCTTGCAAGCTTACAATCTATACGGAAATAGGCATTGATACACAAGGATAGGTGTTATATATTGCATTTTGGTCCAGCCAGAATGCACAGTTTCTTAGTTGGCTGCATGATCCAGTCACACAGGAATTTCGACCAAATGTCATGAGGATGTGAGAGAAACATGAAGTGTGAGATTGTGTGTGCTTAATAAACTTTTATGGAAAGAATAACTAAAAGTCATACCCAGCGCTAATCAAGAAGGATGATAAAGTATTTATGCAGCAGTATAAAAAGGAGGTAATTGTCAACCTCACTAGAAAAAACAAAAAACAAAAATAAACTGCGCTCCATTACGTATAAATACGTATAAGTGGGGACATCAATATAGCACAAAATCAGATGTTAACCAGAAATAGATTTTAATCAAATAAATAAAAAACAATATATATATAAAAGCAGCAATGAAAAAATAATAATAAAAAAAATAATAAAAAATAATTTAAACAATTTAAATTACATTACATACATTTTATTAATTGATAACTTCAGACATTAAGATAGCATGAATGAAAAAAATAAAATACATGTTAAACTGCAATAAAAGAGAGTTGATTAGACTCTCAGTAAAGCGGAATATGTAACAAACAATCTCAGAAAGACAAAAATGTTACTTTTACCAGTAGCTATTCCAGGTAATGGTCGTTGTATCCAAATGATTGATACTAGTATAATTGAGTTTCTCAATAATGGAAATAATATACTGGAGATTCTTTCTGACAAAAAATCTTATAACAGTTCTTTTATAGTTGTTATATAGCAACCAAATCCATCATAGTTAAATCGTGAAGTGTGGTATTTATAATGTTTGATGGTAAAGAAAATGGACTCAGTCAATGCTCCTTCAAAAGAGACTGTTATAAGTGACGGTGTTGTAAGTATGCATACCAATCAACACGATCTCCCCACCAGCGATACCCGGTGGCTCGCACTCGATACCGTACCCAAGAGGCTGCCAGACACCGCCACAGGATACAAGCGGCTCCCATCTCTGGAAAGCAGATGGCGGAACGGGCAGTACAGCAGATGTTAGCCTCCAGGCTCTTACACACAAATGTGAAGTGAGATTGTCATCAGTGATTGGAAGATTTCCATTAAGAAACCTTTATATGAACACACAGCGTTTTCTATATGTAAGCATACATGTAAGCTTCTGTTTTTATACATCACAATGGATATATGATAAGTGTGACACTTACATCGTGAATGGGATGAAAGATACCTTTATAGGATTGTCATATACCTTTTGATGTAAGCTTTGGATGTAAGCAATACCTATTGTGAAATCTCACCTTTGGTGTTCTTCTCATCTTTGAATCTGGACACGTGGCTGTGATATTGGTTCAAAGAAATTTCGTCTGGGACTTTCTAACCTATTTTCTTTTTAAAAGTGAAATATATCTGTTTTGAAAAACAGGGAACACTATTTTGTATTTTCTTTCTCTTTTTTTATATATGTATCATTGACTGGAGAGAATTTTTGGACTACGGGACAATCTAAAGAATTGGATAACATAAGTACCCCATTTTTGTACTGCAATTTTTCCTGTATATGAATAGGATGTTATTTTGAGCTGTACCCTACAGTGGAGCGCTAGGTTTCTATTACTTATCTCTTTTGTGTATTATATTAGTCCAGGCTTGATAACACTGGACAGAACCCTGGGCTGCTCCTTTCCAGCACAATACCCCACTACCATTATTGTATACCATCTAGACCATACTTGCCAACTCTCACTGATATACTAGCAAACTCCCTGACTCCCTGAAGAGCCTAACATTCTCCCTGATTGCACCTTACCCCCATTATGTAGCTGTTATATACTTGGAAAAATTAATCAGAGATATATACATTCAAATGGTATAATCAGTGCCATTTCCCTGCATTGGTTATAAGGCACAATGATCCCTATGGCTACATGCATTTTCATATAAAGTTTCTCTTGGCTACTTATATGGAACCAGTTGTAAAACACAATACATGAGCAAGCCCTGAAAAGTATCAGTGTGTTTTTATCAACAAATAGATCTTACTAACTGCGCTGGGGCTCATTTACATTTAGATGTAAGTCAATTTTAGCATTCGCCTCTCAGATATAATAGTACACATTCATAGGTGGCGCTTTCACAATCTTCCTGAAATGCTTTTACAAAAGTAGGCAAGTATGCATCTAGACATGCATGTGCAGGGGCATAGAGAGCCCTGCCGGCCCAGGTGAGTACACACTCTACATACTGTAGATAGTGGTCAGAATAGGACCCATTGCCTCAGTGTTGTGAGACAGCAATGCTAATCACTATCCCACCGTGCCATCATATGTTTGACATATGTGAAGACCAGACTGAATAAAGAACACTTCTATTTGTTAACCCTATACAATAAATAGTAGAATACAGTAGGGACATATTTTTGGAAATGTAATTAAATACATGAAAGAGAAAAATCATGAAAATGTCTCCAAAATGTAAAAAGTTAGTTATTAAAGTGTCATAGAAATATGGATAAAATGTTCAACAAAACTGATATGGAAAGTGGTGTGTCCATCAAATGTTCAAAATCCAATCAGTACACCCTTCTGCCAGCAAAAGTATTGATACTGTCGATTAGCACTAAATATGATTGTTAGCCAAAAAAATAAGTGAGATGAAGGGCCTAATGTAATAGGTTACAGGTGAGATTGTAGCCACTGTATGTAACACAAAGCGAGTACAGCCTATCTCAACAGAAACATTTGCCAGGATAGGCGCTAATCAGAGATCAAATCGGGAACAGTGCTGCTACTGTATCTAGAAGCTTTGTGCTGTTTCCCACAAATAGAGAAAGACAAGTATATACTGCACATCTGTTCCCAAGCAAATGATGGTTTTAAATAGTCTCTTAAATAAATAAACATTTAATGTAGATAAAGGTAAAAAAAACACAGTTGTAAAAACACACACAGTACAGTATAAAAAAAGGGGGAGAGGGGATAAATGTATAAGGCATAAAACACTGCTGTTGTTCAAAAATAGTCAATAGGTTAGTTAATGACCAATTCCTACGCACTGCAAGTAGTGAAGATATAGTATAAAGTTCAATTCAGATCAAAAGTATAATTCTTATTGGGGAATGGTTCCGATTTGTAGATTCAAAGGAGTATATAATATGCCTGTATTGACAAGATATAAGACAGCCAGTGTACAGGCTGATTTGTAGGTAAAACAGTGACCTTGTTGGGACCGTAGCACCTGGAATTTGTGTCCCAGTGCTGGCTTCACTCAGGTCTGACAGTAGAGAGGAGCATGTGCCAACTATTTGTGGATGTGAGTCTGGCGGTGACACTCTGTCAGACAGGTGGTCTCTAGTCTTTGTGCGGTTTGCTCTGGGAGAGCAATATGTGGTGGCTGCTGTTGAAGCTGCGTCTTCGCAGAGTAGTGATTCACTGTGATTTTTTCATTACCAGCACTAGGTTTGACCAGCCAGGGTTAGTAGGACCATAGAGGGGACCTGCAGTGATCGGGTCACCTCCACCATGATTCCCCCACCCCTAGGTGAGTTGGGACCAGGGCTGGTTTCCCCAGGGGGGTGGGGCCCACAAAAAAAAACTTTCGGACTGCCTAAATGGATTCAAGCATTCCTAGTGCCAAAAGCACTAACGCTCTTATTGCCTGTGCATACTGGTGATGGTGGGTATGGAGGTAATATGTAATTTTATAAATAATATTCTTTACAGGTGAACTACTGGTCCCAGCAAACCTGCCACAAGTATCAGTATGCCCAGGCAATAAGGGACAGCTGTCACCTGTTATCCACATGTAAATATATATATATATATATATATATATATATATAAAACAAAAAGACAGTTCCCACACAAGAAAAACTTTTATTAAAGAATGACTCCTCCACACACCCACGTTTAGCCATTTATTACTCACTCAATCCATAGGGAAGACTTCTCTTCAGTACATGCATTCCACTGGGTCTGGGCAAAAAAATGCCACTTAGGATGACACAATTTGTCCCTTTCAGGACCCCAACCATACTGAGAGGTCAATAGCAGACACTCTCCATAGAAATGAATGGGGAAGTGCTGATTGTCAGTTGGTGGCAGTTCCTACGTTCTGACCAATCTCCTGGGAATTCTTGGAGAGGATCTTGCCAAAGTTTACCAGTATGGCATAAATGTTGACACATAGAGACTAATTTGTCAACGAGTTTTATCATATGCCACAAGTTTTAAAACTTGTTACATTTGATAATGGTGCTCCAGCCAATCAGCTCCTAACTGTCATCTGTTTGAAAAATTACAATTAGGAGCTGATTGGCTTCAGCACCATTTATCATACGCAATGAGTTTTAAAACTTGTTGCGTATGATAAAACTCATTGATAAAGGGGCTCCTTAATGTGTTAATACTTTGCACATCACTTAATAATATGACAGTATAAAAATAAAACACCCTACAAAAGAATTTCCTTATCAGAGAGATAGTATTTCCTCATATCACATTTAATTTTCTCTGACAATGAATCCATGAGCTTAAAACATTCCCTAACCTAGTTCTCCCTTACTTGTGAATTAGGATAATAACCTTGTGCCTCTGCTACAGAATTATCCACTGGGACACACTTCTCATTTTATAACACAAATGTTATAGAAATAATAGCTCAATAGATCAAATGAATTAGGAAGCCTTTCCTTTCAAGATGCCAGATTCAATTTCTTGATCTCTCTGAAGATTTCAGTTGGTGCTACAATCCCAAAAACTCCTTACTACAAAAAGCAGCAATGCAAGCTGTTATTCTGAAACACTTCAGAAAATAAATTATTGTCTGTAATATCACCACAGAGAAGCAATAAGATGGCTCTTTTTTAAAAATGTTTAAAGCAGTACAGGTTTATGTTTTTGGAGGAGGTCTGTTTCAATTAGGTCTCCTCTCCCCATACATTAAAAACCTTGTGATTCCATGGAAGTTGGAACATGTGATGCTGTATTTACTGTACCCGAGAGTCTCTCAGAACCAATGGATAGGTACCGCATATAGTATTTTAAAACTGTAAACAGCATCTACAATACTAAATAGTTATATATCATGTATTTCTATGGTATGCTATAGATTGTAAGTGTGTAAGCAGGGCCCTCTTACCTCTTTATCTTTCTGTTATTACCCAGTCTTGTTTTATTATGGTTTGTTCCCAAATGTAAAGCACATTGGAATGTGCTGGCACCATATAAGTAACTGTTAATAAATAAATAAATAAATAAATAAATAATAATGTGGAGTTTGATACCCCCTACTGACAAGAAGAAAATAATACAGTAGAAATACCACGGAAGACCCACCCCCACGGAGAAGGTCCCATTTATGCGTGACCCACCACCCAATCCCCAGAGGAGGAGGACCTGCATCACAACTCTGCAAACTCCAGTCTCTCCCCCACTCGGAGGATCATACTGATAATGTGGCAGTACAGGTAGGCCGGAGGAGGACCTATCTTGGTCAGCATTGCCATATCTACATCCGGTGCTGGAAACTTCGGTCTTGTCATCTAAAAGACTGGATACTATGGAGATGTGACTGCTCAACGGGCTCATATTTCTTCACACTTCTTCACACTTGGAATGTCTTCCAGTGGCCTGTGCGTGTCCCTGGTTCCCAGCCATGGCGGTGCCTGAGGCTCAGTGCCCGCTTTACATACTCTGGCCATAGGATGCCTAGCACCCAGGCATGGGTGTAACTACCATAAATGCAAGGGATGCAGCTATATTTTGAGTCTGTTATTGTACCTCACATTATTTCTGAAACAAACTGTTATTACGTTGTAAATGCACATTAATATGACCCACCTAACCCAATTTGAAGCATTTCTAAAGCTTACTTTGGCAAAGGAATCTGTAATATTTCTGAACTTAATACTTGTAAGCCCTAGTTGGATAAAATAGAACAAAATTTTTATAGACCTAGATTATTGTGAGATAAACCACAATGCTATTACACAGTTGGACGAAAGACTTGTATGGTTTATTTGTCCAGCTCCACTAGTTTAATAATTCACTTCCTACAATAGGTATCTTGAGTTCCCTGTCGCAAAGTGCCTTCAATCTAAATGGTATATGGGAAAGCCTATAGACATATTAAGATTATATTAAAAGTGCAACTTAATTTAGAAAATTGGGCAATGGATGGGATCATTTAATGCAATTGGTCTTGTTTAAATGGCTTCCCAGATGTACGTTTTCAGCTGCATCTGGAAATAGGTGATAGAACGTTCCTGGTGATTATTCAGTGTGAGAACATTCAAAAGGTACAGAGCTTCTCAATCCACTAATGCAAAATTATACTTCTTAGCATAAGAGACTCAGGGGGAGATTTATCAAAGCTTGTAGAGAGATAAAGCTCCTGTCATTTTTCAAATACAGCCTGTAAAATGATAGTTAGGAGCTGATTGTTTGGTACTTTATCACTTTCCACTTTATCTCTCTCCAAGCTTTGCTAAATCTCCCACCTCAGTGTTTTTTTATAGTTGCCTCATCAGTGTACTAGACAGCCAAGGCTTAGTGGGTAATTTTTGACACATTTTGGCATAGGTGGGCGTAATGACTGCTGGATGACTATGTGGGGTGCTGGTCATTGTAGCATCATATTTGTAGACATTTCTTTCTGTCCTCTATTTATGTTTTGGCACCATGCCTTTATTGTTATAAGCCTTTCTGGCTTCCAGATTACTTTGGTTTCAAAGGTACATAAGCACAGTAATTTGATTGTCATAAATCATAATGTTAATTGTTGATTTATTTCTTTTTGTAGGCATCCAAAGAGTCCAAAAAGTTACTGTAAACAATATTTTATATTTCTTTCATTTTATTTTCTTCTAATAACCTCCAAGTTGCACCACCTAAATGGGGCTTATATGATGTAAGTCCACCCTGTGATATGAGGGGAGATGTAACAAACCTTGGACAGAGATAAAGTGGAGAGAGATATAGGACCTCATTCAGAGCCGGTCGCACAGAGCGTGCGGTCGGTCTGAATGAGGGGAGGACGTCTTGAATTTTCAAGACGTCCTCCTTTGCGGTGGTAAGGCTGTGGGTTAACACCCACAGCCTTACGACCGCCTAAGGTGATGGTCACGATGGTCAAGACCATCGCGACCATCGGGGCTTACGACGAGACCCTAGGGTAGGGTCTCCCTTGTCGTAAGCCCCGGAGAGCTTTTAGCTCTGTCTGAGCCGGAAGCTCTCCACTGACATCACTAGCGATGTCAGTGGGGCCGCCCCCAAACAGTAGGCGTTCCCATGGGAACGCCCCCGTTTGGGCTGCCACCCACCCGGCCCGCCTTCCAAATGAGGCGAGCTGTCAATCAACATCGACAGCTCGCCCCCTTTGGATTGAGCCCCACTACGACCGGCGCTGTCGGTCGTAGCGGGTCTCACGCATGTGCACGCCGGCGCTGGCGCCGTCGTGTGCATGCTCTGTGGGGGGGCCATCGACCTGGTCCGAGTGCATCGGCGCTAACAACCAGGTCTGAATGACCCCCATAGTACCAACCAATCAGCTCCTGTAATTTTTCTAATACAGTCTGTAAAATGGAAGTTAGAAGCTAAATGTTTGGCACTGTATTCCTCTCCACTTTATGGGGTAAATTTACTAAGAGTCGAGTTTGTGTGAGTTTGCAAATTCACGTGAGTTTAGCCATTTTATTCATCTCGCAAATTTACTAAAGGCAAACTTGAGTGAGTTTGAAGTGAGTTCTCTTTTTTCACTGTTAAAACTCATGTGCACTTACAAACTCAAAAAAACTGTCCATCTGCCAAAATAGGAAATACTTTAGATGAAAAAGCTGCAACTCGCAAATTTACTAAGATTCGAGTTTCCAATCTCATGTGAGATTGTAGCAAACTCACTGTGAAATAGAAGTTTTAAACACTCACCTCCTGAGCTGCGAGTTTAGCAGAAACATACACAGATCAGTGTGATTTGTGTATGTTTCTGCCTGTATACCTAATATAAAGTGTTTTTATTAAAAAAAACTTACAGAGGGTCCCCCCCTAAAGCATAACCAGCCCGAGACTTTCCAGACAGTTCTGGTTCCTAAAATTATGGGGAACAAAATGAATAGGGTTCCACCATAATTTAAGAACCAGCACCAGGCAGCAGGGCCAGACCTGGTTTTACATATAGGGTTAAAAAAAATTGCATGAGGTTCACCCTATATTTAAAACCAGCTCCAGACCCTTTGTAGCGGGGGACTGATGCCACAGCCAAGGGAGCCCTTTTACCGGGCCCCCCAGCCACAGCATCAGCCCTGACCGCTAGTCAGCCCAGGCCAGGGATCCCTGGGGAGTTGGGGACCCCTCCAATAACGGGGTCCCTCTCTCCAGGGCAACCCTGTCCTGGGCTGATAGCCTGGGTCTATCCCTGGCACCCCTGGGCAGTGGGTGCCGGGTTGATAGTGTTAGTGTGTGTAAAATAATTGTTAAATATTGTTTTTAGTTGTGGAACTACACGTCCCAGCAAGCCTCCCCCACATGCTGGTATTTGGAGCACAAATACCAGCATGGGGCCATTATGGGCCCGCTGGCACTTGTAGTTCCACAACCAAAGCAATACGTAAATAAACACAACATACACCGTGAAAGTAAAATGTTATTATAACATACATGCACACTTTTACAGGTCTTAACACACAAGCAGCTTACACATATCTCACTGATATGTGCAGGCTGCTTGCTCGGGTGAGTTTGGAAGAGAGAAAACTCAGCAATCTCGGGTGAGTATCTAAACTCTCCTTAAACTCTCCTCTTAACTCGCAATTTGGATGAAAAAACTCGATCTGCTTCACCATCGAAAAACTCACCTTCACCTAAACTCATTTCTTAGTAAATTTACGAGTTGTTAAAGGAAAATCTCACCTGAGTTTTGGTGAAGCAAAGTGAGTTTAAAAACTAAAAAACTCGACCAATCTTGAATCTTAGTAAATTTACCCCTATATCTCTGCAGGGCTTGATACATATCTCCTATGGTCTCAGTTTCTGCTTTCCAGCATTGTTGCCATGCTTCACACTTGCCACCAACTGATTGGCATCCCAATACTTTCAACTTTTGGAAAAGCTTCAGAATGTGTCTTCTATTTATTTTTGTTATTTTTTCCTAAAAATTTGCTCATTTTTAGGTTATTAGACTTCATGAATGTGTTATGATAATTCAATGGTTTAACCTGAAACTTGATTATTTGCACTGGTAGAACTACCAGTGGTGCAGCAGGTATGCCGCCAGAGCCAGATTAAGGTGAGGGAGCATGCACCCCCATCTCTCAGAAGGCTGCCTGCCACTGGATGATCAGATCACCAGAGTGATCCGCAGCCACTGTCAGGCTCTCCATAGTACAGTTTACTGACCCTGATCTGTGTCCTGTACTATGCAGTGGTGCAGCTAAGCATACACTGAGGGCATAAGTAAAATACATGAGGGAGGGAGGGAGGTAGGGAGGGAGGGAGGGAGGGAGCTGGCACCAACCATCAGCACCTGGGCCCACCTCCCAGTTGTTACACTGCTGATTATTTTCACAAATGTAAAGGGGCCTATCCATTAGCAGATAAATTAAACGACTGAACGATATATATTGTTCAGTCGTTCAATTTATCTGCTAATGGATAGGCCCTGAACGATGACAGATGCGCGCTCCTGCGGCCGATAAATGTTATCTTTCGTCTCTCTCCAACATGTTGGTCAATTATCATATATTGCTGCCAGATATTAGAAATATCTGGCAGCTTATATGCGGTAAATGACGAACAACGAACGATATTAGCAACATCTACAAAACACTGGAGAGAAAAAAATCCACTCCCTGAATGATGTCATAGGCAAACGCAGGGGGGGTTTCCATCTGCCTGGAAACCCCCCTCCCCAGCCCACACCATGACTACAATAGAAATAGTAATATAATAGAATTTTACAAAAGCTGCATGTTATTCTCACTATCACATATGAAATAATTAGCACTACCTGTGGATCTTTTAACATGTATCAGCTAGTAATAAATAACTTGTGCATCAACTAGAAGATCTGGAAAACATTCACTGTTAAGGTGCCCACACACATAGCGATATTTTACACGATTTGGCCGATTTCGACGAATCGTGACGACGAATCGGGTAAAAAAAGTATAAATCGTGAGTTTATACTCACGAGAACGATGCCGATGCGCGTCCCCGCTCGTCGTACATCGCATCTTCTGATCTGCCGTGCTGTAGGGCAGATTATCCAATCTGGGATACAATGCATTGGCTGCAAGATGGATCTTTAGTCAGATTGGACATTTTTAACTCCAAATCGTGATCACGACGGCAAGGGAGCTCCCGTGAAAGTTCATGAGGAAATTGGCCATAAAATCGTATCGTGAGGACATCGTTATGTGTGTGGGCACCACATGGGATGTGCTGCTATAGAGCCCAATATGTACATATATGTCCAGGGCAGTGCTAGGTTGCTCCCAGACTCCCGGACTTGCTGCCATACTATGGAATGGTGCCCACATCTAAAATAGAAACATTCAGCTTAGGCAGGATGGTCCTACTGCTGCATTTAATGGTTTATTGTGATCGCTGGTCCTGTACATGCTGGAATTATGACACACAATACACTATGTATGATGCATATGTAAAGCTGGGTAAGTGCTAATTATGCCCTTTTCATGGACTGGCCACACTCACTCTAAAATCAAGCATTTGGAAACCCCCCTCTAGAAATCCTGCGTTTGCCACTGGATGTCATGCAATATCGTTCAACTTTTGCAAAAATCTGTCATGAACATGACAGATATCTTTCAACTGGAATAGTCAATAGATATCTTTTGTCTTTCATCGTTCAGAAAAACATCTGCTAATGGATAGGCCCCTTAAGAGAGCACTTTTCTCCAGAGCATTAAGTCATATATGTATATATTACAAGGCTACTTTAGAAGATGACACCACATTTTCCTCTCTTTTTTTAATGTCACCTTTAACACCTCACAATGTTATGTCTACCCAAAATTAGGCACTTTAATGATTAACAACATATTGCTTTATTATTAATTATTTACAAATAAAATAAGAATCTTGTATAGCACAAGTAAAACAAATATAGCAATTAAAAATCAGGCACATATGCAAGGTAGTAAAGCACAAATGTTCATTTCATGACTAGATTTGTCTTAGTGGCATCTTCCCTCTGCCCCACTGTCTGATACTATTGAGACAATGTGACAAATAATTCCAAAATATAGCACCTTTGAATCATTGCCTGTTATGGTATTAGTTCACTTAAGCATTGTGCGCTCTATCAAATTGAAGTATGCTCATTATTTTGCTCTGCTCATTTCGCTGTTCTTGCCTGCTCTGACCTCTGCTTGTTCCGACTGTTGTTTGCCTGGTGCCTATACTGATCTCAGTTTGTTTTCGACATCTTTGTTTGCCTTCCACCGTAACTATGGTTTGGGACCCCAATGATTCAGTTAGCTGCCTGTGTAGATTTTGGCTGTATCTAATTATTCTTGCCATATATATTACTTGTTCCCCTGTTTGTGTACCTGGGGGTAGATTTACTAAAGCTTCTCAAACAGACAAGTGGTAGTGTTATCCATAGCAACCAATCAGATTATGTCTATTATTTTCTTGCACGCAATGGAGAAATGATAGTTAGAATCTGATTGGTTGCTATCGGTAACACTACCACTTTTCATTGTTAGAAACTTTAGTAAGTCTACCCCCTGGTATTTTTATTTGTCTCTGAACAGGGATCCAGTCTCTACAGCTATGCATCAGTGTTTATTATAAACCTATACTATAGAACACAAGTACTGATCAGCACATAGAGATGTATTCTCAGTTAACTGTCCTTCTGGACGGACATATGTGCGGCTTTGCATGATATGCTAGACATCTCACGATAAGGCATCACAGCTCATGATAAGGTGTTGCAAGCTTGCATTCCACAGAGTTCTTTAGAATACTAGCTTGTGATACCATACCATGAGGTATCAGCTCTCCAAAAGAGCACAGGGTTCTACAGAATAATCCTGGCACAAAAACAGCCGGGGGACTTTCAGATGGTATTGGATTTTATTGGGCTCAATCAGTTTGTAATAATGAAACATTTCTGCATGGACTCCACATGTTCCATATTCAGGGTAATAGAAAAAGACTACTCAAAATTCATAGAATACAAGATGCCTATCTTAACATACCAATTGTACCACAACACATCACTTCCTGAATTTTTTTTTATCTAGAATACCATTTCCAATTTACTTTTATGTAACTTGTGGGAATATTCATCATCGAAGGCTGTATGGCCTCCGATGATGAAGGATTGACCTCGCTGTGAGGGATACTTAAGTATCCAACTAGCAGGGGGGAAACTTTGCACCAGAGCAATTCATCATTGCTTCGATGAGGGAACAACTGCTCCGAAAAGCAGCTGTCCCCTAAGTTAGTATCGCAGCTACAGATGTAGCTGTGTTACTTACCTCCTCCCCGTCGGCCCGGCTACACTAGCATTTCTGCATGGTTTCTCGGGCCATTTAGTGTTTGATGAATATGCCCCATGGCTCTCAGATAAAGGGAATTGCAATATGATTTTATCTAGAAAATATTCTAGGGGGTAAATTAACTAAAGGTTGATTTTAATTGATTAAAAATCGATTTAAATCGATCAACATCGATGTTGTATTTCAGGGGCTAAATTGCACATTAACTAACACATAAAGAACAATTTATGAAAATCGTCTATTAGTAAATGCGTGATTTAGACCCTGAAACACAACATCGATGTTGATTTAGATGATTATTTAATCGAAAAAAAGTGATTAAAATCTACTTTTTATGTTTTAAAGGGGCAATCTTTTAAGAGATAAAACCATTGTGATTTTGCCTTTTTAATTATGCCTCTTTAAAACATCGGGCTGACTTGCCGGAATCTTGGATGCCTGCATCACAAAGGCTATTACATTTACCCCTAAAAGTGATTAATTTCAACAGAAGCATGGATGCTGTGCTTAGAAATATCCAAACTCTAACAGTGTAGTCTATGCAAATCAATGAAGCAACGCTAAGGGCCATATCCAATTAGCCGCGGTAAATTACTGCGGCTAATTAGCTCGCCCGGGGCTCGCTCGGGACTATCCAATTAGCCCCGAAGTCGGCCTAACAATGGCACTTATCAGGTTTTTTTTTTTCAGGACCTGATGTGTCCCGAAAAATAATCCACGATAAGTGCCGTTTTTTCGCCCAAAAAAGGGCGAGAACACATAGATCCGCGAGCTTATCGCGGCTCCTATGTGTTAACGGGCAACAGAGGCCAGTCAGGAAGTGGAGGATTCCCAGGGATTGGATGCTGCGATCGGCTGGTCTGGGAGCAGCGCTCTGAGTGGAGGAAAAGCGTCCAACATGGCTGCGCCCATACTGTGGTTTAGGATGGAAATGTGGCGTGCAGCCTGTGGGCCATTATGCTAGGAAGACACAATGTGAGCAAGGAGCTGTGGAAAGCAATCTCCATGCTTAATGACAGGATACTGAGGAGAAGGGTCAGGAGCAGCACAGACAGACCTCAGCACCAGCCGGGAGCGATGTTCAGCGGGTGCGGACCTCTCTGCTATCCTGGAGTGATGCACAGCACGGCCGGACCTCACTGCTAGCCTGGACAGACAATGGAGAGGTAAGAAACTGTTTTCCAAGGGTACGGCCAGTGCTGGCCTGCCCGTTACACTGACTACGCATGTGCATAGGGCGCCAGCCAGCAGAGGGCGCTCAATCCCCAGCGCCGCCAAACAACCCTCCCACCGCCACACTCCTTCCTGTTTCCTCCCCCCCCCCGCGCGCCACACTTCTTCCCGCCTCTTACCCGTGGCCGCCACAAGGAGGTTTTATTTGCCAGGCGCCTGCTGAGATTTTACCAGCGGGCGCCCGGCTCCCTGCAGCGACAGCCGGAGCTCAGTACAGAGCTCCGGCTAGGCTTCCCCCACGGGCACTATGTGAGAGATGTCATGATGTCTCTCACATAGTAACGAGGAGCGACGGATGGCAGCGGACCCATGATCGGGCCTTCAGGTAAGCTGTTTATGTTTGTGTGTGTGTTGCACGACTACTGGGGGCTACTGGGGGCACTATTACAAGGGGCTACTGGGGGCACTCCTACAAGGGGCTTACTGGGGGCACTCCTACAAAGGGCTACTGGGGTACTATTACAAGGGGCTACTGGGGGCACTAATACAAGGGGCTACTGGGGGCACTAATACAAGGGGCTACTGGGGGCACTAATACAAGGGGCTACTGGGGGCACTCCTACAATGGGCTTACTGGGGGCACTCCTACAAAGGGCTACTGGGGTATTATTACAAGGGGCTACTGGGGGCACTAATACAAGGGGCTACTAGGGGCTCTAATTTAAGGGTCTACTGGGGGCACTAATACAAGGGGCTACTGGGGGCACTCCTACAATGGGCTTACTGGGGGCACTCCTACAAAGGGCTACTGGGGTACTATTACAAGGGGCTACTGGGGCACTATTACAAGGGGCTACTGGGGGCACTATTACAAGGGGCTACTGGGGGCACTGTTACAAGGGGCTACTGGGGGCACTCCTACAAGGGGCTTACTGGGGGCACTCCTACAAAGGGCTACTGGGATACTATTACAAGGGGCTACTGGGGGCACTAATACAAGGGGCTACTGGGGGCACTCCTACAAAGGGCTACTGGGGTACTATTACAAGGGGCTACTGGGGGCACTAATACAAGGGGCTACTGGGGGCACTCCTACAATGGGCTTACTGGGGGCACTCCTACAAAGGGCTACTGGGGTATTATTACAAGGGGCTACTGGGGGCACTAATACAAGGGGCTACTAGGGGCTCTAATTTAAGGGTCTACTGGGGGCACTAATACAAGGGGCTACTGGGGGCACTCCTACAATGGGCTTACTGGGGGCACTCCTACAAAGGGCTACTGGGGTACTATTACAAGGGGCTACTGGGGCACTATTACAAGGGGCTACTGGGAGCACTATTACAAGGGGCTACTGGGGGCACTGTTACAAGGGGCTACTGGGGGGACTCCTACAAGGGGCTTACTGGGGGCACTCCTACAAAGGGCTACTGGGATACTATTACAAGGGGCTACTGGGGGCACTAATACAAGGGGCTACTGGGGGCACTCCTACAAAGGGCTACTGGGGTACTATTACAAGGGGCTACTGGGGGCACTGTAGAAGGGCTACCACTGCTGTGGGCATTGTACAAGGGCCACTACTACTGTGGGCATTGTATTAGGGGCACTACTACTGTGGGCATTGTATTAGGGGCACTACTACTGTGAGTATTGTGTATAAGAGGCACTTAAGTTGGCTTTGTGTAAAAGGGGCACTACTGTGTGTCAACATAAATAAGGGACATTACTATGTGGTGTAATGTGAATCGGACACTATGGGCCTGATTCAGAGCCGGACGCAATCAGCCGTTCGCCCGCAGTAGGTACGACCGTCCAAATGTCAAACCAAGCGCTCGCACGGGTGGTCGCTCATAGCGAGTCTTCCACCGCATATTTCCACAACCCCTCCTCTAGCTAACGAGCGTCCGAAATAGCGAGCGCACTACTCGTTTTTGGATGAAGTGTTCGCTTGCACAAGTAGGACCGGAAGTAGGCCTGTCATTTGTCGATTGCCTTGTTTCTCCTTCGTTAAACATCCGTGAATCGATTGGTGGCAATCTTAATTGACTTAATTGTTGGTCGAAAGTTTTCAATCTTGCTTCTTTTTTGAATGTCAATAAACTTTATTGTTTGTTTTGTGTTCATTTTGGTCCGTAGAATCCGTCCGCTTTTAACGGCAAACTTGTTTTTTTTCAATCCAAAGGCAGTTTGTTTGCTTTTTTAATAGCTTTTATTTTGGTTTATAATTTTGAAATTGTTTTATTTCCGGCTTGTTGCTAACGCATCCAAATGCAGCAAGCCAATCATAAGTCACAATATATTTTTAGGGGTTGTTCACAGGACTCACACATTAACTAATAGAATTCTTCATGTTATTTATGAAAGTACATTAGCCAATCACAATTTAGGGTCCCTGTAATAAAACTGATTTGTATAAAAAAAAAACCCATTGCCATCATGAGAGCCAGTGCTTTTACACGGCGTGAGCTGCTGGTGCTCACTGAAGTGCTGGATCGCAGAATTACCAACATGCCGCCCTCCGTCACCAATCAACGCAAGCGCTGGGCGTATGCGGAGGTGCGGCGCAGGCTGGGCCATGGGATTTCAGAGGACCATCGGCCAATTAGAATGCCGGTGGTCGGATTTTTGCCGCCGGTCCCCACACCTGCTTGTGCATCTTCGGATGAGGATCCGTCGGCGTAAGTGAATATTTGAATGTTTATATATCTATGACAATCTGTTGTTGCTTTTTGTCTTTGCTAATGTAAATTTGCATTAATGCGTGTGCATGTGTGCAGTATGCGTTTTTTTCGGGCTAAATGAGACCTTGTTAATATTTTTTTTTTAAATTAATATTTTCTTTTGAGTTAATGTTTTACATTTAAAATGTTTTTTGGTATACATATTTGCTAATATTACAAACTATACATCATTTAGGTCAGGAACGGATCCATAGACAGAGACGGAGGCCTGCCCGACCCCTCTCCCCAACTCCCACCATCTCCTCCCATGCCCACTGCTCCCAAATTTCGCCACCCTCCCCTGACCTGCTCATCCCTATTTCCCCTCCCTCTCCTGCTCCCCAAATCCAAATCCAAATAACCCCTCCCTCCCCTGTCCTACCCATCCACATTCCCACACCCTCCCCTGATGCACCCAATCCTGAATCCAACCCCTCCCCTTTATCCCCCCCGGACATTTTGCCACCTTCTTCGCCCATCCACTGGCCCACTTCAGAGGAAGAGGATCTGGGCCAACTTGGCCCTGAACCTGCAGGTATTTTGTATTTCATGTTTGCAATTATTATGTTAAAATGTGCCCTATATGCATACACTGTGGTATCCCTGCTTACAATCTAAGGGCAGTCCATTGTTTTTTTTTTGTTTTTTTTTGGGTGCTATTTGTTGAAAAATTTTGCCCAAAATTTAATCTTTAATTTTTATTTTTAAAATCGTTTTTTTAATTTTTTTTAAAGTTTTTGGGAGTTTGTTTTCCTAAATTTTGGCCAAATTTATTCATGTTTCAAAACAAAATAAACTTTACAATAACCACATATGCCAGAGCCAAATACAAGTTTCATTGTGCTTTTTTAAATTTCTACACTAAAATCAATATACAAATTGTGTAAGGATTATTTAAGATCCCAAAGTAATTGTTCAAACCACTATTCTCATGTTCATGTTTTGTTAAGTTTTTTTTGTGCCAATTGGTAATTTAGGCAAATTTATGTTATCACTATAGTTTAGCACAAAAATTAGCATGGTATGTAAACTTTATTTAAGTGTAAATCATACTGTTTTTCTTGTATGTTTTTTTTTTTAAATTCACATTTAATTAAAACTTATATTTGTCATTCTACAGACCCAAGGAGGCAGGATCAAGCAATTTTGGGCCAGATAATGGCGATGAGGGGCCAATTGGTCTAGCTGCTGGTCGCAATGGACCATTTAATTGTGTTTTTGAGAAATTAATTTATTATGTTATTTTATTTTGTTAATAAAAGCTGTTTCTTTAAACAACTCTCATTTATTGACTCCAAAATTAGCTCACAAGGTCAATCAATGTTTTTTTTTTTGTAAACATTTGGGTTTATGGAATTTGCATATGAAAATTCAAACAATGTGGCATACTACATTTTTGGAGTAAGTATTCTTTAAAAATTTAACTTTAAAAAACAAAGAGTGGTTTCCAAGACTGTAAAGACATATTTTGGCATTCAAATAATTTGGACAATTGACATTAACTCCTTAATGTTTTGGTAAAATACCCTTATGTAATTATTTAATTTATTCAAAATTATCCATCCAACTCCCAAAATAGGAAAATAAATATGAAAAAAGGTAGGCCAAACTATTCAAACATGTTGTTAATTGTTATGTTGCTTTAAAAAAAAAAAAAAAAAAACTTTAAATAAAAAAAAAAAACACTTGTAAATTAAGTTAAAAGGTACTGTCCATTTGCTGGTTTTTCATGTAAAAAAAACAAATAATTTAAAAGTTTGTTTATTATACAATATCTCACAATAAAAACCAAATACACACAAAGATTGGAAACAAAAAATCAAGAACTGGTTCAAGATGGTGCATGCCAACATGTTGTCCAAAAATCAGGTAAGAAACACATTTGCCCAGGTGTAAAGGTCATTTGTGAGTCATTAATGTCACAGGCGAGCATTTTCAGGCAGTAAGAAGGTTGTTGTTTGGATTTTGCAAAAAAAAAAAAAAAAGTTAAAATTCAGAACATAGGATAGTAAACACACATAATTTTCAGTCTTCACAATGTCAACAAATGTAAAACCAAGGAAATTCAAATACCTGAAAAAGCGTGAAACGACCTCATCACGTATGGCCCCCCCTGACACTCTCCTCCGACCAACCTCGGGGGGGCCATCCTCAGGCAAGGCATCCTCTAGCTGCATTGGGACACCACTCCTTATGGCGATGTTGTGAAATATCCCCCACAGGACCACAATTTTGGAAACCATAGCCGGCAAATACATGAGGTCGCCACCAGAACGGTGGAGGCATCGAAATCGGCCTTTTAAAAGGCCAATACAATGCTCCACCACCTGCCTGGTGGCAGTAAGTGTGGAATTATATTGAGTTTGTGGCCCTGGTGTAGGAACCAAATAAGGAGTGAGCAGCCAGGGCAACCACTGTCTCCTGTGAAAATAAAAAACATTCAGTACCATTTCTAAGTCAAGAGTGTTTGCTTTAAAAATTAGGGGTACCACATACCCAGAAGCCATGCGTCACCAGCTTGTAGGTTGTTTAATTTGTGCCAAAGCCCTGATTGCCGGATGACAAATGAATCATGTGCACTTCCTGGAAATTTGGCATTCAGGGACAGGATCTGGAGGGAGGCATCACATACCACCATTACATTCATTGAATGGAAATGTTTGCAGTTCCTAAATATGGCCTCCAGCGCTGCTGGAGGCTGAAGTGGTATGTGAGTGCCGTCCACAACCCCTATGATGTGTGGGAAGCCTGCAATTTAAAAAAATTTCTGCTTCACCACATTAAGGGAACCCATATCCAATGGCATATTAATAGAATGATGGAGGTGCTTAAAGAGTGCATCCATTACCACCCTCAGGATCCTTGAAAAGGAGGATTGGGAAATGCCAGCAACGATCCCAACTGTGGTCTGGAAGGATCGTGAGGTGCAAAAATGTAACACCGACATTAACTGCATAAGTGGTGGTATTGCTATTGGATTGTTAATTTGCCTTTCAAGACCACTCTCTATTAATGAAAGAGTGTCTAGGATGATTTGGGGTGGTAGGCGATAACGCCGTAAAACCCACATCATCAGGCATTCCAAAAAGGGTGACACGTGTTCTAAATATCTGGGGTCTTGCATGCCTTCAATGCCTACGCCTAGGAGGATGTTCAGGTTGGTCGGGGTCGTGGACCATCGCCACTATAATTCGCCCAACATCAGTCTGAAATGTTAGACAATGTAGTTATTTTTTACAACATTTAAAAATGAGAAAATATACTTATCTTTTTTACACATTAAGAAGAATCTTACAGGGTTAGGCAGTGACATCTTGAAGTAAACCTACGAATTAGATTTAACATTAAAAAAAAATTAAAATTACCACAAAATAAAGACAGGCTAAGGCAAAAATATAAAGAATGCATGCACTACACAGATGATGTTGTTATTGTATGTTTTTATTTGAATAATCCAATGTACACTAACGCCACAGACAGGAGATGTGCAAAATATATGCAATAGAGGATACAAAATACCGCTAAATGGTACGCTAACACCACAGACAGGAGATGTGCAAAATATACACAATAGAGGATACAAAATACCGCTAAATGGTACGCTAACGCCACAGACAGGAGATGTGCAAAATATACGCAATAGAGGATACAAAATACCGCTAATTGGTACACTAACGCCACAGACAGGAGATGTGCAAAATATACGCAAGGCATTTCGCATTTTTGATGGCCAAATAATTATTTGGGCCAAAAAAATAGAAATAAATGCATAGTGAGACCCCTTAAAAAAACATGATAAATGTATACAATAAACAGGGTCTAATGTATGTCAATAAACACTTACCGTACAAAGACAATCCCGAAAATATAAACGCAGTCCACAAGACGAAAGGAGAGAAAAAATGTAAAAAAAAACAAAAACTAAAAAAAAATGAAAAAACAAAAAAAGTTTAAATCGACCCAAAAAGCGACCCACCAAACTTACCTCAACACCAAAAAAAAAGACTTAGTAAAAAATGCGAAAAAAAAAGAACAATCGACAACTCGCACCAAATCCAAACAACAACTTCACAAACCACTACTCCGCACCTATCACAACCTCCAACCACTTCAATCAACCCACCCCGAAACAAGGCCACAAAAAAGCCTTAAACAGACCTAACTTTCCCGCTCAAATCAATGACGCACAATAGATGCGCCCGTATAATGCACACGTATCTATAAAAATGTCACGAGATGCCACAATGGGTCTGCTGAATTCAAGGGTTTAATCATGTCCACTGAACAGCAGCAAAGCCAAAATCCAGGACCGAACAGTAAGTAGCTCCAAATTTAAAGTTACCACACAAAAAAAAGAAAAAAATTTGTTTTATTTTTTGTAAGGTGTTGAGACTGACAATGAGGAGGCTGCGGGGCCTAGTACCCAGGCCAGGGCCAAACTAAAAAGGCAGCTGCAATTCACAAGAAAGGAGATGGAGGCTTTGGTGCAAAAGTGCGTGGATAACCTGGCACAGGCACCCCGAAATATGGGTGCAACCCAGAGATGGAAACTGTGGGAGGAAATAGCCAGTGCTGTCAATGGTGTTGGTGATTTTGTCCGTTCAACCTACGAAGTCAAACGGCGGTACGCAAATGCTGTAACCTATTTCCAAAATTCTAAAAACTTAGTTAAAAAACGAAACATAAATTTTTAAACAACAGATGGAGCGACTTCAAATATCGGCTAAAACAAAAACTGGCTGATAGGGCTAGGCATGCAGGGGGGACAGGTGGTGGGCCAACCCCTGTGTCATTGGAGGAACTGGCACAGGGGTGTGTGCAGGAAGAGGAGGTGTTTGGTGTGTCCAACATGGACACAGACATGCCAGACTTTGCGGCTCCACATATTGCTGCAGGTAATTTAGTTATAAATGTTTGAACAACTTGTTTAAATACAAAGACAAATGTACTAATATTTTTATGATCTCTCTTTTTCACACAGGCGAGGACGAGTCTGCTCCAGAACTGAGGTTTGGCCGCAGTAAATCTGCTGGCTCCGCAGGGGAGGAAGCAGTATTTCTGGCTGGGGACCCTGTGGAAGACAGTCCAGGGCCTTCCCCCTCGCAGGCAGTGGCCCTTCTCACAGATCTCAATGATAAAGTGGATAAAAACACCAAGATTCTGATGAGGATGGACGCCAATCTGCTACGGGTGGCGGACGCCCTGGAGGCAAATGCTGCGGCCAATGTTAGAATAGCTAATGCCCTGGAGCAGCTCATCCGCCTGCGCATGTTGGGGCCGGCCTCCCTTCCTGCCGGAACATCAGGGCCCTCCACCTCTGGCGCAACATCGGCCATCCCTCCAAATGTGCCTAGCCCTATGCCTAGCCCAGAGGAAACACCAGCTACCTCTGCCCAGGCACGCTCTACAACCAGACAGACAAAATCATGCTCCCTCCAACATCAAGCCAAGCGGGGGAGAAGGCGTTGACAGCACTGGCTAATTTCCCCAAATTCCATCTCTGTGTTTGCCCCATATTTTTGCTACACCAAAACTCCCTCTCCTTTCTTTTGAATTGTTTTTTTTTTACATTCATTTATTTTTGGGATGTAAAATTAAAAAAAAATTTGGGTGAAAAAAAAGCCACATTTGTATAAAAATGTCAACATTTAATTTTTGAAAAATAAAAATCCCTTCAAAAAAATGTGTGTCAAAATCATTAGCAAATGGCTAAAAGGGACTGGAACAAACATACTTAAATACATAACAAAGGTTATATACTTAAAAAAATGTTTCCATCCAAAAAACATAAGGTAACAGGTAGGTAAACAATAACACAAGCAAAGCAATTAGTAGCTGATTGGCTTTCTGCATTGTAACCAAAATGTGAACAAAAATTTTACATTTCAAAAAAATGTGTTGGGCTTTTTAAAAACAAAATAAATCTGACAACAAAATGCGTACGGAATAGAGCAAAAAAAAAAACAAGCATTTTTACCTTTATTTTAAAATTTATTTTGTGATTGCTGTGATTACAAAACACAAACAAATAGGAACACAACATGCGTTCCAAATTTAGCTAATAAATCATGGCCATTGAAAATAACCTTCTCGCAAGTGATCCAATTATTAGGTGATTGGTCTTGTGCCTTGTAAAGGAGAATAGCAAAACATTGATTCGCTAAGCGAGCTACGAAGAGACCATCGTCTTTGCGAGATCCAATACCCTACCACAAGCTGAACGGGCAGTCAGAATGGAAACTGGATCACACAGTGACGTCTCCAAAGTGGACGTTCGCACAAGATAATACTTGTACGCCCAAAAAACAGCTTGGCACTCCTGCGTTTTCTCATCTCCACCCCCGTTACCACCCATAAACGGAACATTCTGTCAATCAAATGACATAGGTCACTTCCTGTTCACTGTGTATACGAGCGAACGAAAAATGGCCGCAATGATCCGGCCGCACATGCGCAATGAGAACCGGACGCATGCGTGGTTTAAAACAATCGAATGCGTACGAGCGAACGGCTGATTGCGTCCGGCTCTGAATCAGGCCCTATGTGCGGTGTAATGTGAATAAGATCGTGCAATTGTGTGGTTTAGTTTGAATTGGGAATACTATTGTGTGACTACGCACCTTTCTTTTAAGACCTTTCCTTTAGCATGCCTTCCAATCATCCCTATTTTGGCGACAAAGTGTTCCAGATGGGGGGATAAGGGAAATGGTGAATAGATGACATGCGCATGCATGTGGCATCTATTGACTGGAGAAAGGGACTGGGAGCATGCCCAGCAGCTCCAAGAGCACTAGGCATGTACCCAGCATGATTGGCGCTCGTGATTATGGCTTTTCCCACGAGACCACACCCCTTTCCTTTGTCGGGTGCACGCACCTTCAGCGTGTGCAAATTCAGCCAGGGCGCGCCAAAATGTATCTTCGCTTACCAAAAATTTTAGGTTCGGGCCGGCCCTGGGTACGGCGCATTGCAAAATCCTTCACATCACTTCATGTAGCGTGAAAAAGACAAGAAGGTGGCTCTACCAATTCCTTCTAGGAAAATGGGAATTGAATAGGGAGGTGTTCCAGCAAATAATTCAGTAGTTTGGTATTCCTCAAATTGCTTTAATTTCAACAAGTTAGAATACCAATTTGAAAAAATTATAGTCCTGCCACGGAGAGTTGAAAGTAGAAGGAATAGATGCTCCCACAAGACCCTGGAAATTGAGTCCAGGAAATTTGTACCTTCCTGTTCCTCTAACAGCAAATAATACTGCAGCAGTAATTTTGGCCTCACAGACCACAGTTCGCAGTAGCAAAATGAATTCTTCTAGGACACCCATGATCTCTACCTCTTTGGCCAGACTTTCTACATCAGGGACCAGTCATGCCACTGAATCCAGACAAAATTCACTTTCATAGTGTGGAGATGGAGGGCCAAATGTAATAGGATGAGGGTTTAGAAAATGTGAGAGTTTTCTCACACTTTTTAAACTTGGCCAATCTAATAGAGTCCAAGAACAAAGCAGCAGAGAAAACTTGCATGTTTTTCATACTCAAAAAACTCTCACGATTTAAAATCCCATCAAGAGGTTTTCCCATTTTGAAGATAAAACTCGACCAATGTGAGAGCTTACTGCTAAACTCTCACATTTTCTAAACTCTCACCCTATTACATTTGGCCTGGAATGTCCATTGTTATATCTCAAATAATTGAAGTATTAATTCAAAAAAGGAAGAAATATTGTGATGCATATTACAAGGTATGAAAACCTTTATGGGTACAAATCAAAGCTTATAAAAACAATGAAAACACCTGGGCCAATTAGGATGAAAGTTTAGAAAACGTGAGGGTTTAGCAGCAAACTCTTACTTTGGTCGAGTTTTACTTTCAAAATGGAAAAACATATGAATGACAGTTTAAATCGTGAGAGTTTTTTTAGTCTAAAAACATGCGAGTATGCATGTTCTCTATTACATTGGCCGAGTTTAAAAAGTTTGAGAGTTTACTGCTAAACTCTCACATTTTCTAAACTCTCACCCTATTACATTTGGTCCCTGATGCTAATATAATTCACATAGTGAACTTTCTTAATAACGTTTTCATAAACCATAGTAGACAAGCCATAAGTACACTGAAAGTACAGCTACCAGCGTTAAGTGTATTAAAGCTTCTAATCGGAGCGAACGCTTCAGAACTACCTGTTTTAATTGTGACTGGTATGCTAATGTCGACTTATTGGCACACTATATTCCGGAGACGCCACTTTTATTCGGGAACTGGCAACACGTTTAATTCCGGCTTGTAGATGCAGGATACTATGGCAACACCCAGCCAAGACTCCACGGTGCCGCTGAACCGGGACAATCAGCCTCACGAGCATTTAGAGGTGAGAGCTGGGGCTATTCTTACCTGCGAGGGTCGTGAGTTTATTTGGTCTGAAAGACCTCATTGGGATACTAAATAGTAAGCACAGCCAGCGGAGTGCCGTCCCAGTCCATGATAACATTTGGAAACAAGAGACTTCTCACAGCAGGTGCCCCTAAAGCTCATATCACCTTACAACGTGTGTGTGGCAGAGATCACAATATACTTTGTTGCAAGTCCGATAATACTAAAGGACTGTTATCCATAAATAAATGAACACAGCAAGGATGGCTTTATTTTATAAATGAAATTCATTAACCTCCGGGACGTATTATTTTTCAGGGTATTCTGATTTTTTATACCTACCTGTGACCACACAATTTGGATCAGCATTTATAAATATATGTAATTGATGTTAGTAAACATTTTACTGTTTTTTATTGTGTTTTTATATACACATGTGCATTTGTTATATTATATGTTCGATTATACATTGATATAAAATATCTTAAATACAGTATACTACTGGCGTCTTGAGTGATTTTCTGCAATCATAAGAGGTGATAAGCGCAACTTAATTTTGTTTTGTTTATTAGTGAATATAGGTATATTTGCACATTATCTAATCAATAGATTATTTCAAGCAGCCAAAATGATTTGCCCTTGCATAATACTGTGGGATCTCAATCTTGTGTTATAAATGCTGACAGTTGAACCTTTGAACCACTACATAAAATGTAATTCAGATGGCTCACACTCAAACTTATATTCTTGACAGAAATCACATCTGCTTGGAAAGTGGGAGAACATCATGCTTTGCAGTGCAACACACACTCAGAGAAAATTATCTTGAGAATGAATCCTACCTTCTTACCAAAAGTAACCTCCAAGTTAATTTTTCCAAAATCCTGAGTAAGATATTTCTTGAAAAGCCATAAAGGTCTTATTAGCATTTTTACACACCTGGTATGGTGACCTCACAAGGCGCAGAAGGAGATGGAAACCACTGCATTTAAATTATGGTATTAATGTTCATTTCTTGGGGATCAATGCTCTACTGATTATCTGTTCCATAGTCCTGCTTACCCATGTAGCAGATATAAAAATACATAGAAAAAAAGAGACTTCCTATTTCTCTCTTGTTTGTGGAACTTCTTCATTTGTCCACTTCTCCCCTCTTCAGAAGCTTAGATACAACTGTTACAAAACTTGATATGTCAGTAATAAAGCCCAATAACATATAATATGCCATTGATAATGCCCATCAAGATTGTATATGCTGTGAGAGACATCAAGGTCCAGGTCCTCGTTACCAGGTCCAGCTGTGTCACCTTACTGCCACCTGTGTCCCCGCTGGCAGCCTGGGGCAAAGCCGTTGCACAGTCAGAATGAAGATGTCCACTACCGCTATCTCACATCCGTAATACCTCTCAGTCCTGTGTATACATCGGTAAAATTGAGTAACATCAGCCCCTCACACAGAATTACAGCAGGTCTGACCTGCCGCAGAAACTGCAAGTCTTGTTGAACACAGTGAGTACTCAAGCTGCGTATGCCGTCTCAGTGGCTAATTTATGCATGCCCAGGAAATGGCATTCAAACGGACAGACACGCTTGCGTTTCTCCAATGACTCCCCCGTCACCACCCCCAAACACTCACAGCCTGTCATTCACTCTGTGATGGCTTTTATTCTGCTTGAGTAATCGCAGAGCGATCGCAATTCTTGCTCACGCATACATACTGCGCTACATACGCATGCGCAGTACGCACCATCGATCGATCTGTGTACACTATTACAGTTGCAAACCATGCTGAATCAGGCCCTGTGTTTGTTTGATGTTGCTACATCCAACATCGATTTGCAGTGTTTGTTACTGCCTAGCTTGTCTACTATGGGAACTAAAACCAATGGGATCTCCACAAAGACATCAATTGCTCCCTTGTGGCATCACTTGTGGGAATTACTGTTCCCAGCAGATTCTACACTGCAGATTAGCCAGCATAAATTACTATCGACAAAGTAGGTTATGCCCTGTCTTCTTTACAGATGACTCTCTCTCAGCGCTGTGGGTAGCGTTCTCACAAATCCATACAATGAATAGAAAAATAGAAATATAAAAACATAAATAGTGTAATACAATTAAGTAAAAAGTTCATTAAATTGTGGAGTAGCACACAGAAACAAAATAGTGTAATTAAACTTCTCCCATGAGGACAGAAGAGCAGAGTATTAAGGCACCAATTAGTTTTTTACTCAGAATAAAATGAAAATCTAGTATATCAACAAGTGCTATAAAAAATGATTTAATGAATCCACTCACATGGAGACAATAAAAAAACAGCATGTAAAATAGACTGTAGATGCACTCAGAACTGTAGAAGAAATGGAACCTTAACAAGTCTCATAAATTGATGTTACAATTGATTCCAGTAGTGGCTGCCATTTATCTGACCACCATATCAATCCACTTTTTCTGTATATAGGAATATGGTAGGAATGACAATATCGATATTCAGGGTAGATAAAGGGTCAACATACCTGAAGCAATACATTAAAAAGCTACCTCAGAAATAATATTGACATTTCTAATCAATAATATTTGCTGCTGGGCATGTGCAGTTGAAGTCTACAGCAGGACCGAACACTGGGTTGCCTTTCTGAGATGGGATGGCAACAATATATCAGAGCGGCAGAACTGTTCCAATACAACAAATATATCATGTTGCATCATTTTGGGATATCGATATTTGAAGGGAAAGAAAATCAGATATCAATGCCCATCCCTACTTCTTGGTCCTGATCCTGTGGATCTGTTTCATAATGGTAAATAGAAAATTCAACCTACAACTACTAGGAAACAGATCCACATATTTAAGGGATATAATATAATTGATACCATCTTCTTATATTATCTGATTATCTGGTATGAAATCCCTAGCTCTTTACCTATTGAAATTAGAGATGTACACAGTCCCCCATGTTTTGGTTTTGTTCTAATTCATCGTCGTATTTTGGTTTTGTTTTGGCCAGAAACGCCATCACATGTTTCGATTTTGGTTCTGGATTTTTATTTTAAAAAAGTTGATAAAACAGCTAAAATCATGTAATTTGGGTCTGTTTTTGTTCCTACTGTTTCACTAACCTCATTAATTTCTAGTAATTTCCAGTCAATTTTGACCACTTCACAACTCTCAACATTGTTCACCAATATTGGCCAAAGGCTGGCTGGCTAAACTAAGCAACAGAGCAGTGGCATAAACACAATGCAGTTTAAAAGAAAATAGCATATATATGAATATAAAGAAATGGAGGTGGAATATGTATGTAGTGGAAGGGAGGTAAGCAATTGATTAATTGATTGATTAAAAAAATTTTATTTGAGACATTGACCTTGTTTTGCAGCAACTGAGAAACTGCCATAAAAGAATACAATCTATCTTGTACATATTACTGAATCATAATAATTAAGCTACATAATTTTGAGAAAAAAAAAATATTTGTGGGGTACCACATTATTTCTGATTAAAGATATGTTACAATATTATTCCATGTATTTCCGAGATGACATGGATCATTCAATTTCTTCAACAGGGATGGCACAATGGTTACCACAGTTTCCCTCACTTTCGGCTAAGGATTTGCTAGCAACTTTAAAGGTTTCCCGTAAATCATTTCCATTGGCCATATATACTGAAATGTTTTTGAACATTTTCACTGAGCATATCTTTCTCCACATACTGTATGAGTTTTCTTATTATAGGTGTGGAGAAGACAACAAAGACTTACTTCACTTTTTCTGGCTCTGTCCATTGGTCAGACGGTTCTGGCTACAGGTCAAGTGCTATGCTGAAAACCACTAGATTAATTTTCTCCCTTTCACTTGGTGATGTTTGGCCTTTTACCAGCTTCTCGAATAAATAAAGGGGTTAGGCAATTACTCCTGGCGATTAGCAAAGTAAAGCAATTCTACAGGACTGGATATCAACCTCTCCCCCATTATTTTCTATTTGTTCTGCATGTACTGGGCAGACTTAGCACTGGAAAAGGAGACTAAAAGTGGAACAATTTTTTAGTATGTAGAAGATTTATATCTCCATATTGTCTATTGAGATGAGATGCCGAATTCATCAGTACATAATGCATCCTGGTATCTGTTATGCATGATAAATAATGATCGCCTATTGTCCTTGACTCAAATATCGCTTGAGGGGTGGGTGTTGTGGGGTTTCCCTGGGGGGAGGGGGGGAGAATTTGCTTTTTATTTCTTTTTTATTTTCCTAGTTCTTTCTTCCTTCTTACTAAACTGGCTTGACTTTTTTTTACTAATTTATCTTGTTTAATCATTTAAAGATATCCTTGCACAATCTTTTTAACAATCTCGCTTTTGTGAGCGTGATTTTTGGTGTTACTTACACTGCTCAGTTATACTTTATTGTGTTTTTGCCTATGTTACCATATTCTGTTATGATCTTTGTAAATCAGCTGCATGGATATTTAATGTTTTTTCTTGCTCAAGGCTTGATTTGTTATGTCATTTTCTGAGTGTGCATTTCATATGAGGCTTCAATAATAATTAAAAAAAAATGTGTTACATACTAGTAATGTATTAGAGTAATAACCAATACAAAATGTTTGTCTATGCAAAAAAGACCATCACTAATGCTCCCAAATAGACAAGAAATGAAAAAAGTGGTGACGGGGGGTGGTCGGGGAAACACAGGCATGCCAATGCATTGAACATTGTTGCATGGGCGTGCATAAATTATCCACTACGATGCCCTACACAGCCTGAGGCCTCATAGTGTGCACTGAAGTTAATTTCTGAGTAAGGTCAGAGCTTGTGCAAGTATGCATGAGGCTGCGATGGTACTCGATTGTACCAATGGTTTCGCAGTCTTACTAAACATTATGGATGTGTGTACAGTGGGCGTCCTTATGTAGTGCTGCAGCGGCATAGCGATCGCATTGAATTAGCATTCTATCGCAGTTGAACTGCATGCGTAATTGCAGCTGCGATTGCAATAGCGCTCCAAGCTGAGTCAGGCCCAGGATCTACAAATACAACAAACTTAACAGAACTTCCAGTAGTTTAGGTAAGGAAATCACCTGACTGAGGCCCCCATTTATTAATGAGTTTTATCACCAAAACGAGTGATAAATTTCACTGTGTATGATAAATGGTGCTCCAGCCAATCAGCTCCCAACTGTCATTTTTCTAACAGTTGACAGTTGGGAGCTGATTGGCTGGAGCACCATTTATCATACACAGTGAAATTTATCACTCATTTTGGTGATAAAACTCGTTAATAAATGAGGCCCTGAGGCTGGTAGTGTCTGAACTCACTTCATTGGTTACTACTGTACTTCAAATGGTTTCAGTAGCTTGCATAAAATGGAAAGTATTCTCCACTGTGCTGGACTAAGGTACATTCCCTCTCCTTTCCCTACTGTATGTTATGGCAAGTTTTGTAGGTTTGGATGGCTTGCTGTTCCTCCATTCGCTCAAGCATATCAAGGATGGAATGAATTCCACCTGGTTAATATCTCTTGCTCCAGTTGGTGGCATGGCAAACTAAACTGCTCTTGCAGCTGCTGCAATCTTCTACATATGGTTGCTGAATGCCAGATTTTTTTCTGGCCACAGCCAGCTAAACACTAAGGGCCTGATTCAGAGCCGCTCATAAGCGACCGCTCGTTCGCTCCGAGCGATGTTCGCACAACTGCGCATGCGTATGGGTTGCTTGTAATACGCATGCGCGAACCAGTCATTGCGGTCGGATATTGTGTGCTCGCAAAATAGCAAATGCCTGCTAATTTGAGTGACAGAATGAGGCGTTTATGGGTGGTAACAGGGGAAGGTGCTTGAAAACGGGGAGTGGTGATCCGAATGCAGGCGTGCCAAACGGTCAAAACGGGCGTTTTAAGGGTGTGCATAATTAACAAAGCAGCGTCATCGGCCACGTCACTTGGTTCTCTTTTAGCCTGAACTGCTCGCATGATTGCGGTAGGAAAATCCTACCAGAAGCACTGCGAGCAGTTCATACGCCTTTCGATGTACTCGATTAATCTAATAAATAGCGGAGATGACGTAGGATGCGAGCGGCCAGGGGGCGTTTTTTATAAAATAGCGAGCGCATGTTTCGTTTGCTCGTTCAGACATAGAGGCGTCTACAGACCGCAAAGAGCGGGCGCTCTATTTAAATATCTGGCCCCTTTTTCTGAACGAGCGAGCGCAAATAGCGTCCAGCTCTGAATCAGGCCCTAAGTTTGTTGTGTGTGCAAACATGGGACATGTTCCAATTCTCCCAGTTATAGTGCTCTCACAATGTTATTTGCTTTATCGGAAATGACAAATCCTGAGGAAATCCTAGCAAGGTAAGCCATTTTGCTCTGACATGTCTGAGTTTTTCTAACAGGTTGACACTTGTATGCATCTTATTGAAACCAGTGATACAGAGAGTAGCCTGCCTGTGAATGAGATAGTGTTGTGTGTTAGATGCTGCTGCTGAAGGTGATACACCCACCCAGTGGACTGTAACAGTCAATATATCTTTCATTTGACCAGTACAGCTTGTCCCCATACAGTATCTGTGGTTAAGTGGATAGTGGGTACAATTACATTTTCTAGGCCAAGAACTACTTGTTTTGAATGTCCTGGTACAGGCTAGAAATTGCTGTTCTTGTAAATTGGAATTGAGATGGAATTTGGTAGAGAGGACATAGGACCTCAATAAACTGTCTAAAACCAGATGCATTGATAGCAGATATTGGATGCAGATCTAACACTAGCATAGCCATCATGGCTTCAGTGATTCGCTGTGCCACTGGATGGCAACTTTTATACTTGCTTCCTCTATCAAAGAATTGTTTCACAGTCAAATGTTTGAAACTAGACTTCTTGGTCCCCTTCTAGGATGAAGATTCACACCCAGCAAGAGTAACAGCAGCCCTAGACCCCAAGGATTATTCTGGGGTATTCTGGGTACGGGAGAAGTCATTTATCTTTCGCAAATTGGATGCAGGAATACTACATCCAATCTTTAATGAGGAGATTGATGATGAAGGTGTTGGTGGTGGAAATTGCATGTGCTGGGTGCTAGCTGATGCTGGACTGCTTGGTATTATTTTACGAATTTTTCAGATTTTTCTGAAAACTTTGCATGAACTCTCTGCAAATGATGTAACAAGGAGGAGGTTCCTAGATGGTTAACATCCCTACCTCTACTTACTGTACTTTGGCTTCACAAACAGTAGAGATGGCTTCACAAATGTTTTCAGGATTTTGGTAAAAATAATTCCACACAAAAGAGGTGATTTTTTTTTGGTCTTTTACTCAGGCATAACCAAGGCCTTCTTTTTATCACGGGCAAGAACTGCTGACACTATAACCTGACTTACTTTAACACAAACAACATCCTCATCATCAACATCCTGATCAGCATCCACAAGTATCCCCCTCATCCTGTTACATTCACACTGTAGCATCCTCAATTTCTTAGTCACCACCTTTACTTGTGCTGCTCATCCCCACATTTGCAGAGGGCACAGAAATGATGAAAGGAGGCTTCTCTATGAGTACAGCATGAGAAATGTCAGACTCACACGTAGCACTCGTGGACAACCTTAAACTCTCCTCAGGGATTTGTGAACACAGTTTGTTCTTCAGCCTCATTTTTTTTCTGCACTGATTTGCCTGCTTTACATTTGATATGTCTTGTAGACTTAGCGTGAGAAGGTGTTGCATCATTATGTGAGGTTACAGAAGAAGATGCATGACAGTGTTTGGCTCCGGCTTCCGCAATAGACATTCTAATGAATGAAAGAGCAGTAAGCACTAGCAGGACCACCACCTGCAAAGAAAGGCCATGGCCTGAGCCTTTCCTTGCCACTGTGTGTGGTGTATGGCAGTTTTATGTTTTTTGGCACTAAACTTTTCCTTTATTATTAGAGGTGATGTTTTTTCTTTAACATTGTGAAATATTATATATTTAAATTTCAGGTGCCCTCTCTCAAACCTTCTTTGTCTTTGACCACCGGCTTTAGTAGATGTTGAATTTGAAGTACTATCATGACTGGCAGCAGACGTAGCACTAGTAATAGTTGCACGGCACCTACTGAATGTTATTTTTTAAAGTGCCTGAATCTGAACACACACAAGTTTTATTTATTTAAATGCACTGTGACTCACAGCTTTTCTAGCAAGGTTGGCACCTACTGAATATTATTTTTTAACACAGTGCTGCAGCCCACAGTCCACAGTGCCTCTATGGTTTTTACCCACACAGTGTCACTTTAAGATATGCACAATGCTCCTAATGGCATTTTTAAATTACATAATGCCCTGCTCCTGCCTTCAGTGGCTTGACAAACAACACAGTGCTCCAGCTCCAGCTTGACTAATCAACTCCTCCTAATGGCATTTAGTGCCTCTGAGTGCTGCAACCCACAGTCCCAAAATGACACAGTGCCCCTACGTTAACAACAAATAAATACACAACACAGTACTTCCCACATCTTCTCCCTTATATCTCCTGTGTGAAATGGCACCAAAACATGAGGAAAAGACTTTTATATGCAATCCAAAACACATGAAATCCGGCGCCGGGAGGATGATTTTTTTGCCTTGTTTTTGGATCCAAATCCAGCAGGAAGACACAAGCTCGGACTTGGATCAACTCATAACCCCTTAGTTTGGGTGGGTTCGGTCTCCAAGAAACTGAACCCGCTGATCTCTAATTGTAATTAAAGTCTATCTTCAAGGATTGATTAGTCTGTCTGTATACAAATCCATGTGGGAATAAAGTAGAAGACAAAATATAATTAGTCAGAATCAGTGGTGGATCTGACCTAGGGGCTGCAGCCCCTCCCCCAGTAAAATCCATCACCCCAGTATACTAGTGAGTCTGTGCACTAGCTTCTCTCTGGCAGTGGCTTCCCATCATCTGCTAATCATACATAGGACAGGCAGTCCCAGTTTTCTCCCCCTTGACCTGCCAGTAAGAACTACGATTAACAGAGAGAGCACTTCCAGTAAGAAGCCACTCCTCCACCTTGCTGTCAGCCCTACCTGGCTTTCTAGTCAGACCCCCTCATCAAAGAGGGTAGTAGCTGCCACTGGTCAACATTTCTCCAGAGGCAAACGACAGAACTAGTAATAGGTTTAGGGTGGACAGAGAGGGTGCGGTTGCTAGAAGGCAAATCTATTCTCTACAACAGGGGTGCATAACCCACTCTCACGGGCTACATGTGGCCTGTGGCTTAATTGCATGTGGCTCACCACTCAAAGCCTGCCCTTTGCTGCTTGAAGTCCATCCTCTGACACTCGAAACCTGCCCTACTCCATTGAGACAGGCCTGCCCATCAGTGACGTGCCTGTTACTGGCAACCTTGGCAGCATATGATACCAGCTGTCAGGCTGCCTGTCTTTATAGCGTTGGAGTCACAGTCTGGTACAATTTTAGTGTCGGGGCCCGCTGGCAGGCTGCAGCCACATTCTGCATGAACTTGACCGGCAGCCGAAAGACAGCATAAGATGCCTGCCTGCTTTGAGAGGATCAAAAACACATTTAGAGCAGTTGGGCAGCTTCTTCTGTGCATCTCCCAGTTGCTGTCTCCACCAACTGATTGGTGGACGGTCGGGGCCCACTTTTAGCTTCTGTGCATGCTATAATACCGATTGTTATATACCACCATCAAAACTTGCACCTGTCCTCCATCTGAACATGGCTTCCTAAGCTTGTGGCTGTGTATCTGGGAATGCAGACTCTTGCTTTGACAGGCCCGTGATGGTCCCATTGAATGGAACTGGCAATTACTACCCTGCATCTCTCATATCTGCATCCATCTTAATAGTAGATACTCTGATAGGCTTGATGTGTTTTCATAAGTCAAAACAGCTGAAAGAAACACCTTCTCAGAGGCGATGTACACATGTGTACTCATACTCAGTGTTTCAGTTGCGCCAAACAGTCCCTCTAGGCATGTCATTCTAAATGCAGCAGCCGTCGCTTTTTCTCATTCCAAGTTCCGTTGTGCTTTATTTGCAATGTTGTACTTGTTTACAACTAATTCCTGTGCGGTTAAAGTCTAATCCCAGTATCTCTAGTACACTGGTGTTTTGCTGTGTCTGTGATGCACATAAGATGCAAAATTTTAACAAAAAGGCAGTACGTTACACCTCTCAGTGCAGCTCAATCACGCTGGGCTTCTTGCGCCTTATGGCGTATGAAGCCTACGTGTATGAGGACACATCTGCAAGTGCCCTGTAGGATGACAAACAATATGCAACTCAAAGATTAGGCACTGAAGACAATGTGAAATGTATCTACTGGATGACTGACAGAGAATGAGGTAATGTGTCTTTTCCAAATGTGTATTTGAGTGGGAGTTTGTTCTATACATCTAGCTGCATGGGAAAAGCAAAAAAAAAGCTATTTTATGAAATATGAGCAAGATATTAGAACCTATCTCAAATAAGCTAAAAAGGTTAAGAATTGATATATGTTCCGGATTTTTAGAGTCCCTAAGTAAAATGGGCATTGTGAGACAGCAAACTTAGGGCCTGATTCAGACCCGCTCGCAAGCACTATGCACTCGCAAGCGGGTCGATGGTGGCCCAGTGCGCATGCGCACGACGGAGCAAACCATCGCTCCGGGTCTCGTACCAAAGGGGGGCGTGCTGTCGATGTTGAGTGACAGCACGCCCCCTTTGTTGGGCGGGCCGTGGGCGTGGCTGCCCAGACGGAGGTGTTCCCATGGGAACGCCTACCGTCTGGGGCCGGCCTCATTGACATCACAAGTGATGTCAGTGGGAGAGCTTTCGGCTATGTTAGAGCCGAAAGCTGTCTGGGGCTTGCGGCAACCAGACCCTACCACAAGGGTCTTGTCACAAGCCCAATGGTCGTGATGGTCTTGACCATCGCGACCATCTTCCTGGTCACCCACAGCTATGCGAGCGGCCAGGAGGTTGCTCTAAAAAAACAGAAGGCCGGCCCTGATTCAAAGCAAGCACTCTGTCAGAGCATCCGGCTCTGAATCAGGCCCTTAGTCTCCCTTGAATTAAGGATTACTAAAGAAAATACACAAAAAATAAGATGTAATAATAATAGACAACGCTTACTGTATCCTTCCTCGGATTTAATAGCTAAGAGATCCAAAGCTAGGTGTAGAAGGGTTGAAGTTGCCAAAAGTCATATTCTCTGACCATTGCACAATATCTAGCCCTAGTGCAATGTCCCAAGTAAGCAATACAAAATATCATATGAGCGACACCAATGCTAGTTATCAACCAATAATGTAGCTATCCACATCTAGTAAGGCAAAGTGTTTTGAAGATCTGGTGTGCCCTGTAAGCAGTCTCTGGAGAACCCTAGAGAGATCTAGGGATGCCCTGCATCCCAGAATGAAAAGTGTAGATCAAACTGTGAGTGTCCAGGCTGTATATGATAGGACGGTTAGTGATACATACCCAATACATCCTCAGTTTGTTCAATAATGTGCCGTGGGCATGTAACAATGCTGCCACCACCAAACTCTACCATCGGCGTTTGGAACCGCTTTTTACGTTACAATCAGGCTCCTGCCTCGGCACCTGGAACCGCTTCTGCTGCGTATGCGTTTGACTAGCTGTGGCCACACCCCCTGATTGGTGTCGGCTGAATCCTCCTGATCCCTCGCAATGGACCAGGTCTGCACGGTAGCTTGGCAGAGGGCTTGAACTTGGAGACACGGAGCTCTTACCCAGAACAGCTGGAGAACGGAATAGCGTTTGGCGCAATTCTTTTGGTCGCAGGATCGAGGCAATTGAAGAAAGGCAAACTGTGTTTTATTGCTCAATGTCTTAAAGAAGACTCAACCTTCCGAATGAAGGGGTACATTACATTGCATACAGGAATCTTATCAGCAGCTCTTCTCCTCAAAGAAGTTACAGGGTTGTACACATACAGGGCTCACAGTCCCTCTTTTTATGTCATTCTTACACACAACATCACAGGGGGGCAAATCCACCCTGTGTTCCTTCTAGCCAATCAGGCTATCTCACAAAATATAAATTAACAACATATTACATTTCAAAGGAGTCACTCAATATCCTCCTTCCTAATCCACCACCCAAACTTTAAACACAAACTGATTTATCATACATTATACTGTTTCCTTAAATGTTGATATAACATTTCACAGGAAATGGTAAATGACATTCATCCTTATCAATCAGTTTGGCATTTCTAACCTTAACACATTCAGTGACATCCAAAAGGTTCTTAAAAACAGATTGTCTTTTCAAAGGAAGTTCTGTACATGAAGGGTTTGGCTATATGACACTAGTCACACCTTTACACAGAGAACTTCCAGTCAAGCCTATTCATCAGACCTCCTGCTAAGGGAATGACAATTAGCATCTTGTTTCTGCAACCACAGAGGCTGGTCATGTCATATTCAGGCATATATTCAAGAAGTGCATTTTCTCTACAAAATATACATTTAAACCATATAGTGCATAGCCTATTAAATATACATTGTTTCATGCACTAATGCATTGCAGATCAGCTACAGTGCATTACAGCAATACATATATACTTTAATACAGTTTATTATACACCATGTGCAGTGTGCTTTTAAACTGTCCACTGTAACTGTGTCAGCGCAGGTCGCAGTGGGAGTTGGCTCTCCCTGTCCCGCAGTGGCCATGACACATTCTACCTACACTAACCAAGTGCAGCGGGTCCTGGCCGTGACATGTAAAACCTTAAAAACACAGTTATCAACATTCAGCGCGTAGCGCAGAGTATACCTTTACAATGGGCACCTGGCGCCTTTTTGTCCTTTTAAAAATGGCGGCACAGCACGGGGGTTAACCCCTTCAGTACTGTGGCAGCCATTAACCCCGTGTGGCCTGCCTCCAGCCACAACAAGGTATTGTGGAAAGGCATAGGAACGGCTCAGTCACATCTAAGACAATGACATTATGTCCATTGTTCATGTTCCCTTCTACCGCAACAAAGCTAAGGATCTGTGGATTTGAAGGTTTAATTAATAGGTCCACTTCTGGACTTTTTAAAGTATTTCCTATCTTCTAAAAGATATTGCATTTTAATGCCACATTTCCTAAATTAATCCCTGGTATGAAAATGAGTCTCCTAGTTCTTAAATTTCCTTGGTAAGTGTGCTGGGATTATTAATTTATTTTCTTCAGTTGCCTACTGTACAATAGTTCCAGGTATTCTCTGTGAAGGGATAGTGAACAAGAGCATTTCCTTATTCTTATGATGCATGAAATTACTGTCCTGTTGTCTATAAGTAGCTGAATGGGGACACCTTTAATGTTGATCTTTCAAACAAATTAATGTGTAGAAATGATTCTTCTGTTGAACATATGTTCCTTACAGTCTTGAGATTAGCCTTTCCAACAAGTACTAGGGATGAGAATGTTGTGACATCATTAAAAAGGGGGAGGAGAAAGGGGGAATGTCAAAAGTAGGACATGGAATTTCAAGATAAAATAGAGTAAACTATCTGCGCACTCTCTCTCTATAGGAGTGAATCAGTCAGTTTGCAGCCACACAACCAACTAGGTTTCTCCCCTAGTAATATCATATACTGTATGAAATAACAGTTAGTGTTTTTGGCGCAATCCTAACTTGGAAGAAGAGGGTGGAAAGAGGGGTGTAGATAGACTGATGAGGGGAAAAGAAAAGAATCAGAAGGAAACTATCCACTGCACGGGGTATGGTAAAAATTGTATTCAATAAACCCAACCCAAGGGGTAGTATATTTACTTGAATGCCCCTGTGGGATCCAGCAGGTGGGAAGGACCACTACAGCATTAAAATGCAGGATAGCATAGTATATACAAAACATAAAATATAATGTAGACCCTCATAGCGTTCCAGTTCATTTTGCAAGATGGCAAAATAGTGACCCCTCAGGATTAAAATTCATAGGAATCAAGAAATTAAGGAACAACTGGAGAGGAAGAGATAAAATCATAAAAATATCAAAGAAGAAGCAAGTGGATCTACAATTTAGATACAATAAGTCCAAAAGGATTAAACATAGACTTTGATCTTGGATCTTTCCTCTGACCAATAACCAATAATGACCATTCTCCTCCTATCCCTCTTCCTCACTTGCTTCCCCCGCCCTTTTATCTTCTAATTTTATTCTATCTTATCCTCCTCTTTTTATCCACTGCGTTATAAAGATTTTTATACATACAAAAACAATGTTGTATTTTTATAGTAACTTTATTGTTTTTGTGGTGTTTTTATTATATACATGGGCATATGCATTATCCTAAATATACATTCTGGCACCTTTAGAACCACAATACCATAACAGAATACATTAGGTATTGTATCTAGGCAAAATATAGGTGTCACGACCAGGGTCTCTCGGCATGGTAGTCGACGGTTAATACCTGTGAGGATGCTATGGCGACTGCGTCTGGCGGTGGCGGTGGTGCCTGGCGAAGAGCATTGGCTGTGCGTGGTTCTGTGGGGGCATACTGTCACTCTGGTCTGGTTAGGCCTGGGGGTGCTTCCATTCTGTTCTGGCATGGGCGCCGCCATCTTGTCTCTGGTCAGGTGACCTAGTTGCCCTATCCTGTTGTGTCACATGCTCCTCTCTGACCATTCATGGCTGAGCACTGGGGATTTAAGGGAGTTCAGAGCTCCCTTGCATTGCCAGTGCAACGTGTTTCTCTGCAAGAGCTGAGAGAGTGTTCCTGTGCTTAAACCTGTCTATTGGATTCATTGCCTAAGCCTGCTTTTCCTAACCTGCTCCAAACCCTGCTGGATTCCCCTACCTCCTCCATATACCTTTCTACCTGCCTGAGTACCTGAACCTGCTGTTTCCCTGCACCTTGTTTCATTTCATTCCCAGCTGGACTTCACTACATCTGTCTGCATCAGCTACAGCTCACCAAACCTGCATTCACTTACAGCTCATCAAGCCTGCATTCTGTTTTAGCTCACCATACCTATACTGGACTGTTCTGCCTGTCACTACCTTGACATTTGTTCATTAACCCTCACAACAGTTATCAAGTGCACTTTAGTGCTATACCTGGACTTTTGTTTGCCACTCCCATGTCTTCTCAGTCCCTTATTAAAAACCCCACTTTTTCATTTAAGTCTGCTCCTGTGTCTGCTTCTATCACCACCCCGGGTCCACAACAAATTCAGAACCTAACAGTTTGCACTGGCCAAATGGATCCGGCCACGGAACAGGAGTCTGGAGTGGATTTTTTCCGTAGTATTGCTGGCCGTTTGGAAAACCTGGAAGCTATGCAGCACCAAGTGGCTCAGTTCCTGCAAGAAATAACTAAACAACAGGATTTAATTCAGAGCTTAGCAACTCGCTTGGAGAGTGTGGAGACTATACAGCGACAGATGGCACAGTTTGTGCAAGACATTGCACGCCGTCTGGATACTGTACAAGCTACTTCAACGTCTCCTAGTGTGCTTGCAGCTACTCCTGTCCCCACTGCTGTGGTTTCTTCATCTGTATCTACTCCTCATTTGCATCTTCCCACACCTGATAAGTTTGATGGTACTCCAAAACTGTGTCGTGGATTTCTCAATCAGTGCGATGTGCACTTTACTTTGCAACCCTCTAACTTTCCTGCTCCTAGAACCAAAGTCGCTTACATTGTGTCCTTGTTATCCGGCTCTGCCATAGAATGGGTTTCTCCGCTCTGGGAGCGTTCAGATCCACTTCTGGACAATTACCCAGAGTTCCTAGCAACATTCAGGAGGATTTTCGACGAGCCTGGAAGAATTTCGTCTGCTTCCTCCAGTATTATGAAGTTAAAACAAGGGACCCGTCCTGTCAGCCAGTACGTCATTCAGTTTCAGACTTTGGCATCTGAACTCAAGTGGAATGAAGAAGCCTTGACATTGTCCTTTTGGCAAGGTCTATCAGATCGTTTAAAGGATGATCTAGTGACTCGCGAATTACCCTCTAGTCTTAGTGATCTCATTTCCCTTTGTAATAAAGTTGATATACACTTTAGAGAGCGCCAAGATGAAAAACACAGAGCTAAGCGTTTCCCTTCCCCTACCCGTCCCACTCCCTCCCTTTCCGAGGAAGAACCCATGCAGGTAAATCATACCCGTCTCTCTAACAAAGAACGACAGAGACGCTTTAAAGAGAACCTTTGTCTATACTGTGGAGACTCGGGTCACCTGGTGGCTTCCTGTACCCGCAAGCTGGGGAGCGTCCCGTTTCTAGCTAATTCTGGGTGCAGTCAGCTAGGAGCAATTCTTCCGTCCTCTAAACATATTGACTCTGTGTTGTCCATAGCCTTAGACATTAATTCTAGCCCTGTGTTTGTGTCTGCCCTTTTGGACTCCGGGGCAGCGGGGAATTTCATGTCGTCTCAGTTGGTAGATAAATTACAAATTCCCTGCAGCACCTTGGATCATTCTGTCTCCTGGACCTCTATTGATGGTAAATCTCTTTGTAATGGAACTGTGTCTAAAAGAACTCAACCTGTTTTAGTTTGTGTTGGAACCCTCCATGTTGAGCATATCAGTTTTTTCATTATACCCAAGACTTCCCATGAAGTTATACTCGGATACCCGTGGCTGTGTAAGCACAACCCCAGAATTGATTGGAACACTATGCAAGTTCAGTCATGGAGTGTGGAATGTCAAGTGTCTTGCCTTCCGAAGACCGACGCCTTGTCACGGTCATCATCCCCTGATAGTGGTCTAGAAACACTACTGAATACACCCATGCTTGGGGCAAAAGTTTTGACAGCTATACAACTACAACCACCTGTTGGGAAGTCCTTTGTAGCCCCAGGAGGGGTGCCTCCAAAGCCTCAACCCCAGAGGATGTCTCTAAGGTCTCAACATCAAAGGAGGTCTCCAGAGCCTCAGCCCCTTAAGGGATTTCTGAGTGTCCAGCCCCAGGATGGGGTTTTCAGCCCCATACCTCGAGAGGATGTTTCAAGTTTTGTTCCCCAGGAGGGGATTTCAGATCTAGCACCCCAGGAAGGGGCCTCAAGTCGCATACCCCAGGAGGGGTTTTCAGTTTCTAGTTCCTGTTTCTGGCGGGTCAAAGCTGAGGATAGCCACGTTTCCAGTCCTGTCAACAAAGTCCACTTGGCTCATCCTGAAAAGCCTAGGTGTCCTGAGGCCACCCATAAAGGGGGGGGTACTGTCATGACCAGGGTCTCTCGGCATGGTAGTCGACGGTTAATACCTGTGAGGAGGCTATGGCGAGGGGCGTTTGGCGGTGGCAGTGGTGCCTGGCGAAGAGCATTGGCTGTGCGTGGTTCTGTGGGGGCATACTGTCACTCTGGTCTGGTTAGGCCTGGGGGTGCTTCCATTCCGTTCCGGCATGGGTGCCGCCATCTTGTCTCTGGTCAGGTGACCTAGTTGCCCTATCCTGTTGTGTCACATGCTCCTCTCTGACCATTCACGGCTGAGCACTGGGGATTTAAGGGAGTTCAGAGCTCCCTTGCATTGCCAGTGCAACGTGTTTCTCTGCGAGAGCTGAGAGAGAGTGTTCCTGTGCTTAAACCTGTCTATTGGATTCATTGCCTAAGCCTGCTTTTCCTAACCTGCTCCAAACCCTGCTGGATTCCCCTACCTCCTCCATATACCTTTCTACCTGCCTGAGTACCTGAACCTGCTGTTTCCCTGCACCTTGTTTCATTTCATTCCCAGCTGGACTTCACTACATCTGTCTGCATCAGCTACAGCTCACCAAACCTGCATTCACTTACAGCTCATCAAGCCTGCATTCTGTTTTAGCTCACCATACCTATACTGGACTGTTCTGCCTGTCACTACCTTGACATTTGTTCATTAACCCTCTCAACAGTTATCAAGTGCACTTTAGTGCTATACCTGGACTTTTATTTGCCACTCCCATGTCTTCTCAGTCCCTTATTAAAAACCCCACTTTTTTATTTGTCTGCTCCTGTGTCTGCTTCTATCACCACCCCGGGTCCACAACAAATTCAGAACCTAACAATAGGCTCATTTAAAAGGGTGGGCCCTAGAATTAAACCAGGACTCCAATGGTGCCTGAGATTGATTGTGGAATGATCAGCCTATTGGAACAAAGCACCACATATATCTTATACCATACAAAGTGTGAGGCTCATCCCTGATGAAGCCCCAACAGGGAGAAACGCGTTGGTGGAAATTCACACACTGAACACTTCATTGCCCTGGGAACAGGACGTGGACGCACCCAAAGTCAGAAGTTGCGGTACTGCGCTCCAAGTTGCATTGCAGCAGCCGGGGAGAACGAGGTAACCTGGTCAACAAAAGATGGTTAGCCCAAGCATAATACCAGACCACCGGAGGTGGGCAAAGGGAAAGTGCCGCTGGCAATATCAGAAATAACTTGGAAGATCAGGGAGAGTGCCACAGGGTACTGTAAATTGTCTGCGTTGCACCATGTATTATTGCATAAGTACACACCGATGTCTATTATAAACCGGGCAAACTCACCTATCCTCTTTTTATCTATTTTATCAACTGTCCCGGAAGGTTACTGACTGTCACAGCTGGGAAATGACATTCACAATATTTGTTGATTTGATAAAAAGCCGTTGAGGCAGGGAAAGTAGGTGTCTGCACTGTTTAAAACACTGTTTAGGTGTTCTTTATTTTTGCCAGTGTAAGGAATTGCTGGTTCACAGCTATTTTAGTCTGATACACAGTTTGTATTATATATAATTCTAAAAGCACATGCTTTTAGAATTATATATGTTTTATGAAAGTAAAAAACATGTTTAAGATTATTAAATTCCATTTTTACTATATCCCGTGCAGTGGATAGTATCCTTCTGATTCTTTTCCCCTCATCAGTCTATCTACACCCCTCTTTCCACCCTCTCTGTCCAAGTTAGGATTGTGCCAAAAATACTAACACTGTTATTTCATAAAATAGGACCTAAACTGTTTCCACCTTACACAGTGCATCAGATAAATGCGCATTTGTTGGACCATTTGCACATAGTCTGAAAAGTATTGGAAATGTATTGGGCTTTCCTGGGCGGTGACTGGAAGGTGGCTATTCAGACACATGGGCGATACCCTAATATGCATGATATAAATCACAGAATCCACATAGTTAAAAGGCTTCAGCCACAGAGAAGCCACAGCTGCAGCAATGGTTGGTGTTGTCCTGGCAACGAGGACCCAGTGGATAAAAGAGAAAAATTAACCATTCTGGCAGTTGCATGCCTGAGCAAGAGAGGAGGCAGCTTGAGGCAGGTGATATAAAAAGAGGAGAGCAAAGTGGGCCTTATATATCAACGATATTTATCATTCAGTTTTATTACTCATTGTAAATGATAAAACTTGTTGATAAATAAAACCCATAGAGTGGCAGTTGGCTGAGGTACCCGTGCAAAGGGATCATGACATGAGTGCAGGCAGTCCGACAGCAGCCAGAAGGCATGGCTGGAGGTGATCCTGGCCCCAGCAGCCTATCAGCTGCAGAAAGGAGAGCCAGAGCTGTATCCTTTTCCTACAGGTGGTGACTGGCTCAGGGAGGAGTCTGGTGTCACAACTAAGGTGAAGCTGTGTGACAAGCAGAGCTGACATTGCAAGTCAGTTCTGGAAGAGAGGGAGCCCAGCAGATAGTTACAATGGAACCATTGAGACAAAAGTCAGAGGCAAGTCCACACTACGTTCTTATACGCTTTGTATAATTACCATATTGCAGCACCACAGCTTAGAAAAAGCATTATAGACAGGATCTTGAGGAAAAGGCATAAAATGACCGCATACCACCGGAGGAAAAGACAGGCAGTGAAATAAAGTTTAACACTAACCTTTTCCCCTCGAACTAACCTGACCTCTATTGCTGCCTAAAAAGCTGAACTCTATATTCCACATAGAGAACTGAGCAAACATTCATATATTGTAATTTATTACTCAAATAGACTCTCTTAATAGTGTGACTAGGAAATGTTTCTTTCAGAACTCAGAATATTTGGAATACTTAACATAACCAGTGTTATGTAGTAAATAGAAGCTCTTGAAGGAGTCTTTAATGCCTGTCATTGTGGATAATACTTGGCCAAAGAAAGAGATTAAATTGGCCTGAGTGACATATATCCAATCCAGCCAGGTTTTCCATCATAGACCTATTCAAGCAAGTCTCGGACTTACTAGACAGCCAGCAGACATCTTATAGCAATGTGTCAGAAGTTTGGCCAATAGGGGACAAAATGGTAACAATTAAGCCCATAATCTAATTTAGTGCTAGAAGTGTTTCAGCGAGAACAATACGGTTGTAAATGATAGGTGGTAGACAGAAGGTATAACCTCAGAGCAAGGCGTTAGAACTTCATCTGACAGGTTTTTATTACCTAAATACAGTCACAAATGACTTTGGTGCTAATCTTATTTCTGCAAATTCTATATATAACAGATCTACAAAGATAATTCTATAATTACTATAACAGCTGCTAGTCTACAATTAAAGGGTGTGTGTACACCCAAAGAACGATAAACTATATACGAAAAATGACTGCGCTTATTTATTAGAACCAAGTAGTGAGATGGCAGAAAAAATTAATTAACAGTCGGGATTCCCAAGAATGATAATAATTTAATCACAAATTTAAACTATAAGGTATAAACTATAAGTATAAGGTTTTTAGTACCACAGGAGACTTAAAAGGGGAACGATAGGGAACAGTACTGTGCATAGAAAGTGTTATATAACTCACACTAGAGTATTCTGTAGATAGATATTGTAATTGTTGCAATTTAACATTTAATGAAACATTCTAGAGAAAAGGATATTAAATTGTTGTCATTGTTTCAATACTAACATCTGTATAGGAGTATCCAGTACTGTCTGAGAAGAAGCATTCCAGTTTAATTAAAAATAAACTATTTTTGCAAAAGTAAATTATTTCTGTATGTCAAAAATTTACTAATTTGCTAATTTATTCTCCAGGTTTCCCATATCTGTTTAGGATTGTTCATCGAAGACCTAGAGGAGCTAAACTGTATGCAATCCAATGCTAATTTGTTTTAAAAGTATTGCTCTATTAAAGTATACTGTACTTATTTATAATGTATGTGATTATTGTGACTGGGTCAGGAGCCCTTCACCTCTTTGCCAAAGGAGAAAGAGAAAGCAGAATTATATAGCCTTCACATTGCAGCACTATACCCGATTTACCATATCTAACCAAACCTCCAAACCATATTAGTAAGTAATACACATGGAGATGTACTGTCTCATAGGCATGTTATGGGAGTGTCACGGGCATGTCACAGAAGTGGTTGTGAAATCAGATACTTAAAAGCATACATTGATGGCCATACTCTGTTGGCGGTTCTGCGCCAAGCATGAGGCTGGTGCAAATTTCTAATGTGGGTCTGATGGTTGCAACTAAACAAACACCAAGCAGGATTATTGCATCTAAAGACACACAAAGTGGGCAACCCAGTCCTAGAACATTCAGCACACCAGTGGGGTTGGTAAAACCCAGAGCTCCAAATAGACCCTCTGCACATGCCAAAGGCCTGGGGAACACAAAAGGGGTGTGTTCTCATTGGGACGGGGCATGGCCTCTTAGTACACCCCTGTTTCATCCCTTTGGGGGTGTTTCCAGCACTCTGGGAGATGCCGAATTGCCCTCAGAGACTCTACCTCCATTGCTAACTCCTCCTCAGACCAGAAATCATGTCTCAGCATTTTAAGTACAGCATTAAACTCCCTGCTGTCAGTCATGCACTGGACTCCAAGGAAAGTTACTGCAGCGGCTACAAAGAGTGTGTGAGATGGGGCTGTGCTGCCACCTTCTATCAGGGTTGCCCCTGGATGCCGCTTGGGAGGACGTGTGAGCAGCAGTTCCTTCAGGGACTGTGACAGCCGGTGGTGTGCTGTTACAACCTCCCAGAGGTGGATGATTCAACAGGGGAAGTGTCAGGACTCAGGAGGCCTGCAATGTGCTGAGGGGCTGGACAGATACTGCCCTCTGCTGCTAGCCATCAGTCATCTACAGAAGGGGAGTGATGAAAGGAGCTGTCTTACTACTAGTCCTCCTGTGGACAGCAATCACACAATGGCAGGTCATTGCAGTTGTGTACTGTGCTAGGATTTGTGAGATGTGTGTATTTACAGAAGCCAGGTTGGGACCAATGTATAATGTGCCTCAAATAAGTGTTAACCATTTCCTTTCAGCAGCTGTGCAAGTCAATGCAGTCATAATAGTGTAGTCACTAACATGGTGTGGGGTCACTACTACAGTACACATATCTCTCCTTTCCTCATACTGGTCCGACTGGCCTTACTGGACAATATTGTCACAAGCTGCCGTAGCATCTTGTTGGAAATCAGCGCTCCAGTGCACGTCTGTTGCTAGGAGATGAGGACGCCAGGTGGCTACTCCGTTAGATCCTCCTACCTGATTGCTCTGTCAACTCCCCTTGTTCTGATTGGACCCTCTTCCTTTTTTACCACTGCTGGTTCTCTGCTCTGATGCCGGCTATAGTGTTCAGTATGTGCCTTCCGGTTCCTATGTGTGGAATTAATGTTCCAGAGTGTTCTAGTTCCTCATGTCCAGCGTGTATCTCAACAGTCTCAGCTGCACTTCAGCATCTATTTGGACTTCCTGCTTTTAACATGTCAGCAGTCTCAGCCGCACTTCAGCTTTTGTGTGGACTTTTCTGCTACTAACATCCCAGCAGTCTCAGCCATACTTTAGCATCTGTGTGAACTACCTGCCAACAACATCCCAGCAGTCTCATCCACACTTCAGTGTCTGTGTGGACGTCTTGCTATCAACGTCTCAGCAGTCTTAGCCGCTCTTAGCGTTTGTGTGGATTTTCTGCTACTAACATCCCAGCAGTCTCATCCGCACGTCAGCGTCTGAGTGGACTTTTAACTCCTAACATAACAGTGGTCTCAGCCACACTGCAGTGTCTGTGTGGACTCTAGTTATTAGACATTGCTGCAGTCTCTGTCACACTGCAGTGTCTGTGTGGACTTTTTGATACAAACTTCATGGCATCTCAGCCATTACACATCAGCCCTCAAGGCTGCCACTCGGCCTGAGGCTGCACTTCAGCCAAGTACACATCAGCCCTCAAGGCTGCCACTCAGCCTGAGGCCACTCCTCAGCCAAGTACACATCAGCCCTCAAGGCTGCAACTTGGCCCAAGGCCCCACCTCAGCCAATTACATATCAGCCCTCAAGGCTGCAACTTGGCCCCAAGGCCGCACCTCAGCCAAGTACACATCAGCCCTCAAGGCTGCAACTTGGCCCTAGGCCGCACCTCAGCCAAGTACACATCAGTCCTCAAGGCTGCAACCTGGCCCCAAGGCTGCACCTCAGGCAAGTAAACCTTAGCCCTCAAGGCTGCATCTAGGCCCCAAAGCCGCACCTCAGTCAATTACATGCCAGCCTTCTAGGCTGTGAATTGACCAAAATCCACACCTAAAATCTTGTTATCATCAGGCCTCCTGGGATTCATCAGTACCTCTCATCCATGTGAATCGCTCCAGGGATTCATAACATTATAGCCGGCCTCAAAAGAATAAAAAAGTTATACAGACACTATTCATAGAGGTATTTGTTGCATAATACTTGTCATGGATCCCATTCAAAACCCGGCCCAAGTCCTGGTGGCACAAATTCAAGCTTTAACCCAAAAAGTTCAAGAATTGTCACTCCGGGTTGAGGATGTTCTGGCCACCATCAGAGAACCTAAGTTGAACCTTACTGACCGGTTCTCCGGGAATGGCAAAGAATTTGTGAACTTTTGTGAAAGTTGCCAGCTGTATTTCAAATTACGACCCCAATCCTCGGGCTCTAAGATTCAACATGTGGGTATTGTCATTTTCTTGCTCCAAGGTGACCCTCAAACCTGGGCATTTGGATTACCATCTACTCATGCCGCACTCCACACTGTAGGTGCTTTCTTTTCTTCTGTTGGACTCTCATATGATGATCCAGACAAGGCAGCTTTGGCCGAAGCTAGCCTTCGATCACTAAGACAGGGACAGAAGGCAGTAGAAGACTACTGCACAGAGTTCTGCAAATGGTCAGTGGATTGTGGGTGGAATGACGCAGCTCTTCGTAGCTAACTCCGCCTGGGTCTCTCTGATCAGATCAAAGACATACTAGTAGCTAGGGGGTTTCCATCTTTCTTCTGAAGAAAAGCGCAGGAGACGGTCTCTTGGATTATGTCTATACTGCGGCAGAAAAGGTCATACCACCTATGCTTGCCCAGTCAAGTCAGGAAAAGGCAACGTCTAGATGTACAGGGGGATCTACATCTGGGCCGTGCATCTGTCTCTCCCAGTAATTCTGTCCTTATCCCCACAGTAATCAAAGTTTGTGATATTGAGATCTCTATTGCCACCTTCCTGGATAGTGGTACAGTGGATAACTTTATGGACATTTCATTTTTTTTTAACTCTTTGGGTTTGGTCCCTGAATCCTTGCCTCAACTGGGTTCTATTGTTGGATTTGATGGCAATCTTGTATCCAAGGCTTCAGTCAACTCCCGTTCTCCTTCGATCTGACTCTCTATTGAAGCATTACACTCAGAAAACATAACATTTCTTTTGCTTCATTGTCCCCTGGCTCCTATTGTTTTGGGGTTACCATGGCTTCGAAATCATAATCTTGTGATCAACTGGCAATCTGGAGAGGTTCTTCAGTGCGGGTCCACCTGTTCATATTTTGTCCTTCCTATACGAATAGTTACTGTTTCCTCTTCTGCTATTCCTGCCCCATATTGTGATTTCTCCAAAGTCTTTTCTAAGAGGAAAGCTGACATGCTTGCGCCTCATCATCCATATGATTTTGCTATTTAATTGCAACCCGATGCCAAACTACATAAAGGCAGGCTATATGCTTTGTGCCTGCCAGAGAGTAAATCTATGCAGGAATATGTCCAATATGCCTTACAAAAGGGCTTCATTCATCCTTCTAAATCTCCAGTAGGTGCTGGATTTTTTTTTTGTGCAGAAAAAAGACTTGTCGCTGTGACCCTGTATCGACTACCAGGGATTAAATAAAATAACCATCAAAAATTCATACCCATTGCCTTTAATATCTGTTCTTTTTGACCAACTTCGTGAAACATCCATCTTTTCTAAAATAGATCTAAGAGGTGCCTACAATCTGATCCAGATTAAAGAAGGAGATGAGTGGAATACAGCCTTCAGTACTCATTCTGGCCACTATGAGTATCTGGTCATGCCATTTGGTGTCTCAAATGCTCATGCCGTCTTCCAGGATCTCATTAACAATGTTCTTAGAGAATTTCTTGGAGTTTTTGCCGTTGTTTACTTAGACGATATTCTCATCTATTTTAAGTCTCTGGTGCAACATCTCCAGCATGTCAGACAGATATTACTTCAGAAACTTCAGGAGAATAATTTGTATGTGAAACTAGAGAAGTACAAGTTTGAGGTGAAAGAGGTCTCCTTCTTGGGATATGTCATCTCCTCCCAGGGATTCTCCATGGACCTTGGTAAAGTCAAAGCTATCTTGGATTGGGTCCAGCCAACCACTCTTAATGCCATCCAATGCTTTCTCAGTTTCACAAACTATTATCATAGATTTATCAAGTCCTTTTTTTCCATTGTGGCACCTATTGTGGAACTGACTAAAAAAGGGGCTAACACAGCTAACTGGTCCATCAAGGCGGTACAGGCCTTTAGTTCTTTGAAATCAGCTTTCATCACTGCTCCTGTCTTTTGGCACCCAAATCCGGATCTTCTGTTTATTGTTGAGGTGGATGCTTCCGAAGTTGGTGTTGGCACCATTCTATCCCAAAAGGACCTCCGGGATAACAAATTTCATCCGTGCTCCTTTTCTCACGCAATTTTGCTGCTGCTGAGAGGAATTATGAATTAGGTAATAGGGAATTGTTAGCCATCAAGTGGACTTTTGAAGACTGGTGGAACTGGTGGGAAGGAGCTAGGCATCTGATCACTGTCTTAACTGACCATAAGAACGTGTATACTGAGACTGCAAAAAGAGTAAATGCTAAACAAGCATGTTGGGCACTGTTTTTTCTCATTTCAATTCCATTATTTATTTTCTACCCGGCTTCAGAAATCTCAAAGTGAATGCTCTTTCACAAAGCTTCCTACCCGTTCAACCTACTTCTGCTTCTGAAGAAACCATCATTCTGACTTCTCATATTCATTCTGCCTTGACTCATAATCTAGCCAATGCTCTCCATGCCTGTCAATCTTAAGCTCCTTCTGGAAAGCTGTCAGCGTTACTCTTCATTCCAGAGAAGTTTCGCAAAGCAGTTCTCACAGATTTTCATTCCTCTAAAGCCATTGGTCATCCAGGCATTTCCAAAACTGCTGAACTAATCTCCCGCTCAGAGTGGTGGCAATCATTATTTCAGGATGTTCATGAATTTGTTTTGGCCTGTGAAGTCTGTGCCCGTAATAAGTCTCCTCGCACTTCTCCTTCTGGCTTCCTCTTTCCCTCTCAACTCCCACTAAACCCTGGACTCATATTGCAATGGATTTTAATGTTGATCTACCTTCTTCTTCTCGGTGCTCAGTCATTTGGACTGTAGTAGACCATTTTAATAAAATGGCACAATTCGTTCCACTCTCCAAACTGCCTTCTACCAAAGAATTGTCTGTGTTATTCATTCAACATATTTTCCGGCTTTAAGGCCTCCCTGTGGACATTGTTTCAGACCAAGGTTCTCAATTTATTACCCGTTTTTGGAAAATCTTTTGTTCTTCTCTTGGCATCAGTCTTTGTCTTTCCTCCAGATATCATCCTCAATCCAACGGACAGATGGAGCGGGTCAATCCTGGAACAAGCATCAAGGTAAGAATACAAGTGTATCACCTGGTTCCCAGTCCTCAAACAGCCGTCTGTAAGACCTCCTGGGTATCGCTGCCTCTGGAACAAGCAGGAGACATCACCGCATCTCACGTCAGATGCCACTCCCAATGCGTTTCATTATTGACTTCGTCAGGGGGTCGTCATTGACTTCGTCACCCCCTGACGAAGTCAATAACGAAACGCGTTGGGCATGGCATCTGACGTGAGATGCAGTGATGTCTCCTGCTTGTTCCAGAGGCAGCGATACCCGGGAGGTCTTACAGATGGCTGTTTGAGGACTGGGAACCGGGTGATACAATACACTTGTATTCTTACCTTGAAGTACGTGAGCTTTGTTCTTAGTAAATATATTTTGATATTATTCTCATGACTGCGCTCTCCATTTCATTTTGCATCCCTAGAAATTGTGTTCCCTGTGGCGAGGGAATCTTGAAGATCTAGCTGCAATACACCTGGAAATATTATCTGGACAGGACATATTGGGACTTCATTGCGCTGAAGTATACTCCTTATACACCTTATATACTGTGTATATATATATATATATATATATATGTATATATATATATATATTGACAAGGTCACTGGCATCATAGTGGGGGCAGATATATTTGCCCTAGATTCCAAAACCTATGTGTTTTGAAACCTCAGGAACTTTTTGGGCTGTTTGCTTCACAGGAGGCTAATTGGGGCTTTCAGCTGTGTGGCTGTGTTTTATGGCTGTCGGGCTGGTCATTATGGAGACACACTACCTGGGGAATGGAGCTATGGTGTCTCTATGAGAGAGGGCATGCTGCTTGTAATCATGTGAACTATGCCTGGTAAAACTTCCTGTATTTATTAGTGAGATAGGACCATTCTGTGTTTAGTTAGTGCTGGAGGTGTTTATTTTGTTTTTGCTTTATAATAAAACTGGCTGAGGTCAGTTGTGCCAGACCAATGGACTTTGTGTGATATCTCAGCTGCTGCCCATTTCCATCTGCCCCAGGAGGTGGTACCGATTCCCCAGCCCCATTACATGTGGTGGAGAATGTGGGCACAGTGGTTCTTCGCATAAGTGAAGACAGCAGCACCTTTGAGAGCCCTGCAGAAAGCAGGTCTGTGTCTGCCTGGACTGAAATTAAATGTGGCACAGAGTAAAACTGCTGGTGCGATACTCTACAGAGGCCTTTTCACAGTGTGACTTGTGGGGAGCTGTGGTGCCTCACACACAGAAGCAAGTCCAGGTGGTGCTTTGTCTGCACAGTTGTGGAATCCAGTTCAGTTAGGGCCAGATCTTCCTTTTTGCTTGAATTCAGTACTGATACATGTCCTGGGTAAAAGTGGCTACAAAATTGCTGGAAAAACCTGACAACATGGAGAATATTGTCAAGGCCTTGCTACAAGTGACAGCAGTGCAGCAGGAAGCCATCAGGGTACAGCACGAAGCTACCAGGCAACATCAACTGGAGATTGAGGAGATACGGCGGCAACAGCACCAGGACTGTGAGATCTTAAAAGAGGTGGTGCAGCATCTTGCAGCAAGGCCTGGGAATTCTTTCCCAAACGTTCAAAACAGCTCCAGCTTCATAAGGGCAAGTCATTTCCTTCAAAAATTTACAGAGACTGATGATGTGGAGGAGTACTTAACTACGTTTGATAGGATTGCCGAGCGGGAGAGTTGGCCTACGGAACAGTGGGCTGGATTGCTGACACCCTTTCTTTCCGGTGAGCCTCAAAATCCATACTTTGACTTAAGCATGGCAGATGCTTTGGACTATGAAAAGCTAAAAGCAGAAATTCTGACTCGTCTGGGAGTTACATTGTCGGTCCGAGCCAGGGGCAGAAATATGGGAGACAATGGAGGCGCCTGCATTCAGGCTCCAGCACTGAAGGGGCACCTCCTTCATTGCCCACAATATATTCACCCCACTTAGGGCTGTAACTATGTACCCAGAGTGTACCGTCATGGCCGCCTACTACATGGCACCTCTTCCTGGCACCTGAGAAGCCACTATACACTAGTGGAGAGCTCCGTGTCAGACGATCAGCTGCCGCCTTCGTCTATCTATAGCCTGTCCATACTCATTGGTGTTGCTGCTCCTCAGCAGCTTATTTTGTCAGTGTGACATATCCAGCGTCTCCCTCACCCACATCTCTCTGTCTTATGGGGGGACACCAAATTATAACTTGCATCTGGGTTGAACTTACGCCACTGGTCTGAGCGCAATGTGTGCATTGCTGGGTATACTACATGGACAAACTTCCCGCTCACAAATGCATGACCTCATCCACCTGACCAAGAATTGGTTACAGCCAGAGACATTAACTGGGCCCCAGATGGTTGAAAGAGTTGAAATGGACCATTACTTGAGGTCCCTGCCCATGGCATTATGCAAGTGGGTGAACCATGGGGATCCTAAGACAGCTGACCAGATAGTGGAGATAGTTAAAAGGTATCTGGCAGTAAAGGAACTACTGGCTATACCGCAGCGGCCCCTAGATCCACGACAGCACACTTCGGTGAAACCTGGTAAGACTGTTCCATGGGAAAAGGGTCCTGGGTTGTTAAGAGAACTTAAAAGTGAAGAGACTGTGGGTGCTCGGTCCACAGGTGGGTCAGTGGGGCCAGAAAGGTCTCGCCTGCCTAAAAGACTTGACAGTTATGTGATTAAATGTTTTAGGTGTGGTATGCCAGGACATGTTGTTGCTAATTGCCCAGTTGTTCAAGAACCTATGCAATATGATGCTGTCTTTAAATGTTGCAGAAGGTCTTACTTTGCTAGTTTAGCCAGTACTGTTGCACCTTCGGCTGAGTCCAAAAAACAAATGTGTGAGATTGTTATAGGAAGTTTTACCAGGCATAGTTCACATGGTTAGCAGCAACATGTCCTCTCTCATAAAGAGGACATGCTGCTGCTAACCATGTAACTATGCCTGGTAAAACTTCCTGTATTTATTAGTGAGCTAGGACCATGCTGCGTTTAGTTAGTGCTGGATGGCAAGGTGTTTATTTTGTTATATTGTTTTTGCTTTATAAAAAAAACTGGCTGAGGTCAGTTGCACCAGATCAATGGACTTTGGCCCCCATTTACTAATGAGTTAAATCACCAAAACGAGTGATACATTTCACTGTGTATGATAAATGGTGCTCCAGCCAATCAGCTCCCAACTGTAATTTTTCTAACAGTTGACAGTTGGGAGCTGATTGGCTGGAGCACCATTTATCATACACAGTGAAATTTATCACTCGTTTTGGTGATAAAACTCATTAGTAAATGAGGCCCTTAGTGTAATATATCAGCTGCTTCGCATTGCCATCTACCCCAGGAGATGGTACCGATTCCCTGTCCCTGTTACAATATATATATATATATATATATATATACTGTGTGTGTATATATACAGTCAGGTCCATAAATATTGGGACATTGACAGAATTTTCACATTTTGGCCTCTATTCACCACCACAATGGTTTTGAAATGAAACAAACAAGATGTGCTTTAACTGCAGACTTTCAGATTTATTTTGAGGGTAATTACATCCAAATCAGGTGAATTGTGTAGGAATTACAACGGTTTCAATATCTGACTCCCACTTTTTAAGAGGCCAAAAGTAATGGTACTATCAACTCAAAAGCTATTTCATGGACAGGTATGGGCTATTCCCTCATTATTTCATTATCAATTAAGCAGATAAAAGGTCTGGAGTTGATTCTAGGTGTGACATTTGCATTTGGAATCAGTTGCTGTCAACTCTCAATATGACATTCAAAGAGCTGTCACTATCAGTGAAGCAAGCCATCATTAGGCTGAAAAATCAAAACAAACCCATCAGAGAGATAGCAAAAACATTAGGTGTGGCCAAATCAACTGTTTGGAACATTCTTAAAAAGAAAGAACGCACCGGAGAGCTCAGCAACACCAAAAGACCCGGAAGACCACGGAAAACAACTGTGGTGGATGACAAAAGAATTATTTCCCTGGTAAAGAAAAACCCCTTCACAACAGTTGGCCAAATCAAGAACACTCTCGAGGAGGTAGATGTATATGTGTCAAAGTCAACAATCAAGAGAAGACTTCACAAGAGTGAATATAGAGGGTTCACCACAAGATGCAAACCATTGGTGAGCCACAAAAACAGGAAGACCAGATTAAAGTTTGCCAAACAACATCTAAAAAACCCATTACAGTTCTGGAACAACATCCTATTGACTGATGAGACAAAGATCAACTTGTACCAGAGTGATGGGAAGAGAAGAGAAGGAAAGGAACTGCTCATGATCCAAAACATACCACCTCATCAGTGAAGCATGGTGGTGGTAGTGTCATGGCGTGGGCATGAACTGGTTCCCTTGTATTTATTGATGATGTGACTGCTGACAAAAGCAGCAGAATGAATTCTGAAGTGTTTCGGGCAATATTATATGTTCATATTCAGTCAAATGCTTCAGAACTCATTGGACGGCACTTCACAGTGCAGATGGACAATGACCCGAAGCATACTGCAAAAGCAACCAAAGAGTTTTTTAAGGCTAAAAAGTGGAATGTTATGCAATGGCCAAGTCAATCCCCTGACCTGAATCCGATTGAGCATGCATTTCACTTGATGAAGACAAATCTGAAGGGAAAATGCCCAAAGAACAAGCAGGAACTGAAGACATTTGCAGTAGAGGCCCGGCAGAGAATCACCAGGGATGAAACCCAGCATCTGGTGATGTCTATGCATTCCAAACTTAAGGCTGTAATTGCCTGCAAAGGATTTGCACCAAAGTATTAAAAAGTGAAAGTTAGATTTAGGATTGTTTAGTTTGTCCCATTACTTTTGGCCCCTTAAAAAGTGGGAGGCACATATAGAAACCGTTGTAATTCCTACACCGTTCACCTGATTTGGATGTAATTACCCTCAAATTAAATCTGAAACTCTGCAGTTAAAGCACATATTGTTTGTTTCATTTCGAAGCCATTCTGGTGGTGAATAGAGGCCAAAATATGAGAATTCTGTCAATGTCCCAATATTTATGCACCTGACTGTATATATCTGGCCAGAATATGTGTTATTGAATTGGTGAATAATGCAGGAGTTGGCACTGGTGGTGGTTAGTCCACAAGTGGTATGCTTAACCAGTTCTTAGATTTATTATATCAGTTTGAACAACAGTAGTAAATGACACAGGGAATATCACAGGTGTAAATGTGGTAGTTATAACAAATTTATTGTGGCAGGGTATCATTGGGCATTATAGTTTACTGGGAGTGATCAAGGTACTGGCACCAGCGGATGGTAGCATGGAGGTGGTATAGTGTACTTGCAGGTAATACACGGCATGGCTAGGCTCCAAAATGGTGAGAATATCCTGGCTCCGATCGTCCACGCAGCATACCAGGGAGTAAATACTAGAGATGTGTGGTTTGGTTCTCCAGAAATCCGAATTTCACAAATGCGGACGGATCCAACTCGCAGTTCTAATCTCCTGAGGAGATTCGATAAATCCAAGTTGCGGTACTGATCTTCCAGTGGTTCGGAATTTGGATTTTATATCTAAAATTTGGGTTTTGGATTGCAAAATATACATGATTTTAGCTGTTTTAAAAAACTTGTTGTTGTTTTTTTTTTAATTGCAGATCCAAAACCAAACCACTTGAGGGTGGTTTTGCAAATCCAAAACCAAAACACTAAGATGAATCCAGATCCAAAATCAGAACCAAAACACTGGGGTCAGCGCACATCTCTAGTAAATACTGATGGGGATGCTGCACATGTCAGAGGTCAGACCTCTCTAGCTGAGCTCCAGAAGGTCCTAGTGACTGTCGGCTCAGTCCTACCTCTCTGATGCTTTAGGGAGGCAGCGCAGGAGCTCATTTCTATCAACAAGTGATGCCAGAAGTGATTCAGACACATTGCCGAAAGGCTAACCAGTTAAACCACTGATATCTGTCAACAAATTGGACAGTGAGCCACTTGCACGACTCCCAGGCCAAGTCATAAAGACCTAAAAATTGGGGTGTAGCACCACAAATTAACATTCCTTATTGTCGCATATCATGGCAGTAAGGAATGCTTTTTCAGGGCTAGTGACCAGGATATAGGCTCCAGTAAGAGCTTACACTGTGGCTATCACTTCACTTCTGGGTTTAGACTCAGCCACACAACTGAGCATGCGTGGTATCCCGTAGCTCATGTGCACAGCAGAAAAGTTGCAAAGGTCATCGTGGTCAGCTCCAACCTGCTGGAGAGAGACTGCAAGCTCCTTTATTGGCTGATCTGCTCCATTAGGGTAAGTATGATAACCCCATCTGAAGAGCTAAACATTTTAGATCTTGTTAAATAGCCCTTAACTGCAATAGTCTGCTTTTGGGCAGGGGTGTATCTTCCTTGATGGCCCTTACCAGGGGCTCCGGCCAAGGGGGGGCGCTGTTTCAGCCTGACATTACTAGCATATGATCTCCTGTCTCCTCTGCTCTTAGCAGTGTCCCGCAGCCAGCTGCAGCAAAGATCCCTGGTGTCCTTCTGTCTCCTCTGCTCTTACTAGTGTTTTCCATTGAACGTTACTATGTATTAGCCTTCTTATATGAAACATTTAAAATTAGGGAAAGTAATTTTTTTTATTTTTATCCCTAATATATCTCTTCCCCCACAATACCCAACACATACCAATCACCACTCACTAATTTCAATATGTCAACTGTGCAGGAAAAGAGTGCAAGCACCACATCAATCACAAGGCTCTATTCGCAAGGTAATTTGCATATATGCAAATTATCTTGCCCACAATGCATCTTGTTTGTTATTGATGCCCTCTTTTCCTGTGTTGTTGACATATAGAAATTAATAAACAGTGCTTTGCATGTAGTAAGTGTTATAACTAAAAAAAAAATATATATATATATATATATATATATTATAAAAATATATATATATTGTCTCCCTATTTCTACAGGCATGTAAATTGAACTACACCCAGTGTAAGTATAATATATTTTTATTTTCCTTAGTTTGGGAAACTGGCTATGATCTTTATGGGTTGTGACTAACTCTGTGTTGGGAATAAGACATGATCCATATGGACTGTCTTCATTCTTATGTTGGAAAACATAAAAGATCTATTGGCCCAGTAAATTAAAGGTGGAGTTTAGGTATCAGTTGTTAAAAAGTGTAATGCAGTATAGATAGCCCAATTTGAATATATGTAATTTTTGTTACCCATAATGCATTTTGTTTGTTTTTGATTCAATGTTTTTAAGCTTTTCCTGTGTTTTTTTAGCATAAGTAAATTTATATATAGTGGTTTGCAATGGAGTGAATTCTATAAAAGATATATATATATATATATATTGAAAAAGAGAAATAAAAATTATACTCTCCCTATTTCTTCACATGTGTGAATTAAACTACCCCCAGTGTGTGTTTTTTTTTTAGTAGAAGCAGTCATTGGAGGGGGGGTGCCAGTCCCTTAGTTTGCCAGGGGCGCTCGGAACCCTAGATACACCCCTGCTTTTGGGACAGCGTTAGCTCTCTGTTTATAGCTTTGATAAATTAGTGTAAAACTTAGTTCTGCCTTAAAAACATGTTTTTAGCGCATAGTTGATGGTGGCCTAGTGCGCACGCGCGAGAGCCCCGGAGCGAGTGAGACCTTCACTCGCTCCGAAGCTCACAGCAAAACGGGGCGGCTGTCGATGTTGATCGACAGCTCACCCCATTTTTTAGGCGGGTAGGGGGAGTGGCTGAACAAACGGAGGCGTTCCCGAAGGAACACCTGCCATTTGTGGGCGGCCCTACTGACATCACTCGTGATGTCAGTAGTGTAATGCCATCTCTATTAGAGCTGGAAGTCAACTTGGCATTGCGAGTGCTCAGATCCTACCACAAGGGTTTCCTCGCAATGCCGATGGTCGCGATAGTAGTGACCATCGCCAGGCCGCTCGCACAAGCTGTGGGTGGTCACCCACAGCTGTGTGAGCGGCCTGGAGGCCAGAATTAAAAAAAATAGGCTCGTCCTGATTCAAAGCGAGCGCACGCAAATAGCGTGCGCCTCTGAATCAGGTCCATAGTCCCCATAATTGCACTGTGTGAAGAAAAAGCAAATGGTGGCTGGAGTATTTCTCTTTATATAATGTGTATACTGTTCATGCATAATATAAATGCAGATGCAGAATAATAAAGTGCTGTATGAATTCATTTGGAGAAGGATAATGCACTGCTAGGATACTGATGGGATAACTGTAAGCTAGGAAAGCTGATCTCTGTCATTCAAGGACATATTATGACAGTATACTGACAGAACATAAATTCTCTCATACCTGACAGCCTGATCTTGTTACCTACACAGCTGTCAAAGTCTCTTCAAAATTGATGTCACGGAAGTTGATAAGTGGCCTCTGACTGTCAAATCTTTTTTCCATTCTGTACTGAACATCAAAATACAGTATGTATCGTCTGTTGAGGTCTATGAAGAACAGCAGTGATTACAGCACATTAACTAGATGCATGGATACATTTGGAGCTATTAGAAACCATACAAGCAAATATACAGTATTTCACACCCTTGTGCTTATAGTAATTTATGTAATTATTTACATTCAAACCTGTGAAACCTGTAAAAGGGCTGCTGCAATTGTTCAGTTAATCTCTCTTGCTGTCTAGTAGAATAAAAAATATAACCCTCCAACTGAGAGAGGAATGCGCTCCATCTCTATCTCCTGTATTGCATTGAACGCGATCAGCTGCCTTTACCAGGATGGCTGCCAGGAAAGCTACTGAGTATGCTCGACCCCGCGCCATCTTGTATGTGTGTCTAGACAGTCCAAGCACTTTGCTATAAGACACCAATTAATCTGTGAGCTAGTGGAGAGTGGAGCTATTATTGTTACCTTTTGTAGCAAGTGAAACTAATCCTGTAGATTATTCACAGTCATTAACCATGTTCATAGGGAAAAGTATTTGACACGTTGATATGTTTCATTCATTTCTGCCTACTATTGAAAAGTAGTATCTGGGAGATTATAGAGGGTAGTAGAATGCGCAAAGCGTGGCGAACCGATGAGAGGGCATGTCATGTTCTGCCCAAAGGGCACGTCTAGCTTCAGGGTTTGGATTAAGGTCTGTGGGGACCCCTGGGCAACAAACATGTGGGGGCCCCTATTAAATGTGACAAACTGGGGGTATGCGCAGTGGGGACCCCAGTAGTTTCAGTGCCCACAGTAGTAGTGCCCTGTATGCAGAGCCCACAGTAGTAGCGCCCTTTATGCAGTGCCCCCAGGAGTGGTGCCCCTTATGCTTTGCCCCCTATGCAATACTCCCATTAGTAGTGCCCCCAGTAGTCATGCCCCCTGTAGTTATGCCCCCTGTAGTAATGCCCCCTGTGGTTGTGTCCCCAATAGTAATGCCCCCTGTATAACTACCCCCAGTAGTAATACCCCTGTAGTTGTACCCCCAGTAATAATGCTCCCCAGTAGTCATGCCCCCTGTGTGTGCCCACTAGTAATGCCCAAGTAGTAATGCCCCCTGCATAAATGCCCTCAGTAATAATACCCCTGTAGTTGTGCCCCCAGTAGTCATGCCCCCTGTGGTAGTGGCCCCTGTAGTAGTACCCCAGTAGTAATGCCCCACCTTCAAGTAGTAAAGCCCCCAAGAGTAGAGCCCCCAATATTAATGCCCCCTGAGTAATGCCCCCAGAAGTGGTGCCCCAATAGTAATGCCCCCCCAAGAGTAATGCCCCAGTAGTTATGCCCCCCACCCCGATTAATGCCCCCAGTAGTAATCCCCCCGAGGAATGCCCCCAGTAGTAATCTCCCCCCGAGTAATGTCCCCAGTAGTAGTCCTCCCCCTGAATAATGCCCCCCGAGTAATGCCCCCTGTAGTAACTCCCCTCCCCCGAGTAATGCTCCCAGTAGAAAAGCCAATTGCATTTAAAAAAAAAAAAAGCTATTACTTACCTTAAGTCCCGCTCCCGCTGCCATCCACGTCCATTCCGCCCGGCTGCTCCTCTGCACTATGGGAGAGACGTTATGACGTATCTCCCATAGTGCACTGCGTGAGGAGGAAGCCGGAGCTCACAAATGAGTTCCAGTCTCTGGCTCCTGCTGACACTGCGGGGAGGGAGCCGGGCGCCCGCTGGTTACAATCAGCGGGCGTCTGGCAAATAATGCCTCCCTGCGGCGCCGGGGTTAGGTTGGCTGGAGGAAGCGGAACTGGTTCCGTCTCCTCCGGTTCACATTAACCCCGATGGGTGTGGGGGCCCTTCAAGTGTGGGGGCCCAGGGATGATCACCCCTGTCGCCCCCCCTTAATCCGGCCCTGTCTTGTTTCACCTATGGCAGTGTCTATGCTTAAATGCTTGTGGCAAGATATTTCTATATAACATTAGTAACAATATATTTTGGGAAATTGTGCCTAATATTGCTGCCTGCAATATTGGATTGCTGGCATTTGCTGTGATATTCCTTTTCTTCTCACTCAGCATAATATACATGATAAATGTGATGCCTATGCAATAAATTCAAATTTTTTGGGTATATTAGATGTTACTTCATTGTGAACACTGGATTGCCTGCAATTTGTATTACGGACACCAGATAATTAAATTATCCGTATCTCTAATTAAACACCACTTACTCCAAACCATGGAATAGATTATCTGTAATAATACAGTATACTTATTGGTCACATGAGCAACTTAGAGGAATTGTGTTTGGGATTATGATATTATTTATTTACACATGCTACTTTTAGTCTTCTACAAATGTCTGTATTAACCAGCTACATAAAATATACTTTTAGATCACGCTTATCAAGGTAGCCATTATTTTGATCTTCTATTTTACATATATATTGTTCAACTGCTTTTGAACCTACTGTATATTTTGTCTAAGTACTGTTGGTTTACTACATATGATAAGAAATTACAGACTCACTTTAATGATCATCTCTTGGCAAAAAAAACCCTGATTTTAAAATATTTTGTTGTGTTGTCCTTATTATGTGTTCATAGTGAGGAACTTCTCTGTTCACTCACATTTGGGAATAGCATTTTACCCTGTAGTTTAACTAACTAAAGATTACTAATTGTTACCATCAGCCACAGCTCACATTAGCAGCAGTAGATGCTGATATAAGAAGACAGTTATCACACAGGGGTCATGCAGGCTGTGTTCTCTCCTGCTAGGGGACCAACAAGATGTTGCTGAGCATCAACAGCAGTCATTGGGCCTGATTCAGACCCACTCGCAAGTGGGTCGATGTTATACACTGAGCATGCGCACGACGGAGGGAGCTCCGTCGTGCGCATGCGCCAGACGCGACGAGCGAAGGAAAGTCCTTCGCTCGTTGTGTCCGATCAAAGGGGGCATGCTGTCAATGTTGATTGACAGCACGCCCCCTTTGGTGGGCGTGCCGGGGGCGTGCCTCCCTGACGGGGCTGTTCCCACGGGAACGCCTCCCGTCAGAAGCCGGCCCACTGACATCACTAGTGATGTCAGTGGGAGTGATTTTGGCTCTGATAGAGCCAAAATCACTCCGGAGCTTGCGGTTGAAAACCTCAACCGCAGGCTCCGGCTCGCAATTTCGATGGTCGCGATGGTCTCCACCATCGCGGCCATCAAAAAGCACGCTCGTATAGCCTGTGGGTGGTGACCCACAGCTATACGAGCGTCCAGGAGGACGCTCCATGAAAATGGAGCCCGGCCCTCATTCAGAGCGTGCGCTCTGCTCAGAGCGTACGGCTCTGAATGAGGGCCATAGTTACTTCAGCAAAAACACTGTCCTTGCCCAGAAAGTCCTTGATGGTCCCCCAGCAGGCTGAGTTGAGCTGCAGTGAAAAAATAATCCAAAGAAACCGGGGGTTTTGATTCATTATCCAGGACAGTGGGAGACTAGAAAGTGAAACTGGAGTCTCCAGCAGGATGTGGTCTTAGGTAACTTTGTTTCATTGCTCATTTCTTTAACGCATAACCCCTGATTTGGTTACAAGAAATTTACATAAAAATAAAATATATTTTGTGTAACCAAAGACAGCCTATACCTTTCCAAGATGGCTGCCAAGACAGCTACTGAGCATGCACTCCCCCATGTAATCTTTTATATGTGTGTGAGAGAGTACTGCACAGATGTGCAGCACCTGTTCCCCATGGCGTGAGTACCACTAACATCACCGCTGTTATAGCCACTCTCTGCTCACATAAACTGCTTGCTCTTTGTGTTACTGTTGTTACCTTTTACATCGCTGTTGTACCTGTTGTGCTGTTATCTTCAATAAACCTGCAAACCTACTTAAGGACAAGCTTTCTGGACTAATCTCCTTTTCACATTCCACATGTGCACTTATTATGACCACTATCCAGTCCAGCATTTGCATCAGCATACAGCATACACTGTGCAGCTGCAGCCAGCATGAACTGCATGAAGCTGAGAGGTTCAGAGAATTATGCAACATGGAAGTTCATGGAAATGCAGCTCAAACATGAGAAACTGTTGAAGGTTTCCACTAACTCAGATGACAATCCTAATCCTAATGAAGTAGATAGAGCCATGGGCATCATAGGTTTAATGTGGAGCAACACGTTTACTCAATAATTCATGGAAAAGTGTCAGCATATGACATAAGGATAGCCCTGCAGACAATGTATAAAGATGATGGTTTCATGAGAAGAATACTGTACATTTGAGGCATGCACTGTATGGTACCAAATTAAGTGAATGCAGAGACATGAATGACTGTTTTGATAAGATGATGTCCATTTCTCAGCAGCTAACGTCTGTAGGAATGCAAGTCGATGACAAGGAAGTCGCAATGGCGATGCTAGAGAACCTAGTGTCTGAATATGATTTCCCAGTAGAAGCTTTAGAATGTAACACGACTATGCAATCATCATAAATTGTGAATACTAAACTGTTGCAGTTCAAGTTGAAGCAAGTGCTGAGTATACTACATTACACACAAGGAACGTCATGCTCAATAGGCCCAAGTACAGATACTTTATGTGTCACAAAGTTGGACACAAGGTCTCAGAATGCAAACTGAAAGATGTGAATGCCACACAGCAAAAGAAGTGTGACAAAAAGAATGAGTCAGCCCTAAGTGTCACAGACAGTTGCAGAAGAGACTTGTTGGTACATAGACTCGGGAGCTACAAGGCACTTCAGTTGTAACCAAGACTGGTTTACATCACTAACCACGTGTGATCCTATACAGATCAGAAGAATTGGAGGCAAGGTCCTTACAGACATGATAGTTAGGACAATCACAGTTAACCTAATAATAAGAGGCAACACCATAGTCACAGATATTCAAGCTGTGTTATTTGTATCATATGTGGGGTCAAACCTCAGTTCCATAAGTGTCCTAGAGCAGAAATGATTGAAATGTCAAGTTCGCAGAGGGCAAATTCAAGAGAAACTGTAATAGTGACAACAACCCACTGGTAGGAACTGTACGCCCTAGGCACAGAAGAGTGTTGTGCGATGCTGGCATCTGATTCAATAAATCTATGGAACTCTGGGCCTGATTCAGACCCGGTCGCTAGTGCTGAGTGCTCGCAACTGGGTCAATGGTGGCCCACAGCGCATGCGCATGACGGAGCCGAAATCTCTCTGGGCCATGAGAACCTACCACAAGGGTCTCATCACAAGCCCGATGGTTGCGATGGTCTTGACCATTGCGACCATCATCATGGCCGCTCACTATAGCTGTGGGTGGCAACCCGCAGCTATGCGAGTGGCCAGGGGGCCGCTCCATAAAAAAAAAAAAGACGCCCTGATTCAGAGAGAGTGCTCTTTCAGAGTGTCCGGCTCTGAATCAGGGCCACTGGCACAGGTGGTTAGGCCACCTGGGGTATAATAATATCCAAAAACTCCTTGATGGAATAGTGACAGGAGTAGCCATAAATGAAACAGATAGACCAACATGCAAAAGCTGTATAATGGGAAGCAGACCCATTGTTCCAAAACCAGCAATTACAAATTATGGAAACTAGTAGCTCGAGTATCATAATAGGAACTGATATTAGTATGTGCTAATTTCTCAATCCTCCCCATTGGGTTGTCCCCGAGCAAAGTGACTAGCAGCCGTGTATGCATGCTGCTAACCCTATGGGCGCTATGGCCCAGATTTGTCAACGAGTGATATTCTTGTTACTAAACTTAAATGGTGCTCCAACCAATCAGCTCATAACTTCCATTTTTTAAACACATGACAAAAGCTGATTGGTTGGAGCACCATTTAAGATTATAAACAAGTGATAACAAGAATATCACTCGTTGATAAATCTGTATACATTTAGGTCACCATATGGGCAGATATTAAAGGTCAATGCTGGCATGTTAGCATTGTGAGCTGTTTTTCAGAGTTGCTGGAGTGTTTCGGGGCCCACTACAGGTCCTGCTGATAGGGGAGCCAGAGAGACAGTCACTGCTTGAGGGATTCCGGTGGGAGATGTTCTCCACTGAGCTGGCAGACAGAGCAGACCTACACTAACTTTTTAGAACTTTTCAAAATGATTGAGGGTGTCGCCCAAATGACTGAAAATGGCATGCATAGTCTCATGGCATATTTATAAAACACCCTAAGCTCTATAATAATGTAGAAACAAGTTTCCATGTTCTTCTCAAAGTGAGTATCATATGTATGTATGAATGGGTCAATGCAGAAGATATTGCCAATATCTCCTGTACTAATGCTGGCATCATAGTATCATGTATCAAGTTGTGAAAGTTGGAAGTTTTCAGAGCTTGACTGCCTGAACTAATGACATCTTTGGATGGCATTAACCTGCTCCTGCCAATTGAAGAGGTCTGGAGTGTGAAGGGGGATCCATTTGGCTTCCTCCAGCCCTCACAGTGGGCATGCGCAAGCACATAACACTATATGAAAAACACTGACTACTTCTTCCCAGCAACAGTGCTTTCCCTTCTGCAAGTGCTTTCCCTTCTGCAGTTGTACCATATATAGCATCAGAAAGTAAATAACGTGCATTACTACACTCTGCAATATGAAATCATAATTAACAGCACTTTCTCTCACACTTTGATAATTAGATTCCTTAGCATATTATTAGGAAACAATGTTATGTATTGCACAGCAGAAGAAAAAAATACTGAAGTTTACCTTCCTTCTACAGTGCGTACTAGCAGCTGGTGTGATATATTTAGACATTCTTAAAAGCCTTGTCCTTAAACAACCTTAGCAAAGACAAACAAGGATTGAATAAAACCCTGCTCAGGAAAGATTAATTAACCTTGTAATCTTTCAGCCTGTGATGACAATTTTACACTTACCTAAAAGCATACCTCCAGATTATTTCAAAGAGTGACTGAGAGTGAAACATTGTTAGGTTCAGTTTTTCTTTTATTTACACTAAGACATGGCAGGCTGAGTGGCAGAGCTGGTTTGGTCTCTGAGGCCATTAGGAGTGTGTAAGTGATAAGGATAGCTGGGCAACTCCAGGTTTAGTTCTCAATGCCTTATCAACAGCTCATCATAGGATGGTCAGTTCATTTCTTGGTGAATGTGAACTGGGGACAGGAGTCTACTTTAATGAAGAATTGTGGTTTATTTCATTCTTTGAAATAGATTGCTACATACTTGTGGATTATTTAGCAAAGTTTAACAGACAAATTGAGCAAATGCTATATTATTTTTCCTTTGCTATTGAGTTAAAAAAATATATAAGTGGCATATCTCTATAATACGGTGCACACCCTACATTCAGAACAGACCTCACTGGCACTGTACAGAGGGTCCCTCCCATGTGATGTGCCAGTGGTGCAGTCTTTCTTCAAAAAGAAAACATTGAGCAGTGATAGCCACCACCAACAGAATGTAAGGGGTGGTCACACCACATGGGCCCCATGAGTGTTATTATATCTCTGAAAACCATCAACAACATTTTGTTTAATAGATTAGCAAAGTAAATCCAGAACATTTTTGCGCTCTATCCCAATACGTTCAACAAACTCCAGAATTTCAGTGAGTCTTCTTGGACACTGAGGGGTATATTTACTAAAGGTAGATTTTAATAAATTTTTATCCATTTAAAATTGATCAACATAGCTCAACATCGATGTTGTGTTTCTGGGGTTAATTCACAAGTTTACTAATATTTAAAAAAAAAAATCAAAAATTGTCTGTTAGTAAATGTGTAGCCCCAGAAACACATGAATGTTAATCGATTATAATCAATTTTTATCAAAATTAAATAACTCAATAATCGTTTAAAATCGACCTTTAGTAAACATAGGCCACCCTCTTGGATCCCGCCTCACGGCAAACAGTTTGATTGTGCAAACTGTGTTATAACATGGCCCTGTCCCGCCATGCATGATGATGTGAAATGCAGTATCACACACCCCACATTTGTCTCTGGGATCTTCATTGTATGACACATAAAATACACCATTAGTATGTCTCTATTGTATAACTTTGCAATCACATGTATGCTGCATTGTAAAAACTGCAGGCATGCATTTCAATGTATTGAATTATAGCCATGCAGCAGTCATGTTAATCCAGGCACATTTCAAAAACACATTCTGCAAATATTCTAACAATTTGTTTACACGATAGCTTCATGTATGTACAGTAAAAGGTAAAGGCATGTACCATGCATGTGTATTCATTGCAGTGACACTATCTAAAGGACATTTAATGTTCATAGGGTTGATGATAGGGTTGTGTGTTTGTAAACTGTGTAGGGCAGATCGCTACTCACTCCAGTCTGCCCCACACTTGGGGCTCAGGGGACACTAGCGGGGGTGCAGCGGTGGCTATGGGCCCCCACACCACAAAGCACTGGCTGTACCACCGCTAGTTCCCCCTTGAGCCGGTACCCAGCTCTGCCTCCTCCCCATGCAGGACTATCAGCGGTGCCAGCTATGCGTAGAGGGGTAGGGGTGCTATCAGCAACAGGCCCTTGGAATCCTGGGGCCCTTCGGCAACTGCCCATTTAGCCTATAGGTAGAGACGGCCCTGAAAGGTCTTCCAGAACACTGGACGATGTCACTTTCATTGAACTACTTTTTCCTTGTCTGAAATCTGGGAATGCAACAGTTTCATTGCTTGAGTGGCAAGTGTAGGAAGATAACAAGAATGCAGGTAACCATCTGTCAATTAGTTGAGATTGGGGGGTGGGGTGGAGGGTTCTAGGTTATATAGATTATGGTAAAAATATTGAAGTTCCTCAACAATTAAATCCAAATGATAAAGTGGCTCCTAGCCAAAAGGGAGTCTGCCATAATGGATATCTCACAGTAATGGTGCTGGTTCCATATAAGAGTCTTAGCAGCCTTCTTTAATAAGACCGCATTGATGAAGCCCCAGAATGACAAGAGCTCTTTGAAATTGGCAGAGAGTAAGGACCCCAGATTGTGAGCAGTAGGAATTGAGGCTAAAAACACCAGACTAATTCCCACTCCTCTTCCTGTGCAGAAGCCACAATGCTGATACTGTAAGCTTTCCTCTCATGAAGGCCTTATGGGCCTCTCATACAACAGATGGAGACATGATTGAGGATTTGTATGGCTGAGAAGAAGAAATACATCCTTAATTCTTCATTACATTTACAGAGTTGCCAAACATCTCTAATTACCAGTACCAAACTTTAATGATTTATTTCTTAATTTTAATATTAGTCAATCAAGCAATACAATTCTACTGTATATTAGGCATCATACTTCTTATATAAAAAGGTTCTCGGGGATTTTTAAGTAGTATGATATGAAAACACAGATTGTCACACATCAGGGTCTTAGACCCACTTACCTGGTCTGGAGGTGTCACCTCGTGGCCATTTGTACCTATCCTGGCTGCCTTGGCACTCCTGAAACCTGTGTCACTATCTACAAACAACAGTCCCTGCTTTTCTACTTCATAGGCGCAGCTATCTTGGATTGCATAACATGATCCATTCTGACAAACCAGTCTGCAGCAATTCCAGTCACATGATTCAGCCATCCTATTGGTGCACAGGGCACCATACTTCATTCAGGAACTGGTGTTTGCACATTGCCAGAACAACTCTCTTCCTACAGTGAATGGTCTCCTGGCTCAGAACCTGCCTGCAGTATTCCAGTCAGCATTCCAAGTGCCTCTGAACCTGTCTGCAGTATTCCACTCAGCATTGAAGTGTCCCTGAAACTGTCAGCAGTGTATCCTGTCAGCATTTCTCCAGTGCCTTCTATTCTGTCTACAGCATCTGCAAGTCAGCATCAACAGGTGCCTCAGACTCTGTTCACAGCTTCTTCTACACAGCATTGGCCATCATTTGCTACTGTCCCTGGCTCCAGTAAGTGTATCATCTGGTGCAATCCGCTGTGCTTCTGGCACTACAGCCCCATGGAGGATTCCAGTGTTTTGCAGCTGGTGCCAATTCTGAGTTTCCTGTAGCTCGTTCCAGCTCTTAGTTCCCTGTAGCCAGTTCCAGGGCTGTATGCCTGTTCTCAGGCCTCAGTACTGAGTGTCCTGTGACCGGTTCCAGTCCTAAGTTTGCTGCTGCAAATTCTAGTCCTGAGTTCTCAGTTCAATCTCAAGTTCTCAGTTTTGTGTCTCAGGCATCCAGCACCCACATGAGCTGTGCCACTCTCCAGTGTAGGCCCAGATGAGCAGAAGCCTGCTCAAGGCCCCTACCTTCAACTTCATGTATACTAAGTTAAGCCCAAGGGTCCTGATCTGGATCTGCAAAACCCAAAATGCATGACACAAATATTCTGTTGGACACATCTAAAATTTTGGGAATTATGCCAAAAATTGCACTCCATTAGATTGTCACTATAGATAGTGCTAACTAAATAAGATGTAAATGTACCAAGTGTGCACAGAACAGTAGTGAATATGAAAATTAAAATAACCTAGAGCTGCTGAAACTGGATGTAAATGCTCATCAGTTTGTCACATCAATACACAACTTTGACAATTCACCACAAATTTATCGAATTTTAGGTTGGCAAATTTCAGCATAAAAATGATTTACTCATCTTTATTAAGGTAATATTCAAAATGCACAAATATATTGTTAATAGTTCTATGGAAGACTTGATGTGCATAGTAGTGCTGCTGTAAGGTCCACAAAAATAGTTTTTTTTGTGTGATGTGTTTAGATGCACCTGCTCAATAGCAAAGCGCCCCTGAACACTTTTTTAAAATGTTGGCAGCTACAGGATGTATATGTTACTTTTACAATAACTGAGAAGCTGTACTTAATTTGGCAGTTCAAATATGTTTCCTTATGACAAGCATATATATTATGCTAGGTCTTAAACTAGTCAATAACACCGTATAATCTCTATCTTATACAGTATACTGTTGCCATTTCTTTGACAAACTTGACAAATTTTACCCCAGCAGTTGATTAATGATGGACTTATCTAGAAAAATCTGCTTGGATGAAGCCATGATTTAGGGAAAGCACTTACTCTGTAGGAGTGTAAAATGATTCTATATTCAGGGAGATGTGGAAACAATGTTATCAGTGTATATACATGTTCAAAATACTGCCATTGAAATAGTGAGATCACAATGAGAGATTTATGGTGCCCTCAATAGGTCAGCTCTTCCAAACTGTCCAGAAGTTTATCTAAATACACAAGTCATATACAGATTACTATTTCATCCATCATTCCAATGTTAGTTCTCCAGGGTCAGAGAAGGATGAGAGGGGGCAGGAGGCGAGGATCTAGGTTAATTCACTATTCCTTCTTCTGAAATAAACACAAGTCAATGTTGTATTACTCTTTTGTCTGTATTGTCATAATCATGTACTGAATCATAGTGTTGAAAAATGTATTTTACGTACTGTTTGCAATATACAGTGATTGTTCAATTTAAAATGCTCCATTTAACATGAAGCAATAACATCATTAGCTTTTAATCTGCTTTCATAGTATTTCTCAATCCTCTTGAGCTGAGTTATATAATAGACGGCATGTCCCAATTTAGCTCAGGTGAGAATGGCTCATTGTCTCTTGGCTCTAAGAAGATAATGATCTTTATCAAAACCATATTAGGTTTCATAATTAAATGATGTCTTTCAAGTCAAGTCAGTATGAGGACTCTGAACATACAGAGATGACAGAACAAATGCTTTGTAAATAATTAAACAAACTGCTTGTAGCTTGGTAAGGGTAGAAAATAAACTATTTGATATCAGTGGAGGTTGTGAAGCTGGGGCTGCAGCACAGTCCAAAACCTAATGAGGGAAGAAACACCAATCACACGCCCAAACCTCGCCGGTCGGGAGTCAGCGGGAAGCCACCGGGGACCAGCTGGATGCAGCACAAGACAGCAGCAACAGATCAGCCCGACCCCTAGACTCCGATGCCAACCGGCCTCCATTGGCTAGCTAACTATTTGCCCACTTCCAGTAACGAAGGGCAGTATGTAATCCCCACCTACAAGTATCACATACTGTTGACTTATCTTTCCCTGGACCAGAATCACAGCACAACACACTTGTGGTTGACATTTTCTTTATCCTCACACTCTTTGGTCTCACATACATCAAACCTGGAAACTTACAGATTCTTGTGACATTCTTTTCAAATCCTCGAATCATGACACTGACAATACTCTACCATAGGTGTGGAAATGTCAGCAACCTCTTCTATGTCACACATCCTACTAAGCAAAGAATGCCTTAAGGGGAGTTATAGTAAATGTTTTAATTTTTCTCTTTAGCCTCAATTAAACTTATTCAAGGGATTAAAGGGACATCAATACTTTACAGCATATGGTGTTCCACCATATTTTGTTTTACATTGGGAGAAATGTTCCTTGAAACATGCTTCTCTAATGACGTGGAAGGTGCAAAATGATCCCCATGTAAGATGAGGTGGCTACTTTGCACTAGCAGTGAAAGCCCCATCTTCACCCAACTCGTCATATAGGTTAGTGCAGACTAAAGCTGCCAACATGATTGAGAAATTCATGCACTTACTAGATAAGCAAAAGAAATGAACAGCTTTAGTGAAATAGCTTTATTTAAATTGAGCAAATCATTTACTTTCTACAAATTAATTCATACATTCCCAAAATTGCTAATTTTTTATGAATTAATTAGGTTAATAATATTTGTTATATAATTTATGGAACAATAATTTAGTAAATATTACACCTAGGGGGTGTATAGCACCACCCTGTAGGTGTGTCCGGCAGACACCTGTAGCATTATCTGCCCATCCCTGTAGCAATTTTCCATCACTCCTGTAGCCAATGATCCCTGTTGTAGCAGTACCCCCTTCACCCCATTGGCCATAAATCTCTAGAATTATCCTCCATACTCCAAAAGCAATAGATACCCCTATAGTATTATCCCCCACCCCTCCCCCTATCATAGATGCAATGTGCAGCAGAGCATGTCTCAGTGGGATAGAAAAAGGAAGAGGAATTGAACTCTGTTGGTGAGTACTCTTAGGATTGAATAAATTACGTAATTAAAGCATAACTTTTAATACATTATCATTAAAATAGTTGTCTCTTGGCACCAAGCAAGCATTTATACATACTTAGAAAATATTTAAAGCATCATACTCAAAATTACCGTCCCTAACGAGACCCTAGGCAAGTCTGTAAGAAAAAAGTATTTTCCTAGGTCCTGCAGGCATATAGTGCCCACTATAGGCTGTTCTATTTTAAAAGAACTGTATGTATATGACCCTTTTTTATGAATATTGTGGCTATTGAATATTCAGATGACGCAACCAAATGTGATGTAACTGAAACTATTTTATCAATCATATGCCAGTAAAGAGGGGTTGTGACTCTGAATTTCTTAAAATACTTTTTTACCCTAGGGTGCCACGGCACACAGTTTGGGAACCACTGTCTAGACGATTAAATTGAGCAATTGAACTATAATGATATCAGTATCATTCGATCGTTCGATAACAGTTTGATAATCGTTCGATAATCGTTTGATAATTGTTTGAAAATCGTTTGCAGATTGCTTAAAAAATTGGTCTTTTAGACATCTATCATTGTGCAAACATGCTGGTCAACCTGACGATATCGGAGGCGTTCCCATGCGAACGCCTGCCGTTTGTGGGCGGCCCCACTGACATCACCAGTGATGTCAGTGAGAGAGCTTCCAGCTCTATTTGAGCCAGAAGCTATCCGGGGCTTGTGGCCACGAGACCCTACCACAAGAGTCTCGTCGCAAGCCCGATGGTCGCGATGGTCTTGACCATCGCGACCATCATCATGGCCACTAGCAATAGCTGTGGTTGGTAACCCACAGCAATGCGAGTGGCCAAGAGGCCGCAACTAAAAAAACATGCGCCTGCCCTGATTCAGAGCGAGAGCTCGCTTTTTGCGAGCGCCTCTGAATCAGGCCCAAAGTTCTTTTCCTATTCCTTTTTCTATACTACAGTCTCCAACTCTAGTGAGCACCACCACTACCTATCAATTGTCTAGGTATAGCACTATGGGTTGGGAACAGTGGTTTTTTACTTTACATACCAGTTGATTATTGCCTGTGCAACGATTTTCCCTCTCCCCCATTCCTACTATTCACTCCATGTCTCAGTGGGGAGAGATAGATCAGTCCCCATGTTGAGCTCTGCACTCGGATGGGCTCATGATTACACAGTGCTGTGGGGAACTTCAAGTTACAGTGGAAGTTATTTTTTTAGGTGCAAAATGTCCAAGGTGTAGCAGAAAAAACTATTTGAGGGTGTACTTGGATTTCTGCCACATTTGCTGCAGTAACCAGTTATATCAATTATGTAGACAATAGGTTCTGTACTGAATCATGGGCCTGATTCAGACCCGCTCGTAAGCGGCAGCTCGTTCGCTCCGCGCGATGTTTGGCCAACTGCGCATGCGTACGGATCGTTATACGCATGCACGAACCAGTCAGTGCGGTCGAAATTCATGTGCTCGCAAAATAGCGAATGCCTGCTAATTTGAGTGACAGAATGAGGCGTATGTGGGTGGTAACAGGGGAAGATGCTTGAAAACGGGGAGTGGAAATCAGAACGCAGGCGTGCTTAAAGGTCAAAACGGGCGTTTTAAGGGTGTGCATAATTAAAACAGCAGCGTCATTGACCACGTCACTGGGTTATTTTATAGCCAGAACTGCTCGCAAAATTGTGGTAGCAAAAACCGACCACAAGAATAGCGAGCAGTTCATACCCTGTTCGATGTACTCGATTAATCTAATAAATAGCGGACATGACGTAGGATGCGAGCGGCCAGGGGACGTAGATTCCCAAAAAACGACCGCAAGTTTTGTTCGCTCGTTCAGACCTAGAGCCGTGAACAGACCGCAAACAGCGAACGGTTCATTTGAATAGCCACCCCTATTTTCAGGACGAGCGAGCGCTAATTGCGTCCGGCTCTGAATGAGGGCCCATATGTGTACTGTGAGCATGTTCCCTGATAATGGAGGATATGTATTATAGCAGCATGGATTGTGTTACTGTAACTCTTCCTGCTTTGCCTCTTTACCAAGGAGAAGAAGGTAGCAGTACCAACAAGATGTATTAACCTCTCATTTGCCAGAGTGGGCAAGTGAAATCCCTGCCAGAGCCCAGCCTAGTGCTGATGCCCTGTGTCTCACATCCTGGGTGGCTCCGCAGGGCATGCGTGAGATCTCGCAAGCATCGCAACCCGGGGCCCGGCAGCTGCCGCAGCCAGGGACAGTGCTTTCCCTGCTGTGGTGATAGGGCAACGACAGCTGCAGCTGTCGAAATCAAATGCTGCAGCTGTTGAAATCGAATGCTGCAGCTGACTGTTCATACATTGTCTGGTACATCTTTTAGATAGCAGTGACAACGATGGAGGCGCATAGCTCGCCCATCATCTTAAACACAACCCCCATAATACATGGGGGAGACGCTGATACCACTAAACCCCATAATGCTGAATCTTCCCCAATAATCATTAGAAAAGTAGCATTTCTTGTTCAAATCAATAGTAGCTCATGAACATGGTATTACACATTGCTGAGAGGTAGTGAGGCTACATTACACTCTGATGGAATAAACACAGAAGTATATCTATGTAGACTGTAAAATTTACTGTGCTTGAGGCTCTGATCACATTTAAAAACACACACTCTGGTTACAAGCATTCCAACAATTTGTTAAACAATCCAGGCGGATTCACTAATCTTGTACATGAATCAGCTTGGTTCTTTTCAAACGTCTCTCAGTCACAGTGCACGGGGCTCACTCCTTATTCTGGACACATGAAGACTAGGCTGGGCGATCTACAGTATGGATTCATTAACTAAAGTGAGAAATCCAATATCTCTGGCTTCTTCCTATCTACTAAAGCTCAACAGCCAGTTCTAGTTATTACTGGCAATAACTTCTGCAGCATCTATAGCTTTGCATGGGGAAATCTATTTAAGAAGGAAAGTGGTAGTACTTTCAGGAAAAGAGAGTAATCAAAGCAGCAGAGAGGTCGAGGAGGATGAGTATAGAGAAATTAACTTTATAATTTTACTGTAAACGGATTATTATTCAGACTCAGTGGAATGTTGGGTGTGGAATATTAATGGCAGAAAGTTAAGAATGGAGTGAGAAGAGAGAAAATCAAATAAATGGTTACACAAATTGCAGAAGTAGTTTGGAGGCAAAGGGGAGGAGAGGAATAGAGTGGTAGCTGGAGAGAGAGGCAGAGTCCAGAGATGTTTTCTTTAGAACTGGTGATTTGAGTATGTGCTTAAAGGTGGATAGAAATGTGCCATTGGTGAGAGACAGGTTGAGAGGTGAGCCAGAGGTTGAAAGTCAGTGAGGGAGAGAAAGTGGAGAAGGTGGGAGGGAGTAGGTTCGAGGGAGCAGTTTGTAGGGTGAGTTAATGAGATAAGTGCACAGACTTTGAGCCTGATTCATTATGGATCACAACTGCAACAGCGTACGCAGTTGGGCATTTTCTGGGGACACTGCGATCGTACTGCGATCACACAGAGCACGGTAAGCCATCGCAGAGTGAGTGAGTAGTCAGCATTTGGGGATGGTGACAGGGGGTGGTTGGAGACACGCAGGTGTGCCTGTCCATTTTAACGCCGTTACATGGGCGTACCTAAATTAGCCACTGCGACGGCATACGCAGCTTGAGTACTTACTGCGTGCAATGAGGTTAGCAATTTCTAAGTAAGTTTAGGGCTGCTGTAATTGTGCGAGAGGGGCCGATGGCACTCGATGTTTCCGATGTATACGCAGGACTGCAAGGTATTACGGATGTGAGATAGCGGTAGTGGTAGGCAGTGGGCGTTTCTCATCGTGACCATCGGGCTTGCGACAAAACCCTTGCGGTAGGGTCTCGCTGCCGCAAGCCCTGGAGTGCTTTTGGCTCTATCAGAGCCAAAAGCACTCCCATTGACATCACTTGTGATGTCAGTGGGGCCGCCCCCAAACGGCAGGCGTTCTCATGGGAACGCCTCTGTCTGGGCAGCCACGCCCGGCACGCCCACCAAAGGGGGCGTGCTGTCAATCACCATCGACAGCACGCCCCTTTTGGTGCGAGACCCATAACGACGGCTTGGCCATCGTTATTCGGGTCTCGTGCATGCGCACGACGGAGCCGCCTCCATCGTGCGCATGCGCACTTGGGCAACATCGACGTTCTTGCGAGCACTCAGCACTCGCGAGTGGGTCTGAATCAGGCCCTGAGTGTATATAGGAAAGTAGAATAAACTATAAAAAAAAATTACATATAAAAAAAATGATTTCATATGGAAAAGAATATACATAAAAAAAATATAAATATATAAATGGCACAGCACTTAATGGGGGACACATAGCCTAGATATATTAATCCATATCATAATATGTACATAGATATATATATATTCAACGTAAGAACCACTTCAACTCAAAATCCGAGTTGAGCCCCTTGGGTCCAAGCGTCCCCAACTAGAAAATGGCTCGCATTTATGCTTTAGCTAGTCTTTCTTCCCCATCATTTTTTTGCCAAGATTGAGTGATATGTATCGTATGTTACCACAAAAAATAGTTAGATGGGATGGGCATCGTCCATGTACCTTATCAAAATGCGCAGATAAGCTATGTGTGGGGAGAACCTTCTTAATATTGCGGATATGTTCCGCTAATCTCTCCTTTAATTTCCGTGTGGTTCTCCCCACATATTGCTTGTTGCAAGAACATTGCAACAGATAAACCACGTTTTTGGTGTTACACGTAATGAAATTATTTATATTCTGTTTGTAACTGTTAGACCTTGATGTGTATTCAATCGTTTTTAGAACTACTCATAAGGCAATTCCTACACATCACACAATCACCACATTTATAAAAGCCTTTTGAAGTGATAGAACTAGTTAATCTAACAGGGGCAGTTAGAGCACTTTTCACTAAACTTTTTTTAATATTATCTGCTCTACGATAGATGAATCGAGGTTTGGTGGTGATGTATTCTTTAATTGCAGTATCTTTTTTAAGGATATCCCAATGTTTGAAGATAATTCTTTCCAGGTCCTTGTGTTGACCGTTGAATTTAGTAATAAATGGAATCGATTTATTCTCAGACTGTGTACCAGAGATGGTCGGATTAAGTAAGCTGGATCTATCAATATTGGCATATTTATCAAAAAAATTTTGCACTAGATCCTTATTATATCCTTTCTGCAGGAATTTTTTCTTCATAATTAGACCTTGTGAAGTATAATCTTCTTGTTTTGTGCAATTGCATCGCACACGATGAAACTGACTATTAGGTATACTGGATAACCAATTAATATGATGGTTACTCTCAAAATTAATAAATTAATTTGAGTAAGTGGGTTTATTGTACGTTTTAGTGCATATTTTGTTATCCTCGATGAAAATCATCAGATCTAAAAAATTGATTGTTTCTTTACTGATCTGAAAAGTCAAACGAATATTCTTCTCATTTGAATTAAGATGTTGGCAAAATGTATCTAGAGACGTTTAGTTTCTAGGATCCTATTTGCATTTACTTATATCAGAGAATGACTTTTCTTAATTTAAAATATATACCAGGGGTATTTTGGATATCGGAATATTCCGTATTTTGGAATATTTGCATACCATAATGAAATATCTTGGGAATGGGACCCAAATCTAAACACAGAATGCATTTGTTTCATATACACACAGCCTGCATGTAATTTTATACAATATTTTCAATAATTTTGTGGCTCAAACAAAGTTTGTGTACATACACAAAATTCATTTGTTTCACATACACCTTATACACACAGCCTAAAAGTAATTTTATACTTAATTTTTTTGCCTTAAACAAAGTTTGTGTGCATCGATCCATCAAAAAGCAAAGGTTTCAGTATCTCAGGCATGCAAAAAAAATTCTGTATTTCGGAATATTCCATATTTCAGAATATTGGGATATGGGAGACTGTGTTATAAACATCTCTTAAAAAAAATATACATATATATATATATATATATATATACACTTTGTTGTCTATACTGTAGCTGTTCTCTGACTAGAGTATAAAGCATGGGGAACACACTTTACATTGTGGAAAAGCAGCAGAAAACATTTCAGTGTCCGTGCTTTAATTTAAAATTGAAACACGAACGACATTTAATCGCACACCATATCTTATTCTCCCTTACAACTCATCATTTCTCATCACACATAACTCATTACTTTGCTCTCAGCACTAATTGTTTTTTATTATTTATTTGTTGATATTTATATAATGCCAACATACTCACCTTTAAAAATGTATTATGGGTATTAATAGACAGACTGAGGGCTCACAATCTTACAGGCTAAAAGACAATTATGCTGGGTACACACTGGCAGATATATTCAAATATATTGGGTGCCCGTCGGCCAGTGTGTATCAGACATATCGCGTTGGCTGTGCTGTACAGCCGATGCCCAATATATCTGCAGTTATATCCGTCCATCGTTCTGTGTATGGGCAGTCAGCTGACCACCCATACACTTGCAGCGGAGGCCGCAGGGAGGGGGTCGCGGGGCAAGAGGGACCTTTGGCCAGATGATAGATGATGGTTGTTCAGTTTGTATGAACAACCATCATCTGCAGATATATCTGCAGATCACTGGATCTGCAGATATATCTCTTAGGTGTATACCCAGTTTAAGAGTTTGATACATGAGGAAAAGTGCTACATATTGCATATTGGTCCAGCCAGATTTCAAAGGCTAAAACGTGCTTAGTGGGCTACATGATCCAGCCATGCAGCAATGTTGGTCAGAGTGTTGTATGATATAGAAGCCGAATATACATAGATTTTGTGTGAACTGTGTATAGTAGAGGGAAGTAATCAGGTAGTTTAGTCTAAAGAGGTAAAGAGGGATTTTCAGTCATTATGTAGGCATTCAGAATGTCGATATCAAAATTACAACATGTCTGAATGTTGACATTCATAATGTCAACATGGACAAAATGTTGACATTTACAATGTTGAAATTCACAATGTAAACATGATGGGCATAATGCCGACATTGTGAATGTTGACATACAGAACGTTGACAGACGATTTTCGTGTTAAAGTTAGAATGCGGTTAGGTTTAGGCTGCGGCTAGGGTTACGGTAGACTTAGGAATACAATAACCTGAAAATGCACAAATTCACTATGTTTACATTCTGGTAATATTGGGAATGTGAATGTTGACATAATGTCCATGTTGACATTCTGAATGTTGACATTGTGTACCACACTCATTAAGAGAGCGGTTAGGAAATTTGATAAGCTTGCCAAAACAGTTGAGCTTTCAGAGAATGCTTCAAAGTTTAGAGGCTAGGAGTCTTGTTGTCTGAGTGCATGTATTAAATAGAGTTGGTGCAGCTTAAAATCAATCTGTAACTGGGTATGGAGGCAGGTAATGAGTATGGATGAAAGATGCAGACCTTGTGAGGGGTGAGTATAGAGATATTTTGAGTTAAGAGATGTATATTGGTGCAGGTTTCATTATAACTTTGTATGTTAGTAGACATGTTTTATTTTGGATTCAGTAAAATACAAGCAACAAATATCAGGACTGGCAAAGCGGAGCAGTGATAGAAGAATGTTCTGTGAGGAAATTACACTAGTCACTGTATTCATCCATCATGACTTGTGCCTCATCACTTGCAAGACATGCCTTCTCCATCTAAACACATTCAAGTCCTCTCTTTCACTCAGGACTCATTGCTTATTTATTGCTGAGTTTAAAAAAATTGAAAAGCAGAAATTCATCACTTGTCCTTCCACGGGCACCAATCATTATTTCAGTGTGCTGTAATGATAGGGCCAAATGCAAACGATTTTGGTCAGAAGCAGTAACAACCGCATACTTTAAATACAGAAGTGACAAAACTTTACTTGAAATTACAGGGCAGGTTTAGTGACAAAAAAGGGGGAGATGTATAAACTTTGGAGAGAGATAAGGTATCAACCAATCAGCTCCTAACTGTCACTTTACAGGCTGTGGGGTCTATTTACTAAGCAGTGTTAGGAGACAGAGTGAAAAGTGATAAGGTGCCAGCCAATCAGCTGCTAACTAACATCTCACAGGCTGTGTTTGAAAAATGACAGTTGGGAGCTGATTGGCTGGCACCTTATCACTTTTCACTCTGTCTCCTAACACTGCTTAGTAAATAGACCCCTAAGTTTGAAAAGTGACAGTTAGAAGTTGATTGGTTGGTACTTTATCTCTCTCCACTTTCTCTTTCCAAGATTTGATACATCTCCCCCTCATCTGTTACTTGAGTGGTACTGTATCTATCGTAAGTAAATTATCTGATTACCTCAGCATTTCACTTGGATACATTATTTTACCATCCCTTGTGTGCATGTCTTATGTAGTTTAGTTTAACAAAACAATATCCTCAAACCACTTGAGGGAATAAAGTAACTTGTTATCTAATAGCTTGTAGTATAGAGGGACTAGGCTTATTTTGTTGCAGTTGTTTTTTTCTAAAAGCAACAATACAGTCTGAAGGTCTACATCTGACAACACTAATTTCAGCAAGATTAGAGTCCCACAAAGAAAATCTCAGTAGCCTTATCCGCAGGGGAGGAGAGATCAAAGGCTTTACTTGTCATCACAATTTACAGTCCATTGCTCAGGCAGATGACAGATGCAATGAGAGTGCATTCCCCCGCAAGGATATTGATCAGCCATCGTTCTCTGGGAAGTAAAAAAGGATGTTTCTCATGATGTGGCTGGATGAAGCAAGGAATGTTATCATATGGATTTATTCCTTTGTGTATGCATAGTTATGCAGAAAATGTCCTCTAGCACATTGATTGCTCTCCAATTAGTGTAATACATATAGATTTCTGTTTTTGCAAGCATTGGCCTGAACCAAGCATAGAATTGGCTTTAGATATTGTTTTCTTTATTGATAAATTAAAGCTAGGTATTTTTGAAAATAGTTCAACTTAATGCATTGGGGGCGTTTCAATGGTTTTTTATTATGCTAATTAATGGGCACCCAATGTTGCAGCTCAATACTTTTTGGGCACCCATTAATTATTGCATTTTTAGCGGTCAAATTACATCGGGTTTAGACACATAAAATAGCTAAACCCGTCTAAAGCCCTGGTGAGGGTGCCCAAACTGCCATTTCTGCACTCTAACCATCGACTTTTCGAACATTTCTGCTTGCTTCCTCAGGAGGGGGTGAGCAGAAATGCCAGCGCTGGCAGCTGTTCACATCCGAACGGAGCAACAATTGAATTGCTCCGTCGGGCACCCAGCACCGATAGCTGACAGTGCTAACAATTGAATCGCCCCCATTGTGTCATGTTTCTCTGATTGTCATGACAGCTCAGTTTATTTAGAAAATCATATGTTTCAGTGAACTTTTACCTTTTTTATTCATTGCAGTTGCTAATTTTGACTTATTTCATTAATTTAACAGGTTTTGGGGGGATTTCATTATATTATAAACATATAGGTTCTCAGATTATAGCTTCTAAACTAAATAGCTGGTCAGTTTATTCAATGCATTTAACTGTACCACATTGTAAATACAGAAAACAAAGTGGCATTTTGAGCCAAACAGGGAAGTGAGATCCTCCCGTTCAATAATGTGCTGCCTGATCATCCTGGAAATCCCTGCTTTTTTTTTGTTTCTAAAGCTGCGTACACACTGAACAGATATATCTGCAGATGATGGTCATCGATATACACTGAATGACCATCATCTGTCTCTGTCTCTGTCTCTGTTATTTATATAGCACTTTTTTCCCATTAGGACTAAAAGTGCTTTACAGTTAAAAATAAAAAACAAAAAAAGTATAGACTATACACTATGGAGTATCTTTGACCGGATGATCTCATTACACTAGCTAATTTTTGTTTTGGTTGAGGTTACTGTTGCTTGTGCAACCTGATTTGGCTTACTTCACCACTTCTAGAGTATAGGGATTTCCACACACCTAAAGTAACTTGTCTGCCTGTTAAATACTCCCCCCATAACATTATAGATGGGTAACTTATTGCCATCTCCAGGCTCCTACAATGGCACCTGGAACCGCTTGTTCCCAAAGGCTTCTACACTGGCATCTGTAACAGCTTCTCCCAGGTTTCTACCCCCGACACCTAAAACTGATTATGCTGTTGCAACAACTCCATGTTGGGATACGTAGGTTAATTCCTCATTGGCCACTTAGTGTGGACCAGTACTGCTCTTGGTAGAGGGCAGAGGGCTGGGTTAAACTGCAGTGAGAAAGAGATACAAATTTAGTGCTTAACTGGTGGTCACAGGATACAAGCAGTTGCAGGCATCTTGAAACAAGATGATGTTTATTAGCTCCAAATAATTTTTTTTCAAAAAGACAACCCCTAGCTGAAGGTGCTACAGACAGCATGCATTATGTTTCAGAAGTACAAATTTATAGAACAAGACTGAGTAATAACTGACTGTAGTGGGTAAGTTCAGATGACCAATGGGAGACTGAGGTGTTGCAAACAAGTAAGCTTTTTATTCCAGGCTTGAAAAGGCAGAGCCAGCGTAATGGCTTCTTACAGAAAACAAACATAGTTCAGGAAGAATACTCAGCTTACATGAGACAGCAGTTCAAACAATTAGAGTATTCACAGCTGTCATGGTTCAGATTGTCCAGCATAGAAAGAGCTGTTGAAGGTGCAACCTCTCCCTCGCATTTCCACTGACTAACTAGACTTACCAGGTTTTTATACCTTAGCTGGTCTTAAGTGAGGTAAAGGTGTGGTTCGTCCCAGGCTACAGGGAGTTTAACCCTTTCTTCAAAATGTGGGAGAGACCCACTCTGTCACACTGACATAGAGGTACTAGGGTCCTGCTTGCAAGCTTACAATCTATAGGGAAATAGACATTATACACAAGGAAAGGTGCTGCCTATTACATATTGGTCCATCCAGATTGCAGAGGTTCGTTGGTGAGCTGTATGATCCAGTAACACAGGGATGTTGGTCTAAGGTCAGGAGGATGTGAAAGCTAAAGCTAATCAAATGAAAACATGTAAAGTCATATGCTGACTGTATAGAGAGGGTGTAATTGGGAAGGCTAACTTATGGAGGTTATGTGAGTGGTTCTGGAATTTAATAAGTTTTTCTGGGGAGGTGAGTTTGCAGGGAATGCTTGAAGGTTGAAGACTAGAGGAAAGTCTTATTATGCATCGGTGGGAATTCCACAGAGTTGGTGCAGCAGGTGATACGTGTGGATGAGAGACACAGAGCTTGTGCAGGGAAGAGAGGTCAGATTGGGAGATATTTTTAGATATGCAAAGTGGTATGTTATTGTAGCTTGGTTAATAGCCTTTGTGTAAGTAAAAGTATTTAATATTACATTCTGTAGAATACTGGTAATCAATGGAAAGATGACAGAGTAGAGTAGTAGACGATGAACGCTTAGTGAGGAAGATCAGCCTCACAGCTGCATTCAAAATGGATTGTAGTGATTAGAGTCTGTCTAGGGGAAAGCCAGGCAATAATCAATGTGGGAGATGAGTGTATGAATGAGAGATTTGCATTGTCTTGTGTAAAATATTGTTATATTCTGGATATGTTTTTTAGATGATTTGGAAAGATTAAATGTGGGGAACAAAAGACAGTTCAGAGCCAAATATAGAACCTAGGCAGTGAGGTTGGGTTGATTGTAGAGTTATCAGCAGTTATATAAATATCATTTTGGTAAATACTATTAATATTATTAATTCTGTTTTGGAAAGATTACGTTTGAAGGGCAACATTACATCCAAGGTGAAATGGCAGAAATACTTTCAGTAACTTGGACAAATACAGATGGTGACAAATCTGGGTAGGATAGGAAGATCTGAGTATCATCTGGTCATACAGATGATACTGAAATCCAAAAGAGCTGATAAGTTGACCAAGAGATGTGGTATAGATTGAGAAAAGCAGAGGACCTAAGACTGAGCCTTACAGTACTCCAACTTATAGAGGTAGCGAAGAGGAGATGGATTCAGAGAAAAGAAAACTGAAAGAGCGATTAGATAAGCTGACCTAAGGATTGTAGAGTTTTTATGCAAAGAGAATGTTCAACAATGTTAAATGCAGCAGAGAGATCTAGAAGAATAAGAAATTAGTAATGGCCTTTAGACTTATCAGTGATCAGATCATTCACTACCTTAGTGACTACCATTTCTGTGGAGTGTTAGGAATAAAAGCCTGACTAAAGTGGGTCCAATAAATTGTATGAGTAAAGAAAGTGTATGAGGCATGTGTAGGCAAGTCTCTCAAGTAGCTGGGAGGAGCATGAAAGCTAAGAGATGGGAGAGTTAAAGTTTTTTTATTTATAGGAGTAATACTTCATGCTTAAATACTGATGGAAAGATACCAGTAGAGAGAGAGCGAGAAAGAGAGAGAGAGAGAGAGATTACTGATCAGGTTGAGATGAGAACAGGAAACAAAGCTCTGTTGTGAGGGTGGGGGATTAAGAGAAGAGACAGTAGAGTAGGGACATGATGGAGTGTAGATACTTAATCTTCACTTTTTTGATCAAATTAAGAGAATGTGCCAGATGATTCGGGGAAGGAATTAAGCAAGCCACTGGCTGAGGAAGAGCAAACCACTTAATTTCGGATCTTTTCAATCTTGTCCTTGAAATAGGAAACATTGTATTGCTTTGCATAGGGGCCATGTCGTGGCAGTGGCTCACATGACCAGCAGCGCTATACAGACTGGTGACAGCAGTGCCTACACCCACCACTCTCACCAATGTCACTGTGTGCCATGTGCACAGAATGCTATGTAACCTATCCTATTCAATTGGGGTGTGGTACAAAAGATCAACAATGTAAAAGTCAACAGTCAATGGGTCAACACCAGATGGTCAACCTGCAATAGGCTGACAGGGACAAAAGGTTGACAGGTACCACAGTTTGACTGAAAAGGTCGACAGTGCAGTAGGGCAACAGGGACAAAATGTTGACAGGTTCAATGTCCCCTCTGGCAGCCTAACCCTAACCCTCCCCCAAGTACCTAACCCTCACCCTAAACTTAAAAATGTTGGAAAACCATAAGAAAATCATGTTGACTATTTTTGTGTAAACCATTAGAACATGTCGATCTTCTGCACTGTCAACCTTTTGTTAGTTGACTTTTTGTGCCTGTTGACCTTTTGTAACTGCTGAACATCTGGTGTCGACCCTTTGAGTGTCGATCTTTACAATGTTATTCTTCTACCCAGATACCATTCAAGTGAACGCGGGCCCAAATATGGTAACATGTATATGGTTTAAGTAGAAATCAACAATCCCAATAAACATATTAAAAGTAAAACCCAATCATATTTGCATAAAATAAACATTCTATTAAAATTAAGATTAAAAATAATATCAGAAACATAAACCAGGGATAAGGATAAAGGTCCCCAAAAGGTATTACACATACAGGAGTTCACTCAGACCCACTCGCAAGTTGCGGTCGCTTGCTTGCAAAAAGGGGCTGGATATTTAAATGAAGTGCTCGCACTGCGTCGCGTAGGGACGCCCACTATGTTTTAGTGAGCTATGGCAAAGTGCGCTTGCAAGTGTCTAAAGACGCCCCCTTGCCACTCACAACATACGTCATCTCCAGGAAATGTAGGATTAATCAGGACCATCGTGAGCCATTGGAGCTGCTTGCAGCCCTTGGGGTTGCCTTAACCCGCCACAAGCACAGCGATCAGTGCTAGCTGTAATACATGCAGGTGATGTGTACAATTACGCTACTTTGCTAATTATGCACGCCCTTTAAACAGCGTTTTGGCGGACTGACATGCCTGCGTTCGCACATCCACTCCCCTGTTCACAAGCACTTTCCCCTGTTACCACCCACAAACGGCACTATCTGTCACTAAAAGCAGCGACCTGATAGTGGCTTATGAGCAACTAAAATCAGAACGCAATGAATGGCTTGCGCATGCGCTCTACGAATTATACCCATGCGCAGATGGGCAAAAATCGCTCAGAGCGAGCGATCGCGCCTTAGCGAGCAGGTCTGAATCAGGTCCACAGTGTGTTAAATAAAATCAGCATTTCTGTCCAAGTGAGGAGTCAGGGCAATAGCAGCATCCCAACACATTTCGTCCATATACAGTATGAGACTTCTGTAAGTGTATTCCAATAAGTAAATGTGATATATTTCCTCAATACACACTTTTATTCTTCCCTGATAAGTAGATGCAGGATGGTTGAGAAGTTATGTAAGAGACTGGTGTATACAAATTACACCTTACTATGATATCACGGTTCCTGCAGATACTATTATGGTGCAGGTATGGCTCAGTTGGGAACTGATTGGCCTGAGCACCATTTACCATACACACTGGGTGGGATCAATTAGAAAAATGCAGTCAAACCCCGAACATGTGGGATTGACAACATATCTCATATGCACCAAGCCCACTTGGTTGCAGTGGGTACCGCCATCTTCCTGATGGCATTACCCATAGAAGCCTATGGGCTTCTATCACGAGTGAGCTGAGAGAGGTATCCAATCGGATCCCTCCCAGTACCCACCGCGGTATGGGCAGAAGGACGCTGGAGGGGCTTCTGGATCATAGACCCGGAAGTCCCTCAATCGCAAAGGACCGCTCTTACCGACAAAACGGTCATTTGCAGTGATCGTCATGCATACCGGCATTACCAATGCCGGCATGCATGCAATAGCTGGCGGAATGCATCGCAAGTGCGATGCTTCATGCATCCCGCCCAATGAGTTTTATCACTCGTTGCGTATGATAAAACTCATTGATAAATGAGCCCCGAATGAGTTAATGTATCAAGCAGTGAAAAGGGTGGAGAAGTGACCAGTGGAGACGTTGCCCAAAGCAGCCAATAAGCTTTGAGGAAGCATTTATCAAATACCTTATATAAAATGATAGGCAGATGTGGATTGGTTGCTATGAGCAACTTCTCCACTGGTCCACTTCTCCACTCTTTACACTGCTTGATATATCAACCCCTAGGGAGATATATTCATGGTATAGACGGAACATGTTTAGTATGTTTAGCTCTATAAATCAAGGATGAAAAAAGGAAGATAGGTAGACAGACAGAAATAATAGCCTGGGGACCAGATGATACTACTGCTGTTATCGTAATTGATGGTCATGATGTCAATGTCAGATAGTTTCCTTTTTACATATTACTACCCTTGCTATAAAATTTGAAAATTATGTTTTACTGTGTCTGCAATCCAAGTATACAGCTACGGTGAATTGTTGGATTTATGGACACTAGTTTTTTTTTATAGTTTAACTCTTAATGTAAGAGACATTTTTTTTGTATTTTAACTTTTTTCACTAAAACCATGAATTGGAAGATGGAACATGACAGGAGAAATTTACTTAACAGTAATACACAATAGAAGTGACATTAAGCCTAATAAGCAACATGAGAAGGGCTATTAAATTGAAACTGTATATGTAAATTATAACAACTTAAGTAGCAATAGAGAAATCATTTGCAGGGCCAGATTAATAATGGGATGGAAGGAGCTAAAGCTCCAGGCCTCCACATGAAATAGGCCCATCATCATAACAGCACAGCATGATGATGACCTTGGCCATAAATAATGGTTATTAAAATTGGATTTGTATTTTCCACAGAAAATGATGCAATTGTTATACCTTTATATATTTAGGAGAACATTGAGGCTGATAGTGTATGGGGTGTAAACGCCCACATGGCACTGGCCACACCCACACAGCACTGGCCACACATCCTCTGCTTCTCATAATATGCCCTTGATCATTTTCAGCCCCAGGCCCATGTGGCCCTTAATCCGACCCTGGATCCATCTTGGAAAAATCCACAGTAGTGGATGAAACGCGTCGCTGTCCACTATACTGTGTCCAGCTAATATTTTGTGACTGCTTCCCGTGTATTGGTAAGATACCAACAAAGATCTGAATACAAGTTCTACTATTACTTTGAAGCTGGCGGGTCCTGTAGCCTGAGCCCACTGCACAGAGACCAGGAGCCAGAGCGGCTACATTTGTTACAGCTGCTGATTTAGTACATTCTAAAGCCGGCGGGTCCTGCAGCTTGAGCATGCTGCACAAGGACTGAGAACAAGAGCGGATAAACTTGTAACATCCACGGGTTCACTGCACTGAAGTCCAGACTCAGGGCCTGTTTCAGAGCCGTTCCGTAGGTGCAAATTGCGTAGGCAGTGCTATCGCACAGCAATGCATTAGCACGCCCAGTATTTCTTAGAGAGCGATCACATAGTGTATGCAGACACCCACCAGCCTGTCTTAAGATGCCCACTTGTGCACATCATGTCCAGGAAGTGTATGCAACCATCGGTACATCGGATGTTATTGCAGTGCTTCAGGTTGACCATACCCTGCCGTAAGCACTGCGAGCACTTCAGTGTCAAAACAAGCCAGGTGACGTGTACTAAGATGCTGTCTTATAATTATGCACACCTCTAAACCGCCGTTGAGATGCTCAGGCACGCCTGCATTTGCACCTCCACTCCCCTGTTTTTAATGGCCAGCCCCTGTTACCACCTACAAACCACTTCCCTTGTCACTCACTCTGCTGGGCTGTCTATGTGCAGCGAGCGAGTGCATTGTGAACTTTTGCTAAGGTATGCACATGCGCATGGCGATGCATAAGCATGCTCACAATGCATACACCCTGCATACTCACTACATACCATCGGCAGCAGAGAGTATGCATCTTAGCGAGCGCGTGTGAATGAGCTCCTCAGTGCAGCGTTACTATAAAATCATAGCTGGATCCCCAATGGCGGCTATCCATGTTGTGGAACACTATGGAGCAGGTAACCCAACATGCTTTTCCCAAACTATTGACAAACAGAAATATGGTCACCCCTTTTTTAAAAAAAATATATATAGGGAGTCAGTTGTTTTCTTTTTATTCCCCTTTTGAACAAGCAATTAAGCTGGTACACAATTCCTAACATCTTAATGAGACTTGGCTATTAGTTCATATGCATAATTCATTTTTTAAAAGTTGGTTTTATACTGCTAATCCATGTGATATTCTTTTTAGCAACATTGTTATTATTTTGTATTTATTCAATTTAGTATTAGGGGTATATTTACTAAAGTGAGAGTTTTTAGAAGTGGAGATGTTGCCCATAGCAACCAATCAGATTCTAGCTATTATCTTCTAGAAGGTGCTAGATAAATGATAAGTAGAATCTGATTGGTTGCTATGGGCAACATCTACACTAAAAACTCTCACTTTAGTAAATTTACCACTTAGTATCAATTGACTGTTACCAATAAATTAGAGATTATACTTTGTAACCATTATGAGCTTCTGATTGTTTTGAGGTTACCAACGCAGTTTTATATATTTCTTTCCTCAAAAGGACATATATATATATAAATATATATTATTTTACCTGGGTCGTGCGGCTCTTGGCGGGCCTGCGCATGTGAAGTGCCAAAAAATGTCTTAACATCAGCAGTGTGTGCTACTCAGAATCAGACCTTATAAGTGTGCAGGATAATCAAGCCAAGTTTCAATACAAACACATGTCGAAGTCGAATAATTGCATGCGACCACAATTCAACTGTTTTCGGATGATTTGGTCGTCTGCTGTCCGATTTATGTTGGTACAATCCATGATGCACCATTGCGTGCGCACGCACACAGTGTGCGCACGTATCCACACATTCGCACAACACTAAATAGCGAATAATATACAACACTCTCACACTGACACACACAATATTCATGCAGGGTTTAGTTAGTAACAAGAAACAGCTTCTGTATACATGTCTGAGGAAAGTAATAAAAAAAAAATACACCAGGATACTGTGAGTGTTTTACATATAAATTGAGAAGCCCCGCATACAGACAAGTATGGCTGTGGCAATTGAAATATAACGCAGACACTGATATGCACAATTGAATTTGTCTGAATGAAGAGTTAGGAACAATGATCAGAGGTTTGCTTAAGCAGTACTGACAAGTGTATTCTAAATAGGCAGAGGAAAACCTTTGAATTAGCTATCAGACGAAGTGGCAACGGCAGTCAGCTGGGGGTCTCCACCCTGCTTGAAAGTGAACCTCACTGCTTGTAGCACCTTGCACTGTAGTTTTAAAATATGTTAGAAAGGGATAATATATATATATATATATTTATTAAATCCATCATAAATACACTGAATTGCATAACACACACACAGACTTACATGCATAACACACACATAGACTTACATGCATGAACCGTACATTACGCACAGTTGCGCTGTTTATCATAAGCACTCTACACATAAATGCACCACGCATATTAGCAACTTTACGCAAGATTGTCTTACACTTACACATACACAAATTTCCTAAAAGGTTCCTTAGTATAAAGGCTAATATTAGAAGGTTTATTCGTTATTGTATAATGTTATAAAACGCATGTATTTGATATCTAAGGTTTAGTATGTAGTAGCCACATCATGTTTGGTGCTATTCTAAACCACATTTTATTTGCAGATCTCTGGTTCCATCGGCAAGGAGATCGCAACATGCGTCTGCAAGTTATGGATTATAGAGAATGTGTTAGAATGTACTTTGTATGTAGTGTCTATTGATTAGTTAAAACACACACAAAGAGCCATTGGAGGGCTGAACTACCATTATACCAACTGACCTTTGACAGAAGAACCAAGAAGAAGAACCAATAGGATTATGCCAACTCATTTCTATTGTATTGCCTAATCTCTGCAAGGGTTTATATGCAAGCACGCTCTATCTGTTGGTTAGTCATCATATTCTTTCTGTTGACGGAGGCTTCACCTTTGATGCCAGAAATCTGGATCCAGAGCGCCTGCATAATGTATTGACTGTACCTTGTTTATGTATAATCTTTTGTATTTTAGATCAAGGTGTGTAACTATCTGCTTTTTGGTGAATAATATCTTTTTGTGCTTTGGAACAACAATCAAAGTCTGGAAAGCAATTATTTCTTGTGCGACTTATAACGCTAAATAGCGACATTTTGGGTATAAAGGTTATTAGGAATTGATACACATACCAGTGTAAAAGGAAACCATGGACAATTCACACTCAAACTTTAGTCCAGTTACTCACAAACTGAAGCTTTGGATCTTGTCATTGATTGCGGATTTTGCAATGCATATGAAACATTTCAGTATATCATAAATTATATTTTCAGAGCTGTACTCAAAGCAGTTTGATTTTTGCTAATCTCAATGACATATTAATTTTCCCCACAAGAGCATCAAGAACAAGTTGGAACTGTGCTGGAATATCTTTGGAAGCTTCACAGACAGCCATTGTCTCCAGACTGCTGCTCTGCAGCGGTAGGCTGGTGCTTCAGAGCAGCAAAAATAACTGGGAAAATGGAGGCGGACATTTTCCCACTGTCTCACGCATGTGTAGTACTGCTGTCTTCGGGAAAACAGCTCAGGCACCATTTTTCCAGGGACTTGCGCACAGAGCCGGCCCTGGCCATTTTGGTGCCCTAGGCAAGATTTTGGCTGGTGCCCCCCCATATATATATATATATATATATATGTATGTATATGTGTGTGTATATATATATATACATATATATATATATATATATATACACACACACATATTGCATAATTACATATATATATATATATATATATATATATTATTTGTATATACATACATACAGACGCAGCACTGGCTACTGTAATACCCCCAAGTTTGGGGGAGTGCCCATTGTATCCACCTGTTGGGACTATGGGGAGGGTGCATTTGACCCCATAAGTTGCACTAGATTATAGTCACTGAACCACTGAACTCCAGGCTGCAAATATTGCACCAGCTGGATTACGGAACCCAGCCTCTACAAATGTGTCTGTCAACACACTTTACAAACCACTCACCTTTGGTCTGCTGCAGTGTGCTGTGCTGCCGGTGGGGAAGACAACACTGACAGCCGCCAGGAAGGAGTGTCGCGGTTGCAGCAAAGTTGGCCACAGGAAGCTCTTGGGAGTGTACTGGAACCCATCCGCTCCGTGCCTCCTGGAGGTGTCAGTAGATCTGATCGCTGTGCACGGGGAGCTTATCACCACAGGCGGCTGGAAGCCCCCGTTTGAGTCACCGCTGCCGCCCACTGCCAGAGCTCATCGGACCGCCGGGGCAGCGGTTGAAGTGTGTGTGGAGGCAGGCGGGAGCTAAAGAGGTGAGGACCCCGGGAGGAGGCCGCCCCTTTCTTCGGTGCCTGACCAGAGAAGTGCCTGAAGACCCAGGGGACCTGCACAGAAGAGCTGCCTATGGGACCGGGGAGAAGGCACCTACGCCATGAATTGGTAATAGCCACTACACAGAGGGACCATTCTGACATGGCCGGGCGGCTTACGGTCACAGTCACGTGACCAGCCAACCGCTGCTCTGCCTGATAGCGGCAGCAGGGGGGGGTGCTCAGCGGCAGGCAGTGGGAAGCAGCAGAGAGCACTGAATGCCCCTAGACATTTAAGTCACCCCTAGGCATTTGCTTATAATGCCTATGCCTAGGGCCGGCTCTGCTTGCGCATGAGCAGTCGATTCTGGCACAAAGCCAGAAACTACAACACCCGCTGGCCGCTGTGGCACCACTAAAGAAAGGAGGGGGCCTGCACTGTGTCTGCACACAAGCCCCCTCCTCTCTTAAAACACCCCTGGCTGGAACACACTGAGGCAGACTGCTTTGTGAAGCAAATACTGAACAAAGTTTACTGGATTGCACTGGAGGTATGTTGACACAACCAATGGAGCAGGTGTGCTGGAACACACTGAGGCAGAATGCTTTGAAGCAGTACTAGATATGGTAACTGTAACAAAATGCAGAGCTGCAAACAGAAACTGGAGCCAGGGTACTAATTCTCAGAGAAAGATGTTGTTCTGGCCATGAGTAGTCAGCTATTCCTGGTTTAAATAGGGTGCAATTACAACTAATAGGTTGGATGAAGTATGTGACCAGAGTTGCTGCTGGAGACTAGTTTGTAACAGTGATTCATTATTATTTTTATTATTATTATTATCATCATTTATTTATAAGGCGCCACAAGTGTTCCACAGCGCCTTACAAAGTATATAAACTATATCAGAGAGAAGAGAAAAAGGATTCCGTATGTGGGGTACACTCCTGTAGAATTACCAAGCTATAAAAAATACCTGTTATTGAAATTCATTAAAAAGGAAAAGAGAAAAAAATGCCCAAAAATACCTATCAGGTTGGACAATACAAACAAACAAACAAACAATTCTCCAAACGTAGGAGATACACTGTAATATTACCGCAGTTAGGAAGATTCCCTGCTCATTCCTCAATTGAGAATGGATGCATAGCAGAAATCTGCTGAATACCTGCATTGTTAAATGCTATATATATATATATATATATGTATACATACATACTGTCGAGTGCCGTGGATTGAGCCTGTCGTTTATTTAAATTTTGTGGTCACACTTGCTAGGGCACCCTGTTTTTCAAATGTAAGACAAACTTTTTTCTTTTTCCAGGTGCTTATTAACTGATAGCCCTGGGTGTGGTCCTGTCTCTTTAAGGCAGGACCCAGTTTCATGTTTAAAATGTATGCAAGCTTGAGCCCAAGATGGCAGATCAAGTTCATTTATGGGAATGACTGTGAAGCGGTGGCCAGCTTAACAAATTATTGCAATATTTTGGAACCAACATTCCCTATGTTCAAAGGAGTTGCAGTTTGAAAAGCATGTGAGTGCCGAAGTTTGTATGATATTTTTTATATATTATATAATTATATATATATACAATATATATATATATATATATATATATATATACATACATTATATATAAGAAACAACTGTGATTATCGACTGTTGTGATTGCCGATTACATCCATACTGTATATCTTAATACCTAAAAGTCCTGCCTTGTGGTTTTTGAAAGATGTAAACATGATGGGCCAAAATGTAATCGGGTGTCAGTTTTAGTAACAGTACAAACTCGCACTTTCTCGCACTTTTAAAAAGTGCGAGTTTGTACTGAAACTTGCAAATTCAATAGCCTGCAAACTTTTCAGCTCGAGGCTACTGCATTTGCGAGTTTAGGTGAGTTTAGGACTGTGTAAACTGACACCTTTTAATGCGAGTAGTATTAAAAGGTGCGAGTTTTAGAGAAGCCATCACAGATCACTGAGATCCGTGATGGCTTCTGTGTGTGTGTAAAAAAAAAAAAAAAACGTGCACCCCCTCCCCAAAAGCATAACCAGCCCCGGGCTTTATAAAGCCTGTTCTGGTTCTAAAAATACAGGGGCCAAAATGCGTAGGGGGCCCCTGTATATTAAGAACCAGCACAGGGCTTTGTTGAGCTGGTCCTGGTTCTGGAAAATCAGGGGACAAAACGAGTAGGGGTCCCCTGAAAATTCCAGAACCAACACCAAACTCTTTCTAGCGGGGGGATAATGCCACAGCCAGGGAAAAACTTTCACCGGTTTCCCCGGCCAAAGCATTATCCCTGACTGCTAGTCAGTTCAGGCCGGGGATCCCTGGGGAGTTGGGTACCTCCCCAATAAAGGGGTACCCCTCTCCAGGGCACCCCAGGCCTAGACTGATAGCCCGGGGCTATCCCCGGCACCCTAGGGTGGTGGGTGCCGGGTTGATAGTGTAAAGTGTAAAAATAAAGTTTGCATATTGTCTTTAGTTGTAGAACCACAAGTACCAGCAAGCCTTCCCTGCATGCTGGTATTTGGAGAACCACAAATACCAGCATGCGGGGCATTACGGGCCCGCTGGCACTTGTAGTTCCACAACTAAAGAAATACGTAAATAAACAAACATACACCATGAATGTAAAATTTTATTAAAACATACATGCACACTCACACTCACACTCACACTCACACATACTCACCTAGTATCCGAAGTAATCCATAGGGGTGTACCTGAAAAAAAAAATCCATACTCACCTCTCCTATGCGTCAATCGCGTCCACTTGTCCAAGTAGGCAATCCAGTGGTTAAAATAAAAAAACGCAAAAAACCGGTCCATGCCAGACTGAGCAAAGGAATTGTGTGTACACATACCTTTGCTCCGCGTAAATGACCGGGGCACACGTGTGCCCTGTCAGTGAAGGGGCCGCCAGCCAATCAGGGAGCATCTCCGTCGGAGCAGCTCCCTGATTAGCTGAAGGCGGCCAGCCTGTGTCTCCCATAGACGTCTATGGTGAGAAATCCCCATAGAAGTTTATGGTGGGAATCGCTACATCGTAGCCGCAAGATTAATTGAGGTTAATCTTGTGGTTACATCAATGATACAATGTCGCGACGGCCCCTTCACTAAAGACAATATGCAAACTTTATTTTTACACTTTACACTATCAACCCGGCACCCACCACCCTAGGGTGCCGGGGATAGCCCCGGGCTATCAGTCTAGGCCTGGGGTGCCCTGAAGAGGGGGGCCCCTTTATTGGGGGGGTCCTCAACTCCCCAGGGATCCCCGGCCTGGACTAACTAGCGGTCAGGGATAATGCTTTGGCCGGGAAAACCGGTGAAAGGTTTTCCTTGGCTGTGGCATTATCCCCCCGCTAGAAAGAGTTTGGTGCTGGTTCTGGAATTTTCAGGGGACCCCTACTCGTTTTGTCCCCTGATTTTACAGAACCAGGACCAGCTCAACAAAGCCCTGTGCTGGTTCTTAATATACAGGGGCCCCCTACGTATTTTGGCCCCTGTATTTTTAGAACCAGAACAGGCTTTATAAAGCCCGGGGCTGGTTATGCTTTTGGGGAGGGGGGTGCACATCATTTTTTTTTTATTTAAAAACATTTTACAGAAGTACACACAGAAACATGTACATATCTCATGGATATGTGCATGTTTCTGTGTTAATCTGACCTGCTCAGGATGTACTCGCTAGCCTCAAGCAGGTCTATTATTTGGGGACTTTGGTAATTTTTTTTTTTTTGCGAGTCTGAAACTGACACTCTATTACATTGGGCGAGTTGATTGTTTTCAATGTGAAAACATCTGGATGCGAGTTTAAGAATGGAGAGTTTTAGTAACTCTGAAAAATGCGAGTTTTAGTGAACAGACACCCTATTACATTGGAGAGTTGTGAAAAATTGCGAGTTTAGCACCATACTCGCAATTTACCTAAACAGACTACCTATTACATTTGGCCCGATATATTTTTTCCATAGGTATTGACCAAAATATACAACATAAACTGCAGTAATATTACAGTGTGTCTCCTACTATTGGAGAATTGTTTGTATTGTCCAACCTGATAGGTATTTTTGGCCATTTTTTTCTCTTTTCCTTTTTAATTAATTTCAATAAAAGGTATTTTTTGTAGCTTTGTAATTCTATAGGAGTGTACCCCACATACGGAGTCTTTTTTTCTCTTCTCTCTGATATACTCAATTTACTCCGAGGGTGCACCTTCTACCTTTATTACTTTATAACGATCTTTTTTACCCATCAATATTCCTGTGCAATCAATCCTTCCCTACCTCCCCCTTCCCTTATCTATATAAAGTGTATAAACTAATAGGTTACCAAAGACTTACAGTACAATACAATACAATGCTGGACAAGGACCTGTATAATATAAATTGCTACATTAGTGACAATAACAGCCACATAAGCAGCAGAGCTTAAGTAACCTAGTGTTAGGTGCCCTAGTGGGGAGTAAGAAGTAGATGAATGTAAAGTAGGTAGAAGCACAAGAGGGTAGAGGGCCCTGCTCGTAAGAGCTTACAGTCTAAAAGGGAAGGGCAGACAAACATTTGTGACACAGATGGGATAGACAGGGAGGATTCATGTGGTACTGTCCAAGATGGAGACACCAATGATGCAGAACAGCTGGATCATCACATTACAGAAGAATGCCCATAGGTCTCAGGGATGCCGCCGGCAGTCAGCGGAGATACAGATGGCACAGTAAGGTGACGCCGCTGAATCTGGAAACGGAGACCCAGATGCCGATGTGTGACATCCTAGACATCCTATACTCATAGACGGAGATGTATCAAACCTTGAGGAAAGATAAAGTGGAGACAGATAAAGGGGATATGTATCAAGATTTGTAGAGAGATAAAGTGGAAAATTTGACCAAAGCAACCAACTGTCATTTATCTAATCCAGTCTATGAAATTACAGTTAGAAGATGATTGGTTGCTTTGGGCAACTTATTTACTTTATTTCCAAGGCTTGATACATGATACATCTCCATTAACGTACCAACCAATCAGCTTCTACCTGCCATTTTACAGGTTGTGTTTGAAAAATTACAGCTAGAAACTGATTGGATGGTACTTTATCTCTCTCTGCTTTATCTCTCTCCAAGGTTTGATAGATCTCAACATTGTATCATAGGACATTTACCAGCTATTAATGATGCTTCCTCAAAGACTTTTAAAATTGCTGCCTCAAAAACTCAGCTAAACAAGAAGGAAAAATTCTATTACTGGTCATTAGAAGTTGATTTAGCTTTTTCTTTTTTAACACAATATTCACAATAGCTCATGGTACGGAATTAGAGTGTAGGCTCTTCTGGAGCAGGAACTAATATCCAGCAATAAAAAAATGAATATAGAGTGTATAGTAAAATATGTTAGCTAATAATAATAATAATAATAATAATAATAATAAAAAACATATAGTAGGAAAATAAATGATTGACCCTAATTTCAACCGCTATCAGCAAAATGATCAATCAGACACAAAGGTTACTAAACATCTAATCCTTTTTCTTTTTCTTTTTTAAGTCACTAAATTAAAAGAAGCTGTGAAAATCCAGGCTGTTATGAAAAAAGAGAGTCAAACAATATGATCAAGGGGATTATTTTACTGTACAAGAATCTGTGGAATGAAAGCGACATGTGCTTTTGTTGTAGATTACTCAGAACAGGAACATAATGAATTTTCAGAGTGAGAAAACATATGGTTCTTACAAACTAGAAAAAGGTGATGTCAGTAGGTTGAGTATTTCTGTGTTCTGCAATTGAAGTAAATGTTTTGTACCAGAAATACATTAAGATAGATCAACAATAAAAGTCACAGCATGTTATAGTACTTTGCCCAAGACACTTCAATTTGTTTTCTAGGAATTTATTTGTGGTTATACAGTATTTTAAGAGTAGATTAAGAGTGCTTGAGCTCACGGCACAACAAGGTATACAAATCTACTCAATTTATCAACAATACAAAAAAATATTCCTTTGCATCTATCTAAAAATCCAAGGAAACAAAATTATAATACAATTAATGTCTTGACAGATTACTGTTATCAACAATAACATAATATATGCCTCTTTATATGCCTGCAAATGGATCTTCTGACAATGTACCTGATTCAGCAAGGATCACAATTGCAAGCAGGCAGCTTTGCAATTGCGATCCTTGCTATTATGCAAATGCAGCAGGAGGTGTATGACAGCTACTGCTGCATTTGCGATCCCAGCACTGCGATGGATGGCTGGGATCACCATCGCGACCATCGGTGGTCGATGGTCGCGATGAGGAATGCCTCTGGGTCTCCAGACAGCAGGCTGGCCAGCTTGCGAGCCCAGAACACTGCATTTGATCCTGGCTAGCCACTCCCGGAAAATGGGGCATACACGCCCCCATTTCCAGGAACGGCGGCCAGCCCCGGCCCCACACCGCCCCTTAAATGCCTCTGCCTGTCAATCAGACAGAGGCATTCAAGGGTTTGTGTGCGACTACGCAGGACCGACACTCGCAGAATGGGTCCTGCGTACGCACAGATTCCCGATAATCGGGAATCTGCGATCAACAGTGAACTTGCCACTGTATGTGGGATTAGCTGATCAAACTAAAAAGCATTATTGTATTTTCAACTACCAATGAACTTAATGGCATATGACATTGAAAACATAAATAATAGTCAGCAACTGTTTAAGTCATGCAAATTTGTCATTAGACTATTTAAATGTTATAGGTTAAAATAATCTTAAAGAGTTTAAAAAAAAACAGCAATTAAAAATTTCCATTTCTAGCGTTTAGAACCTCAGCTAAGTGGCATACCAGGCTATCCTTGATTATAACTCCCCATGCGAAGATCTCATTAATTCACTCTGGCTCGTAAGATCAACCACTAAGTCCTTGTATTGTCACTCATCCTCTGGCCCTTTCAGGATTTCTACTCCCTAACTAGACATATCACTATGGAAACCATGCACTTATGCTTTGCACATCCCTAGAACTTTTTGTCTGTGACAAAGCTTGACAAATCCTGTGCAGCATGGAGACTTAACATTGTGATCCAAGTCTTGACCTACCCTCTCACAAATGATGAACCTCCCCATCCCACATGTATGATCAATTCTCCTACATTGATGTCATTTGTAAGTCTGAGTCTACGTCATGTGGCCGACCATCACTTTGTGGAAAGCAAATATTTGCTGGTTGGTACATTCTCAAAGCATTTTTACAAAATAACATTATGATGAATGTCAAATCTGAATACAACAAATGCATTACAATAAAAAATAGGCGGCACATCCCCTTGAAACTTAATCATGCCCCCTTTGCGAGCGAGCGTGCGTACAGGGTGGACTGCCAGGGCTGATCTAAAACCCCAGTCCTTCCCTTGTCCTTGCTAATATGCTAATGCAGCTGGCAGCATCACGCCTCCTGCATGCATTACTTATCCCCGAGCTGCGTTGTACAATGCAGCATCTGTTAATCTGTGGGAACATTGGTTGGCTAAGTGACCCATGGGGTCATGCAAGCTGGCCACCGCAGATGAAAGGAGCCAGGAAATCTCCATCAGCCGATGGAGATCCTGGCCTCTTCTCTCCCCCCCAATTGCAGCATTACGCCTCCATTTCAGGAAATGGAGGATGTCTCCGGCCCCTCCCACCCACAAACGGCAGCAGACTGTCAACCAATGACAGCCTGCTGCCAGTCTGCGTGCAGGATTTTAGACCCATTCTGCACATGTGCAGAATGGGTCAGGCGCCTGCGCAGATTCTCCACCATCTGGAATCTGCGTTCAGCAGTGCACTAGTGTATATTGCTGAATCAGGCCCTTAGTCCATCTGCTTGGAAGCAAATAGTTTACAGACATATTTTTAAATAAAAAATATTATTTATAAAAATGAAGCCCATGATTGGCTTAAAGTGTATTATAGTTTGTTAGTATCTAACTAACTGTGAGGTACTGTAGTAATTTACACACAGTAAATGTATCTTCCAAATCCAGAGTTATTGCACTTGAAGTTAATTTTCAAGACTGGAAGAAGCTGAGATTTATAATAGAATACAGTATGTGCGCACATATAGGGTCCATGGTATGCCTAGGCACATGATAACAGGGGTGGGTGCCAATGAAGGGGCCAGAGTTGCAGCTGCTGTGGTCCTACAGAGCAGGATGAGTAGGGAGAGCAGTCAGCTGTGTCACAAAGCAGCAGTGACCAGGTCTCCCCAGCCACGCTCTGTCTCACCTGTCCTGCAGGTTAAGGATATCTAGATCTGTTCAGCATACAAGCTGCAACATGTGTCTATGTTGCTGGATTCCCTTCCAGGCTGATTATGCACCTAAGAGTGTCTCCGAGGTCTGCAGATTCTTGATTACAGCAGAGTTTGCAGTTGAGCTGGTATTGCTGTACCTGAACTGCAAAGTTCATGTGGAAGTATTGTTTTCAGTCCTTAGTGCTTGCCATTCTCTCTGCATATCCACAGTGTGCTCCGCGCCAGAGTTCCCTCCAGAATCAGAGATGGGCGCAGCCATGATAGTCAGGATCAGGTGATTAGCCAAAAGCCAACCAGTCAATATGGTTCCAGTGGAGCATGAGCTGCGGGCGCCAAAATGGACAAAGGGCGCTATCCAGGGTTCCCGAATTCATGGGGCGTTGCACAGTATGACAGCCGCCTGTTAGTTTTATCTATGTTTGTTTTTCACTATATCCTAAATAAGTTACAGATCTGAGATCTGGTTCTACATTTCATGCTCCCTCAAGCTGCCCAGATTACCTACCCTCCTCATCATCAACAGGTTAAAGAGGTTCTCCAGTGGTTAAGATCTAATCATCTGGTTTGGACACTAGAAAAATGCACCTTTGAAGTTCCCACCATTGCATTCTTAGGATACATCATATCTGGATCGAGGCTACAAATGAGAAGGTAAAAGCTGTTATATCCTGGTTGGAACCCTCTTCGCTGAAAGCAGTGCTTTTTAGGGTTCACCAGTTACTATTGAAAATGTATCCGTGATTCTCTACCCTGGTTGCTCCTATGCCCCCGGGTGCTGGACATGAGGGGGTGCTGGGGAGAGGCTTCTGGGAGGCTAGGTTGCTGCTCTTGTGGGTTTGGAGCCAAATCCCGGCCTTGAGAGGCACAGAGAAGCCATCAGTCTAATGTGGTGCCAGTCGCATGTCAATTGGTGCACGCGGACCGGCAGCCAATCAGCAGAGGCTACCGGTCCATGAGCTCCAATTGGTTTGCGAGCGGTGCCACGTTACAATGATGGCAGTACTGACAGTTCCCCAGCGTGTGGCAGCCCCATTCCGCGCCACCCTGATCTCACTTACCGCACGTTCCTGGTAGGTAAGAGAAGGGAGATGGGGCCTTACTGTGGCTTAATGTAAAATAGGCCTTACTGTGGCATAATGTGTAAGGGGCCTTACTGTGGCATAAATGTATAAGGGACATTACTGTGGCATAATGTGTTATAAGGGTCATTAATGTGTGGCATAATGTGTTATAAGGGACATTTCTGTGTCACAAAACCACACACCCTTTTTGTCCTTTATTTTGTAGTTTTTTTGGGGGTGCCAAATTATGGCCTTGCCCCAGGTGACAAATATCCTAGTTTCGGCCATGCTAGTAACGAGGTGAAATTATGCCTTAGCCACTGGAGGAACAGCGAGATAGGAAGAGAAGGGAGATGTTACCTTAATGCAGCATGCCAGATAAATCTTTTTGGTTTTATACAAGTTACTCATACCAAATGAAGTTATTGCCCTAATAAAACTACTAGAAAAGGAGATAGAGAACCTGAAGGAGGATATGAAAGTTATCTATGCTACTAAATATTTTGCTGTTGTAGATCAAGTTCTATATTCACATCACCAGGACCCAAGGACTTGCAATATCTTGAATTGCACCCTTAATCAGATGAGCCGTCCGCTGACTGTGTCCCAGCCGGCCAACACCTACCTGACCGAGAGAACCGGGGGGTCGACAGCTGACTATAGCTGCTAACTTGGCCAAAATCAGACCATTATATTGCCGTACCTACTCAGATAGATCATGAACCATTGACTCTAATATCGCTGTAATCTTAAGACGATACATAGTGACCGTGCTGTGAAAGGATTAAGTTGGAGCACTACAAGAACAATTCTGACGGAGTTAGCTGGACATACTGTGGGAAGATATGTTTGGACACAACAGATACATTACAGGTATTATCCTGAAACCAAAACTAATAAATTAGAATATACTGTTGGATTTATTGCGGCTAGACCTTACTCAAAGGTGGACAATTTAGTGAGAATAATCAAGCCTATTGACTAAGTAGCTGGAATTAAGCTGGCCACCAAGCACATTATTTAATCAGTGTGATTGCAGATTGGACTGAGAAATCGTTTTTTCATTCCCTATTGGATGATTGTCTATGTGTATCAAAAATATAATTTTATGTGATAGATATTTACAGGTAGCAATTTGTTAGTCACAGTGTTACTATACTTGATACATTTTATCTTTATTTTACAAACTGTCTTTGTGAAGAAATATAGTAAAATAATCAAAGAAGCCTATTCTTTATTGGATCATTTAAGTATATAATTCTAGCAATAGCGCGGTCTATCTATGCAAGTGTTGTTGTTTTTTTATATATACGTGTCAGATATGCAATTGACGCTTAGGGCCTGATTCAGACTTGGGAATAGAGAGAGAGATAGCACTTAACTGTGAACCTGAACAAACCATATTGCAATGCAAGGGGTGTAAATACATACTTTTCTTGCATGTGGAGTAAATACTGGCTGCTTTTACATTTAGCCGACAAATACTGCACAACTTTATTATTACTCTACAATTTAGATGTCAGTTTGGAAACACTCCTTCCAAATCTAAATCTCTCTGCACATTTTAAATCTGCCCCATCTGCAGTGCAGCATGGTTTCACCAAGATGATCGGTTGAGAGAGACATCTCACTCTATTCCCAAATTCTGAATCGTCCATTTTTAACACAAAAACGATGAACGATAACGACGACGCGCGTTCCCGCGGGTCGTTCATCATCATCGTTCATCGGGTTAACATGCAGGCCAACCTGACGATGTCGTCAGGTTGCTGTATGTTATGGAATGGGGGAGAGAGCCCGGCGCTGAACGATATCGTTAATGATATCGTTCAGCGGGTTTGCTCAATGTCATGAACGACATTGAGCACACCCTGCCGGGGACACACTAGACGATATCGCTCAGGGAGTAAGTCCAGCTGCATTGCTTTAATTGGATAAAAACCTATCAATCTATAACAATAGTGGTTTTACTAATTCAATATTTTCATTTAGTATATTTGTATGTTTAAAATAATAAAATACATTTTTTATATTTATATAATTCTTCAAACACTGGAGCTCTCCGGTCACACTGATTTGCTACAGTACCAATTGGTTTCCAAAACTGTTAACAGAAAACCCATTTCTAACTTGTTAAAATCCCTATCTATGTTTTCCTATAATCCAATAAGAAACACAGGCCCTCATTCAGAGCCACTCGCTAGCGGCAGTACACTCGTTCCGAGCGATGTTCGCACATCTGCGCATGCGTACGGATCGTTATACGCATGCGCGAATCAGTCAGGGCGGCCGAAATTCATGTGCTCGCAATATAGCGAATGCCTGCTATTTTGAGTGACAGAATGAGGCGTATGTGGGTGGTAACAGGGGAAGGTGCTTGAAAACGGGGAGTGGAGATCAGAACGCAGGCGTGCTTAAAGGTCAAAACGGGCGTTTTATGGGTGTGCATAATTAATACTGCAGCGTCATTGACCACGTCACTGGGTTATTTTATAGCCAGAACTGCTCGCAAGATTGTGGTAGCAAAAACCAACCACAAGAATAGCGAGCAGTTCATACGCTGGTCGATGTACTCGATTAATCTAATAAATAGCGGACATGACGTATGGTGCGAGCGGCCAGGGGGCGTTTTTAACAAATAAACGAGCGTATGTTTTGCTCGCTCATTCAGACTTAGAGGTGTGAACAGACTGCAATTTGCGAACGGATCATTTGAATAGCCACCCCTTGTTTTTGAACGAACGTCCGCAAATAGCGAACGGCTCTGAATCAGGCCCACAATCAGCAAACATGTCTTATTTTGCCCAACAAACCAAGTAACATTTACTGTTATTAAAGTGCTTAGTTTGTTAAACTATACATATACTCACCCACACTCTCTTCCACAAACCTTCCCTACTACACTCCCTGCCTTCATCCCACACTTCTTCCCTCCCACACCCCCTTATCCCACCCCACCTTCACTGCCACCCCCACTTCCTCCCTTCTACATTCTCTCTCTCCCATAATCCCACCCACACTTCCTTCCTTTCTCTCTTCCACAGTCTCACCCTCTATGCCACAATCCTTCTCTTTATACCTCCCACTCATACTCTCTCACTCCCATACTCTGTCCCTCCCATAACCCCTCCCACTTTCTTACTCCATCCAACATTCTCTTCCACACTCCCATCCTCCCTCCATCCCACACTCTGTCCCAGCCACTCTCCCTCCCATTATCCCATAATCCTTCCCACACACACCCTCCCACCCTTCTGACAGCTTTATTCCAAGCATACATTTATACTAAACCTGATTGACATCACAATTGCTCTTTATGATCTAAGTCTGTCATGTAATCAGCCTACCAAGCAGTGAATTGTATAATAAAGCAAACTGACATCACAAAAGCAGTGATGTAAGCTTGTCACATGATTAGCCTATCAAGCAGTGACTTTTATAACAAAGCTGGCTGACATCACAAAGGCTGTTTATAATTTAAGCATGTCACATGATCAGCCTACTGACGTGAAAAAAGTAAAACTGAATGCATTTTACCACTAATGTCTATCTACTGTATCTATTCATCATCTAGCTATTTCAAGAAGGGACATCTAAAAAAAACAAATTTGTTTTGGAAGGCCATACTGAGAAATGGATTTGAATGAAGAGTCACATTTATTTTCTCCCAGTTTGCCTCACAGCAATTAGGCAAGAGGTTTTTTTTTTACATATATCTTGAAATAAACATATTTTTAATGATTTTACTCACTGTGATGTGATACTGTATTAATGCAAACAATAAAGTTGTGAGATTGACTTTATGTTGTGTGTGATTTGCAGTTATTTGGTGGATAACACTTAAAAACAAAGACACAATTTACAGCTGCCAATAAAATAGTAATAATATATTCAGCATAAACAGCAGAGAGGGGCTAGCTTGGCCATGATGCACTCATGGTGACGTGGCTGCCCCAACACCCAGTAGAATTCCCATATACCACCTGTCTAGGATGGCAGCAAATTGCCATCCTTGTTCTTCAGTATCTATCCATCATTACTGTATTATCAAGGGCTATCACCATTCTTTCTCAATCAAAGCATAGTAAAGCCTATTAAACATGGAAAAGTATACACAGATCGATGCTAGACTAGCCAACAAAATAGTAAGACTCCTCTTACTGCTGCCGTAACATCTTCTTGGTAAATTGTGGAGATAACAGATTTTATTTTGCTGCTATAAGCAGTGATAGAAAATCAGTGATATTGCCTCATATTGATACATAGGGGCTTTTACTGTACATAAATGTAAAGATGCTTTTGTACACTTACTTATCAATGTCTGTATTTGGATCTGAATGTATCTAAAGAAAAGATATGCTCATTCATACATTTGGTAAATAAATTAGGTAACCCACAATCTGCCTTCAAGATGAACAAAGATACATGTAAGTCAAAGAGGGCATTCATTCTACAGAGTCTCACTGTACTAGACTTACATGTGATAAAATGAAAATTGCATATCCGGTTTTATATGAATGTTGTTTATCACAGGTCAGTCCTGGGAATTCTGAGCAGCACTATAGCTACTCAGAATGGCCGCGGGAACTGAGATGCCGACTCTGAATGGCCGCGGGAACTGAGACGCCGACACTGAATGGCCGTGGGAACTGAGACGCCGGAGACATTTTTCTTGTGCACGGTTTCCCCCAAAATGGTCATTACACATCTGTGTTTATTGCGCCACTCCCCATTACCTCCCTCAAATGCTCCCTGACTGTCATCACACTACAGGTAAATAGTTGCTGCGAGCAACTACGGTAATGTACCTTGATGCATGCGCAGTGTGAATCAGATGCATGCGCAGTTTACCGATAATTGCTCAACTGCGTAAATATTGGCATTGCGTCCATCTCTGAATCAGGCTCATTATGCATGATTGTCCCTCAACTGTATCCCCAAGTGCAAGCCGATGCAATCATAAGGTATGTTCAAATGAAAATATACATAAGTTGTGCCCATGTGTAGTGTAACCACTCTTCAGGGGGTCATGTATTTATGTAGCGCAAATGGACATGGGGCCTGATTCAGCAAGGATCGCTATTGCAATTAAGCAAGCAGACAGCCAATTGTTGCTTTCTTTCCACTGACTGGATTGCGATCGCAGTGACTATGCAGACCCATCGCAGAGTGATTGACAGGAAGTACTGTATGAGGGTGGTGGCGGGGGAGGAGGGTCGGAGAAACACAGGCATGCCAATGCGCTTGAACGCCATTACAGGGGTGTGCATAAATTAGCCACTGCGATGCCATATGCAGCTTGGGCTTTCACTACGTGTGCTGAGGTTAGCAATTCCTGAGTAAGGTCAGAGCTTGTGCAAGTGGGTGTGAGGCTCCGATGCTACTCCATGTTACCGATGGTTTCGCAGACTTGCTAAGTTTTACAGATATGTGTAAGGTGAAGTGGGCGTCCTTATGTTAGGCTGCGATGGCATTGCGATAGCAATCATTAGCATATTTTTGCAGTGAGAGTGAATGCGTAATTGCAGCTACGATCGCAATAACAATCCTTGCTGAATCAGGCCCATACATCTAACTTTAATTCAGGCTCAAATGTAAACCGATTCCAGACCCTTTCACTGATATAATATTTGTAAATATTACTTTCATATGAACATTATACTAACAAAACTTTTGCAGTGCTATTATAGGAAACATATATGTAACTAAGATGTTATTCCCATATTGTATGATAACTTCTTTTAGGTTGAAAATAAAAAACTTTGATCTGTACACGTTCTGTACAATTGTACTGTTACAAATCTGAAACTGTGTTCAAAATGACTATGGCCCTCATTCAGAGCCGTACGCTATTTGCGGTCGTTCGTTTAAAAACAAGGGGTGGCTATTCAAATGATCCGTACGCACATTGCAGTCTGTGCACACCTCTAAGTCTGAACGAACGAGCAAAACATACGCTCGTTTATTTGTTAAAAACGCCCCCTGGCCGCACGCATCCTACGTCATGTCCGCTATTTATTAGATTAATCGAGTACATCGACCAGCGTATGAACTGCTCGCTATTCTTGTGGTTGGTGTTTGCTACCACAAATTTGCGTGAAGTTCTGGCTATAAAATAACCCAGTGACGTGGTCAATGACGCTGCTGTTTTAAATATACACACCCATAAAACGCCCGCTTTGACCTTTAAGCACGCCTGCGTTCGGATCTCCACTCCCCATTTTCAAGCACCTTCCCCTGTTACCACCCACATACGCCTCATTCTGTCACTCAAAGTAGCAGGCACTCGCTATATAGCGAACAAACGATTTTCGGCCGCACTGACTGGTTCGCGCATGCGTACTAAAAAGCGTACGCATGCGCAGATGTGCAAACATCGCTCGGAACGAGCGTACTGCCGCTAACGAGCGGCTCTGAATGAGGGCCTATATACTGAAAATGACTTTATTGTGTATCTTCAGATTGTTGCATTGACCTCAATTAAAGTTCCCATAACGTATTCATGTAAGAACACCATGGGAACATTCTGTGAAACATTCTCCATGAGAACGGTCAAGTGGAAATCATTACACGTCTTGAAAGAGAGATATAGCTCTAATGAACTACAGTGCATACACATATAAAGTGTTCAAAGTAATCTGCAGCTGCATACAGTATATCAGAACCATGTTCCAGCAATCAAAAGCCTGATAGGAAAAAATATCTGTGCAAATAACTTACATTAAAAGCATGACAAACTGTCTCATGCTTAATTAAGTATAATTCAGAAAAAAGTCAAAGCCGCAGAAGTGCTATTATATTTTATATTTTTAAGGTGCATTGTACTAAAAACAGAGTTTACCAATATGCCTGTCTCACATTATTACAATATCATGAGAGGAAGTTAGCAAGAAACCATCGACCAAGAGATGGAAAACAAAGGAGCAGGGTCCCAAAACAACACTGGGCCTGATTCAGAGCCGGACGCTATTTGCGCTTGCTCGTTCAGAAAAAGGGGCCGGCTATTTAAATTGAGCGCTCACTCTTTGCGGTCTGTTGACACCTCTATGTCTGAGCGAGCGAACTAAACATGCGCTCGCTATTTTGTAAAGACGCCCCCTGGCCGCTCGCATCATACATCATCTCCGCTATTTATTAGATTAATCGAGTACATCGAAAGGCGTCTGAACTGCTCGCAGTGCTTGTAGTTGGATTTTCCTACCGCAATCATGCAAACAGTTCAGGCTAAGAAACAATCAAGTGACGTGGTCGATGACGCTGCTTTGTTAATTATGCACACCCTTAAAATGCCCATTTTGACCGTTTGGCACGCCTGCGTTCGGATCTCCACTCCCCGTTTTCAAGCACCTTCCCCTGTTACCACCCACAAACGTCTCATCCTGTCACTCAAATTAGCAGGCATTCACTATTTTGCGAGCGCTCGATTTCCGACCGCAATGACTGGTTGGCGCATGCGCATTACGACCCATATGCATGCGCAGTTGTGCGAACATCGCTCGGAGCGAACGAGCGGCCGCTTACGAGCGGCTCTGAATCAGGCCCACTGTCTGTTGGGATGTGTAATATGTACAGCAACTCTATAAGAAACGAAGTTCTCACATCCAACTAATTGATTCCATTATATGATTATTTTTTTTCTAGTAAACCTCAGAAGTTAGAGAGAGCACAGTAGATTTCGGCTTTGTGCCAGAGTCTGCTGCGCATGTGCAGGTCTTCGCAGAGCCGTAACTAGACTTTTTGGTGCCCTGTGTCATAGAGAGCACTGGCGCCCCCCCCCCGCCATTTTTTAAATAAGCACACAAGCCAGGGGGGCACACAACGCACACCCTGCACCCAATTAAATATACTTTTCTGCAGAAATCACTGGGAAATGTACTTATACTCTTACACAGCTACTTAATGAAGCCTCGTCTGGACGCACAATGTGGGTGGTGCCGCCGGTGGTAGTGAGGAGCTGCTTAGCCAGGCAGGCTCAGCCCGCTGCCTGGCTGTCATTCAACAGCATGTAATGCTCAGCGGTGAGGGGAGGAATGGGGGGACCCGGCCAGGGGAAAGAGCAGCTCAGCTCAGGGGCAGGTTCAGCTGGCTGCCATTCAGTCTGACAGCACAGGCTCATCAGCAAGTTAGGCGCACCAGGAAGAGGAGGAAGGGGGACTAGAGGGAACAAGAGTGGCAGTGCTGCTGGTAGTGGTGAGCAATGATGTGCGGGCAGTGTTGGACTGGGTGCTATTGGGGGCAGAGGTAGTTGTGGTTGCAATGCGGGCCTGGGTGGAGAATTCTGTGTGCCATGGGGCTACTGTGGCCAAAGTCATCAGTTGGATACTGAAGGCAAAGCCTCGGCTGCTGGCTGGGCAGCGGACCGGCGGTGCCGTGGGGTTACCCAATCATTGTGGCCACAGTCATCGGGACACTGGGGGCAGAGGTAGCTGCTGCTGCAGTGCAGGGCTGGGTGAGGAACTCTCTGTGCTGTGGGGCTACCCGATCACTGTGGCCACAGTGATCAGGACACTAAGGGCAGAGTCGCGACTGCAGGGCGGGGGACTGAGGGTGCCGCGGGGCTACCCAGTCACTGTAGTCAGTGATCGGAAGTAACTGGAGGTGGAGCTGCAATTGTGGAGGGACCGGGAGGTCCCTCTGACATAGACGGCTGCTGGAAGATTAGCTTCCTGCAGCAGCCTAGGAGGCGTTTCTGACTGGTCACATCAGATGTGACCACGCCAGGCAAGTGGTTAAAGAGCCTGAACCTTTGTGTGTGTGTGTACGTGTGTTTGTATTTATATGGAAAACATTGATACATTACCCCCACTCAATATTACTATTACCCCTAAAACAGCTTCAATATACACCCTGATAACAACAATATACCTTTATAATATTAATACACCCCCCCAATCCCATTAAAATTAACATAAAGATTAAAAACTCACCCTCAGATAACAATAACATTAATGCTCCCCATCCCCATATTGCATTCATTCACCCATACCCTCCCCATGCACTTACCTCACCATGATGAAAGCTGCCTGGTCCCAGCACACTACGGAGCTCCAAAGGAGGACTCGGAGGATACACCCAGAGGCTGGCAGGTAGGTAGAGGCAAGGATGGGACAGGGACTATGGGAGGAGGATGGATGAGTAGAAGGACAGAGACAGGGAAGAAGGAAAGGGCCGGAGACTCGTGAAGGTGTAGGGGGCGGAGTTTAAGGTAGTGGATGAAGCAGAGACAGTCTCACAAGCAGCAGTAGTGGCCAGCCCCGATCATGGCAGAAGTTATGTGACCCACTGGGCAACTAGGGAAGTTGACAGCCAGAACATGCTGGACAGTGTCAACCCACCAACCGATCGCGGCCCGATAAGCTCCGCCCCCTCACAGAAAGGGGCAGAGTCTACACCCAGTCCAAGCCTGTCTTTTAACAGCAGGCTCAGCGCAGCGGGGAAGAGAAGAGAGGGGAGGAAGGGGAGGGGCTGGCCAGGAGAGAGAGCACAGCAAGGGGTGGGAGTCTGTGTGAAGAGCCGCTCAGGCTCAGCTGTGCCAGGCGCAGCAGCAACAACAGCGTGGATAGCATAGTTACCAAGTCGGCTTATAACAAGCGGAATTGGGCTTCTTTTTTTTGCAAGTTGCTTGTTGCTTGTTTTTGGGCTTGTCTTTTTAAGGTTGCTTGATTTTGGGCTTATTTTTTTGTGTGCATTGCCGAGGCACCGATAGAGTTAAGTAAATGTGTGTGTGTCTGTGTGTTTTTTGCACTGGTAGTGACTGACTGAGGGAGGGGGAAAGGTTGTCTATGGGGAATAGAGGGCCATAGCCAGTGGACAGGGTGAAGTTGGAGGAGGCAGACAAGAAGGAGAGGTAAACTAGATGATAGAAATGAGGCAGTTACATGGGGGTGAGTTAAGATTACTGAGGCTGTTAAAAAGAGGGGATAATGGAATTAGACAGGTGACAGGAATGAAGGAGGTAAAGAAGAGGGGTGAGAGAAATGCGGAGAAATAGTGAGGTAAAGGAAAGGTGGGTACACACTAGACTTTATGTCGCCTGAACTTGTTAATTGGGCTGACAAATCGTCCAAATCGGCCAGTGTGTACCCACTATGCGTGACCCTGCGTACTCCTGCGGGTCGGCCATCAGGGTTGTTCCGTCGACCTGCATGTAGGGCCAGTGGAACGAACCATGTGCAAACGCTGGCATAGTGGATGGAACTGGTGCCCGACATATCGGACGTTTGGTCACCACATCGTGCAGTATGTATTGACTGCCCGATATCAGGTGTTGCATGGCTGGGTACACACGTCGGCAAGTGTGTACCCAGCTTAAGACTGGCAAGGGAATGAGGTATGAAAAGAGGGAGGAGGTAATAATATGGAGGCTGATGTAGAGGGAGAAAAGCAATATACTCAGATAAGGCTGTGCACACAGTAAAATATTTAGGTTAGAGAAGAGGGGGAATAAAGGAAGTTAAGCAGGTAGAGAGTGAGGACAAATAAATTGGCCCCATAAATTGGGCTTTTTTATTGGGCTTTTTAGGATTGGTGTGGGCTTGTTTTGGGCTTGTTTTTAACTTATAGGTTGCTTGTTTTCCATTTCAGAGTTGGCAACACTGATGAATAGACTCAGCAGCAGCAGGGAAAGCGCCTCTCCAGCCTGGCGCCTCCCTACAGTGGAGGATCTGCTGAGCAGGTAGCGCCGGCCCTGCTCACAGTCCCTCTATCTTCATCTTTCCTGTCCCAAATCAATTCTCCCTGCTCATGTTTAACTCTTTTGCTGCTGAGCCTATTTTGAAATTTTTTTAGCTAGGCATATTTCAGCATCAATTTCAGTAATTATTAATGCAGTGCCCATACACATTGTCGTTGTTTCTTTCCCATAAAAGTTAGTACTTTATGCTTATATCCCCTGATACAGGTGATACAAACTACACAAATAGGCAAAAAATATTTTTTTAATTGAATTTGAAAGAAAGTGAAATAAAAGCAAATGTGTTTATTTTTTAAATTTCTAAACACCACTGAGAAATACTTTTTGTTTTTTGGCATTAATCCACCTTTACAGTACAGAAATAAAGCCAACTTCTACACAGAGGCTTTCATAATAACATCTGCACTTTTTTTAGTAGATTGAATGAATGCATACAATATATAGGAATAATACAGTAACCCAACAAGGTACATCATTGTGAAAAGTAAAGTAGACAATGTAAAACATCAAATGAGGGTATGCCATTGATCCCAGGATGGGAGAGATTCTGGAGTAAGATCCTCCCCCTGACCTTTTTTAAAACTTTTTGTAATACAGGGTGTTATTATGTTACGAGACCTAGACAACAACTATTTAGGGGGCACATTATTTGAAAGAGTGGACTCCACTCTACTAGTATTTCTGCAGTGCAGTTTGATATTGTCTGATAAACATAGGTATTCACCAGGTAATAATCAATTAGGGGAAAAAGTATTTGAAACAGTGGCCATTGACAACCATGTTTCAAATGTTTGTGCCACTGAGTTTATTGTCTGCAGGAGTTATTCTTAGGATGACCACACATGATCAGCAGAGAATAACTTCTCAGGGATTACATCATGTGAAAGGAGATAATCCCCTCTGTAAAAGTAGCCCTGAGTTTTTGAGTGCCTGACTCTAATAGAATAGTGTCATATTTGCTCTTCCCCCTCCCATTGACCAAGAATTGCGGGTAACTGTCCACGGCCATTGTGAAAAGAAAAGGGTCTATTATGGGTTTTGGGTACTCAGACACTGAGTACAAAGTCTGAGTTATAGTGTGGCTACTCCTCATTATGTTTCGTCAGAGATGACTTCCCCATCCTCCTGAAGAACTTGCAGTGTGGCCACCACTAGCCGCATTTCATGAGAAATTATTTGCTCCTATCACTTGGGTTTCAATTGGTTTTGGTTTAATTGAAAGTATTAGGCTATAATGTTTGTACAGTTTCTTCATTTGCATTATGTATTGTTAACAGAGATGTATGCCGGGCCATTTTTGCTGGCTTTGATTGTGGTTTTAATTTGTTGTCCGGTTGTTGTTTTGGTTTTGCCAGAACGCAGTGACAGGTTTTGGTTTTGGATTTTTTTTTTAAATTTACAAAAAAGCTAAAATCACATAATGTGGGTTTTTTTTGTTCCTAGAGTATTATTAACCTCAATAACGTTAATTTCCAGTCATTTCCACTCGATTTTGACCACGTCACAGCTCACAATATTGTTCGCCAATATAAGCCAAAGGCTGGCTGGCTAAACTAAGCCACAGAGCAGCGGCACAAATACACAACAGTTATGTCTGTTTAAAAATGTTTTGCAAATTAGTAATGCGATCAATCAGCCTTTTTGTTGAGCAGTTCCCCAAAATCTCCCCAACCATAAAAACAGCATTCTGTACCTGAGGGTTGGATACAGTGCAGGTTACAGTGCGGGTTGGATACAGTACTGGTTACAGGGCAGGCCAATTACAGTGAGGGATGGATATAGTGCAGATTGGATACACCAATGGCGAACTTACTGTGACAGAGGGTGCCGGCGCTGTCCTCAGTGCAGGGTGCTGGCAGTGTCGGCAGTTCAGGAGTGCTGGTGGTGCCGGCAGTATTCTCAGTGCGGGGGTGTCAGCAGTGTCAGCAGTGTCCGCAGTTCAGGAGTGCTCTGAGTGCGAAAGTGACAGCAGTGTCAGCAATGCGGGGGTGCCGATGGTGTCCTCAGTGCGGGGTTGCTGGTGGTGTCCACAGTTCAGGGGAGCCGGTGGTGTTGGCAGTGCAGGAATGCTGACAGTGTTCTCAGTGCAGGGGTGCAAGCAGTGTCAGCAGTGCAGGAGTGCCGGCAGTGTTCTGAGTGCGATAGTACCGGCGGTGTCGGAAGTGCAGGGGTGACAGCAGTGTTCTGAGTGCGATAGTACCGTCGGTGTCGGAAGTACAGGGGTGCTGGCGGGGTCCTCAGTGCAGGGTTGCTGCCGTTATTGGCAGTGCTGGAGTGTGGCAGTGTCTGCACTGCGGGTGGCACTGGCAGTGACTGCACTGTTGGTGGTGGTGTCCTCGGTGCGGTGGGGGCCGCCATCTTGCATCTGTTTGCCCCATTGAAGTCTATGGGGAAGCGCTGATTGGCTAAGAGCCGTGGCGGACGGCTCTCTCAGCCAAACAGCAGTCAGCCCATTGATTTCAATGGAACTTTTGAAATTGGCGCCCAAGCCAAACCTGCAAGACAGCAGACAGGGAGATCCGAGTTCCAAGGAATCCGAACCGCTCATCTCTAGTTATTAGTATATTAAAATTGACAATTGACAAAAAGAAGCAACATTTTTGTCTGCTTCTAAATTTAGTCATTTGTCCCCTTTTACCATTTAAATGTTAATTTCAGTATTAGTTACTTAATGTAAGAAATTGCTAGTAAATGTTCATCTTATAAAATTGATTTTAAAGTGATGGTATCTCTGTATAAAACTGCATAGCACTAGTAGAATCTGTTCTTAATCTGCATGAAGTATATATTGGGATTAATATGAACAAATACATTAAAATTAGAGATGTGCAGTTCGGTTCTCCAGAAATCCGAATCCACCCGAATTTTGTGAATTTGTACAGAACTGAATCGTGGTTCTGATCTCCTGAGGAGATCCAGATAGATCTGAGTGGCAGTTCCGATCTTCCCATAGTTCGGAATTCGGGTTTTGGATTGCAAAAATTACATGATTTTAGTTTTATCATTTTTTTTTCTAAAGATCCAAAATCAAAGCCCAAACACTTGAGGGTGGTCTGACACAACCAAAATCAAAACACGAAGAGAAATCCAGATCCAAAACTAAAACACGGGGGTCAGCGCACATCTCTAATTATAATACATGATAATAGGTAGTGGTCACTTCTGTTTTGGTAGGTGTAGTAATCACCTAATGTGTTTATAGATTTATACAGTAATGTATACTGATTTCAATATGCAGAATTTACATAAAATATTATGAGGAATAAATGGACTGTGTCTCTTTATTTAATGTAAATAAGCAAGAACACCACAGGAAATTATTAAAGTAGTTTTTATTAGTGGGCACACAAAAGTAAGTGCATGTTTTATGCTATGTTTGTCATGCAGATACTGCTATCTCTAGACAATAATATTGCTTTATTACTTTTGCAGAGAATAAAACTGTCATTCTGCTCATGGAGAGTTACAGTTCCTCTCTGGGAGAAGAGTATGACGTACCACAGATCCCCATGCACTCTGAAGTAATTTGGGCTGGGTTTGTCTAACTCAGGCAGTTATTCCTCAATCCCCTGAGGGCCTGGTTTATTGGACACAGTTAGAGTAGGAAGTGAAATTAGAGCAGACACCAAGCAGTCTAGAATTTCTGTCGTCTACATTCTCATTAATCTGGAGGTTTAGTCTGCTTTCTGTTTTATCAGCAAAAACCATCAGACATCTCATGTACATGTTTTCTTGAAAGAATTTTAGGGACACAGCTAAAAAAAAGTGGCACTATTTAATCCTTCTTTTTTTAAAATAAAAATAGCACTAATAAGGTCTAATGTGCAGACTCAGTGGTTGTTGCAATATTCAGAGTCTGTATACTGTAACAACTTGGATTAAGATATCAGGACGGTAAGGTCTGGTCTTGGGAAAAGTATTATGCATTTTATATTTCTTCATTACAGCTATAACATCTGCCTTGTAATATAACAATGTTACAATCATGACCCATTAGTTGAGAAGTATTCTTCATACAGTGTTATTATAGCAACTGTATATATTATTACTACAGTATACTCTTAAATATAGCACAAAAATAGATTACAAGGGGTGCAATATATACTAGTAAGACTATGGCATTTGCAATGCATTTTCTTATTGCAAGCCAAATTGCTAGTAAATATGTATTTAATCTGCATTGATCTTATGTTTACATTTTTAAATATGTGTTTGATATAAATTTAGATACATTTACAAACCCATTCATATTGTGGCACAATTGGAAGTTGCTATATTGTTCTAGCCAAACAAACGTGAAATTGCTATGTAAATGCGTATTCATCAGAACTCATTGCAGTTATAGTCCCATTGTAATTAATATAAATTTAAAAATGTTTTTTTTATCATGACAGATGCACTGAAAAAGAAACAAGACAAATGCAAAGGGGCTGATTATGACTATTACTAACTTTATACCTGGAACAAATCATGCTGCAATGCGATAGGTGTAAATACATTTGTTTATTTTTGGACAGATTTGAGTTTGGACACACCCCTCTCAAATCTAATGGAGCCCATACATCACCAATCAGTTGGGTCATTTTGCATTTGATTGTATAAAAGAAACCGGCAGTGTATCACTGATTGCTGATTCTGACCAAAAAGTGATCAGAATTGGTGAATCAGGTTTGCCAACATGTTGGATTTCACCGACCAATCTGGGCTGTAGAATGCTAGAGTATGGTAACAATCAGCCAATCTGCAGACCGTTACTAGCATTTTACTATGGGGACTTTCATGGTTTGCAGATCTGATCTTTGCATGATAAAGATCTGCAAATCATTGAAAAATATCAGCCATATTGGTGGATTAGAGAAATGTTAAATCAAGGAAAAAAATGCAGGATATGTGATTCGTTTTTCTTTAAAGCTGAAGTATGGGCCCATTAATCTCTCTGCACATTTTAAGTCTCACCTGCAGTGCAACATGATTTTAGCAAGGTGCAAAGTTACTTGCTGTTTTTTGCTTCACTAGCAACTCATATAATCAGTCCCCAAAGTTTTTGTTATCCAGTTACACTTTACGTACAGTACATTAGAAATGCATATTAAGTGCAGTATTTTAATGCCAATGTACAGTATATGTAGTCTAATGGTGGCCATTGTCAAGAGAGTTTACAACCTAAAATGCATCATGTTACATCATAGGGCTACATAATGTAATAAATGCCATGCCCAGAGAATGAAATACATTTCGCTGAGCCCAAATAATACACATTGGGTCTAATTCAATTAAGTGTGAGGTCTCGTTGCAATTGGCAGAAATGTGCACAGAAGCACATTGCGAGAAGTTGCAACAGAAACTCGCACTTAATTGAAATTGCCCTATAATGGGTGTAGCAGTTCTCCATAAGAAAATGTGGTAGACAGGGCTGGCTCCAGGGGTCTGAGCACCCTTAGCCGGCCTGGTGCGCTACGTGCGACCAAAATTGGGGGTGTGGCCTCATTACCATAGGCCACGCCCCCTACATTACGTTATTTGGAGGCGTGCCCGCATGGCACGCTTCCAAGTAACGTCAGGCTGGGGGTAAAGCCCAGCCCTCCGTCACTGGCTGGGCCCTTTCGCGCAGCATCCATTCACACTCTGGGGTCCGGCACTGCCGCACAGCTGCGGCGGTGGGGGTCCCCAATCTCCCAATTTCACCACCCGCGGGCCACTTCGGCCCACGGGTGGAACAGTGGGTCAGTAGTGTCCCGCTGAAATCGGGATGTTGGGGAGGGGTGCGCCCTCTATGGGTGGTGCCCCTGTTCGACCGCACTGGTCGAACACCCTTAGAGCCGGCCCTGGTGGTAGATCATACATAAAATACGTACAACAATATTGTACAATTATGTGTAATTTCACAGGAAATCAAATGGTAAATCATGATTATATACAGTACAATTGCAAGTTCATGTTAATTTAATAAGAAATGTATGAATACAATACTGACTCTATCTAGTCCACACAGAGTTGCAGTGACTACAGAGTCGGTGCAAGGTTTATGGGCGCCCTAGGCAAAGATTCACCCTACCGCCCCTGCTCCCCCAGCCATCTACATACAAACTCACACACTTTTAACAAAATCTTGGGAACAAAATTTGTGTGTACACTCTTGACAGTAATATACTGCACATAAGTGCCACCAATACATAATATGCCACACAACTGTGCATACAATACATTATAGTGTTCCCATTAGGATTGGGGGCAGGCATGATGCACGGGTGGCGTGCGCACCTGAAAGGGGCATGGCTGGCCCATGAAGGGGCGTGGCCCCGCCGACGTCAATGTTGGGGGCGGGGTGGCCCTACTGATGCCACTGTTGGGGGCATGCCCAGCCGGTGGCATCACTAATGGAGGGCGTGCCCAGCACCCACAGAGGTGCTGTGCGGCAAAACGGCAGTGACCAGGCTGTTATAGTAGGGCACCGCTAAAATGGGCAGGGTGCATTTTGCCCTTTAAAAATAGAGCAGAGCGCTAAAACAGCCTAGCGTGAACACTATCCTAATACATTATTATGCCACACTTAAGTGGATAATACATAATTATGCCGCACATGAGTCCCCACAATGCATAATTATGCAGCACGTCAGTGCCACAATACATAATTATGCCATACATCAGTACCGTAATACATAATTATACAGCACATCAGTATCCATAATACATAATTATACCACACATCAGTGCCCGCAATACATAATTATGCCGCACATCACTGTCCCCAAAACATAATTATGCGCACATCAGTGACTGTAATACATAATTATGCCACATCTCAGTGCCCGCAATACATAATTATGCCACACGAGTCCCGCAATACATAATTATGCCATACATTAGTACCCGCAATACATGCATCGCTATTTATTGCTTGTTGATAAATATGAGTCAGGGCCCCACCAAATAACATTTTCAAAATCGCATCATCACCCACTCCTCTGTCCTCTAGCCACAATATATTTTCTTGTTTTTGTCTGTTCTGCAGCCTATACCAGCAGACCCCTATGCTGGTATATAGTGGTCTTGTGTGATTGTATAAATATAATTATACTGACTACTCACTCAACCCAAAGCTTGCTGAGCTGACTTACCAGCACTGGCTCAGGCTGTCAGACAAATTGGATAACGTTTGTTAATATTGTTCTCATTCCGCATTGCTCAACCCGCCCAAGTGAAGTTGGATGGTGTGGGCACGTCGGGAGACTGGAGGACGCGTTTTGCGCTGCATGACATCATAATAGCACTGCTCTACAGTAACTGGATTTGCTGCTTTGAACAGCAGGGGAATGGCAGCCCCGTCCCAGAGACAACTATGAGACAACTATGACCCCCCACACTGTTCTTCTTTCTGGTGCAAATATTCATCGTACTTAGGATCTGTGTAAATTAACCTCCCATAAAATAGCCCTCTGTGGAGATCCAGGAGATTATAAACTCTTTAACAGTATTGGAATCAGCAGTGTATCTTTCTCTATCCATTATTTAGTAGCAGTCAAGGTCGGCGCTAGGTGTCTCTGCACCCAGCGCCATCCCGTGCTTCCCCTCCATCCGGTGCAGGGGCTGTGCAGCCAATTACTATAAAGCACAGCCCCTGAAAGCAACTTGGGTAAGATAGAGGGGTGGTGAGGGGAAGAGGGGTTGGCAGGGGCAGCGCAGTGCCGGAATGATTTTATGTTGCCCCCCCCCAAACATAATATCGTGCAGTGCATCCTGAATCAGACCCTATATTCGGTGTAATGCTTCTATTGTGCAGCATGAAACCAATGGAGGGTATTTTATAAACCAGAAAAGCAAGTCTTTAAGTGACACAATTATATTAAAGGTGAAAAAAGCTAATTTTTGATTCTTGATTGTCCACAGTGCTCTTTTTTCTTTGTTTAGTATGTAATTACCATGGAGACCGCAGAAAAAGTGTTAGTGAATATTTGTTTTCTATTAGTCCATGTAATAATATAGTGTTTTGATTGTGCACATCTACAGTTATACCAAAGTTCAGTCACTCTAGTTAAGTCACTTCACAACCACCCACAGGGGTGTGCAGGTACAGTAAATGAGCGAAGATTGCTGAGCAAGTGGCAATGTGTGCAGCCAGACATACAGTAACAGTGATGTCCTGCAGCACATTGCAGTGAACTGAGGGCCTGATTCAGACCCGCTTGCAAGCGTATAGCGCTCGCAAGCTGGTCGATAGTGGCCCAGTGCGCACACGCGCGTTGTGCGCACTGCGCATACGCGAGCCCCGGAGCGAGTGCAAAAAGCACTCGCTCCGTGGCTCACTACAAAAGGGGCGACTGTCGATGTTGATCGACAGCTCGCCCCATTTTGTAGGCATGGCCGGGGGGTGGCTTCACAAACGGAGGCGTTCCCAAGCGAACACCTGCCGATTGTAGGCAGCCCCACTGACATCACCAGTGATGTCAGTGAGAGAGCTTCCAGCTCTATTAGAGCCAGAAGCTCTCTGGGGCTTGCGGCCACGAGACCCTACCACAAGGGTCTCGTCGCAAGCCTGATGGTCGCGATGGTCTTCACCATCGTGACCATCATCCTGGCCGCTCGCAATAGCTGTGGGTGGTCACCCACAGCTATGCGAACAGCCAGGAGGCTGCAACTAAAAAAACAGCGCCCGCCCTGATTCAGAGCGAGCGCTCGCTTTTTGCGAGCGCCTCTGAATCAGGCCCTGAATTCCCTCACAGGTAAATGGTAGTAGGTGATCTATTTAAAAACTGCTTTCACTGATATGGTGAAAACTATCAACAATATCCAAATCTGAATTTTTGCTACCTTTCTTATCTAATGCATGGGAATATAGCAATAGCTCCAGAATAGAATTCAACAAATAACACATACTCTACAGTATATGGTTCACCATTGTTCTTTCTCCTTATTCTCTTCTAAACTCCAATATTTTTCTTGTCTTGTTTGTTTCGTATGTGTTAAGTTTCTGTGAGGCTGAGTTCCCAGCAGGATGCTCTTCAGCTAGAGAACAGATAATTAAAAAGAACCTTAGTATGTGTCTATGGATCAGGATACAATAGAAAGCTATGCCTTTTGACACCCACTAACTCTGATTTTAATAGCAGGTTTCAATCCCCTCATGAGCTGTAGACAAAGAAGAAAAACAAACATGAAACCTATAAAACAGAGTTGTGGAGAGTGTTTATAATGAGTGAGGAGCCCAACAGCTGCTGTATTCAGGGCTAATCAGGTGTGCTCGCCTTTGTGTAACATCTGTCTTCTACTGTTACAGTAACCAAACCACACTACCAGTGAAAATGTATCGTTTTATTAAGAATTTATACTGACAACATTAAAACATTGTTATAATATCTGGCAAACATTTTCAATGTGTTTATTTTATAGACAGACAAGTTAAAAGCAAAATCATTTGGCACTGAGGTTTGCATTGTCGCCACACAGTTTTGGGACCTGCAGCCTGCAGTAATTTCCATCTTCTCTTTTAGTTTTATAATAAAGAATAATAGCATTTGTTATAGTGATAAATTCCTAGGACCTGATTCAGAGTTGTACGCTGATCCCGTTGTGACTGCTACTTTTCACGCAGCTGCTATGCAAACATAATCAAACGTTGCAGACGCCGGCAGATACATATTGGGACACCCACCTGTGGCTCTGCAAGCATCTGTGTAATAAGTCCCACCATCCTCATAAAATATGGCAACATCGGTGGCAGATCAGGCAATCATCCCGATGGCTACTCAGAATGGACAATGGAAGTAAGACGCCAGCACCAGTGAAGCTACAGAGATGGAGTCGCTAGATCCGACAATCCTATAAAAAACTTTGTGACACTCACACATTTTTCTAACCACCCCTCAGTTACCACCCACAAATGGTCCATAACTGTCAATCACTCTGCTTATAAATCCTCTCTATGAATGACATCGCAGAGGCACCGGGTCGCATGTGCCGTGCAACTTAACGCCTGCACTATAATAAAAACATTGGCCAACTGCGTAAATATCGGAATAGTTTACATCTCTGGATCAGGTCCATATTCTGTGACAGAGAAAATATTTATATTTAATTAAAAGTGTGTTTTTCTAAAGGCATAAACCGCTATTTTAACTCACCTCATCCGCCAGTCTAGCTCTACTAAAGTTACTAAAAAAAACCAGACTCCACAAACCTGTTTCATGTCAAACACATTTTTTTAAAAGGTTAGTTTTAGGGCACATTTGAAAATGTAAAGACTGGGTACAGTCTAAGTGGGCATGTGTTTAAGTTGCAGAGTTGGGGATCAGTGCAAAAGAAGTCTTGGAGGTGGGAATGAGAACAAGGGGAGGTGAGACAGCATTCATTGGCATAGTGAACAGTGGGTGGGTGAGTGTGGTTGGAAATTAGCCTGGAGATATACAGTACTGTGCAAAAGTTTTAGGCAGGTGTGGAAAAAATGCTGCAAAGTAAAAATTCTTACAAAAATAGAAGTGTTAATAGTTTATTATTTATCAATTAACAAAATGCAAAGAGAATGAACAGAAGAGAAATCTAAATCAAACCAATATTTGGTGTGACCACCCTTTGCCTTCAAAACAGCATCAATTCTTCTATTTACAGTTGCACACAATTTTTTAAGAAACTCAGCAGGGAGGTAGTTCCAAACATCTTGGAGAACTGACCACAGCTCTTCTGTGGATGTAGTCTTGCTCAAATCCTTCTATCTCTGCATGTAATCCCAGACAGACTCGATAATGTTGAGATCAAGGCTCTGTGGGGGCCATATCATCATTTCCAGGACTCCTTGTTCTTCTTTATGCTGAATATGGTTCTTAATGACATTGGCTGTAGGTTTGGGGTCATTGTCCTGCTGCAAAATATATTTGAAGCCAATCAGATGCCTCCCTGATGGCATTGCATGATGGAAAAGTACCTTCCTGTATTTCTCAGCATTGAGGACACCATTAATCCTGACCAAATCCCCAACTGCAGTTGCTAAAATGCAGTCCAAACCTGCAAGGAATCCCCATCATGCTTCACTCTTGCCTGCAGACACTCATTATTGTACCACTCTCCAGCCCTTCAGTGAACAAACTGCCTTCTGTTACAGCCTAATATTTCAAATGTTGACTCATCAGTCCAGAGCACCTGTATACAATATGAGTGGTCCACAAGCGCAAAGTCCCTGTAAAAATTTTCAGTCCTTAATCCTGATATTCCTCTTGTCTGAGATCCCCCACCTCACACCAATGAAATGAGTACCTATAAAGGTTTCTTTTATATCCCCTCTGGTCTGATCAGCATAGATATTAACTGCAAACACCAAGACTCCTCTTATATAAAGGCTTACCTGGGAACAGGTATCAACATTCACATAAAGGTATCTTTCATATCAGATTGAGAAACCTCCTTCTTAATCCACCATAGGGGAACACAAACGATATCCAAGGAAGTACTTATTCCAAAAAGGGATATTTATTCCAATTCAACAATAAAACACAGTCCAACAATAAGTAAAAAAATATCAAAAACATCCAATATAGAAAAAATGGATATAACTATATCCAGTATAGCTAAAAGGATTATCCACTATAATGGCAGGGAATCCTTCCTCAGGGGGAGCCTATCTGCAAATCAGAATTGAGACAAACAGTGCCACCTCTCACCCGGTCTGAGTGCGGTAAAGTTGTCTAAGGTATGGATATCATTTTGGTTCCCCTATGGTGGATTAAGAAGGAGGTTTCTCAATCTGATATGAAAGATACATTTATGTGAAAGTTGATACAAGTTCCCAGGTAAGACTTTATATAAGAGGGGTCTTGGTGTTTGCAGTTAATATCTATGCTGATCAGACCAGAGGGGATATAAAAGAAACCTTTATAGGTGCTCATCTTATTGTTGTGAGGTGGGGGATCCCAGACAAGAGGAATATCAGGATTAAGGACCGAAAATTTTTACAGGGACTTTACGCTTGTGGACCACTCATACATGTGTTTTAAGGATTGGTGACCTAGAGTGTGGACTAAGCGGCAGTCCAGGGGTGCTGGTGGTTGTAATATATTTTGTTATAGTCCAGAGCACCTGCTGCCCTTTTTCTGCATCCCAGTTCCTATTTATTTGTGCATAGTTAAGTTGCTTGGCCTTGTTTTCACCTCAATAGTATGGCTTTTTGGCTGCAATTCTTCAATGAAGACTACTTCTGGCCAGACTCCTTCGAATAGTAGATGGGTGTACCTGGGTCCCACTGGTTTTTGCCAATTCTAAGCCAACCACTAACTTCCAGCACAGATGACTCATTCGGGAAATCACACATCAGCCAGCCACTATAAGAACCTTCTCAGTACACTTCTCCAGCGCCTAAGTATCTACTATGTTCTACAAAGGTGCTCCTGCTCCAGAACTATACTGTCTGGTATAGATTATTTCCTGTATTGTTTTAACTCTGGTGTTCTGTTTACTTGACAGCAGCACATCCATACCCGTATTTTCATTTGTGGTGTTTTCAGAGCATGAAAAAAATAACCAGGAGAGACCTTCAATATGATGTAAATCTCAATAATTCCAGATGTATATGACCTGATCTCCTCTTTAGACAGGAGGTGCATGTTGTATCCTTATCCTTGTTGATATACCTGTTGCAATCATGTTGGAGCATTCTGGCTGGCTTTTACTGCAGATGATCAGGTCATATGCTTTGCTTATTCCATCTCCACATGATATAGGACCTTTGCATTATTTCTTGACGCATACTGCTGCATTTTTATATGCTTCTAAATTATATGTTTTTATGCTATATTAAATTTTACTAAAGACTATGTATATCCAGAATTATTGTGATTTACATCCTAGTTATTTTTTTCATGCTCCTGGAGGTCCTGTACAAAGAAAGGGAGTTTCCTGCAAGGAAAGAAGTGGTAAAGATACCTCTACATGCACAAAAACAAGCAATTTCAATGTACAGTAAGGTGTATATTTACTAAAGCAAGAGTTTTTAGAAGTGGAGATGTTGCCCATAGCAAACAGTCAGATTGTACTTAACATTTAACTAGCACCTTCTAGAAGATAATAGATAGAATCTGATTGGTTGCTATGGGCAACATCTCCACTTCTAAAAACTCTCATTTTAGTAAATATACCCCTATGTGCTGAACAAAAGGGGAAAATTCTCCAGAAGTGTTTCTCATGAAGTGTACTTGATTGTAATGAAACATTTATATGCATTAACCAAGACTCTGATAATGTGAGTGAAGGAGAGAACAGAGGGAGAACTCTCATCAACGGGGAAACTATGTTAACCCACTTATTGAACCATAGCAGCTGCAGATTTATATACCATGGAACTGTATTATTCTGTATTTAGTTTGTGTACTTAACACTGTAGGAACAAATGCTAAACACCTCAGGGTATTCCGTGACTACCACCTCTCGGAGTATTGCAGTTATACCTCTTTCGATGTGATGAGGATAGGGAAAGTCTAAAAGAAAAGAGATTATGGTCAGAGAGGGAGAATGGGGAGTTAGTTAAGTCATAGATATCACAGCAATGGGAAAAGACCAAATCAAGGGAGTGGCCACTGTAGTAAATGAGGAGGGAGATAAAAGTTTTTACACAGGGAATGAGAGGGATTGTCAACCAGGATGTTGAAGTCTCTCAGGATGAGGGAAAGAAGGTCAGTGAAGAGAAAGTGTGGGACCCAGGCAATTAGGTGAACTGGGTGTAAGAGGCAACTGGAGTTGACCTGAAAGGAGAAGGAGAGAAAATTGTTTTTGAGGTATGACCTGGAGGGTACAGTGGGGAGAGAAAAAGAGATCCACACCACCACCATGTTGACCAAAAGATCTAGCGGTGTGGGAAAAACAAAGGACTTCCGAGGGAAGAGTAGCGGGAGATATAGTGTTAGGTGGGATTACCAAAAGTCAGTGATGGCGAGGAGATTTAGGGAGTTGGAGGTAAAGAGGTTGCGGATGAAGGCCAGGTTGATACAGGCAGACTTGGCATTCTAGATGGTGCATGAAAGTGGGAGAAACTAATTAAGCTTCATTCACAATTCTGGATTTTTTTTTTACACATATTCACATATTATGAGCTCTCATCAATAACCAATAGCTTCCAACATTGGATTAAATATAGTCTCATTTAAAATGTATCATTTCCACCAGTGCCTTACAAGGTGAAAGACAGAAACTTTCTCATTTGCCACTGATGATATATGCAAATGGAAGGCAAATTCACTAGACATCATTCTAGTTACGTAAATCAACAATAAAGATGGTATGCAGTCTCTATGTCGACATTCAGAATGCTGACACCATAAAGTTTACATGGTTTGCATGTCGACATTCCCAATGTCTTTACAGGTTTATAGGACTCCACTCTGCTGATCCAGCATACTATATTTTCTGTAAGACACTTTATACTAATATGTACCTCTTGGTCCATCTATTTGCTTTAAGATTATTTAATCACTCTAGTTCTTATCGTGCATACACAAAGTACTATTAAAATACACGATATGAACGATAACGCTATCAATCATATCGTTATCATTCATATCGTGCATTTTGCGGTGCCACGACCTATGATGCGTGAGCACGTATGGACGATACAGATATTGTCCATCGACCATGCATGCAGGCCAACCTGGGACCAGGTTACTATAGGTACCCGCGATCGTTGATCGTGGGTCGTTGGCCATTGTTGGAGGGTTGGTGGTGTGCTGGATGATCGATATAGATCATCCAGCACACCCAGGAGATCGTTCACCAATATTGTTATCGTTTACGATCGTCCCGTGTGTATGCAGCATAACACCAATGAAAATCTGAGAAGCAGCTTGGCCTTCACTGGTTTATGGATGCTCTTATTTAAATCTTTTAAAGACAGCTGGCAAGTCAATCAAATTGACATGAATTTTTAAACCGACGTCTTGAATTTTACAGTCTGGATATAATTCACTTTACAAGCTATGGTTAACAATTAGCAATTACCTCTGATAATTAATTTGATCAACTGTGTGACATATAATCATCTATGGAATAAACAATTACTACTCTCAAGGCATTCAAGCAACATGGGAGGTCTGAAACCCTATGAAGCACTGAACATTAGAATCTTAGGACATGCTGTGGATGTAACGTATAGGCTCTGTTGCAGTAGATCTGAAACCTGGGTGCAGCTGTCGGCACTGAATTTACATTCTTGTCACTATGTCACACTGAAGATATTCTATTTGCAAATGGGTCTTTGAAAAGAAATCACTAACAAGTCTCTCTTAGAGTCTGCTGCTGGTTGGTAATGGTGCTATATCTCTCTTGAACAGCTGTAGTCCTCCCGCAAGAGCAACTTTCTGCTGACACTTTAAGATATCTTTCATAGTCTTCCATGTAGGCAACAGCGTACACATGGCTGCTCCAGATACTCGTGATTTCTCATGTGCCCACATTGTAAAATGCTGCTGACGCTTTCGCTGCAGCACAACAATGTGCAGAATAAATTCATTCAATCATGCTTGAATCTGGCAGCTGGTTCTAGCAGAAGATAATACTGTGCTTTTCTATTAACAGGTCTTTTGACCTTCTAGCTGCAAATTACACTGCCATATGCAAGGCAAAGCTGCTTAGTGATTCTTGTTTCATCAGATGGGTTTAGATTTTCCAGAGAAAGCTTTATCAGATAGCTCCTCCTGATTAAGCTATACTTGGATACCCAGGCTGTGCGTATTGTGTTTAACAGGCAATCAGCACTAATGCATGAGCGTGTTCTGCAAGATTCAACAAACAGTTACATAGATCGTAAAGGATATTTAATGAGCAACAATAATATGCTCTGCTACAATAATGTTATTTTTTCGGTAAATCTATTCATTCATGCAAGAAGTTTTAATTACCAGATAAAAAACATGTTATCTATTGTTACTGAGCAGTCACTTTTTACAGCGATATACAGTGTATGCTGCACTGGCAGCAGTTGTGGTGTAGATCAGGTTGATTCAGTCTGTCAGCTCCAGTAAATATGTCATCAATGTTTGTAGAGCTAAAGATTACACCCCCCCCCCAACACAGCAAAGCTAGAAATACACTCTTACCCATCATTAAGAAATAGTTCCCTTGTATTTTATCAAGATTACATATTATTTGCCATTAGGCATCATGGGATACCAGAATTATAACATGGATTTTAATTGCTACATGTCCATTTGTTTAATTGATTTATACAAGTTACAGCCTGGAGCAGCAGGAATCATCAAATGGGAAAGGCAACCAATTCCAGACTTTATACTGATAGAGTTGGAGGAATACATAAATAATGTATGTAAAGTAAAAAAAAAAAAAGTTGTTCCTGATATGAGCTGTCTCTTGTCATTCTTTTTCTATTATTACATTATTGACCCATTACCACCAGCTATTATAATGATTTCAAAATGTACCTACCCCGTGTCCAAACAGACAGCTGTCAAGCTATATATCCAGCTATATAGCAGCAAAGTGCTGCCAAACAGAGCACCTGGGTTAATAAGCTTGTATTTGGTAGCAGAAGACTGTTAACCTCAGGAAAAGGTAACCATGTCAGCCAATTAAGATAAAGCCAGGGTGGCACTTACTGTATCTTTACAAATAATGCTGGTTACTGTGAACGTGGCAATTGAACCAGAAGATAGCTAGATTGACTGTGTTAGCTTAGTGCTAGTGGTTTCTCTGGCTTTAAACCATCAGACAGAAACCATCGATGGGGAGTCATTGGTAGTTTGTGTTTTGCACATGCGCTGTTTTGCACATGCCTAAAATGCATTTGTGTTTCACCATCGGGCTCAGCCATCGATATTATATTATATAGTCATCGATCGTGAAAACACTCACCATTGGCCTCTGACAATCAATGGTTGATGGCAATTTACTTATACCTCTTTCAGACATAGCGAAATTCTGGGTTTTTGCCGGGGCATGGCCAAACTACTATGGTCTCGAATATGTCAGGCACCAACCCGAGAACATATTCCTGGGGTCGGCGCCCCTGCTATTGACCAGGTTTAAGTCTGAATGGTGCAACTCAGGATTTTACTCCCTGGTCACACCTTGAGGCCTCTGATTGGCCGTTTGAGGCTGTCTGGAGGGGGCGGGGCTGTCTGGAGGGGGTGGGGCATCCTCCTACAATAGGAAAAAAACTATCAGCGCTGGGTCTGGGGAGAGAATCAGTGGTTCACAGCCCTAATAACCAGGGGTGAAGACCAAGTACCTGATGGTTTGGAAATAGGTGTTGCAGTGTGGAGAAGCAGCCGGTGCACACTAGCTACAGAGATGCTGTCTGTTGTGAGGACTGGTGGCTGGAGAAAGGGTGTGTGATTGCATGCGTGTGTATGAGAGTGACATGTGTGTGTTTGACATTTGTGTGTGTATGAGCGTGACATGAAAGCAGCCTGTCTGAATGAAGTCAACCCGGGAATTTCCCAGGTTCCAGGTGTAGTGTGAAAGGGGGTGTCGAGCATCATTTTACATATCATTTTATTAAAAAATTTTTACACACTGGTGCGACTCACAACACTTCTATTAATGTTGGCACACTGGCACCTAATGAACATTATTCTTTTACAACACAATGCCTGTATCTGAACAACACACACATTATTTTATTTTTATACACACTGCTGTGACTCACAAGTCTTCTATTAATGGTGAAACACTGGCCCCTAATGAACATTATTATTTTTTTACAACACATTGCCTGAACCTGAACAACACACATGTTCTATTTTTTTTTTTTTTTTTTTACACACTGCTGTGACTCAGTTTTATTTAAATTATTTAACACGGTCCCTGCACTAAACAACTCAGTGCCTCACTTTGCTGCACCCCACAGCCTCTCACAGTCTGATACAGTCAGAGCACACAGCAGTAGTGCCACAGTATTGTTGCACCCCACAGCCCTTTAGATTCTGACACAGCCACAGCAGTAGTGCCACATTAGTGATTGCACCCCACAGCTCTTCACTGACACAGTCTTAAGTGCTGCTGCCCACAGCCAAATCACAAGGGAGGGACTTATATCGAATCCAAAACACGTGAGATCTGATGCCAAGAAAATGACGTTGTGCCTCATTTTGGAATCTGAAGTTGGCAAGAAGAACCGAACCAGGGTTCGTTTCACATCAAAACCCCTAAGTTCAGATGTGTTTGGATACCCTTTATTAATCTACTGAAAAGCTTGCTTGAAAACCTGAAAGAGGAGGTGAAACTAAGCAATTCCGCTAAGAATGTTGGACTTGTAGATCAAGTTCTTTATTTGCATCATCAGAACCCAAGGGTTTGCAACATCTTGCAATTTGATCACTACATTTTGGCAACCATGCTTGTTCCTAGGTTTAAGTCTTTCTTTTCAACTCAAACAGATCTTAAGAAATGAAAAAAACTTCTTGCAAGTAGTTGTCAGCTCAAGTTGCGCATAACCTGTCTTCTGATTCAGTTACTCCTACAAATGATGCTGCCATGAAAAAACTTTCTAAGAGACCTACTGATGATGAGTCAACTCGGTGCACCAGAGTGAAACATTAAGACATCTGGTCAGACTTAAAAGAGTTAACACCTCTACCGGGACTCAATTTGATACAAAAATTTGATTTAAAAAATCCAAAAAACAGTAAGCTCAGGTGAGCGAGCCATACTCCTGTATCTAATAGCTTATCGTATTCACTGCTCCTGCCTATGTTTTAAGTATTACATACACTGCACTTTCTATAAGATAGACTATGACTTGTTAAGTAACAATTATACTCCCTCCATGGGCTGACCACACCAGCTCTAAAGTCAAGCACGGAAATCCCTTTGAGTTTGCTTTTGCTCTTCCCTACTCTTTTCTCTACCTAATTCCCTGTGTCTCCCTGTCATATCCTGTTTCTAACAACTCTCTATCTCTCCCTTCCTAGTTTTTCTCCTTCTTTCACCTGGGGCATGTGGCCTTACAGCTACATAACACAGACATAAAGCAAACATTCTGACTTATTGGGTGTCCCCTTCAGGAGGGGGCAGCCAGGTCGCCAGTGTGGGTGGGGTAGGGGGGTTGTGTTGCAGCTAAATGGGCGGTGTGGAGGACCTCATGCGAATTTACCAATTTACTGCGGGCTAATTGATCCCCCGAAGCTATTCAATTGCCCCTGAAGTCAACCTGCAGCACTGCACTTAACACATATTTCTTTTCAGATTTGAGCAGACCCGGAAAGATTTACATGATAATTAGCCTGTTATTGGGTGCAAACAGTGAGTTAACACAAAGATCTGGGAACTCTTCTCGGATTGTATGGGCTCGATTCAATATCGGGAGCTCTCGGAGCTATTCAATTCAGTGCGCTGTTTAGTCTGACAGTGCCAGTTAAGTCAGGTAATGTCTGTTCTTGCAAATTAACCTGGGTGTTTAGGCTTGAGAACCGGCATTCTCCAACTAAAGTGCCAGCTGTTAGCGCCATGCTAAGCCGGAAAACAGCCTCGTAGCCAGCATTTTTGTCATATTTCTCTTTGCACCATCAGGGGGGCAGGGCTGCCAAGAGAAATCATGGTCCCCGGTACAGCAACTTCCCTCCCCTCCCCTCCTCCAGACCATATGCAGCGCATGACATTTCTGCTGTCTATTGGAGGGCGAGACAAGACAAAATATTATTGGCTGCAGCACATAGCTGCCAGATTAGTATCTCTAGTAGACCACGGACAGGGCAGGGAGTCTCTGTGTGCCGGGCTTCCCCCAAGCTCTCTCCTCACGGTATAAAAATGCTTTGCGCACACAAGCATGGCTTCTATTAACCCACTGGTGACTGGTCACTGAAACTTTTCCCAGCAGTGGGACAATGCAGCCCGCTGATGGGAAAGGCACAGGTCAGGCCCTTTTAAAATCGGACAGGGCGCGGCGTCCCACTAAAACAGCCTAGCGGGAACACTACCAGATGCTATCGTCGTGCTGTGCATCTCAGCCATCATTGGTTGCATAGCGCATCCCCCAGGACCCGTACATAAATAAATATATATGTATACATATACTGTATATCACTAAATATATCTACATCTATACTGTATGTAACCCCCCTTCAGTGTGCGGTGTGGTACATAGGTGCATTTGGAGTGATACACCTCCTATTGCCTTAGGCTAGCTCTCCAGGGTGTGGGCAATACCTGAGAAGGGGGTCCCTGCCCATGCAGGCTTTATAACAGTCACACATATAGATACAGGTATAGATAGACATATGCAGCAACAGTTATTTTGAATAACTTGGGCGCCAGACCTTCTCTTATAAAAATATACCACTTTATTTCTCTCCTCCTGCACATGACTTTACAGGACAAGAATATGGTTACAGCAGCTTCTCCTCTCCCTCCAGCTCATATACTTGGCATGTCAGATGGTATATGACAATCTTATGGATATGGTTACATTACATCACACTCTTCTTCACCAGCACAGTCTTCAAGCACAGTCACAATGAATGCTTTGAATTTTACACACACAGGTCCACCTGGCCCTTTGCTGGCTGGTACCTGTAGTTCCCCACTTCATACATGCAGGCAGAGCCGTAACTAGACTTTTTGGTGCCCTGTGCCAGAAAAAGCATTGGCACCCCCCTTGTTTTTCAAAGGGATATAATGCACCCAAAAAAGGGGAATGGCCTCATGGGGAAGGGCCAGGGAAGAGATAGGGGAGGCCAGGAGATGCTGGGGATGAAATAAGAGGAAGCTACAAGTGAGAATGATAATAAACAGAAATTTTACAGGCCCAAACAGCACCCCCTGACCTGTGGTGCCCTGTGCGATGACACCAGCCGCACCACCCTAGCTACGGCCCTGCATGCAGGTCCACCTAGCCCTTCGCTGGCTGGTGCCTGTAGTTCTCCACTTCAAACATGCAGGTCCACCTAGCCCTTCGCTGGCTGGTGCCTGTTGTTCTCCTCTTCATACATGCAGGTCCACCTAGCACTTTGCTGGCTGGTGCCTGTAGTTCTCCACTTCATACATGCAGGTCCACCTGGCCCTTCGCTGGTTGGTGCCTGTAGTCCCACAGCTTCACACACATCTCACATAACTTCTTTTGCACTCTGCCTCTTTTTTGTCTCTTCTAAGACAATATACAGAGTGTCTCAAACCCAGTCTGCCTCTCTTTGCTCCCCTTCTCTTTCACATGGGACAGCAATATACAGACTTTTCTATTGCAGCATTCGCACTTTCAGCTGCAGCCCTTCCCTCTCTTACAGGAATGGCTCTTATAGCCACACTGCTACCACAGTGACCCTCCCTTGAATGGCTGCTGGGGGGCTTTTATGCATAAAGTACCTTAACAGTAAAAGCTCCTGGGAAATTCCTCTTCCCCATCTCTTCAACCCATATACTTGCGTCTCTTACCCCTCTAATGGGTGTTGAACACTTCACTGAGCAGTTCACACTGCAACCTTCCAGCTCTTTCTCTGTGGTCACTCACAGACTTTATCTCAGTGGTCTCACTCCAGACCTATTTCTCCTTTGGCGTTAGATGGGCATCGTGACAGGCACCACGGCCCCGCCAATCTACATTTCTGCTTCCAGCTCTGACTCTCCCACAAGATCTCTGCTCTCTCCCAAATTCTTCTTCTCAATCCCTTTGTTCTTACTCCCCCCTCCTTTCTCTTATCTTACTTCTACACACCTAGTCTTCCCACCCCTGCGTGTCTATCTCTACAGCCCCTCCTGTACCTGATAACTGATCCCCAGGGTCTCAGGAATGCAATATCTACAACAGGAAGCAAGCTTTAACACTGAGATTGGTGTATTTACATATACCATCCTTTAGAGGGTGTTACATGTATATAACATTATATATATATATGTATATAAACACACACACATATATACAAACGCTAATACACACATATATATGCACACACATATACATATTTTATATATATATATATATATATATATATATATATATTTATGACACACATACTGTACACATTAAAATTTACCTATATACAGTATATTATAACATATTATATATATATCTATATACAGTATACATCTATATCTATCTATATCTATTCTAAATATATATATGCAATATATATATATATATATAATAGATTTATATATCTGTATATCTATATATATATATATATATATATATATCTCCCAAACAGCCTGGCCATCTCCTTCCAGTCGGTTGAATTGCCGCGGTGCTCACTACTAATGCATCCATACACCTCCAGGTGTGGCACTCGGCGGACTTGGTTAAATGATCAAATTAACACAGAGATGACTGCAATGTTTTGGGCTTTATTCGCCCTTCATCAGGCTACATACTACAAATAAACAAAAACAAAGCTTACCTTTAATACCCTCTGTCCACTCTCCAGTTGTCAGGCCCCGTCGTTCACCTTCCACGCTGCATGCTGGACTTCTGGGAAAGCCCAGTACCGCTCCCATGCTCCGCTGACAGGATGGTAACCACAGAGACAAGACACCTGCAGAGTGGAACAGATCAAACAGTGTGACATTATGATAAAGTGAATCAACAATACATAATAAAAAGTCAAGGAAATACACATGGAAAACAATATGTGTACCAGTTAGTGTCTGTAAGTGCATAACTGTGTATAAAGGGATATATATATCTATGCGGAGCAGGATAGATCAGATGTGATGGGACATATATATTGAAAATATTGATCTATACGGGAACCCAGAGCAAAGATCTGAGGTATCAGAGAGCAAGATCTAATAAAAGGCAAACTGGGGATCCCATTAAAGAAAATATGCATGATTAGAGGTAGACACTCAAGTTCATTTGTTCATTAAGGCACCTGGGTTTCACTGTGTCAAGTGTGTGTATCCACTTGGTCTCCAAACGTAGTAGCTTCTTAAGCCAGTCTCCTCCTCTGCCATCATCAGGAACATGGTCTACGACCGTGTGTCTGAAATTGGACAAGTTGTGTTTACATTCCGCAAAATGACGGGCAAAAGGTTGATCTGACCCTTTGCCATTTATGGTTGATCCTATGGCGGATCTGTGGTGTCGAAGCTGGATAATTGGCTGAGACAAGATCAGTTTAAAATTGAATCGCGGCGACGCCATCTTGTAAATGAAATCGCAAGAAGCCATTTTGCGAATTGCCGCCCAAGCGCCATTTTAGATAAACTCACAATTAAATACATATGGCAAGATTACTATTAGCACCATGCGATTGCATCTTTCATCATTTCTCATATACACAGTAATACGCACGATTGCGCTGTTAACTAGTCGCATAGTAGCGAATGCATAAGATCCTATATGAAAACGCTGTTTAGTAGCTAAATGCACATGCATCTGTCCCCAGTTAACTAGCATCTTTATATCAAACCCCGTATACTCACACATTACATATTCACATACAAGGTTCCATAAGCTTGAAGGTATAAGATTTAAGTTTGTTCACTTAGTATAAATGCTGTGAAATAAAGATTATTTTGTAACTATGGTTTTATACATGCTAAGTAAGCCGTGTTTGGTTTCGTACTGATGCGTACTCTTTCAACAGAATTCTGGTATTATCGGTGTGGAGATCGCATCATGCATTCTCGACTTATGGACCGCAGAGACTTCAAGCAACGAAATGTATATGATATGAATAACTGTTAGGATGTTGCATGTGGCGGGAATCCAGAGACCCTCAGTTGTTGGATGCTGGGTTGTGTCTATTTGAATCAGCCTGTTAAATGCTCTGTAACAGATGTATCCCCCTTGGGAACCAATGACATCAGCAACAAACTTCTCTATTGTGTTGTCTATTTCTGGGGGGTATAAATATGTGTGCTCCAACACTGGGTTTTAGTCTTCGTGCTGAATGCTGATAGACAAGGGGTTTCTTGCTGATGCCTAACATCTGGTCCGGAAGCGCTGCGCATGTATACTGTACTTGGGTCTGTATAATTCCTTTGTGCCGAATTGTGTCTGGATCAATAGCGTGTAACTGACTGTACTTTTACTTGAATAATACTTGTGCTTTGGAACCACAGATTCCAGGTCTGAAGTCTTTATTTACTGTATGACTGCGTACGCAAATTAGCGTCATCCTTAGAAGGTATAGGCAGGATATTAGAAGGTATAGGCAGGATATTAGAAGGTATAGGAAGGAGTGTATAGAGGTTCTAATACAGATTCCTTAGTGGAGAGCCATTCTCTCTTTGAATGAGCGTATGGTTTTGCCTACATAAACGTGGCCGCAGGGGCATTTGACCAAATATATTACATATGAACTCGTGCATGTGAGTCTATGTCTAATTTCGTACCTATGTCCAGAGTGCAGATGGTAAAAATATTTTCCTGTTGTCATATGACTGCAAGTAATGCAGCCTAAACATTTGAAACAGCCATTGATCTGTTTATGCTTATTTTCACCGTCTCTCACCTTGTCAGTAACATTTGCATGTACTAACCATTCCCTAAGATTCTTCCCTCTCTTGTAACAGGATCTGATCTTGGTTAGTTTCAAGCTCGTCAGGTCCTGATCGTTCTGTATGATGGGCCAAAGATCCCTACTGAGACTCCTAATTTCTTTGTGTGCAGTGTTGTATGTATGCACCCAGGTTAATACATCCTGTGTTATTTTGGGAGTGGTTTCTTCCAGGGTCTTCGATCTAGGGATTTTGTCCACTTTTAATTGAGCTTGTTTCAAAGATCTTTCGGAATAACCTCTGTTCCTGAACTTGTCCATCATATTGTCCAGATCCTTACTGAAGGTGACATGACAGGGTCACTAGTTATTCTCTTTACCCTTAACAATTGGGAAAAAGGTAAGCCATCTATAGTGGCTTGTGGGTGGAAACTATCTGCCCGAAGCAGAGTATTCCTATCAGTTTGTTTGGAAAATAGGCTGGTCTGTATTTTATTATTCTTTGCTGTTAGTGTGACATCCAGGAACGTGATTTCTTCAAGGCTGGCATGATAGGTAAATTTGATCGGATGTTCCAATTTGTTGATCCTCTCTATCAGGTTCACTAGTTCTTCATATCTGCCAGTCCAGAATAAGATTACGTCATCTATGTAACATTTATAAAAGTACTGTAGATCTTATCACGAGTGTCTCTGTTGAAGAAGAAATTTCCTTCTACTTTGGCCATATACGCAGTGGCATAGGTAGGTGCCACATGTGACCCCATGGCACATCCAGTTCTTTGTAAATAATAATTGCCATTAAAGTAGAAATAATTCCTCCTCAAAATCATGTCTAACAATGTAAAAAAAAGTTCTACATGAGGGCCTTTGTACAAACTGTTGTCAAAAATGAGATCCCTTACCGCATCTATACCTCCTTCATGAGGGATTTTAGTGTATAAACTGGTAATGTCTAGCGTACATAACCAGGTATTGGTAGGAATTGTGCCCAATCATTCCAAACAAAGAAGAAGGTCTGTTGTGTCTTTGAGGTATGTGCTGCAAGGCTGCAAGTAATGATCCAAATATTTGGAAATGTTGCTGAATAAGGAATAGCCAAGACGACAGGGCATCCCTGGGGGTCAATTAGGCTTTTTTGTATCTTGGGTAACTAATATAATATTGGAACCCTCGAATGATCCACAATTAGAAAATCATGAGTCTCTTTATCAATCGTCCCACCATTAAGGACTGCTGTAAGTAGATTATCTATTTCTTTTTTGTAATTTTCCATAGGATCTCCACTCAACTTGCTGTAAACTAGTTCATTGGATAATTGTTTGTAGATCTCATCACAATACTTTTTCACATCCAAGACAACTATTCCACCCCCTTGTCAGCTGGTTTAATAACGATATCCTTGTCAGTAATAAGATCCCTTAGTGCTTTCCATTCCTCGCGTGTCAAGTTGTTTCTGTAGGGGGTGGGTTATTTTTGACTCTCTCTGACCTGGGTATCTAGGGCATGAGTGTAACTGTTAATTGATCTATTATTTGAGGGTGGCTCAAATGTAGATTTGGTTTTGAATCTAAAAGGAATATTTTTCTTTTTGCAAAGTGTGGCATCCTTGTTGTCAAAAAAGTCCTTTAGTTTTAATTATCTACTAAGATAGTAGTGGTCAATCTTCCACTCCAAGGAATTATAGTTGTTGGTAGGAACAAATCCAAGCACCTTGTTTAAGACTTTGATTTCCATTGCTGAAAGTGCCAGGTTTTGACAAATTAAAGGCATTTATTTGTCAAAACTATGGGAAAATCCAATAAAGAAATAGAAAATCTACTTACAGTAGTCCTCAATGGTGGGACGATTGATAAAGAGACTTATGATTTTCTAGTTGTGGATCATCCGAGGGTTCCAATATTATATTCGTTACCCAAGATACACAAAAGCCTAAATGACCCCCCTGGGTGCCCTATCGTCTTGGCTAGAGATTCCTTATTCAGCAACATTTCCAAATATTTGGACCATTACTTGCAGCCTTGTGTACAGTCTGGCAGCACATACTTCAAAGACACAACAGACCTTCTTCTTTGTTTGGAATGATTGGGCTCAATTCCTACCAATACCTGGTTATGTATGCTGGACATTACCAGTTTCTACACTAATATCCCCCATGAAGGAGGTATAGACGCGGTAAGGGATCTCATTTTTGACAACAGTTTGAGAGAATAACTAGTGACCCTGTCACCCTCAATAAGGATCTTGACAATTTGATGGACAAGTTCAGGAACAGAGGTTGTTCTGAAAGATCTTTGAAATAAGCTTGATTAAAAGTGTACAAAATCCCTAGATCGAAGACCCTGGAAGAAACCACTCCCAAAATAACACAGGATGTATTAAACTGGGCGCATACATACAACACTGCACACAAAGAAATTAGGAGTCTCAGTAGGGATCTTTGGCCCATCGTACAGAACGATCAGGACCTGACGAGCTTGAAACGAACCAAGATCAGATCCTGCTACAAGAGAGGGAAGAATCTTAGGGAATGGTTAGTACATGCAGATGTTACTGACAAGGTGAGAGCCATCGAAAAGAAGCATAAATAGATCAATGGCTGTTTCAAATGTTTAGGCTGCATTACTTGCAGTCATATGACAACAGGAAAATATTTTTACCATCCGCACTCTGGACATAGGTACGAAATTAGACATAGACTCACGTGCACGAGTTCATATGTAATATATTTGGTCAAATGCCCCTGCGGCCACTGGTATGTAGGCAAAACCATACGCTCATTCAAAGAGAGAATGGCTCTCCACAGATCCGCCATTATATCAGCCATAAATGGCAAAGGGTCAGATCAACCTATTTCCTGTCATTTTGCGGAATGTAAACACAACTTGTAAATTTCAGACACATGGTCATAGACCATGTTCCTGATGATGGCAGAGGAGGAGACCGGCATAAGAAGCTACTACATTTGGAAACCAAGTGGATACACACACTTGACACAGTGAAACCCAGGGGCCTTAACGAACAACTGAACTTGAATGTCTACCTCTAATCATGCATATTTTCTTTAATGGGACCCCCAGTTTGTCTTTTATTAGATCTTGCTCTCTGATGCCTCAGATCTTTGCTCTGGGTTCCCGTGTAGATCAATATTTTCAATATATATGTCCCATCACATCTGATCTATCCTGCTCCGCATAGATATATATATCCCTTTATACACAGTTATGCACTTACGGACACTAACTGGTACACATATTGTTTTCCATGTGTATTTCCTTGACTTGTTATTATGTATTGTTGTTTCACTTTATCATAATGTCACACTGTTTGATCTGTTCCACTCTGCAGGTGTCTTGTCTCCGTGGTTACCATCCTGTCAGCGGAGCATGGGGGCGGTACTGGGCTTTCCCGGAAGTCCAGCATGCAGCGTGGGAGGTGGACGACAGGGCCTGTCGACTGGAGAGTGGACGGAGGGTATTAAAGGTAAGCTTTGTTTTTGTTTATTTGTAGTATGTAGCCTGACGAAGGGCAAATAAAGCCCGAAACGTTGCAGTCATCTCTGTGTTAATTTGATCATTTAACCAAGTCCGCCGAGTGCCGCATATATATAATTCCACTTTAGTGCAGCACTCACATTAACATAGTTCCACAGCAGCGGGGTGCACGGCAGCCAGTCATCTAGTCCATAGATTCCAGCATATCCAGAAGTAAAAAGATTGCAGGCACTCACCAATGAAAGCAGCTTAGGTTATATTTATTTGCTCACAGTATAGCAGCGATGTTTCGGTTGGCCCCACCAACCTTTTTCAAGCCATAAACAGAGACAAGCATTAAAGCTCAAAACACAAGTATGAATCCAGCTGAGTAAAGCACTAACCTTAGCTTGCCTGGCAGGCTCCTTAAATGTATACCCACGTGCCTATCAGGCAAGCTAAGGTTCAATCGTTCATTATACTGTGCAGTGAATAATGTGCCCACACTGAACGATGTCATTCAGTGCAGGCACCATCCCTCATCCCCGAACATACACAACCTGATGATATCGTCAGGTTGGGCAGTATGTTCAGGCGATGACAGATGCCGAAAATCACCAGCGGGAGCACGCATCACTGGTCGTTGCCGGCAAATTCACTGCACGATTAATGAACGATTGAATGATAACGATGTCATTGTCATTCAATTGCCCATTTATATATCGTGTAGTGGATATGAACCTTAAGTATTAGTTCTACATAGACAACATTGCTGACTTCTGCATACAGCATCGTTCAGAGGCAACACTCCTTCCCACCTGCGGCAACTTTGCCTGGGCTTCAATGGCAAAGGTCAACTTTGGGAAATTATAGGAGATGCAATTCCGCATTGCTTTATGTTACACTGTTTACAGGGTTTCAGCTGCGCAGTACCTTTAAATGTAATGTCTTACATCTGGCTTTTGTATACCTTATGCAAATATAGTATATATTGTTTAATCAAAGAAGCAATTTACTCACATCACCTTTTGTACTGTATGTAAAGCAAGTACGTTCTTCAAACGCACTTGTCTGAATGAGCTCTACAGTGAAACCATGGCCTATTGTTCCTTGGTTGTGGATAGAAATGTGTTTCAAATAATTTGCATAAAAAGTGATAAATTACTTTATGACTAAATAGTATATGAAGCAATCATAGATATATAACTTTGAGAGCATGATCATTTATAGCTTTTGCTGAGTAGGTCCCTTCAATTGTACACTTACAGTATATAAAATTACTATGTGATGTATATTGCCAGTCATTTGAATTACAGTATTTTTGTCTAATATTGTTTGGTAAATGTGAACCTTATAAACAGAATGAACACATTTCACATTCCATTTAACAAAACTGCATAAGTCATTTTATGATTGACCAGTTTAAATGTAAGAAAGCAATATAATAATAGCCGTGTGCATTTGATTTAATAACTTCTAGTGAATGAGTTCAGGGACATCATTTTCAACTATTTCCAATTTAATATCAAATAATGAAAAGGAATAGATGAATTACCAGAATACAATATGAATGCTAGTAGAATAAATGTCCAGTGTTATAATCATGTCATGCTCTGCTTGTTATATGTTGTGTCTTTATACTATAACTATAATAACATTTCAAGTGAAATCATCATATTATCACAGCTTGGCTGCCCTGTGTGACTCTATCTCCCACTGTTTTTTTAGTAGAGAATGGAACAAAATGTTATTTCATCTAAAACAATCTATACTAGTTGCAATGTATAAAATAAATATTTTTTAAAACTATGAAACATAGAAATAAATACAGTATACTAGAATCCAAAAAAGACATTAACATCAAGCACTATAAGTTACAATTTAATAATTAAATTTACAAACAATTCGATTTACAAGTACAAGTTGATTATTTATCATTCCAATGGTTAAATTATATTCGGTTGGTTAATTTACGGTTTGTCATTTTAGACAAGCTGTGGGGATTGAATATAACATTATTTAAATCCATCAAGACCAATAACTGGTCAGAGAAATTGGCTATGATTCTTTTTAAAATAATATTGATTCTCTATTTTGAAATTAGCCCAAAAAGCATTGTGGTTCATTCCTGATTTCAAATCATGTTTCATTCTACTAATGTTTCAAGAGTTTAAACTCACAACTTTCTATAAAGACCACCATTTCAATGTTGTTCATAGCAATGATACCAATATTACAATGTGGTTTACATTTATAGGTTTTAGATGACACTACCATATTTTTGTTGTTTGTCTCACTATGACAGGCTATGAGATCAATTTTTCCAATGCTAGCCGAGCCAGAATCTTTGGCCCACACAAATCAAAAAAAGTCTTATGACTCACAGGATAACTGTATATAAAGAAATTGGTTCCTATGAGGACAGGTAATGTACATGCCCTTTGTTCTTTAAGGCAGTGTTATAATTTTAACAAGACAGCTAAATAGGAAGTTTCAATCATTCAGGATGCCTTAAGGGGATCCTATGCTAGTTCGTTAGAATGTATATACCTCAGGACTTCCTGGGACCAGGAAACCCAATTAAACTATACATTCAATTATACTAATCCTATCAGGAGGAAGAGGCCATTACCTGAGTTAACATACCCTTTTTGTATGAATGAATATAAATGCAGTCCTGTCTCCTAAACCCGTGTAGGTTAAAACAAAGAGCTGTATGCCTGCAAGAGGTATTCAGACATAAAAAGTTCAAAAGCCTCACCATAGTTGATCTGTTTTTGTCATGAAATTAATATTTCCATAATCGCAAGGATCTTTCAAAATCCTATCAAAATAGTTGAAGTCGATATGCAGGTTGGGTGCAATTTGGAAATTCCTTGAAGATGTGGGGTCAGAGATATGCAGTATCTCACCAATCCCGCATCATAATGTATCCTATATACCCTCATATTGCAGCTAAAATAACAGAGATTAAGGTGGGTAAATAATATCTTAGGTAGTCACTACACAGGGAAATTTACGTACAATTATTTGTATTTAAATTAAAGTGACGTACCGTAGGCTGGACTGGGTAGTCACAGATTTAATTAACTAAACAACCAGTCAGCAGAGACTTGGATGTTCTCATCACAAGGGTGTGATGATCATCTGATAAAAAAGCTAAGCACCCTTTGTATTAGGTTCTGACATGGGAATCAATATAATTGAGAGACTGTTCCCTCATTTTCCACTGTGCCCCCAGCACAAAATTGGCTGCAGTTAATCTGCAAGTTTTTCCATTTTAATTGAAATTGCAAAACATGTATGTAACCTGGAACTATTTTGGTGTAAAATGTCTGTAATTAAGCATTGTACATCTTTTTGTAAATAAAGTGTTCTTTATTAGTCTAATACATATATGCTCCAGAACCTAGTATTTGAGGAGGCTAATAGACCACTAAGGGTATGCTATAACTTTTATTGAATGCCATAAACATGGGGTAGATGTTATGGCTCAGTGATAGCCAAAATGAATAGTCCTGCTCAGCCTTTAGGGCTGGAATATCTTGGTTGGATGCGGCCTGGTGGATGCCTGAAGGGCTGGAGGAGCTAGCTCCAATTGTGGCTTGAGAGCCAATAGTTGTGGTGCAGCCTTTGGGCCGGTAGTAGCCCCTGGGCAGGATGGGCCTGTGGGCCAGTAAGTGGTGATGCTGCCTTTGGGCCAGTAGCAGCCTTTGGGCTGGACGAGGCCTGTGGGTCTAATAGTTGAGATGCGGTCCTTGGTCCGGTAGCAGACTTTGGGCTGGATGAGACCTGTGGGCCTATAAGCTGGGATGTGGCCTTTTGGGCTGGTAGCAGCCGGTGGGCTGAGTTACAGTCACTGAGTAAAGCTGCCGCCTCTGGGCTGAATGGCAGCATTGAGGGCTGAAGAACTTGGCTAGGAGATGTTGTGGTGCACCAATGTCGCTGGGATAAGACTAGCGGTTGTACACTGGATTGCGTACTCGGAACACCTAGGTGTGCTTAATGCCACCAGGATGACACAAGCGGTTGTACACAGGATTGCACACTCTGGACTCTGAGTGCAGCCTGTGCTGCCTAGATGACACAAACAGCAAAGGCAGGAATGGAGAGCATGCCGCCAAGATGACAAAAATGGCAGGTAAGGCAGATGTGGACCATGATGCCTAGATGACACAAACAACAGGAACAATGGAGCTGGCTGGATACTGGAACTCGACTGTGAACAGGAGACCAACAGAAACCGGAAACACGTGAAACACTATCACTGGCCAGGAGTGAAGGGCTGGCTGGAATTTAACAGAAACAGGGTCCAATCAGAGCAAGTCTCCCTAATAATAGATTATTGAACACCTGGGCTGTGTTCAGAGAGGAGAATCAATCAGTGTGCACCTGATAGTGCAGTAATTAGTGCAGAGGCTGAGCAGCAACCTAGACTGGAACTGCAAACAATATGCTGCTAACCACAAATCCTAACAAGAGGAAGGAGACTTCAGTGAACGCTTGTCTGGCATTCACCCCGCACAGCATTGGCAGTGCGGCGGCTTGTGACAGTAGACCAGCTAACTGCATGGTAGTTTTTGTTACTGAGCCTGTGTAATTGTGATAGAGGCTACATTATAAGTGTTATTTATTGCTAGAAGGGGGTGACCACACTAAATGCATGGGAGTTTGTAATCCACATTGGTGGTGGCAGTAAAAAAAGTGAGGTTTCATCTAGGTATTGAATTACTGCATCTGATCATAGTCAGAGTGCAACCCATCAGAGATATTTACTAAGGTCCCTTAAATAATTGGTGGCAGCAGTGGGATAAGAGATATTTTTATTTTCTAGACCATCTACTGTAAGTGTGAGGCTTAATAAATGATATCTGACACTTAGAATCAGTATAGAAAGAGACTGAATGCTTATACTGTAAGTGATTAATAGGACAAACGTGCAAGCAATACCCCTTCTCCTTTCTTTTTTGTTCATTCTATCATTTTATTTGGCAAAGTTACTGCAGAGAGATTTCAGCTACTTACAAGTGACAAGATAAAGAGGTGCTGAGTGACCTTTGCAAGCAGCAATGTCTTGCCTGGGCAGACCATCCTCAGGAGTGACTTATCAATGCATTGGTTGAAAATAATACAGAGAATCAGGATAACAGTAAACCTGTATGTGAAGAGAGTTCATCTACCAGGGCTGCTGTGGTGGCATGAGGTGAACTTAGTACTGGACCTTTAATTTATGCAGAAAATAATAGGGCCAATGTGGATTCTGATCTGGATTTTTATCTGAATCTGTTATCAAGCATGTGTGACCTATAGATCTTGCCACAAAATTGGACATGATCAGTCAGTTTCAGGCAGAGCACTGGACAAGAGAGGGTAGAGAGTTTGCAGCATGCCAAGCAGAGAGGGAGTCTGTAGAGCACCAAGCTGAGAGAGAATTAAAGCTACAGATAGCACAGCTCTATGGTAGGAGTGATTACTCCTAGCAAAGTGAGACCAGGGACGAAAGATAAACTTAAAAAGGGAGTATTTCCCTACTATGGCTAAGGATGAGTACTTGGAAATATTTTTAGAGGGATTTCAAAATACTTGCAGGCAATATCAATAGCCCCAGTAGAATGAGCTGGGTATATGACTCCTGATTTGAAAGGCAAAGCATTGGAAGTATTTGTCGCACTTCCTCCAGAAATGATGGTGATTATGAGGCCATCAAGTAGGCCTTAATCAGAAAATATAACCTAACTCCTGAGATTTATTGTCAAAAGTTAAGGACTTTGCACTATGGAGCTAATGACAGCTATACGGATGTTGTGGCTAATTTGAGGAAGACTATGTAGCTATGGCTACAGGGATTGGCTGTAAACATCTTTGAAGTTTTGACAGACTTAATGATCAAAGACCAATTTCTGCATGTTTGCCCTGCTGAAATAAAGCTGTTTATTATGGTTTGTGAGCCTGCAATTGTGAGAGACACTGGCGCTGAACTGACTTTTGTGTGATCAGAACTTGTGGATTTCCTGGACCTCATCCCAGGAAAGACACTCTATGGTAAAGGGAACAGAGGACTGAACCCAGCTATCCCTGTGACCCAAATTGTTTTGGAATGCGAGTCTGAAAGTGGTATGAGGGAGGTAGGAGTATCAGATCATATTCCAGTGAACTTTTTATTGGGAATTGACCTGGGCCAATGAGGTCACAATATGTTTCAGATACAGTGCATCCAGAAAGTATTCACAACGCTTCACTTTTATCACATTTTGTTATGTTACAGCCTTATTCCAAAATGGAATAAATTAATTTTTCTCCTCAAAATTCTACACATAATACCCCATAATGACAATGTATAAAATGTTTTTTTTTTTGCGATTTTTGCAAATGTAATAAAAAAAAAACGATTAAATCAAACGTAAATAATTATTCACAACCTTTGCTCAATACTTTGTTGATGCACCTTTGGCAGCAATTACAGCCTGAAGTATTTTTGAATATGATGCCACAAGCTTGGCACACCTATCTTTGGGCAGTTTCGCCCATTCCTCTTTGCAGCACCTCTCAAGCTCCATCAGGTTGGATGGGAAGCGTAGGAGCACAGCCATTTTCAGATCTCTCCAGAGATGTTCAATTGGATTAAAGTCTGGGCTCTGGCTAGGCCACTCAAAGACATTCACAGAGTTGTTCTGAAGCCACTCCTTTAATATCTTGACTGTGTGCTTAGGGTCGTTGTCCTGCTGATGAACCGTTGCCCAAGTCTGAGGTCAAGAGCGCTCTGGGGCAGGTTTTCATCCAGGATGTCTCTGTACATTGCTGCATTCATCTTTCCCTCTATCCTGACTAGTCTCCCAGTTACTGCTGCTGAAAAACATCCCCACAGCATGATGCTGCCACCACCATGCTTCACTGTAGGGATAGTATTGGTCTGGTAATGAGCGGTGCCTGATTTGCTCCAAGCATATTCACACCAAAGAGTTCAATCTTTGTCTCATCAGACCAGAGAGTCCTTCAAGTGCATTTTGGCAAACTCCAGGTGGGCTGCAATGTGATTTTTACTAAGGAGTGACTTCTGTCTGGCCACTCTAATATACAGGCCTGATTGGTGGATTGCTGTAGAGATGGTTGTCCTTCTGGAAGGTTCTCCTCTCTCCACAGAGGAATGCTGTAGCTCTGACAGAGTGACCATCGGGTTCTTAGTAGGGGTGAGCGGGTTCGGATTTCTGAAATCCGAACCCCGCCGAGCCCCCCCGATCCGAGGCAGATCCGAGTCAGGCTCGACTTTTCCCGCCTGACTCGGATCTGAAATCGAGGCAAAACGTCATCATCCCGCCTTCTGGGTCTCGCGGGTTTTGGATCCTATATAAGGTACCCGCATCGGCGCCATTTTCTCACTCGGCTGTGGACAGTGAAGAGGGAGGGTGGGAGTTAGGGCTGGCTGGGCTGTGTAGTGTAGTGTAGTGTAGTGCAGAGTAGTGTTGTGCTGTGCTGTGCTGCGCTGTGCTGCTGTTGTCCATAGGGGCTGTGTCCACTACTTCAAAGTCCATAGGGGCTGGCTGTGTTGTGCTGTGCTGCTGTTGTTAATAGGGGCTGTGTCCACTACTTCAAAGTCCATAGGGGCTGGCTGGACTGTGTTGTGCAGTCAGTTCTCCATAGGGGCTGTGTCCACTCCAAAGTCCTGTGCAGTGTCCCAGTCCTAAAGGGGTGCTGTAGTGTTGTCCAGGGGGTGCTCTGTCCATCAGGGGTGCTCCCCCCAAGTGCTAAAAAAAATATTTTTTCTGTGTTTGTGAATTGTGTGCGCAGTAGCCGCACGTGCATCAACAAAGTAGTGCCAAGCGTGCGCCTGTGTCATAAGTAAAGGGCCAGCTGGCTTGACCGTTAAAGGGTGCTGTAACCCCCAAAGTACACTCCAAACCAAATAAAAACATATTTTCTGTGTTTGTGAATTGCGTGCGCAGTAGCTGCACGTGCATCAACAAAGGAGCAGCGCCAAGCATGCGCCTGTGTCATAAGTAAAGGGCCGGCTGGCTTGACCGTTAAAGGGTGCTGTAACCCCCAAAGTACACTCCAAACCAAATAAAAAAATATTTTCTGAGTTTGTGAATTGTGTGCGCAGTAGCCGCACGTGCATCAACAAAGTAGTGCCAAGCGTGCGCCTGTGTCATAAGTAAAGGGCCGGCTGGCTTGACCGTTAAAGGGTGCTGTAACCCCCAAAGTACACTCCAAATCAAATAAAAAAATATTTTCTGTGTTTGTGAATTGTGTGCGCAGTAGCCGCACGTGCATCAACAAAGGAGCAGTGCCAAGCGTGCGCCTGTGTCCCATAAGTAAAGAGCCAGCTGGCTCATTTCTTAAAGGGTGGTGTAACCCACAAAGTGCACTACTCTCCAGCAAAAATAAAAAAATATTTTCTGTGTTTGTGTGCGCCTTAGCCGCACGTATATATCAAATCGATATAACATAAATGGAGGACCAAACTTTCTCCGATAAAAATAAAATAGAGAAAGATCAAGAACCACTTCCTCCTAGTGCTGAAGCTGCTGCCACTAGTCATGACATAGACGATAACATGCCATCAACGTCGTCTGCCAAGGCCGATGCCCAATGTCATAGTAGAAGCCACATACAATCCCAAATGACAAAGTTCAGGAAAATGACCTTAAAAAAACCATTTAAATCATCTGAAGAGAAACGTAAACTTGCCAATATGCCATTTATGACACGGAGTGGCAAGGAACGGCTAAGGTCTTTCCATATGACTAGTGTGTTTCATACTAGTATGACTAGTATGTTCATGACTAGTGGTTCAGGTTCACATGACGATGGAAGCCCTCCTCCCGCTAAAAAAATCAAATGAGATAAGCTGGCAAAAGCACAGCAAAGAATTGTGCGTTCTAAGAATATATCACAAATCCCCAAGGAGAGTCCAAGTGTGGTGGCAGTTGCGATGCCTGACTTTCCCAGCACTGGATGGGAAGAGGTGGCTCTTTCCACCATTTGCACGCCCCCTGCAAGTGCTGAAAGGAGCACCCACAGTCCACATGCTGATATGCAAATTGAAGATGTCACTGTTGAAGTACAACAGGATGAGGATACTGGTGTAGCTGGCGCTGAGGAGGAAATTGCCAAGGAGGATTCTGATGGTGATGTGGTTTGTTTAAATCAGGCTCCGGGGGAGACATGTTGTCCGTGGGATGAAAAAGCCCATCACGGTCATGCCTGGGCAGAAGACCAAACATTCCACCTCTTTGGTCTGGCAATATTTCTATCCAAATCCGGACAACAACTGTCTTGCCATATGTACCGTATGTAAAGGTGGAATAAGTAGGGGTAGGGACGTTAACCACCTAGGAACATCCTCCCTTATACGGCACCTGCAGCGCGTTCATAATAAGTTACTGTCAAGTTCAGAAACTTTGGCTAAGACCGTAAGCAGTCCAGGGACACCTAAATCCCGTTGTCCTGTTGTATCCAAGTGCCTGCAAACCACACCGTCAACTCCCTCCTCGTCAATTTCCTCCTTAGTCAGGATCGGAAGTAGTCCTGCAGGCCATGTCACTGGCATGACTGAGTCTCCTATACCCGGGATTCCTCCGGAGGATCCTGCATTGCTACGCCTCCTGCTGCTGCTGTTGCTGCTGCTGGGAGTCGTTCATCATCCCAGAGAGGAAGTAGGAACACCACTACTTTTACTAAACAATTGACCCTCCAACAGTCCTTAGCGAGGAGGATGAAGAACGACAGCAATCATCCTGAAGCAAAACGTATAACTGAGTCCTTGACTGCTATGTTGGTGTTAGACGTGCGTCCGGTATCCGCCAGTAGTGCAGTGGGATTTAGACAATTGATGGAGGTAGTGTGTCCCCGGTTCCAAATCCTGTCTAGATTCCACTTCACTAGGCAGGCGATACCGAGACTGTACAGAAACGTCAGAAAAAGTGTCCTCAGTGTCCTGAAAAATGCCGTTGTACCCAATGTGCACTTAACCACGGACATGTGGACAAGTGGACAGACTAAGGACTATATGACTGTAACTGCCCACTGGGTAGATGTATCACCTTATGCAGCAACAGCAGCAGCGTCACCAGAAGCAGCATCTCAGAAACGCCAGCTCGTTCCAAGGCAGGCTACGCTGTGTATCACCGGTTTCAGTAAGAGGCACACCGCCGACAACCTCTTAGAGAAACTGAGGGAAATCATCGCCCAGTGGCTTACCCCACTTAGACTCTCCTGGGGATTTGTGATATCTGACAACACCACCAATATTGTGTGGGCATTACATCTGGGCAAATTCCAGCACGTCCCATGTTTTGCTCACACAATAAACTTGGTGGTGCAGAATTTTCTGAAAAGCGACAGGGGCGTGCAGGAGACGCTTTGGGTGGCCCGAAAAATTTGTGGCCACTTTCACCATTCAGCGACTGCATGCCGAAGACTGGAGCGCCAGCAAACACTCTTGAACCTGCCCCGCCATCACCTGAAGCAAGAGGTTGTGATGCGGTGGAACTCAACCCTCTATATGCTTCAGAGGATGGAGGAGCAGCAAAAGGCCATTCAAGCCTATACATCCACCTATGACATAGGCAAAGGAGGGGGTATGCACCTGACTCAAGCGCAGTGGAGAAAGATTTCCGTGTTGTGCAAGGTTCTCCAGCCCTTCGAACTTGCCACACGTGAAGTCAGTTCAGACACTGCCAGCTTGAGTCAGGTCATTCCCCTCATCAGGCTTTTGCAGAAGCAGCTGGAGAAAGTGAAGGAGGAGCTAAGACGGAGCGATTCTGCTCGGCATGTGGGACTTGTGGATGAAGCCCTTCATTCGCTTTGCCAGGATTCCAGGGTGGTCAATCCGTTGAAATTAGACCACTACATTTTGGCCACCGTGCTCGATCCTAGGTTTAAAGCCTATGTGGTGTCTCTCTTTCCGGCCGACACAAGCCTGCAGAGGTGCAAAGACCTGCTGGTGAACACACTGTCAGCTGAAGCGTAACGTGACACGTCAACAGCTCCTTCTTCATTTTCTCCCGCAACTGGGGCTGCCAGGAAAAAACTTAGCTATCCTAAGCAACCCGCTGGCCGTGATGCAGGGCAGGCAGGACCAAGTTTGGACATCTGGTCCGGACTGAAGGACCTGGCAACAATTTCTGACATGTCTACTGTCACTACATATGATACTGTCACCATTGACAGAATGGTGGAGGATTACATCGGTGACAGCATCCAAGTAGGCATGTCAGACAGTCCATACCTGTACTGGCAGGAAAAAGAGGCAATTTGGAGGCCCCTGTACAAACTGGCTCTATTTTACCTGAGTTGCCCCCCCTACAGTGTGTACTCCGAAAGAGTGTTTAGTGCAGCCGAGAACCTTGTCAGCGAAAGGCGTAGGAGGTTGCTTCCACAAATGTGGAGAAGATGATGTTCATAAAAATGAATTATCAACTCTTCCAGGGAGACCAGCCTACAGAACGTACAGAGGGACCTGTGGTGGTGGATTCCAGTGGGGACGAGTTAATACTCTGTGAGGATGAGGATGTACACAACACTGAAGAGGGTGAGGAATCAGTGGATGAGGAGGATGAGGACGACATCTTGCCTCCGTAGAGCCAGTTTGTGCAGGGACAGATTAATTGCCAGCTTGTTTTGTGGGGGCCCAAACGAACCAATCATTTCAGCCACAGTTGTGTGGCAGACCCTGGCGCTGAAGTGATTGCTTTGTTAAAGTGTGCATGTCCTGTTTATACAACATAAGGGTGGGTGGGAGGGCCCAAGGACAATTCCATCTTGCACCTCTTTTTTTTCTTTGCATTATGTACAGTTTGGGGCCTAGTTTTTCAAACTGCCATCCTGTCTGCCACTGCAGTATCACTCCTAGATGGGTCACGTGTTTGTGCCGCCCACTCGTGTCGCTTAGCATAGTCATCCAGCTACCTCCGTGCAACCTTTTGGACATAAAAACACTATTGTGAGGTGTGAGGTGTTCAGAATAGACTGGAAATTAGTGGAAATTAAGGTTATTGAGGTTAACAATAGCATAGGAGCAGAAAAACACACACATTCTGTGATTTTAGCTGTTTTTATGCTTTTTTAAAAAAAAATACAGATCCAAAACACAAAACCCAGAACCCAAAACACGGAAGGGTGGTTTTGGCAAAACCAATACAGATCCAAAACACGAAGAAAGATCCAGATCCAAAACCAAAACACAAAACACGGAAAGTGGCCGGTGCACACCCCTAGTTCTTAGTCACCTCCCTGACTAGGGCCCTTCTCACCTGATCGCTCAGTTTAGACGGCCTGCCAACTCTAGGAAGAGTACTGGTGGTTCCGAACTTCTTCCATTTACGGATGATGGAGGCCACTGTGCTCATTGAGACCTTCAAAGCAGCCGATATTTTTCTGTACCCTTCCCCAGATTTGTGCCTCGACACAAACCTGTCTCAGAGGTCTACAGACAATTCCTTGGACTTCATGCTTGGTTTGTGCTCTGACATGCACTGTCAACTGTGGAACCTTATATATACAGGTGTATGCCTATCAAATTCATGTCCAATCAACTGATTTTATCACAGGTGGACTCCAAATAAGCTGCAGGAACATCTCAAGGATGATCAGTGGAAACAGGATGCACCTGAGCTCAATTTTGAGCTTCATGGCAATGGCCGTGAATACTTATGTTTTGTGATTTCTTAGTGTTTTTTTTTAAATTTAATTAGCAAAAATTTACAAAAAACTTTTTACATGTTGTCATTATGGGGTATTGTGTGTAGAATTTTAAGGACAAAAATGAATTTATTCCATTTTGGAATAAGGCTGTAACATAACAAAATGTGGAGAAAGTGAAGCGTTGTAAATACTTTCCGGATGCACTATAATGTTATATCTGCATTATCTGGTTCTGTGGAATCATCAGACTTGTGTTAATGCTGAATTGTGCCATGACATGAATTTGTGTACAGACTCTATGTTAAAATATAATACTGATGATTCATGTGATGAGGATAATGCAGAGAATTATTCCTGATAGTCGTTCTAAGGCTAATACTGTATACCAAGGGGGAATTCAATTACCCTGTAGCCAGCACTTATTGGGGGTGTGGCCTAATATTGGGAGATGTGGTCAACTCCCCCTTAGAAAAAAATCTATTGCCGGAGTGCTGCGACACTGATTAGGGGGCACTGTTAGGCCCTCAGCCAGGGACAAATCCAGGGGGGAAGGGTGCACTCCCCCACCCCTGCACAGGCAGAGGAAAGGAGACTGCTGTTGCTGCTCAGCAGCAGCAGTCTCCCTGGTCCCAATGCAGCTCAGCAGCGTGTGCTGGGCTGCTGATAGCTGCTTATCGAACTCTACACACTGGTGTGCACTTCGATCTCACCAGGCCATCCTATGGAGGTGCTAGTGCGAACACAGTGCGTGTATACGCTGGTGGGTGCACGTCTCACACCATGCGTGTCTCCATTTGCCACGCCAGTGGCAAGGATGTAACTGGGCATATCTGTATTTAATTATAAATATCTACATTGCTACATTGTGCAGCCAGGGGCGTCTTTAGAGAGGAGGGGGCCCGTGTGCATCCCCCGTCAAAGGCTCCCCCCTCTCACTCCTGCGGCCGGCAGCCGACTGACGCAGCTAGCCGGCCACCGCAGAATCAATACACTCTGGGCACTGTTGCAGATCGCCGGGGAAATGGTGCGGCCACCATTTTTTCAGTGATTTCCTCACAGCGCATGCGCGAAACGCTGGAAAAATGGCCGCGGCAGCCATTAGCCGGTGTTTGAGCAGCGCCGGGAGATCCGGCGCGGGACCTCGGAGAGGTAAATTTTACATAATTTGGGTGCATGGTGTGTGGTGCGGGCCCCCCTGGACCCAGGGGCCCGTGTGCACCGTACACCATGCACCCATTATAGATACGCCCTTCCATGCAGCAACAAACACAGGATTTCTGGAGGGAGGGGGGTGGGGTTACACATGCATGCATGAGGAAGCCTATTTAAAAAAGTACAGTCGTGGTACTTACCACCGCAATACCTGTTCTGTTATCTCAGTGCAGTAGTAAAAGATTTATATCTTTAAAATATTATGTTTTCTTTAAATAAGGACTTTTTCTTTTTTTAAACAAATGTATTCTTCACCCAAAGGAAGGTGTGATTAGTGAGCAGGGAGGGGGTTCTGGGCAATTGTAAGCTATTTCATGTGTCTGCTACTCTAGATCACTAGCTCCTGCGCATATAGGGCACTGTACAGACTGTAATACAGATGACTGGAAGGAACAAGGCTGTGCCTGTAAATGGTCACAGAGAGCCAGTTATTATAATTGTTATAATTTTGGTCACACAGAGGCAGCATCAGCTCTGTTCAGTAGGAAGAGTGATGAAGCATTTGTAGCCTTTGTTGTCTTTGGCTCGTCACTCAGCTGTAATGCACTATAATTTATAAGTGTTACAGGCATGAGGATCATAAATCTGAGATGTTTTACTTACGTACGTACATACATACATACAAGAAGGGGTGCACAGGAAGAGAGATAAACAAGGAAAATGCTTACCCGAATTGAAACATGTGAAGCAAGCACTGATAATAAAAGGGGCATATGCAGGCACTGAGAGTAAAAGGGGCATATGCAGACACGTATAGTAAAAGGGGCATATGCAGGCACTAATAGTAAAAGGGGCATGTGCAGGCACTGAGAGTAAAAGGGGCATATGCAGACACTGATAGTAAAAGGGGCATATGCAGGCACTGAGAGCAAAAGGGGCATATGCAGGCACTGATATCAAAAGGGCATTTACAGGCATTGATAAAAGGGGCATATGCCGGCACTGATAGCAAATGGGGCATATGCAGGCACTGATAGCAAAAGGGGCATGTACAGGCATTGATAGCAAAAGGGGCATATGCACGCACTGATATAAAGACACATGTATAGACACTAATGGAAAAATGTGGGGTCATTGATGACACTTAAAGGGACATATGTGGGAAGGAGGGTAGCAACATTTTGAAGGGGCCCCCACCCCAATGCTTTCAGAGAGACACCTCTGGGAGGGTAGTCAAACCTGGCCTCCCAGAAGGAGGGAGCTGAATGTCGGCAAGTATGAGTAAGGCCAATGTGGAGCAGATGGCCTAAAATCTGCAAAATAAAAAGATTGTACCTAACTGTGGTTTTGCCCACTTGTCATGCCTCCTTGTTCCGGTATACAATTGGGAAGCCGGCTGCCTTAATACTGGCAGCCGCCTTCCCGACTGTCATATCCCGGCGAGGGACGAAATGCCGGGCGTCTAGATGTAGACGCCTGACATTTCCCCGATGCCGGGAGACAGGTGCCTGGCATCCCGATCGAGCGGATGCCGGGCGCCGCGAGCGGAGAGCCGCGGAGGGGGAGGGTTAGGTTTAGGGCACCTGGGGGGAGACTTAGGGTTAGGCACCCCCCCAGGAGGGTTAGGGTTAGGCTAGGGGGAGGGAGGGTTAGGGTTAGGCACCCCCGGGGTGGACTTAGGGTTAGGCACCCCACAGGAGACTTAGGTTTAGGCAGCGGGGAAGGGGGGGTTAGGGTTAGGCACTTAGAGGGGGGATTAGGGTTAGGCACTTGGGGGGAGATTAGGGTTAGGCACTTAGAGGGGGGATTAGGGTTAGGCACTTGGGGGGGAGATTAGGGTTAGGCACTTGGGGGGGAGATTAGGGTTAGGCACTTAGAGGGGGGATTAGGGTTAGGCACTTGGGGGGGAGATTAGGGTTAGGCACCCCTAAGGAGGGTTAGGGTTAGGGGGTTAGGTTAGGTTAGAGAATACTTACCTATCCACGATCAGGATTTCCAGCGCTGTCGGGCTTCCGCTGCCGGGAACTCTGCTGTCATCGGCCAGGCGCTGCCGGGAATTTCATACCGATTCCCTTGTTCCGCCTCTGAACAGGAATCTGAAAATGATAAGTTGGTGGCCCTACTCAGAGTGCTCAAGATTCTGCAGGTCCTTCATGAATAAATACACTTCTGAAACTGCTGGATGATGTTACCAGAATGCTGACTTCTCTATGGCAATAGGCATGGTGTATTTCAAGGTGAGGCCATATCTGGGGGAACCAAACAAAGGACAGGAGGAGGGGGGAGCTGGATAACTGTAATCCCCTCTTTCCCCTAAGTCTGCCCCTGTGTGTAGTATAGACTTTATTGTGACATAGTTCACATATTGTAATTGTGTGCAGTACACTCCAATAATTTCTAATATTGATTTGGGAACACTTTGAGTTGTGCAAGCAGTTGACAGGAAGGAAGAAGTATAGTAGCAAGGGGGCTGGATGACCCATTTTATCTTACATTTTTTCTTTGCTTTAAATCAAGTGTTTATTGATTTCCAAACAAAACAAACAGCTACCAACAAGAAAAGAAAGCGAACCTAACAATACTACAATCAGAGGAGCACTACATAATACAGTATATCAAGATTTTGATTGTTAGAGGGAGCAGATAAAATACAGCAAGACATGGACATTACAAACATAACAAACAGCATCTAAGGTATGAATACCTGAATACAGTAACAGTATTTAGGTCAGGGGTCTTCAACCTTTGGCCCTCCAGCTGCTGTGGAACTACAGATCCCAGGATGCCCTGCCACAGTTTTAGCATGCTTTTATATCAAAACAGTGGCAGGGCTGGCTGGGATGTGTAGTTCCACAGCAGCTGGAGGGCCAAAGGTTGAAGACCCCTGATTTAGTTGATAATCGGAACTGGAAACAACAACAGTAAGTGCACAGTGAGCAGGGCATGGAATCTCTTGGTCCATAGGTACAAATCAAATGCAGTCCTTAGGCCGGAATGTACTAAGGCCCTGATTCAGAACCGGACGCTCTGACAGAGCGCTCGCTCTGAATCAGGGCCGTCCCTCCTACCTTTTGGAGCGGCCTCCTGGCCGCTCGCATAGCTGTGGGTGACCACCCACAGCTATAGCGAGCGGCCAAAATGATGGTCGCGATGGTCAAGACCATCACGACCATCGGGCTTGCGAAGAGACCCTTGCGGTAGGGTCTCGCTGCCGCAAGCCCTGGAGTGCTTTTGGCTCTATCCAAAAGCACTCCTAGTGACATCAGTAGTGATGTCAGTGGGGCCGGCCCCAGACTGTCTGGGCAGCCACGCCCCCGGCACGCCCACCAAAGGGGGCGTGCTGTCAATCACCATCGACAGCACGCCCCCTTTGGTGCAAGACCTATAACGACGGCTTGGCCGTCGTTATCCGGGTCTCGCGCATGCGCACAACAGAGCCGCCTCCATTGTGCGCATGCGCACTTGGGCAACATCGACCCGCTTGCGAGCGCTTCGCGAGCGGGTCTGAATCAGGCCCTAAATCACCAGGGATCCTATATTTCATGATACTTAGCTACAACATCCCTACATATGTATGTGTCTCTAATGGTCAGCAATATCATTAACAAGTGCAATCCACTTATGCACACTAGGGGGTACCAATACAAGCAAGCCCTCTCAATAATGACCTTTGCTAGTGTTGATACTTTAAGTCAGAGGCGTAACTAGGGTTTTTTTGGCTCCCAGGGCAAATTGAAAAACACATATCTGCCCCAGCATATCATTATTCCATAGTGGCGTTAGCAAGGTCTACTGACTCCAAACAGTGTGAAAACTGCCATAAGAATGACACCTGCCAGATGATCAGAGCTATTGCAGTAGTTCTATAGCCCTCCAGCAGAATTTACAGATGACTAATAATGTAATGCAGGATCTCTGTATGCAATGTGGGGACTAATAACAATATCTGAAAAAAATTACATTGTAAATTGATGTATATGATATACAACAAATGTTTTACTGTATGGTTAAAAAATCACACATACTACCTATTAATTTGAGAGTTGGAAGTACAAGAAATTGAGAGTGTTATATACTTTACAGTTTGTATTTTAAAAAAATATTCTTAGCCCATACTTCCTCTTTAGTGCCACATGCTAGAGATAAGTAATAAGAATTAAAATTAAAACTTTCAAATACTTGTACTTTTCTCTCAAATCTCTCAAATCTAACAGACATAAAATATGAACATTTCCAGTGGGATAATTTAATGTACTATGTAAACAGGAACATATAGAAAAATATTAGATTCAATGGATCCATCTGTCATAACCCAATTATCTCTATGACAATAGCATTCAAATAGTCAGTATGACAGAATATTTATTGTTGAAGATAATGCCAACAATAATAAAATCTGAAGCTGAAGGTGCATTATGTACTGTACATCCATAAAATATTTTCCAGCAAAGGAATTTGTATCCCAGTAATCTATTATAAGAACCTTAATCCATAAACCTCTGTTTCCTCAATGTCAGTGAATTACTTTTGCCAGCCTTCAGTTCGCATAATGCTTGCTAATGTGATTGTAATGTAATTTAATAACTGACACACATACATGACCTGTTTTATGTCTGTTCTTTCTACAATATTGTATTACAACTCTTTAAGATTATACAACTAGCTGTACATGATGGAAATTTCCCAATAATGTGTTTATATTGTGGCACAATTGTTTCTTGACTGAATCTAAGGATCTGGAAACGTCACCTCTACACTGCAGCACAGAGACAGTTTGCACATTTCTTTCTATTAAAAATACTAGTTACTTCAAGTCATACTTGCATACCCTCCCGGGACCTGCAGGAGGCTGCCGATTTTTTGGGTAACCCCCCGCACCTCCAGAAGAGTAGACACTTCTCCCGCATTCTACCTACTTCCTAGTGAATGGGGTGAATTTTCTCAGGAATCATTGGGTCCATGAGCAGGGGCTGTGGCCTAATGACGTAATTCTATGAGAATTGTGTCATTTGCCTCTGCCCTTAGTCAAAAAATGCGGGATTCCTGGCATTTTACTGCGAGGGGGCAGGGCTCAATTATGCATATAGTTTAGCCCCGCCTCTATTGCCACCCACCTGCATCTCCTCTTCGGACAACTCCTGGAGAGGAAATCTAAATGTCGGTAAGTATGCTTCAATAGCTACATATACAAGGAAAAAAGTGATTGCCCTTAATAGGCTATGAGCAAGGCACGTGTCATTTATTCTGCTCTAATAAATCCAGGAGAGTAAGCATTTTAGTAAGGAAAAATATAAATGCATGAGGTAAAGGTCTATTTATACAGGGTGTTTTACAAGCTATTGGACCCAAAGTTTTTCTTATAACTTTTAAAGTAATTGACATAATTTAGTTAAAATTTTTCTTAGAAATACCATTCTGCCCCTCACTAAGGGCCTGATTCAGCAAGGAACGCAAGTGGGAGAGCACATTCACTCAACCAATGATTTCTCACTGCGTATGCATATGCATTGCTCTGTGCGTGCACTAACTAGCCAGTGCGAGCGCGTAAGGGTACACAGATTACATGCAGTGTGTACACAGACCATTCCTATATTGATTGACAGGAAGTGCCGTTTGTGGGTGGTAATGGGGGGTGGTCGGCCGAACGCAGGTATGCCAGTGCATTTGAACGCCGTGGCAGGGGTGTGCATAAATTAGCCATTGCAAGGTCCTACGCAGCCTGAGCTCTCAGTGCATGTATTAAGTTACTCAAATCCTGAGTGATGTTAGGTCAATCACTATTATGCTAATGTGTTCGATGGTTCTCGATGTTTCCGCTATCTTGCGGACTACTCAGGCTGTGAGTAAAGGGAGTGGGCAGCATTATATATTGCTGGGCGTCTGCATTTGCCGTGCGTATGTATTGATTATCATATTTTCATAGTGTCTGGGTGTGCCTGTTCTCTAACTTGCGTTCCTTGCTGAATCAAGCCCTAAGTGTCTTGACAAATTTGAAGTATACAGTATAACCACCTCTACTTTTCATCCCAGTCAGATTTGATGATCTGAAGAATGGTGTTTTTATTGTACAATAGAGGAAATTGGTAAAACTGTGAAAATAAATGATATAATGCAATTACAACATGCACTGATGAGATACTGCAATGCAAACATACAAACATGCAGGGTGCAGATACATGATCTCAGTATGCAAACATTAATAAGTCACATATCCAAGAGTTTGCTGGAATACATACTGTCTATCAGCAGGTCTATAATGGCAAATTCAGGGATAATAAACTCACCATCGGATGCTGGCTGACAGGGGCACATGTATGTGGATATCTGGCAGACCATGTGAGGGATAAAATGACTGCCCCCAGTAATTACCCAGAATACCCTGAGAACTTAGCTAAGGTGGATTGTGAGGTTCACAATTACACTACTTCTGTGCTGACAACAATTATGACTGTGTTCAGCACTAAGATGTCTATGCTTAAGGCAGGCGATATAAGACATATACAGAAGGTATAACACTCCCCCTCTGGTATCACTGATACCATAATTTAAACTCTAAGAAGGTAACAGTAAGAACAGTTCAGGCACTGGTCTGAGAAACACCTCAGTCTCTCCTTTTTTGCAGATCTTGACCTCGGCCTTATGGACCTTCCCATCCTTGCTTGGGAATGTTGGTGACAAGACTTAAAGGCCACTCATTACGTTTTGACTGGCAATCTCTGATGAGCACAATGTCACCAGGTTTAAGGTTGGGTTTGGCAACTTACCACTTGCTCCTTGGTTGCAAGGTAGAGATATACTGTTTTTCCACCTGTCCCAAAAGATGTTTGCAAGGCTTTGTTTGAACTTGTCTCTATTGACGCTTGAATAAGTCCTTAGAGTTGAATTCTCCAAAAGGGTCATAGATAGTCCCGGTCTTCTGAGTAAGAAGAGTGGCAGGAATAAGCAGAAGTGGATCATTCTGGGTCATTATAAACTGAAGTCAAAGGTCTGGCATTGACAATACAATACAGACTGCAGCCATGAAGGTTGTTAAACTCTCGTGAGTAAGTCTTGCAGTTTCTACTTGCAGGTATATGGAATCAAGAATTCTACATATTATGCCAATCAGCCTTTCCAAAATCCCTCCCATATGAGAAGAATGAGGCAGGATGACGGATGTAGTTAATAACCCGGCGAACGAGTTGCCGGTGGTTGATATACTGATGCCAGCATCCCACCACCAGGCAAAATGCAGATGCTGCTATCTGCTATCTCTGCACAAATCAGGATACCGACGTCAGAATCCTGACAGCCAGCATCCCGATCATAAGAGACGGGAGGCAGATAAGAATTAGCCATGGCGGGGGGGTGGTTTAGGCATGTCCTGGGGGGACTTAGGGTTAGGCCAGGGAGGGATAGGGGCAGAGAGGGGGGTTATAGTTAGGCACCACCGAGGGGAGATTAGGGTTGGGTAACCCCCCTGGGCAGGTAAGGCTTAGGGTGTGGGAAGGGGGGTTAGGTTAAAGCACCCCAGGGGGACTTAGGTTTAGACACCAAACCGAGAGTTTAAGGGTTATGCACCACCAAGGGAGGGTTAGGGTTGGGGGGGAGAGGGGAGGGTTAAGATAAATATGCCAGTTTCACCACATGAAGTGACAAGAAAAGGCTAAAGCCTTGACCTTTATTTACTGGTGGTTCTGCCTCTTATGATTTTGTAAGCAAGCGTGAACATGCTGACATAGAAATCAAGGATGCTTCTGTGGAAGCAGGATGAGCAGGATATTTGTGTAGCTGACGCTAATAAGGATGAGGATGTTGATGATGAGGATGTTGATGATGTTGTTGATGAGGATGTTGTTTGTGTAAATTAGGCACCAGTGGAAGAAATAGTTGTTGCCCATGATAAGGAAAATCCCATTGTCATGCCTGGGCTCAAGACAAAAAAACTTGGTTGTGTTGATGCATCTGTTTCACCAGTGGATTTTTTGGGGGAAAGTTTAGTTTTTTCTCGGCAGATGCACTTGCTGGAGAAACTGAAGAAGAAGCCACCACTGCTTCACGTGCCAATTGAGCTGACAATTTGTTACCAACAGTTCTGTGCATCTCTTCAGATCTGTGTCCGTTGGGAAGAAAGACACATCTTCATCCCTTCTGGGATGAAAATCCACTCCCAGCAGCAGCAGCAAGCATAGCACTCAAGGATTCTCAAGAAAGACACAACATAAGACTTAAACCTTATATCTAAATCTTGCGTTTGCTCTATTCAGCTTGTCCACATATCTGTGGTTAAGAAGACATTGGGTACAATGGCATTTTGGAGGCTACAAATTAAGTTTTTTTATATCACTGTACAGGTTGGGAATTGCTTTTATAGTGAAGTAGAATCTTTGCAAAGGATTGTTTAACAGTCAATTGTTTTTTAAAGAAAAACTTTTGCTATCGGCTCTAACAATAATACACTGCAAATCTATGTGTGTGCAGCAAAGAAAACCAAGGGGATTTTGACATGATTTGATCACAGCATATAAGCCTGCAGCCTATCGTCAAGGGACCACTTCTTTTTTTGCAGGTCCCTACTCTAGCATATATGCCCAGCACACCATTATATTGCAGTTAAATGTACTCACCTCCCAGATACAGAGGGACACATCTATACAGGGGCTGGCATGAGCCACACCCAGCTAGGCCTTTTATAGCCTTAATTGAAAGCTGCCATGATATCACAAGGCAAAATTTTTAAACAGAACAGAAAAGAAACAAGCCCGCGCTCGGTTTTACCCATATCATACATGGTACCAGCAGCGTGGCAATATTAATACCATAAATGTGTACAAAACAGAAAAACTTTTGCTATCAGCATCAACAATAATATACTGCAAATCTATGGGGTATATCCAATTGGGTGTGGGTTTTAGCAAGGCTAAAACCTCACGTCCCTCGCGGGCAATTTCATCATCCCGCATGTATGCGCACTCCCGATACCTGTGGGATTCAATTAAAAAACAGTGGATGTGGGGTTCTTATCACTGAAAACCATGCGCCGTGTAAATTTAAAAAAATAAAAAATAAAAGTCACTTACCTGCCCGGATCTCCACGGCTCCCGGTGGCATCCCCTCTCTCTTCTTACTGGAGAGGGGCTGCTGGGAGTCCCAGGAGCTGGTGGGAGGAGAAAGGTCTGCTGGGAGATGTAGTTCTCCCAGCGCCCATTCCGGGGGGCCACACTAGCACTGCAGGGGCACACTGACACCGGGACACACACACACTCATGCACACACACACTCATGCACACTTACATATACCACACACACTAACATACTCACCACTGCTGCAGAAGAGCCGTCTCCCAATGCAGGATGAAGAAGACAGCGCTGCTGGAGGTAAGTAATTAAGGACTAAATAAGCTAATTGGATACTTCCAATTGCTTAATTAGTCCTTGGGGGGGCGCTGCGAGGGTGTCAGATCAAGTGTCGGTGATTTAACCTAAAATCAACGATTTCAGGAAAAATCACGCTTGCTCAGGAGATGCTTGGAAAAAAACCTCCTGACGTGTGTTTAATAAAAAACCACACACCTAATAGAATAGCAAAGAACCTGCACCTGCAGGAAAAACATCGTGGGTGCGGGTTTTTTGCTATTCTCGCAGTCTATTGAATATGCCCCTATGTGTGTGCAGCAAATAAAACCAAGGGGATTTTGTCATGATTTGATCAAAGCATATAAGCCTGCAGCCCATTTTCAAGGGACCCCTTCTTTTTCTGCAGGTCCCTGCTCTAGCATTTATGCCCAGCACACCATTATATTGCAGTTAAATGTACTCACCTCCCAGATACAGAGTAGTCTTCCTGGTCCCCTTCTGAGATGAAAATCCACTCCCAGTAGCATCAGGCATAGCACTCAAGGATTCTTCTGGGGCATGGACTAATGTGAATGAGTAAAATATTTTTTATAAATGCCTCCCCTCCTCCTCTCCCCTGCTCCCTCATAAATTTGCTTTGGAATCAAAAAATTAAATTAAATGTACTACAAATAAAAATTTTCTTTCCCTGCCTTCAACTACATACATACTCCAACTCCCTCAGGCCTCTTCATTAATGAAAACATAGGTTTCCTTATGTGCCAAGTTGGAAGTTGAACTGCCACATGTTTGTGTCGCCCACTGCTGCCACTTAGCTTAGTCAGCCAGCTAACTTGTTGCTTATTTTGGACCTAAATCGGATGAAAACAATATTGTGAGCTGTGAGGTGGTCAAAATTGACTGAAAACGAGTGTAAAATAATGTTATTGAGGTTAATAATACTGTAGGAATGAGAAAAAGCAAATTAAGAGATTTAAGCAGATTTTATACATTTTTCAAAAAAATACAGATACAAAACCAAAGCACGCAAAGGGCGGTTTCGGCAAAAATAAATCCAGGTTGGCGTACATCCCTAGCTACGATTACCTCCCCTAATCAAAGGTAGTACATGGTTAATTATATGATATTTAATTGATGCCACATTATGCAAAGAGGCGTGCCACTGGTTCTTCATTGTGTCCCTTCTCAATGACAGATTGTATAGCTGATCTGTGAAGCGCCATATGCTCTTTAAATTGGCGTTCAGTTTTGCCAATATTGTGATGTACACAAAGACAAGTGATCATATAGATCACGTACTTGCTAATGTAAGTGAGGTGATGTTTGATTTAGATTTTTTCACATGTAAGTGGGTGGTAAAAAGAAGGTCCACTTTGTAAATAGGCAATTAGGACATTTAAAGCATCCTGGCTTCTTGCTACCCAGAAAAGATGGATTACATTTATTGGTCATGCTCATTGTGTCTGTTCTGACAACAAAATCCCTAATATTTTTCGCCCTGGGATAGCAAGGCATGAGTATAGTCTGATGCAGTGATACCAAATCTGTGTCAGTAGCAAACATGGGCCACAACTGTTTTGCACATTTGTTGATATGTGTACTATGATGATTATGGTGCTGACCCATGTGTGGCGTTTGGACTTGTTTTTTTTGTTTTAAAATCATATATTTTATCTAACGGGATGGGCAATGCTTTTTCCTTCTGTTGTGTAAGTATTGATGAAGAGTACACTCTCTCTAAAAACCTGTTGACCATTTCATCTATTTGGTTAATAGCTTTATCCCTGTCTGTAGTAATGCGCAATATGCATAAGGTAATCCCACTTTTAGGGATGTGGGATGGGCACTACTTGCTAGTAACAAATTGTTGCGATCTGTAGGTTTAGAAAACCAAAAGTTTCCAATTTGTTATCTTTTTTAAAAATGGTGACATCTAGGTAGTTGATCTGTGTGGTATCTACATGGAAGGTAAATTTCACTGGGCTATCTGTGTCATTGAGACTAGTAATAACCTCTGAAAATTCACTTTCAGTGCCTAACCATAGAATTAACAAGTCATTGATGTATCTATAGAAGGCAAAAATCTTGTTGGCTATAAGCGGGTTGTTCGACCATAAACATGAAAGTATTGTCGTATTTTTTTTTCCTTTTTATATGACTGTATATCGTATCAAGTGCCAGATGAAAACGCTGAATAAAGGGCGTTGAAATGTTGCAAAGTTATGCCTGAGTAATGTCTAAGTTTTTGGAGTGGAGTGCTGCTTTACCGGTAATTCAGTGGGCACCCCTCACAGTCTACCTTCATACACCACAGTGAGTGCCAGTATTGGACTCTTTGTATATATATATATATATATATATATATATATATACACATAATGCACACTCACTCCCTCCTTTCAGAGAAGATTCCAGGACTGCTCACAGGCAGTTGAAACAGACTGGTGGGCCTCTGAATTTGCCTTATTGTGTAACCTTTATATTGGATTAAACCCATTTTTTTGTTGTGGAGTGCAAGTCCTGGAATCTTCTCTGGAAGGAGGGGGTGAGTGTACATTATTACTATACATATGGACCCTGCACCAGTCGAATGTGAATTAGCCTGGTTGTGTGCCTGCTCGGATTGAACTATATATATATATATATATGGTTTGGCTTTGCTTCCCCACACTGATCTAGTGGCCGACGGAGATCCCGGAGACATTCGGGTGATACTCTGGCTTTTTAAATATTTTTTGTCTTCATTACTTGCGGTGGCATTTGACTGCTGATTGTGGTACGCATATTTGTCGTTTGAGCTTTATGTCTACTGTCTGCAATAAATTGTCCACGGTTTCATGCACTATGTGGCGCCCCTTCTTTCTTGCTCTCAATTTCAGATGATTTAATACCCGTTTATATCCAGGTTTCAACGAGGGGTAGACGCTGGCCAGTTTGTTTATCCGTGGCCTGTGCTACATCTGGTTCTTTAGAGACACAGATTTTTCATTGTGTTTTAAACAGTCCATTCATCAACAGGACTTTTTACAAGCGTTGTCTGTTTATATATTTGTTCATTGACTGATTGATTTGCGCACCGAATCCAACTATATATATATATATATATTCATATATATATATATATATATATATATATATACATGTACAGTATATATATATATATATATATATATATATTCACCTACTTTGTTGTAATAATTAGCATACGTATAATATTTTAATGTGAATGTTATATATACAATAATCTATAGCTGAGGTTTAGGTGATAGTAAGAAGACTAACAGAGGGCGTTAGTATCTTGTTTATATTACTAAATGTGATGTGTTCTACTGACTGTATTATTATATGTAGTTTTGGAAAAGTCCACTGGAATATCACTGCAAAGTAGGAGAATTCTGGTAAAATAAAGTGGATGTATCCTTATTGATTGTGACACTTATTGTATTGGGATTGGGACCACTTGCTTTTCCGCTGTATTGTGAAAGAAATAAAACAACATTACATAGTGGCCCACTCTGAATCCAGCAGGTGAGGAACAGAGTTTGTCCCCCCATCACTCCCTACAGAAGAACACTGTGAGCAGCCATAGCAATTGCATCTGGGCTGTTATATCAGCAGCACATCACCTTCACCTTACTTCCTTCTATGCCATCATGTGACAATTCAGAGGGACCATGGCTGACTGGCTTTCACTGATGATCACCTCATAAGTTGATGGAATGAAGCGGAAACCAAATCCTTCCATGTGTGAGATACTGTAGTTGATTTGTAATGGAAGCAAACTGTCCCAAACAGATTGATTTTGAGAAGAGAATACTGAGCATTCTGTAGCAGAACCTTATTACTGTAGCTTCAGCTTAATGATAAAGATGTACAGTATGAAACTTGCTATTTAATATATGAAAATGTCTATGTTAATTTCATGGGTTTTTAGTTCATAATATATCACAATTGTACAATTAATATTTTCATTACATTTTTGCATATAAATAAATAAATTGTATTGTTAATGGTGCTCTTTATGTTGTGCACTCTAACACAAGTAATATTACATTCAGCGATTTAATGCCACCTATTCTGCAGCCACAAGTTCTGTTAGATTTTTTTACTGGAGTAGCAGAACTCACACAACAGCTGCTGATGTACAGTACTAAGGACAGATAAACCTGCTTTTTTTAACTTTGAACTGCTCATGGTATCCAATAGAATGTTGACAACAGAATGTCAACAGGTTCTGAATGTTGACATGAACTTTAGGCCAAAACCATTCAAAAATGTTGAGATGTTAAATTGTCAGCATTTAAAATGTCATCACCACAATGTCGACATACAGGATTTTTGCATATTATTTTGGTTTAAAGTAAGGGTTAGAGTTAGGATTAGGCTTGGGTTTAGGGTTAGAGTTAAGAGTTAGGGTTAGGTTAAAATAAGCAATAAACGTTATGTCAACATTCTGGTGCTGACATGTTGGCTATGTTGACATTTTAACCATGTTGACATTTTTGAATATCAACATATTGGTCCATGTCGAGAGTCTGGTGTCAACATTCTGAATGTCGACTTTTCATACCACATTCCTACAGAAATTGAAAGACCATACCAATTTATTGGATTGGTCAGATTAATCCAATATATTAAGGTGTAACAGATGCATGAAAAAGCAGTTATGGTGAAAGTTACCCTTGTTAACTATCTTTCTTCGAAGTCCATAGGGTCCGCAGAGAGACAATAGGGTGTAGGTAGTACTTGGAGAACTGGACACCAGCAGCAAAGCTTTTTTCTATCCCAAGATGCTCCAGTCCTTCCCCCTATACCCCGCCCACAGCCTGAAAGCAACTCAGTTTTGTTAACAAGCCCAAGGCAGGAACAGAATAGGAGAGAAGGAAGACTGGTACACTACAGAATCACACTCTCACATAGAGAAGGAAACAAGTGACCAAGAGAAGAAACCCATAGAAGCCAGGTGCATCAGGGTGGGTGCCCTGTGGACCCTATGGACTTTGAAGAAAGAGAGTTAACAAGGGTACGTTTTACCATAACTCCTTTTCTTCTTCAGGGTCCATAGGGCTCTACATGGAGACAATGGGGATTTCCAAAAGCAGTTCTCAGGGGTGGGGACACTCCTGAGCTGAGAGGAGAACCTGGCGACCTGAAGGAAGCATCCTGAGAGGCAAATGTATCAAAGGCATAGAACCTAAGAAAGGTGTGGACAGAAGACCAAGTGGCCGCCTTGCATAGTTGTTCGGCAGACATGCCACGGCGGGCTGCCCAAAAGGGACCCCCAGAGAAGTAGAAAGAGCTGATACTGTAGCCAGCACAGGAAGGCCAGTCTACGTTTAAGCCTGTGAGATAGTCATGCACAGCCATCTGCCAAAATTCTGTTTGTTAGCTGGCCATCCCTTCTTGTGGAATCCATATAGAACAAAGAGGGAGTTTCATTTCCTGATTGAACTAGTATGGTCCACATAGATCTTCAGAGCATGGACACATCCAGAGAGGTCTCACCTGCCAAGAGGTCTGGTGATTGAAAGGCCGGAACCACAATTTCCTCAGAAAGGTGGAAACGAGAAACCACCTTGGGACGGAAGCCAATGTGCATTCAAAGAACAGCCCTATCCGGATGAAAGATTAGAAATGGGGAGTGACAGGAAAGTGCCCCTAAATCCTAAACCCTACGGGCAGGTGCTATAGTCACAATAAACAGTCTTCACAGTTAGCCATTTGACATCTACTGAATCCAGGGGTTCGAATGAAGGTTCCTGAAGTGTGTGGAGAACCACTGACAAATCCCATGTAGCCACAGAAGGGACAAAGGAAGGTTGTACAGTATATATAGAACACCATGCAAGAAGGTGTGACATCCGGTAGAGGAGCAATTCTTCAGAGTACGAGATCCAATCCAGCTTGAAGAAAGGAAAGGATTCTAGAAACCCTAAAAACCTGGGGGTCATAGTCTCTAGTAGCACACCACTGGAAATATGTATGCCACATCCGGTGATAAATCCTGGCAGAGGCCGGTTTACGCACTCTGAGCATGGTCTGGGCCACAGAGTTATAAAATTCTTTAGACCTTAGGAGGGATGTCTCAAGAGCCAAGCCATTAAAGACCAGGTCCAGATGTAGACAGGGACCCTGAGACAAGAGGTCTGGTCGTAGAGGTAGTTGGAGAGGAACGTCTATGGAGAGACTTTGAAGATCAGTACCAATGGTTCTGGGCCAAGCCGGAACTACCAACAGGACCATGCCGCCCTCTTGCTTGAACTGAAGAACCCGAGGCAGAAGGGAGACTGGAGGAAAGAGGTACACCAAATGGAAGGTCCACCTCACAGATAGTGCATCCACAAAGGCTGCATCGGTGTCCCTCATCCTGGCCCCGTACACTGGAAGCTTGTGGTTATGTCATGAGGCCATGAGGTCCACATCCGGTAGACCCCATTTGTCCACCAGAAGCTGAAAGACTTCTGAATTGAGAGACCACTCCCCTGCATGAAATGGTGATGGCTGAGGAAAATACACCTCTCAATTGAGAATCCCCAGGATGAACATTGCGGAGATGGCTGGGAGATGGCGTTTGGCCCATGTGAGAATGCAGGACACTTCTGCCATTGCTGACCAACTTTGAGTGCCTTCTTGGTGATTGAGGTAGGTCACTGCCATGGTGTTGTTGGACTGTACTTTTACTGGCCTGCCCTGGAGAATATCCTGAGCCAGAGTGAGGGCTTTGTAAATGGCTCAGAGTTCCAGGACATTGATTGGTAAGATTGCCTTGGCTGGAGTCCAGCTTCCTTTGAAGGAGTTCTAGCTAGTCACTGCACCCCATGGAGGCTTACATCCATGATGAGAAGTGCCCAGTCTGGGATCCAGAAAGGGCAACCATTGTTTAAGTGGGAAGTATATAGCCACCAGGATAGGGACAGGCAAACCTCCAGAGAGAGGCCCATCATCTGTGATCTGAGCAGATGGGGCAGCACGTTGCACCTGGAGAGGATCAGGTGTTGTAGGGGCCTGGAGTGAAACTGAGAAAACTCCACCATGTTGAAGGTGGACACCATGGATCCCAAGGTCTGCTTTGCAGAGTGAATTGACATTCGGTGACTGTGGAGTAATCTACACACTCTGTGCTGTAATACAGAGATTGTGTCTGCTGTTAGGAAGATTCTCTGAGCCTGAGAGTCCAGGAAGGCTCCCAGATGTACCAATTTTTAAGAAGTTGATCAGCCAACCATGTGTTTGTAGAAAGGCAATGGTTACTTGTAGATGATGGTGAAGCATTTCAGGGGAGCTTGCTAAGAGCAAGAGATCATCCAAGTATGGGAGCAGTCTGATCCCCTGATGATGAAGATAAGCCACCATAACTGGCATGATCTTGGTAAAGACCCGAGGAGCTGTAGAAAGCCCAAAAGGCAGTGCTTGAAAATGGTAATGTTGCTGTAGGACAGCAAACCAGAGATACTGCTGATAAGAAGGCGCTATAGGTACATAAAGTCCCCAGGCTCCATAGCCAGGACAATAGAGTGTAGGGTTTCCTCTCTAAACCTGGGCACCCTGATAAACTTGAGGATGAGGATAGTCCAATGAGTCCCATTGGGCTTCTGAACCAAGAAAAGGGTAGAATAATAACCCTTCCCTTGAGGGAACCAGAATTATTACCCCCAAGAGCAATAAGGACTGAATGACCTTCTGGAGGAGCAGGGCTTTGCTTGAGTCCGATGGAGGTCCTGTGCAAAAGAACTGCTGGGGGTTCCGCCTAAGGAATGAGAGGGCGTTTCCATGGGAGACCGCTTCTTTTACTTAGATGTCTGAGATGATCTGATGCCAGAACTGGGTGAACTGAAGAAGTCGGCCTCCCTCCCAGGGAGAGGACAGCCCCATCAGGCTAAAAGCTTGTCCTCAGATTTGGTAGGTGGATGTCTAGTAGCCCGGGTCTGTTTGGACCTAGGCTTGTAGGACTTAGTGGATGCCGACTGCCATGGAAAGGACTGACCTTTAGCTTTTCCTTGGGGATGAAAGGACTGAAAGGATGACATCCAAGGCCTCGTAGTAGATGCAGAGGGCAAGAATGCCGTCTTGAAAGCTGCCAAGGTAGTCACAACCTTGTTCAATTCTGGGCCAAACAGGATCTCCCCAGAAAAAGGCAGAGACTCCAAAGCCTTTTAAGAGTCCAAAGCTGCCTTTCATGAGTGAAGCCAAACATACCACAGCAGTAGCAGATGCCTTGGAAGCTAGGAGACCAGTATCCAAAGCCACCTCTCCTAAATAGGAGGCTGCATCTCTAATGTGAGATATGTAGGACAGCTGTTCCCTCGAAACATCAGAGGGAAATGTATCTCCTAGGGCTTCTGCCCAACTCTCAATGGCTTTTGACAACCAGGCTGTAGCCCTGGCAGGATGAGTAATAGCTCCTGTAAGAGAGTATATAGACTTCAGGCAAGCTTCAATTCTTCTATCTGTAGTCTCCTTTAAGGAGGCTGCAGTATGGATCGGTAAGGTAGCGTTTTTAACTATGCGGGTCACTGGTAATCCACTGCAGGGGGAACTGCCCATTTAGTGCAACCAGTAACTGGAAGAGGGTAAAAGGAAATCAAGCATTTAGGCAGCTGAAACCTTTTACTTGGCATATTCCATGCTTCACACATAAGATCAGATAGCTGATCAGAGTGAGGAATCTCTGGCAAAACTACTTCTGTCGCATTGAGAATTCAGCCAATATCACAGGGATTTACTAAAAATCCCTTGCAGGGACAGAGCTTGCGATAAAGCTCTGTCCCTGTGAATCCACTCCGCACACTTATCACTGTATTTTTCACAAAACACACCGTGACAAGTGCCCGCACATGCGCCGACTGGCCACCGCTAAGCCCCGCCCCACGCGTTCATGACCCATTCACCTCACGACCCCCCCCAATGCAGCCTCCCGTGACCCACCCCACACATTAATTACACTTACCTCCGGTAATCGGGCTTCGGTGATGTCCTTCATGGCTCTGGTCAGCTGATCTCCCATTCTGCACTGTGTCCCGGTCAGCTGATGACAGGGTCCCAGTTCAGGATAGGAGACCAGCTGACTGAAGGGAGGGCATCACCAGAGCCCCGATTTCTGGTCCCTAGATTCAGGTAAGTTTTTTTTTTTTGCTAGCAGTGTATCAGTATTTGGTCTGTTTAGACCACACAGCTGATCAGTGGGGCCGGCGTCGGGTTCTGCTCTGCCTGTTAGAGCGGATCAGGAGTCTGGTAACTGGGGGAGACCCTGGATAATGCCACCTCCAGATGGCATTATTATCACAGGGCTTCCACCGCTATTTTTTCACAATTTATTTTTAGTAACTTGCAGACAGATCGCATTTCCCATTACAATTAGGGGAAATGCGATCTGCTTACTAAAAATAAGTGATAATTATGGCTTGGGGTAGAATTTTACGAATTCTACTCCAATTGCCCTTTAGTAACTTTAGGTGAAACTAAAATAATGTGAAAAGGGTGTGAAAACACCCTTTTTCACTTTATTTTAGTAAAAATAATGTGAATAAATGGAGCCCAAAGTCATTGTCTGACAGCAATTCATGGTACACTAACAATACAACACATTACATATTTACCAATATGATTCAGTTACCTTAGCTAAATACTGTATACTGTATGCTTTTATCCCCAGCTGATTGTTATTTGACTAATTCAATATGCTGCCAGACCTGGAGACGTGCATATGAGTTTATATCCCTCCAGAATAGTATGATATACAACTATAATTATGCCTGTGGCAGCACAGAGCAGGGATATGCCTTGTGTATCTCTTTCTAAATCTAGCATTAATCAATTTCAATAGGTTTATTCAACTGCCATTTGTATCACCTAAGGATAACAATAAAATAAAAACAAACAAGCTCTATCTGCTGAAGGTCATCTGCAAATAATGTGAATAATTGCATTCAACAATTGGTGCTTTTAGTTTCGCACACATGATGCTGATCAAACAATTAAGATTAATTGCAATCCCAAGTCTATATAATACACATTCAGACATTTTATATCATTAGTGCTAATCATTAAAGTCTGGTCACAAAGTTATTCATATGGAAGTAATGACATTAAACGTATGTTGCCATTTGTTGTGTCTGAGCAATGTAATTCAATCCTAGTACTGCTGCTCTAACACAAATCTATGATAACCTGAATAAAAGCTCTATATTATTCTTTTCTTTATAATCAGATTGTTTGTGACTCATTACGTACTTTACAATTGATCTATTCAAATATTAATTTCAAATAACATGGTCATTAAATAGTACTTTGAAATATAATGACTGTTATTGCTCTGGAGCTGAATCTGTTCTCTTGTAAAGGCATGAGACGACTTGCATACAGTACAGAACCCTTGAGCTATGAAGTGATTACATTTGCACTATACTAGTGTTTGTGCTTAACTTTAGTAAAACCCTAGCATAATTTATAGAGATGTGTAGTTTATATTTGGAGAGATCTGACAGAACCGAATTTGAGGTTCCCGAGTAGAACCGAGTCCTGGCTCAGGTCCTCCCACCAAATTTGGTTCTCAAAATGAGGCAAAACGTAATTTTCCTGGAAATCTCAGATGTTGCTCGTTTTTGATTGCATATACATTACTCCCTCGTGATTTTGGGTGCACAGGAGAGTGCATGTAGAGGGTTGTGGGCTCTTGCTGTCACCATTAGAGAGAGTTATAGGTGGTTAGAGTGGGTGCAAAAGAAGGCACTAGCAAGCAATCTACAGCCACTACTTACAATTGTTTTTCACAAGGGTTTGCTCAGTGTTGTGTCTTGGTGGACAGAAAAGCACAGCCTTTTAAACTGTACATATAAAGTAGGGATGAAGGGAAAGACACTATGGGGGATATTTATCACAGCTGGGAGAGAGATAAAATTGAGAAAAAAAAATTACCAACCAATAAGCTCCTATCATTTTTAAACACATCCTGCAAAATGTAAATTGGAAGCTTTGGAGTTTTGATAAATACCCTCCTATATCTTAAAAAAATAAAATAAAATGATAAAAAAAAATTGATAAAAACAGCTAAAATAATGTAGTTTGGGCCTATTTTTGTTGCTACAGTATTATTAACCTCAATAACATTAAGTTGCAGTCAATGTTGACCTCCCCACAGCTAACAATATTGTTTTCATCCAATATTGGCCAAAGGCTGCAGCAAGCTGACTGGCTAAACTAAGCGACAGAGCAGCTGCACAAACATATGGCAATTTAAAAAAGAATATACCGTAGTACATCTGGGAAACAGAGTGGCACTGCAGTTGCAGACAGGATGGCATTTTATTATAAACTGTACAGTACAAAGCTAAGCTATAAAATGTTTTTATTAATCAAGAACTACAGTAGTTCAGAGGCGTAAGGGCAGTACAGGGAAATGGAGGCGGAGTATGTAGTGGCAGGTAGGTAAAAAGTATGATTGTTTCATCAATTAATTGAATCATTTAAAAAAATTAAAACTGAGATGTGGCCTTGCGCGAGCTGTTTCGCAGCAATTAAGAAGAGAAAAGTCCATAAAATAATACTATGTTAATAGCCAAGAATTCCTGACAAGGTTTGCAAAAGGAGGTGGCCATACTACCCCTTCCTCCCTCCTCCCTAAATGGGTAACACACCCCTGTAGTACATTTATGAGGTGCACCAGAGAGTCTGAGTATGAAATGACATTATGTTTTTAAAACATAAGTTTTATATTACTTTTTTTTAACTGTGCTGGAACACCCAGCACCACTAGTATAAACCGGGTGTTATATTTTTGAACACATAAGTTTTATATTGAAAATGTTTAACTGTGCCTGAACGGGATCGGTATGAAATACCGCCGACCCTGTGGCCGGCAGTTTGCATCCCGGTAGCGGAAGCCCGGCAGCGCTGGAAATCCCAATCATAAAAACTAACCTAACCCCCTAACCCTCCTTAGGGGTGCCTAACCCTAACCTCCCCCCCAAGTGCCTAAACCTAATTCCCCCTTTAAGTGCCTAAACCTAACCCCCCCCTTCCACGCTGCCTAAGTCCCCCGGGGGGGTGCCTAACCCTAAGTCCTTCCCGGGGGTGCCTAACCCTAACACTCCCTCCCCCTAGCTTAACCCTAACCCTCCCAGGGGGGTGCCTAACCCTAAGTCCCCCCCAGGTGCCCTAAACCTAACCCCCCCACAGCGGTCTGCTCACAGCGCCCGGCATCCCTTCGATCAGGATGCCGGGCGCCGGTCTCCCAGCGTCGGGAAAATGACAGGCGTCCAGATATAGACACCTGTCGTTTAACCCTCGCCGGGAAAAAGCAGTCGGGAAGCCGGCTGTCGGGTTTAAGACAGCCGGTTTCCCGATTGCATCCTGCCTGAACACTCAACAAACTGCCTCATAGTGTCCCTAGTATAAGCTAAGTGGCATCCTAATAATTACATTATATATTTTCTAACACACAAATTTTATATTACATTTTTTTAACTATGTCTGAAGGCCCTGAACACACAACAAACTGCCTCACAGCAGTCCTAGTAATAGAGGCACCCTAATGACATTATTTTTCAACACAATGCAAGAACACACAACACAGTCCTTCACAACACTCCTAGTAATGGCACCATATTGATGTTATTTTTTTAAAACAGTGCCTCACAGCGATTCTAATAATGGCACCCTAAGGATGTGTTTTTATTAACACAGTGCCCAAACACACATCACACTGCCTCACAGTGCTGCTACTAATGGCACCCTAATGGCTTCCTTTTTTAACACAGTGTACACAACTGTTTTATTTATTTATTTTTTAACAAAGTACCTGAAGCACACACAGTGCCTCGCAGTGCTCCTATGGCAGTGGCACCCTAATGGAGTTTTTTTTTAAATAATGCCATGCCACTTTAACATAATGGTCCTAATGGCTTTTTTCAAAACAGTGCCTGCATACAAAACACAGTGCCTCACAGTGCTCCTATGGCAATGGGACCTTATGACTTTTTTTTTTATAACAGAGCCTGGGGAACACACAGTGCCTCACAGTGCTCCTATGGCAGTGGCACCCTAATGGAGTTTTTCTTTTAATAACACAGTGCCTCTTTAACACAGTGCTCCTAATGGATTCTTTTAACACAGTACCTGCCTGACACCCTGAACACAGAACACACTGGCCTGATTCAGACCCAGTCGCAAGCACTGAGCGCTCACAACCAGGTCGATGGTGGCCCAGAGCGCATGCGCACGATGGAGCCGGCTCAGTCATGCGCATGTGCAAGACCCGGATAGCGACGGGCAATCCGTCGCTCCGGGTCTCGTACCAAAGGGGGCATGCCGTCGATGTTGAGTGACAGCACACTCCCTTTGGTTTGGTGGGCCGTGGGTTGGCTGCCCAGACGGAGGCGTTCCCATGAGAACGCCTACCGTCTGGGGGCGGCCCCACTGACATCACAAGTGATGTCAGTGGGAGAGCTTTCGGCTCTGTTTGAGCCGAAAGCTCTCTGGGCTTGCGGCCACGAGACCCTACCACAAGGGTCTCATCGCAATCGCGATCGTCGCGATGGTCTTGACCATCGCGACCATCATCATGGCCGCTCGCTATAGCTCTGTCAGAGTGTCCGGCTCTGAATCAGGGTCACTATTTTTAACACAGTGCTTGAAGCCCTGAACATGACACGTAGTGCCTCACAGTGCTCCTATGGAATTTTGTAATCACACAGTGCCCCTTTAACACAGTGCTCCTATAGGCATTTTTCAGATCCTGAAAGTGACTCACAGTGCTGCAGCCCACAGTCCACACCCTCTCCTCCGATCTCTTGTGTGAAATAGGAGGGACTTTTATATGCAATTAAAAAAATGTGAGATCTGATGCCAGGAGAATGACACAATCCAAAAACAGGCAAGATCCAGTTTTGCCAAGTTTGAGTGTGTTCGTATTCCAGGAATCTGAACCTGCACATCTCTAATTACTGCACCCCAAAATAATAAAAAAATATATAAATTTTTTTTTCGTTTTTAGAAAATAAATATCAAGTCTTTTAATTAAATTTAAAATTTCAAAGGAAGATTGCATGCTGTACTTATATATTACTGTACTTATTGGGTGTTGTGTCCCTGTTGGGTGCACTGCAAAAAAATAGAAGTTGTACAACAAATTCTCAAGTCTTTTAATAATACTGCATGGGAAAGATAACAGTTCCTCATTTTCCTCTCTCATTGTACGTTCACTTGGTATTGTATCAGTTACAAATTCAAGTACAGTAGCTTTACTCCTGTCCTAGTGTAAATCAGTCATGAATCAGTCTATAGAACAATACTGCTATCACTGGTGCTAGCAGTCATAGTACTTCTTCAACATCTACTTTAAAAAAGTTCAAGTGGTAAGAATAAGGTGTAAAAATCTAGACAATGTTTAAGAAAAGAAAAAAATGTAAAATTGGCAACATGCCATATACCACACACAGTGGCAAGAAAGAGCTTAGACCATAGCCTTTACTTATGAGTTGTGGAAACAGGCATCTTATCAAACCTTGCATGCACCAGCTATTCACTCTGAGTCTAGAGGTGCCACATGTAAAACTGGCAAATTAGTCAAAGAGAGAACACTAAAGGTGCATACACAAGCGACAATATTTTGTTCCATTCGCTCGATTTTGACACAATGGAACATCAGTACCCATGGGACGTACATCGCAACTTCAGATCTTGCCTACAGCAGGCAAGATTTGTCAATTTCAGACACGATTTTGTGCAGATCATTCATGTGTTGGCACTGATGATCTAACGCATGATCTATCGTCCATTCCGCATCACGACTGACATATCCCTGGACACGCCCAGTCTCCATTTTGTGCAGCATCGTGCCATGGAAGGAGATGGAAGCGATTCAAGCAGCTGGCACAACTGATCGCGCGGTCCTTATATTTTGGTAAGTATAATGATAGTGCTGCTGAGCACCAATGTATCCACTGACCACCAATGTGTTTTAGTGCAAACCCTGTCCACCAATGCCTATTATTAAATGCATGACCCACCCACTGACCACCAATGTGTATAAATGCATGACCCACCAATGTGTATTAAATACATTACCCACCCACTGACCACCAGTGTGTATAAATACATATCCCACTGTCCACAAATGTGTATTAACTGCAAGATCCACCCACTGACCACCAATGTGTAGTAATGCATGACCCACTGTTCACCATTCTGTGCCCAGCCCTATTGTGTATATATAATATTTTTTTTTTAAATCATATTATGAAAATAATAAAATTATGAAATTATTCTGAATTAAACTTTATTGAAATATGCAAATATAAAATATGTACTTCAACATTTAAACACCATAACATTAAAACAGCATAACTTAGGGCAACATTTAAAATACTAAAACTATAAGCAACATTAAAAAAAACCACATGGCAACATTAAAAATACTAAAACAAAACTGTTTAAAATCACTAAAAATTCTTATGACAAATGTCCATTTCACTATTTTTTTTGTTTTCCCATAGAAATGTCTTTGTATAAGGTACACAAATTTATAACTGGCTTCCTGGAGCTTTATGAAGCCAAAGAGTGTCTCTGGAGGGTTACTTGACGTGACTATGTCAACAAGTACAAAAACTATTGGCATTCGAGTAGTTGGTCCAATATAGCAGTCAATACTACAGCGATGCAACAGTTAAATGGGTCAGGAGTAAGATAGAGAATCTCAGGACAGTTTTTGTGAAAGAGCGGAGTCCAAAAGATCTGGAGCCTCCGCTGACAATGTATACCACCCCACCATGTTGTTTTATAATTTAATCTCCTTTCTTCTGGAGCAAGAACATCAGCGAGGGATGGTTGTCCTGATGGCCGAGCGAGAGGGAGAAAAGGAGGCAGCTGAAGTTGTCAGTGTGGCGTCTGAGGTAAGTTTGGTAAGTAGAGACACAGTGCGCACACACCATGTTTTAATGTTTTTTTTACATTACTTTCTTTCCTATTCCCAAATGTCCACTCCATTTTTTATCTGAGACAGTCCTCCTGCCACGGCACTGCCCCCAGTCTAATAAAATAGTGCCATTTGTTTTGCCTGTGCAGTCCCTGTGTTTTGCAGTCCAGGTGTTGCTACAGATGACAACTGGACAATCTCCTCTGGCTGGTCAGGGTCATCTGGAATATTTGTGCCAGATGCCCTTTGTTGGGTTGTTTTGCGCAGTAGAAAAATTATGCAGGACACAGCAAGCCAACACAACCCAGTCAATTTTGTCCACACACAGGTTTATTGAGGTGTGGAAAATGTAGAAGCGGTTACTGAGAATTCTGAACGCATTTTCCACAATACAGCATGCCCTGGAAAGCCTGTAATTGTAGATCCGTTTCTCTCTGGTCAGGCCCCTTTGTGCATATGGCTCGTGTAATGCGAAAGCCTCGTCAGCCACAAAGACATAGTTTAGGCTGTGCTTTGTTTCCTCCACTGTCAGCAACTTGAGGGTCTTGGAGGTGAGCCTCTGGTGGAATGCCACCTGTTTGAATGACCCACCATCTGAAGCACAGCCATTCTTGCCAACATCCACAAACACAAATTCATAATTGGCATTCGCCACCGCCATGAGAACCTTATAGTTATTAGTAGGATATGTTGTTGGCAGGTGGGGTGATGCAAATATGTTTCCCATCGATGGCTCCCCCGCAGTTAGAGAAATTCCAACGTCGTTCAAATTCTTCAGCGATGGTTTTCCCCTCATTCATAGTTGTAGGAAACTAGAAAAAGATGAAAATATTGGTTAAAACATAAACATTAATTTTTTGATTATTTTTTTCTCTACAGACTCCTACCCAAGAACTGCATATGTTGGGGACTCCTGACTTGAATCTGATTGGAGAAAGTGAGGGGGATGCATCCCCATGCCCACCAGCAACTGTTACTACCCAGAATAAAAGGCGTCAGCAGGGAAGAAATCAGCCGCAGACCATGCAGCCTGCAGATGACTTCTTGAGGCAGGCTGAAGAGGTCTTAAGAAAGCCCCCCAACCACTTTGATCACCTTACTTCCCACATAAATAGCTCCATGAGGCAGATGAAGCCTGATATGCAACTTGAATTTCAGCATCTGCTGTATGATTCGGTGATCAGGGAGCTCAGAAATAATTTGTCTCCAGCCACCTACATCTCTGACCCTCATACCTGCCCACCTGCCCCTACCCTCTGTGATGCCTTCCACCCAGTCACAGCCTACTCCCCCACCCACTAACCCATCTACCTCAAGCCAGGATATTTATAGTGCCCTTTTGTAATCTGAGGAGGAGATTCCGGGGTTTAACAACCTTTTACAACCTTTTATGTTTTTATACAATTATCAACAAGTTTTAACTTTTCCAATAGCTACTCTATGGTATATGGTGGTGACAATGCTGATTGGACATGGTCACTAAACACATGGCGTAAGGACAGATTGTTGGAAGCTGGGACCACAATCTGTACTTGCGCCATTTGTTTTTTGGCCTATTCAATCCGGCGTCTGACCCACCATAGAGCAGCATAGCCATTGGGACTGATAAAACTTGTTGGTAATTGCCTTTTACATTATAAATGAATATTAAGTAAAAAAAATGCATTTTAAGAGCTGTTTTTTACATGTTTGGAATGCCAGCAAATTTTACACTGTTTTAAATTGTTTTTACATTTGTTTTCTACATTTCCTAGAAAAAAAAACTTTTTGCTTTCTAAAGAAATTAATGTGTAGTGTTTTTTTTCTTAACTTGCAAAACTGGTACTGCAGCAATTTGACAATAGACTTGCAGGTCTCCAGGATAATGATGCGCAAAGGGGAGATGAGAGACCCAAACTTCAGGTCAGCCAGGGACTTTCCTGTAGCCATGTACCCCAGGGTAGCCACCAGCCTCTCCTCAGCAGGAATGGCCCTCCGCAGCTTAGTATCCTGCCTCCGGATATAGGGGTCACCAGAGGCAGCAACTCCTGGAAGGTGGCGTCATCCATGTGCAGGAAGTCGTGGTAATCGGCCTGATTGTTCTCCCACATCCCCATCAGCAGCGACATGTGAGAGCGAGTATACCTCTGCAGCAGCCACTCCTTATTCCAGCATGCTCTCCTTCTTTGCTGGGCCCTCTCCTTCACCACCTTAGCCCCGCAAATGATAGCAAAACTCTACAGTGATAGGGATCCATCACCACAGAATACAGGATATAATGTAGTGTAGAACACACTTTGTAAAAGGCAAGCCAAAAGCAAAGCAGAGCACAATAGCAATGTACAGTGTTCAGGAGGTATAAACCAAGCCTCACTAGTCACAAAGCAGAAGTGCACAGACCTAAAATGGCGACTGCTTCATATACCCCTTAGTTAGGCCCGCCCATTATTTAAATTTAGCTGAAATCTTGAAGATCATCATCAGGTGTTTGGTAAGCTAACAATGTATCATGTACGATCTAAGGATTTGCAAATCGTTAAGAACACACGATAGATCGTTAGATCATTGGTCAGATTGGACAATTTTTTGCACTATATCATGTCCTGGAGTGCTGGAGAACTGCAGGGGAGAGTTCAAGAGAAATTGCTCATGATATTGCATCGTGAGCACATTGTCTAGTGTGTACACACCTTAAGGCTGAGAAATGAATTGTGTATTCAAAAACTTCACAGATTACTAAGTCTAAGATTGTCAACGAGTGCTACTTTATGTGTGAGTCTGACATTTCTGGTTCTGACACAGTTATCCTAGAGAAGCATTCTTCCTCTATTTGTGAACCCTCTGCAAATGTGAGGATAAGTTGTAGTAAAAGAAATGATAATGATGATATTGACATAGAAATTGAGGATGCTACTTTGGAAGTTGTAAATGTGCTACAGGAGGATGAGTGAGATAATTGTGTATTTGACACTAATGAGGATTAAGAATGTGTTGGACAAGAACAAATTGATAATATTGAAGAGGATGATGTTTTTGTCGAAGTCATCCACCAATGAGAGTACTTTATGTCAGTGAAAAGCAGCACATTGTCATGCCTGAGCAAAAGATCCAAAAAGTCACTTCTTCTGTGTAGTAATATTCTTACCCAAATTCTGATAGCATTTGTCAAGGTATTTGTTGCATTTGTAGTGCCAAAATAAGTAGAGGTAAGGACATTAACCATTTAGACACCTTTTCCCTGTTACATCTTTTGCAGCAGGATAATTCAAGTGTCATAAAAATCTGGAAAATTATATATAACAAGCAGTTGAGCATCAGCTACCACCAGCATGGATAGACACCAGTACATGCAATTTCCACCGCCAACACATTCATCATCATTAATGATCAGAGGTAGTCCTCCCGTATCCAATTTGTGAAGGCTAACTGAGTACTCCCCTATCCAGGATTCCCAATAAGAATACTTGTGCGCTAGGGCTGCTGCTAATGGGGATGAATCTTGATCACAGAAGGGAACCAAGATGACTAGAACGGGTAAATTTACTAAAGTGAGAGTTTTTAGAAGTGAGTTTTAGAAGAGATGTGCCCATAACAATCAATCAGATTCTAGCTATTATCTTTTAGAAGGTGCTAGTTAAATGTTAATTAGAATCTCATTGGTTGCTATGGGCAACATCTCTTCTAAAACTCACTTCTAAAAACTCTCACTAAAGTAAATTGACCCTGTAGTTTCACACAACAATTGTCTGTGAAACAATTAGGAAATAAAGAGCAGAAAGTTATTGCAATTAATGACAGTGTTCAGGTATATAAATTAATAAAAATAACAACTAAAAGTTCATATAATGCTATCCAGATAAGCAGTAGGATGTTTGTTAGAACATGATACATTGTATTAAATGAATTACAGTTAACAACTTGAAACACTGTATAACTGTGTTACATCATCCTGTTGCAATTTCCAATAGTGCAGTCAACATTATGTGATCTGACCAAATCAGTGGAACACAAGGGAGGTGCAAGGGGTGGGGCCGTACCTGGGTGTCACCTGCCGAGGGGTGACACCAAAGTGCAGACTCCTCCTTAGTGACAGGAGCTGGGTGCTTCACCTCAGCATTACGTGCCGCACTCGGCTCCTGACACAGTGAGGGAGCCGGCACTGCACACAGAGTGGTCCCCGAAGGCAGTCCAGAGTGATTACAACTGGGGTTCAGACAACTAGGCCACCCCCCTACCTGCAAGACCACACCCACTTTTGCTGTGCGCAGCTTTGCCACATGCACTACAGCCCTCCCCACACCAGGTGTCACTGCAGGGAGGGACGCCACTGCAATGGAATAATAATTCATATTTTTTCTGCTTATACACCTAGTGAAAAATTGTGCATGACCTCAGTTTTGTCTATTCAGACAGTCCCTGTCACTTATTTATATATAAATAAAATTGTTTTTCTATATTAATATTTCACCTATTTATGGGTTATATGTTTCTGTTATAATTTTATATGGATTTTAATAAAGGTTATGTATTATTTGTGTGACCAGCGGTCCACATCACTATCCTTATTTATTATACCAAACAATTATTTTTGCAAGAGGAACTAAGTGTGATAGACGCCATACTGTTGGATAGCAGATCACTGAAGACATGATGGCTGTTAGCATTAGATCTGCAGCCAATATCTGCCATCAATGCATCTGGTTTTAGCCACTTAGTTAGGGTCATGAGTACATGCTACCAAAATCTATCTTAATTCCATTTTACCAAAACAGCAATTCCTCACCTGTATCAGGACATTAAATAAAAAGTTATTCTAGACTTAGAAAATGCCATTGAACAGAATATCCACTTAACTACAGATATGTGGAGAACCAGTACTGGCCAAATTAAAACTTATATGACTGTGACAGCCCACTGGTGTATCACCTTCAGCAGTTTCTAACACACAACACCTGCACATTCACAGGTAGGCTATTCTCTGTATCACTGGTTTCACTAAGTGTTAATCTGTTGGAAAAACTCTGAGATGTGATAGCAAAATGGCTTACCCCACTAAGACTCTCCTCAGGATTTGTAATTTCTAATAATGCAAGCAACATTGTATGAGCTTTGCAATAGGGTGAAATTCTAAACGTACCATGTTTTGCACACACAAAGAACTTGGTGGTTCACAATTTCTTTAAAAGTGACAGGTCCATACAGAAGGTGCTGGCTGTGACCTCTAAACTTTCTAGGCATGTCTGGCATTCCGAAACTGCATGAAGAATATTCCAGCTGTGCAAAAAAAAAAGTATAATTTACCATGCCACCAACTAAAGCAAAAGCTAGTAACCAGGTTGAATTTCATCCTTTATATGCTTCAGTGACTGGAAAAACAGTAACAAACCATCCAGACATACAGATTAAGCCATGGGATAGTGAGAGGGAGAATATGTTATCATCCTACTGCAGTACACTGGAGAATAATCTCATTTTTATGCAAACTACTGAAACCATTTAAAATTGTAACCTATGAAGTGAGTTCAAACACTGCCAGCCTGAGTTGGCCCTACAATTAATTAAACTACTGCAAAAGCAGCTAGAGTAGCTGAAGGAGAAGATGATGCTAACTATGTTGTGTTGAACTTGTATATCAAATTCTTTATTGGCTTCCCCAGGACCAATAGGTTTGCAATATACTGCAATTGGATCACTACATTTTGGCAATCATGCTTTATCCTAGGTTTAAGTAATATTTAATGTCTTTCTTTCCAACTGACACAGATCTTAAGAAATTAAAAAATGTCTGGGCGAGCAAGTTATCAACTCAAGTATCAAATTCAGGTTCTCCTGCAAAAGCTACTGCCAGGAAAAAACTCACCTTTTCCAAGAGACCCACTGATAATGATGATGAGTCAACTGAGTTCACCAGAGAGAAACATTATGACATCTGGTCAGGTTTAAAAGAAATGCCCACATATATTGACAAATCTTCTGTGACTCAATCTGATACAGTAAGCCTCAATAGAATGGTGCAGGATTACTTTAATGATAATGTACAAATTAGCATCTTACATGGTCCCTTGAATACTTGGTGGAGAAAAGACCATTTTAAACCCCTTGAACAAACTAGCTTTGGTGCACTTAAGCTGTCCATCCTCCTGTGTGTGATTGGAAAGGGTGTTTAGCACAGCTGGGAACCTTGTGAGTGATTGGCATAGTAGGCTACTTCCAAAAAAAAATGTGGAAAAATGATGTTCATCAAAATGAACTTTAAATTCTATGAGGAATTCCTTTACCGCCAATTACAGAGACTGTAACAGTGGATTCAAGTGGGGATAAGCTAACACTGTGTCATGATTTTAACAATAGTGATGAGTGTGATGATGAGGATGATGACATCTTCCAACTGTTATTATGTCTAACACTGTTAGCCAGCCATTGGTAGCTTGGTTTAACCAAACCACAAAATATGTTTTTGTATGGGCCCACACATACCAAGCACTTCAGCCAAAAAGGTGGCACTTCTCATTACTGAGGTGCATGTCCTTTTTAATATACAACATATGGGTGTTAGAGAGGCCTGAGGGCACTTTTCATTTTGGGGTTTGCCAAGATTGAGTGTGTTTGAGAGGTAGCATATATAATTGTACTTACTGGGTGTATTTGGCCCCAAATTAAATTTATATAAAAAGAAAGCAAAATTCTGACCACATTAAGACAAGCTCTCCATGTGGTAATCAACACTATGCTCCCTTACAATCAATGTGAATAGTGATGATAACAGCATGAATACATGTAAACTATAATGGACATTAAAGGAATCAGCAGATTGTCTCAGACAAACCAAATTTATGAAAATACTAGTAGGCACCCTCTGCTAATGAGACTCTCTTTTATATTCTCCCTAATTTACTGACAAGTACAGATCATCCAAGTTGCTAATTTCAGCTTTTCCTCCTTCAGTAGATATTCAGTTATCAGCTTCAGCTTCTAAACTGTCTTCTGAAGATCACGACATCAGCATACAATTTGCTTTGTACAGCCACTTGACACAGGCATCGATGTCCTGTATCTTATAAGACCATCCATGTCTAGCTTCTCATCCAGGCTTATAGGCCCTGTTTCCAACAGCTTCACCAGAGATACAAAGTATGTAACATAAACTACAGCCTGAGCTATGATATACACACCAGCCCCAACTAATATATCACATAATGCTTCTGTAGCTTCTGGTCACCATTGGTCAGTTTGCATTTGAAAATTTATATTTGGAAGCTTGGTTTTTGTTGAGCATTTTAGGTAGAGGAAGCTTAAAACATTGTTACATTCTAATTAGTATGCAGAAAAGGGCTGAGAATCCTTTTAGTTTGCATGTTTTAATGAGGGATGAGCACATACACAGCCCTAACTCTGTGGAGTTTGTATATGTTCCTAGTATTTGCATAGATTTCAGGCATACAGGCTGACTGCTGAACTGAACATATTGTAGCTGGTTACACTTGGGATTACCTACACTGGTTTAAAATCCATTATGTTGCATGGTGTATGCACTAACATACTGTTACAAAGAGCTAGGAGCTGTATCAAGTTTTATTGAAAATTTGACATCAGTGGCCAGGCCATTATATGATGTTTTTATAAGAAATCGAAGTTGGTTTACACTGACCACTATTGGTTCACCCCTGATGAAGTCAACAATGATGAAATGCATTTGGGTGTTCAAAATCTGTCCCCACAACTCTTCAAGCTACCTCTGTCATGACCTCATGTCCTAGTAAAAGGGCGACACAATGAGTGGCAATTTCCATCTGCAGTTTAGTGGTAACAGATTTCTGGTAATGGTATATGTAAACAATGATGGGGATTATTTTATTAATAGTATTTTAAGAGGAAATGTTTTAATAAATATTTGTAAACTATCAATTAATGAGTTTGTATTGCGTACATGCTCTACCACAAGAATTAACACACAAAAGATTGCACATTAATACTGTAGGTCAACTCAGGTTTGACAGAATATCACACTCTGTAAAATTGTTATCCTCATATTAAGAAAACCCTAAATAATCAAAAGACATCACCACAGGTTTTTTAGTCTAGATCAGGGGTGGGGAACCTTTTTTCTGCTGAGGGCCATTTTGATATATATAACATTATTCGCGGGCTTGGTGCAGGCCACGCCCCCTCCGTGTGATGTCACACGGGGACAGGGCCACAATCACCAGTGATTACAGCAATGCCTGGAGAATCCTGAGGATACTCTGGGGGGCTGTAAGGGCAGCGGTGTGACCATTCCAGGTGGCACTGCTGCATAGAATCTGGCTGCAGGGTGCCATTCTAGGCACCAGATGAGGCTAGCAGAAAAAAGCTCAGAGGGCCAGACCAAATGATTCCGGGGGCCTTATACGGCCCCTGGGCCTGAGGTTCCCCATCCCTGGTCTAGATGGACACTCCTTTGTGTCTATCAGAGTGCCCTCTCTCTCTCTCTCTCTCTCTCTCTCTTTCTCTCGTAAATATATATATATATATATATATATATATTCACACACTATCTCTCTGATGATGTTATTATGTCTGCTGGCACTGGAGAGAAGCAGCTAGGACACCGCACTCTCCCTGCTATCTCCTGCTGTGCAGGGCTTTCCTGGGTTCCTCAGACCCATTCTGTAGGGCTCTAAGGGGCATATTTATTAAAATATGGGGTCTGCTCCCCGTAAATGAAGAAGCCTTATCGCCACACATCCACCATCACCTTACTTCTATCTACATATCCTCTTGCAGCTTTTGTGTATGCTTTAGTAAGGGCAGTTGGGTGAATAAATAGGCCCTTAGGTGCAGTGAGCAGATGGTGAGGTGTGAGGCAGCCAGGTGTGAGGTGTAAAGCAGTGAGGCAGGAGGTGTGACGCAGTGAGATGGGAGGTAGAAGGCAGTCAGATGGGAGGTGAGTACATAGTGTCACTGGCAGGGGCACACTCAGTGCTGGGAGCAGCAATCACTCCTCCTCCCCCTCCCAGAGAGACATAGTCACCGAAGCTGGGGTAACTCCTCCAGGCTAGTGGATCTAGAACCACCACCTTTCATCCCGGGGATCATACAGCCACCACTTCGACTACCGCTAGTGCCACCCGTCTGCTGATCCCACTGTTCCCCCAGCTTCACCAAGCACTCAGAAGTGCCTGTTCTCAGGAGCAGATGACAGCTTCTGGTTTGCATACCACAGTGGAACGCAAATCCTGGAAGCGCTATTACCATAATTTGTTTATCATATGAGTTTTGATTAAAGAAGTGTAGAATTGCAGCCAAAATTAGTATGAATCAAGTTAATTCACATTTTTCTTTATGAATAGAGCTGGGATGGCTATGACCAAACTACTCTGCTGTGAGTATGAGTAGAACTGGTAACACTTAGGGCCAAATCCCACTGGTTAAAACATTTTTTTGGCTAAATGTGGACTTAGTAGATATCAGTGGAATCATTTTTTTTTATTAATATTCTAAGTACATCTGTATATTAGAAATGTATTGTACTTTGATAAAATGGACATAAAGAGAACAGCCATCCTTTGAACTCTCCATGTGTCTTTTTTCTGTATCAGCAACTGTTTCCCTTGAAATAAAGAGCTCCACAGCTGGAGGAAAGCAAGCAGCAATGACATCACTTGACCTGGCACGAACTCACACTCTTGGGTCTATTTAAAGTCCCATCTGTGAGACGGCAGCTCAGAAGGGATCAGCCTGGGAAAAGCATAAGGGGTTATTTATAAAAATATCCACCCAAATGAACTGAGACATTTTAAAGAAAATGAGGCATAAAAAAAAATTAGATATACATATACTTCCAATACAGTCACAATGCAAAACACTTTGCACATGTAATAAGAACTGTTGCATACGCAATACAAAATAATTCAGGCAGAGTAACAGCCTAGTCGAAGTCGATGATTATTAATGATATGATTTGATGAGACTACTCTGTACCCATGGAGTAGCTGCAGGAAACAAAGCCTATACACCTGGATAAAGAATGCCCTTGTAAGATACAAATGAACATGAATGCCCCAGTAAAGTACCGATATATATACACTGCCTGTCAAACACACAGAACCTTGTCAGAGCCCATAATGAAAAGTGGTGCACAATGGAATTGTCCTAAGGCTTCCCATCCACCCATATGTTGTATGTTAAAAATGACATGCACAGATTAACAAACCAGGCACTTCAGCAATAGAGACTGACACGTTTGTGGTTGAAGTGCTTGATTTGCTTGGGCCCCCATAAACCAAGCTATTAATGCGCTTAAGGTGACTAACAGTGTTGTTAATCATCATCTCAGTTGGAACATGTCATTATCATCCTCATCATCAACCTCATCACTATTAATATTATCATCAACACACAATATTAGCTCATCCCCACTGGAAACCACCATTTCAGAAGTCTCTGTACTTTTTTGTAATTGGTGACAAAGGTCTTCCACATGGAAATTGTAGTTTATTTTTTATGAACATCAGTTTTTCAACATTTTATTGGAAGTAGCCACCTACACCAATCATTCACAAGGTTCCCAGCTGAGTTAAACACTTTCTGAGTATACACTCGAGGGTGAACAGCTTTAAGAAACCAAAGCTAGCTTGTAGAAGGGACTTCAAATTGCTACCAGTTTTCAAAGGGACTGTGTAACATGTTATTTTGTATATTATTATTGTATATATTATTGTTATCATTATTATTATCACCAGTCTGTTGATGCTTAAAGTATCAGATCAAGTCACAGCAGAGGTGTCAATAATTGTGGGCAATTGTTTCAAGCCTGACTAGATGTCATAATGTTTCATTCTGGTGCACTGAGTTAACTCATAATCATCACCAGTGTATCTCTTTGAAAAGGTGAATTTTTGCCTGACAGCAGCATTTGCAGGATAAACTGAAGCAGAAGAAGTAATTGTACTATGTGCCACTTGAGCTAACAACTAGCTTGCCAGGAGCTTTTGAAACTCTTAAGATCTGTGTCAGTTGGAAAGAAAGACATTAAATATAACTTAAACCTAGGATCAACCATGGTTGCCACAATGTACTGATCTAATTTCAAGATGTTGCAAACCTTTTGGTCCTGGTGAAGTGAAAGTTAAAACTTGATCTACAAGTCCAATATACTTATCAGAGATGCTTAGCTTCAACTCCTCCATCAGCTTCACTAACTACTATTCCAGTACTTAAATTAAGGGTATGACCTGACTCAGACTGGCAATGTATGCACTCATTTCATAGGTTACAACTGAAAACATTTCAGTTGCTTGCATAAAATAGAGAGAGTTCTCCACTTTGCTGGAATAAGGTAACATGTCTCCCCTCTCCCTGGCTTGTTGCTGTTCCTCCAGTTGCTGAAGCATATAAAGGGTGGAATTCCACCTAGTTACTACCTGTTGCTTTAGTTGGCAGCATGTCAAAATATACAGTTGTTGCAGCCACTGCAATCTTTTACATTAATTTGCTGAATGCTGAAGATGGGCAGAATTTGCTTTGGGCCACAGTCAGCATGTCCTGAGAAATTCTGAACCACCAAGTTTATTGTGTGCACAAAATGTGGTATTGTTGAAAAATCACCCAGATGTATTGCTTATACAATGTTACTTGCATTATCAGAAATTATAAATCCTGAGGAGAGTCTTAGTAGGGAAAGCCATTTTGCTATCACATCTCTGAGTTTTTTCAACAGATTGAGGCCCCCATTTAGTAACGAGTTTTATCACCAAAACAAGTGATACATTTCTCTGTGTATGATAAATTGTGCTCCAGCCAATCAGCTCCCAACTGTAATTTTTCTAATAGTTGACAGTTGGGAGCTGATTGGCTGGAGCACCATTTATCTTACACAGTGAAATTTATCACTCGTTTTGGTGGTAAAATTTGTTACTAAATGAGGCCCTGACACTGGTATGCCTGTTCGTTAAGCTGATGATACACAGAGTAGCCTGTCTATGATTTAGCATGTGTTGTGTGTCAGATACTGTAGGAATTAGGCCCAGAAGTAATCACCATAAATTGTATTTCATGAACTTTGTATGCATAAAGCAACTGTTTTTTTTTCTTTTACCTATGTCTGTTCCGTGTGTAAAATGGTCCTGTAAAATGTATCAAACTGGATGCCAGGTACTGGGATGGGCCTAATCCCTATAGATGACCTAGGGCTGTGCTTTAGAAGGGCTGATGGGTAGAATGAGGTTTACAATCACTGAGCCATTTGGAGGCAACCCAGATCAAGAAATGGGCAAATAACCATCCTTGACAGATTGACAAAGGTTATGTTCTGCTTGAAGCTCTCCCAAAAGGGTGGGTGTTATGCAGGGGGTCATGAGAGACAGAACCTTTTTATGAGGGTTATGCCATAGTGTGTGTAAAGCCAGAGCATGACAGGATATTCACAAAGATTGAGGTCTCAAATGTTTCTTGTTTTTATTTATGAATCTGCATCCCATTTCCTAGGTAGCAGCTATAGGACACTTCAAATAGACCCTCTGCAAACATGCAAAAACATGGCCTATGCAATTCTAATAGAAGTAGGAGTGTGAGTCACAGAATTCATTAACATTTGTCACTCAGAGAGTTCCACAGCATAAAGATGAATATCTACCAGCAATTGTTGTTCAAGCTATTGGAGTAATCTGTGCAGACTAGATTGGTCCATTCCTCCTAAGTGGTCTCATAGCAGTATGTTTTATGTTTCTTATAAAGATGCGCCCAGTTACATTGTGGATAGCGTGGCGTGATTCATGGCACCATTGGCAACAATATAGCTAGCATATCTGTAGGTGAGTTGTTCTGTTTTTATTCCTTTTAATATTTGTTAATTATACTGCATATAAATCTGAGTGTTCTTTAGTTAATTATTTTTGTATTTGACACATTGGAGTAATTTTGTACTGAGATTAAAAAGCAATTTTGATAGAAGGAGTGTGAGTCACAGAATTCATTAACAATTGTCACTCAGAGAGTTCCACAGCATAAAGATAAATCTCTACCAGCAATTGTTGTTCAATCTATTGGAGTAATTTGTGCAGACTAAATTGGTCCATTCCTCCTAAGTGGTCTCACAGCAGTATTTTTCATATTTCTGTAGGTGAGTTGTACTGTTTTTATTCCTTTTCATTTCTGGAAATTATTCTGCATATACTGTAAATCTGTGTGTCCTTTAGTTAATTATTTTTGTATTTGACACATTGGAGTAATTTTGTACTGAGGTTAAAACCTTTAATCTTTGCATGCTCTTTAAAGTTCTTTTTAGGTACCTATACACCTGTAGGATTGCTAAGATCTATGACATACATAAGTGACATTATCGTTTTTAAAATTAATAATTGTGTGAAGGTAGAATCTAAAGGATATCTGCAATTAATCCTTGATGGTGCTAACTGAATCCTGTTATTCACAGTAAATGCCAATGCAGAGCCGGCCCTAGCCAATTTGGTGCCCTAGGCAAAATTTGGACTGGTGCACCCTAATAGCTAATCCCACCACCAATCTAAGGCCCCCATTTATCAAAGAAGCATAACCCCTTTAGCGCTCGCTAAAGGGGTTATGCCATTTTTTCTGGATTTACCAAACAGCAGTAATCAAAGATTACCGCTGTTTGTCAAGCATCACTCTCGCTATTTTTTCTGGCTTCCAGGCAATGCCAGGTCACCGTGTTATGCACATGCACAGATGGACCATTGTGCATCACACCGGAGCCCCGTCACTGGCAGCATTAAGCTGCCAGCAGCTGAGCGGAGGACCTCGCCGAGGAGGACTTCACGGGACATCGCTGGAGGGGTGAGTATTGGTAAATACCAGTAAATTTTTAAGTTGTGTCACATGCAAACTAAATGAAAAATTGTGCTGGTGCTTACCATCGTTGATAAGTGTTTATATGTGGATACCAACAGTGGCATATGTATATATATACGAAAGGTGCGATAAAAAGCATCTTGTGTGGGTATATATATATATATATAAATATATATATATATATACAGTATATAGAAGAAAAGAGATGGATGGCACTCCAGTGTTCAATCAATAAATCAAACCACTCAGCAGTGGGTAGTCAATGTTTCAGAGGCTTTACCTCTTTTATCAAGACATCATATATATATATATATATATATACAGTATATATATATATATATATATATATATATGGCATGGGCGGCACTCCTCAGATTTCAAGTAATGTGTACATTATGTGTGTATGTATATATATATATATATATATATATATCTTGAGAAATATATATATACAGTCAGGTCCATAAATATTGGGACATTGACAGAATTTTAATATTTTGGCCTCTATTCACCACCACAATGGCTTTGAAATGAAACAAACAAAATGTGCTTTAATTGCTGACTTTCAGATTTAATTTGAGGGTAATTACATCCAAATCAGGTGAACGGTGTAGGAATTACAACGGTTTCTATATGTGCCTCCCACTTTTTAAGGGGCCAAAAGTAATGGGACAAACTAAACAATCCTAAATCTAACTTTCACTTTTTAATACTTTGTTGCAAATCCTTTGCAGGCAATTGCAGCCTGAAGTCTGGAACGCATAGACATCTCCAGACGCTGGGTTTCATCCCTGGTGATGCTCTGCCAGGCCTCTACCGCAAATGTCTTCAGTTCCTGCTTGTTCTTGGAGCATTTTCCCTTCAGTTTTGTCTTCATCAAGTGAAATGCATGCTCAGGGGATTGACTTGGCCTTTGCATAACATTCCACTTTTTAGCCTTAAAAAACTCTTTGGTTGCTTTCGCAGTATGCTTCGGGTCATTGTCCATCTGCACTGTGAAGCGCCGTCCAATGAGTTCTGAAGCATTTGACTGAATATGAGCACATAATATTGCCCGAAACACTTCAGAATTCATTCTGCTGCTTTTGTCAGCAGTCACATCATCAATAAATTCAAGGGAACCAGTTCCATTGGCAGCCATACATGCCCACGCCATGACACTACCACCACCATGCTTCACTGATGAGGTGGTATGTTTTGGATCATGAGCAGTTCCTTTCCTTCTCCATACTCTTCTCTTCCCATCACTCTGGTACAAGTTGATCTTTGTCTCATCTGTCCATAGGATGTTGTTCCAGAACTGTAATAGCTTTTTTAGATGTTGTTTGGCAAACTCTAATCTGGACTTCCTGTTTTTGTGGCTCACCAATGGTTTACATCTTGTGGTGAACCCTCTATATTCACTCTTGTGAAGTCTTCTCTTGATTGTTGACTTTGACACATATACATCTACCTCCAGGAGAGTGTTCTTGATTTGGCCAACTGTTGTGAAGGGGTTTTTCTTCACCAGGGAAATAATTATTTTGTCATCCACCACAGTTGTTTTCCGGGTCTTTTGGTGTTGCTGAGCTTTCCGGTGCGTTCTTTCTTTTTAAGAATGTCCCAAACAGTTGATTTGGCCACACCTAATGTTTTTGCTGTCTCTCTGATGGGTTTGTTTTGATTTTTCAGCCTAATGATGGCTTGCTTCACTGATAGTGACAGCTCTTTGGATCTCATATTGAGAGTTGACAGCAACTGATTCCAAATGCAAATGTCACACTTAGAATCAACTCCAGACCTTTTACCTGCTTAATTGATAATGAAATAACGAGGGAATAGCCCACACCTGTCCATGAAATATCTTTTGAGTTGATAGTCCCATTACTTTTGGCCCCTTAAAAAGTGGGAGGCACATATTGAAACTGTTGTAATTCCTACACCGTTCACCCGATTTGGATGTAATTACCCTCAAATTAAATCTGAAAGTCTGCAGTTAAAGCACATCTTGTTTGTTTAATTTCAAAACCATTGTGGTGGTGAATAGAGGCCAAAATATGAAAATTCTGTCGATGTCCCAATATTTATGGACCTGACTGTATATACATATATATATATATATATATGCACATATGTATTCATATATATATATACACATACACATATATACATTTCTTTAGATATATATCTATCTATTATATAGATAGATATATACATGTCACAGCTCCTATAAGGTAAATGCAGGTGCAGCCCCCCTTTCTGCCCACAGTGCCTACCTGCCTCAGCAGGTTGCAGTTACTTTTCGATGCAGCTAATGCTGCTGCTGACGCCTGGTCCGCTGGGGGCTGAGCGCTGGGCAAAGGCAGGCAGTGGTCCGGCGGCTAATTTGGAAGCAGAGACGCAACTGACCTCAGTCACAGCTCGGCTCTGCAAAGGTCCACGGGAGTAGTGGCCACGGCTGGGCATGCCCAGCATGCCCTCCCATGTCCATCTTGACTCCTACTGTAGCCAGAATGAGCTTCTGTGCAGAAGCTCATTCTAACTTAGGAACTGATTCAGACCCACTCGCTAAGGCGCGATTGCTTGCATCTGCGGTGAGCAAGAAAATGCAAAGCGAGTGTCACTCGCCACACACAGCGCAAGCGGGTAAACACCCACCACAATGAAAGCACACCTACCGGACCACATAACAGAATGAATGACGACTACACTCGTAGTAGTCTGACGGACGCTGCAATCACCCTACATGGCCATCATGATTACTTTGCAGAGTCATGTTTTCTCATCTGCGCTTTTGATGGACCCTTTAATTGATGCGATTGCAATAAGCGTAAATTCACACCTGACATTCACACTTTAACAAACCAATCATTTCAGCGCCAGGGTCTGTCACACGACTGTGGCTAGAATGATTGGTTCGTTTGGGCCCCCACAAAACAAACTGGCAATTAATCTGTCCCTGCACAAACTGGCTCTACGGAGGCAAGTTGTCGTCCTCATCCTCCTCATCCACCGATTCTTCACCCTCTTCAGTGCTGTGTACATTCTCACCCTCACAGAGTATTAATTTGTCCCTGCTGGAATCCACCACCACAGTTCCCTCTGTACGTTCTGTAGGCTGGTCTCCCTGGAAGAGTTGATAATTCATTTTTATGAACATCATCTTCTCCACATTTTGTGGAAGCAACCTCCTACGCCTTTCGCTGACAAGGTTCCCAGCTGCACTAAACACTCTTTCAGAGTACACACTGGAGGGGGGGGCAACTCAGGTAAAATAGAGCCAGTTTGTACAGGGGCCTCCAAATTGCCTCTTTTCCTGCCAGTACAGGTACGGACTGTCTGACATCCCTACTTGGATGCTGTCACCAATGTAATCCTCCACCATTCTGTCAGTGGTGACAGTATCATATGCAGTGACAGTAGACATGTCAGAAATTGTTGGCACGTCCTTCAGTCCGAACCAAATGTCCAAACCGGCCCTTGACTTACGACACAGGCGCATGCTTGGTGCTGCTACTGTGTTGATGCACGTGATGCTACAGTGCACACAAGTCACAAACACAGAAAAAAAAATGTTTTTTTATTTTTTGGAGCACTTTGGGGTTACACCACCCTTCAACAGACGAGCCAGCTGGCCCTTGATTTATGACACAGGCTCACGCTTGACGCTGCTACTTAGTTGATGCATGTGCAGCTACAGCGCACACAATTCACAACACAGAAAAGAAGAATTTTTTTTTTTTTTCGAGTGCACTTTGGGGGTTACACTACCCTTTAACAGACTTATAACACAGGCGCATGCTTGGCACTGCTCCTTTGTTGATGGACATGCGGCTACAGCGCACACAGTTCACAACACAGAAAAGAAGAATTTGTCATTATTTTTTTGGAGTGCACTTTGGGGGTTACACCACCTTTAACAGACTTATGACACAGGCGCATGCATGGCGCTGCTCCTTTGTTGATGCACGTGCGGCTACTGCGCATACATTTTGCACACAAACACAGAAAAAAAAGAATTGTTTATTTTTTGTGGAGCACCCTTTAACAGACTTATGACACAGGTGCACACTTGGCGCTGCTCCTTTGTTGATGGACGTGCGGCTACAGCGCACACAATTCACAACACAGAAAATAATTATTTTTTATTTTTGTTGGAGTGCACTTTGGGGGTTACACCACCCTTTAAGAGATGAGCCATCCGGCCCTTTACTTATGGGACACAGGTGCACGCTTGGCACTGCTCCTTTGTTGATTCACGTGCAGCCACAGTGCACACAATTCACAAACACAGAAAATTATTTTTTATTTTTGTTGGAGTGCACTTTGGGGATTTCACCACCCTTTAAGAGATGAGCCAGCCGGCCCTTTACTTATGGGACACAGGCGCACGCTTGGCGCTGCTCCTTTGGCGTGCAACCACAGTGCACACAATTCACAAACACAGAAAATATTTTTTTATTTTTGTTGGAGTGCACTTTGAGGGTTACAGCACCCTTTAATGATCAAGCCAGCCGGCCCTTGATTTATGACACAGATGCATGCTTGGTGCTACTTTGTTGATGCACATGCAGCTACAGCGCATACAATTCACAAACACAGAAAAAAATATTTTTTATTTGTTTGGAGTACACTTTGGGGGTTACACCACCCTTTAACAGATGTGCCAGCCGGCCCTTTACTTATGACACAGGCGCACGCTTGGTGCTACTTTGTTGATGCACGTTCGGCTACTGTGCACACAATTCACAAACACAGAAAAAAATGTTTCTTTTTTTTTGGAGTGCACTTTGGGGGAGCACCCCTGATGGACAATTCACCCCCTGGACAACACTACAGCACCCCTTTAGGACTACAGCCTTTATGGGACACTGCACAACACAGTCCAACCAGCCCCTATAGACTTTGAAGTGGATACAGCCCCTATGGACAACAGCAGCACAACACAGCCCAGCTAGCCCTAGCTCCCACCCTCCCTCTTCACTGTCCACAGCTGGAGTGAGAAATGGCGCCGATGCGGGGACCTTTTATAGGATCCAAAACCCGTGAGATCCGGAAGGCAGGATGATGACGTTTTGCCTCGATTTCAGTTCCGAGTCAGGCGGGAAAACCCGAGCCGGATCGGGGGGGCTCGGGGGGGTTTGGATTTCAGAAATCCGAACACGCTCATCCCTAATATTAACAAAGAAAAAGTATATCACCGTGCGCAGTGGGTTAGTCCAATAATAACACGGAAGTGTGTCCTCTTATTTTCACATGTGTATCAAAGTTTGCAGCGACCGTTTCAATAAGTCCTCCTCCTCAGGAGTACATGCATGGATCTCTGGTCAAAGAAGCAAAACTGATGAGAGAGAGAGAGAGAGAGAGAGAGAGAGAGATTTATATCCAGACAAATATATCTAATTTTTGAAATATACATATATGTACATACATATATCTAGATGTGGAACTACCTAATATCTGCACACATATATATATATATATATATATATATATATGTATATATTTATTTTGTTAGTTTTTTTGTTTGCAAAATAATTAAATATATTAAATATATATATATATATCTTTTTTTTTTAAATATATATATATATATATATATATTTTGTAAAAAAAAAAAATATATATATATATATGTACACATATCTATGCAAATATTGATTCTGATAGTTCAACTTTATTAAGATGTTACTTTTTGAATATTTGACCTTTTAATAAAAACACCACATATTTTTATGGCAACAATTTTTTTTTTATATTTTTGGCCCAACATAAATTTAATAAAACATTTTGTATCTGGCTATTGGCCTCATAGATTTGGAGGACACATGTGGCTATTATGGCCACCTCCCTCCTTAGCAGCTCCCAATGTGGCTCTCCTCTTGTTCAACTGAAATGTAAAGGAAAAAAAATAAGAATTAATAAGTATTTGTTATTAAAGCCAAACAGTTTGACATAAAAACCACCCACCATAGCCCAGAATAATTGGTATCCCTTCACCAGATAGTACTGCATAGTGTTTCACTTTGGCTGCTGAGGTTAATGCTGCTTACACATTGCATTCTTTTCTGGTTCCTACATTACATATACATTGCATAATGGCATCTGTGACATATGTACCTTCAGGTCCCTCGTCTGGCACTTCTTGGACTGAAGCAGCCCAATTAGAGCTTCCCGAGGAGTGGGTGGGGGAGGCATTTTCAGGGGTGGGTGGGGAGGAGTGGGCGGGGGAGGCAGGTTCAGGGGTGGCGAGTAGCAGTGGGTGGGGGAGGCATCTTCTGGGGTGGGCGAGTAGGAGTGGGTGGGGGAGGCATCTTCTGGGGTGGGTGGGGAGGAGTGGATGGGGGAGGCAGGTTCAGGGGTGGGTGGGGAGGAGTGGATGGGGGAGGCAGGTTCAGGGATGGGTGGGGAGGAATGGCTGGGGGAGGCATCTTCTGGGGTGGTTGGGGAGGAGTTGGTGGGGGAGGCAGGTTCAGGGGTCGGTGGGGAGGAGTTGGTGGGGGAGGCAGGTTCAGGGGTGGGTGGGGAGGAGTGGGTGGGGGAGACATCTCAGGGGTTGGTGGGGCTTTGGCTTGCCCAGCTCTTTCTTATCTTTGACATAATCCTATGAATTAACAAAATATATTTATAAAAATTTAAAAAAAATTGCAATGTCCAAAAAACATTATATCCAGATCTCCCTGGTTTAGCAGAGCAAAAGCATGAGCAAGTTTTTTTTTCAATAAAAAAAAAAGGATTACATAAAGACACCCGTGTCACCCATGTGACAATAATCCAGAGACACTGCATAAAATGTAGCCTGACACTCAAATTGTCAGCTATCTTCTACATTTAAACATATATGTCAGAAACCATGTTGATTTTCAAATAAACCCACTCACACACACACACACACAAAGTCACACACACCAACACACACCAACACACACACCTAATGACTACAACAGTTGTGCTTATTTTTCAAACACAGTATTGAAATTAGGGCTTAAAACTTGTTGGCAGACATTTTCTAAAAACTAAAAAAATGTCTTCAGCCCTAAAAATGAAACTAACGAACAGGCCATTAAAAACAGAAAATATACCATAAACACACACACACACACACACACACACACACAGAAAGGCATACACAGCACAAAGCATACACTACGCAAAGCATATACAATGCATTACTTACTTTGGCGGTTGCCCGCACGCAGTTGCTCCAGGAGGACCCGGGGTCTGCCTCCGGAGATCTGACCACCTTCTTTCCAAACCATCGTCTGGCGGAATCCAAGGCAGCGCAGCCTCCTTCACACCTCCGCGTATGCCCGCATTTTTATGCGGTTAGGCACATGCAGGCCTACGGGCGTCAGTCCAAGACCTCCGTCAGTATGCGCAGCTCCTGCCTGCAAAAGCTGGAAGATCTCATGATGGCAATAACTAATATTACAGTGTGCAAACTTTATATCAACTAGGATGCACTCTGATTGGTTGGCCATTCAAAAATGGTGGATAAACAAAAGACATTTGTTGATTTAATACATCTATAACAACACAACACCTATTATACATCATGTGACTCACCTCATTCCACAGCTAGGATATGCCTGTACAGCCAGTAGGGCACTCCTAGCACTACGCAGCTCCTTGTGAAAGTGTTTGGAATTGTGAGGGGCGATTTTAAAGGGTGTGTTGGTCGCTAGTACATTGCGTAGTGCACTGCGTGGGAGTGGCACACAGTAGCAGGCGCATATGCAGATTGCTATAAATAGCAACACCAGATTTTTTAAAATTTGCAGTCATGGATTCTGAGGAGGCCAATGAGGACTGGATGATTGATATACATGAATTTCTGGACGAATTTGGTTTTGGAGTTGCTTCAGAAATTGAAGTAGTGGATACACTTCTAGATGAGGCTGAGAAAAGTGTGCTTGATCTCACACCAGATGATCCTCCTCCAGCACCTACAAACATATCACCTCCAAATGTGGCTGGTCCATCAGATGGGACGATACAAGTTAAACCTTGTCGGGTTTCAGATACACTCATCCAAGTGGCACTAACCAGATTCACTTTTGGACATAAGATTCCTTATTGTGAAAGGAAAAAAATCTGAGCGACTTTACAAAGATCATCAATCGAAAGCACTCCACTCATTTTGAGTCCTATTTTCTTCGTAATAAGTAAGTTTTTTGCATAAATTTTGTATTTTGGGTTACTGTTTAAAAAATAATTTTATTTTCTCTAGTTAAAAAAACAAATAAGCAGTAAAACTAAAAAATGTTTGCAAAATGGTGTACATATCTATATCACTCATACCAAAATGGTTTTGCATAAAACTAATTGATGCCAAATTTATCAAAAGGTGGAGTGACCTTTGCAGTCGACTCAAGATGAAGCTGAATTTGCAAATCATGACAACTTGGCTTTGACCAAAAAGCCAACATCTACTTTTGGGGGCCTTAGATAGGAGGATACTGGTGGAGGCAAAAGTAGACCAGCAGACAATCAGGAGCCTTCACGTGCTGAGTCTGGTAATTATTTGCATACACCTGGCTCAGTTTCTTTATTTTTTTCTTTTACTTTATATAAATTTTTTAATTTCACCCATTTTTTAGGAAGTAACATGGCTGAAAGCCTTCAGATGGATCGGGTGTCAGCACAACCTTCATCAAATGTGCCTCCCCCATCCTCCACTGCCACCCTTACCGAAGTCCTGGATGGGCTTAGGGTGGCAGTGTTAAGGCAAGCAGCAGCCATGGAGGCTGTCCAGGCCAGCATGTTGGAGCAAACCTCCTATCTAAGGTCCATAAGCCAAGATGTCAGGGAGATGAAAGAACATCTGACTGGCCCAATAGAAGGTGAGGTAGACCAGTGCTCTGCTGTGGCTGGACCGAGCACCCAGCAGGGTCCACGACGGTCCACCCGGATCCGTAAATTCGGCTTACCAGAGTCGGCTGCAAAGAAGAAGAAATTCGATTGATGATCTTTAATTTATTCACCCAGAACTTTCCAAATGTATGTCCAAAAATGTAATCTGGTTAGTGCCCCTGGAAGGCCCACAAGGAATATCTTGATTTTGTATTGTTCCATGTGATGGGCCTGCCACGTTTTGAGGTGATGTGTTTGTAGGAGGTGGATGAGGCTCATCTGGTGGTGGCACAGCCACACTTTCCTCCCCCACATCTGCAAGTGTGTCCACATCTTAATTTTCTGTTGGTAATCCAAAACCAAATTCGTCCAGAAATTCATCTATTTTTAATTAATTAAATTTAAAAAACTTTTGTGTTTCTAAAAAATTTTTTCCAATGATGCATTTTTAAAAAATGAAATTGTTAAATATTATGGTTTTGGTATTTTCAAAAACCCAAAAAATTAAAATAAAAAACAAAATTCATCTACAATGACAGAATGTTTTTTGTACCTTCTTACAAAATAAAATATTTAGATAAAAATAGTATGGTAGAACAATACTGGCCCTGGCCTGCAACATTATTGCTAAAAAAGGCATGTATTAACTCTGGAATGGCGTGCTGGGATGTGCAGTTCCACAACCAAAAAAGCACTATCACTTTAAAAACATGTGTTTGTGAACTTTAAAACTATAGAGACTATTGTTTGGGAATTTTAATTTCTTTGGGTTTGGTATCAATTACCAAACAAAAATAGACAAAAAGAAAAAGTAAAAAAAAATGTTAATTTACGCAACCACTTTGCTATTATACAATGCAATGAATAACACATGTTACTCTATTAATTGACTGCATACATCGTCAGAGGAAGAAACCATCACCTGCACATGCAGTGCTTGTGGTAGACCCTGGGCTGACACAAGCACTTGCGAGTAGTTCCATCATAATAGATGCGAACTGACATGTACAATGACGCGGTCTTTAAATTATACACACCCTTAAAACTCCGTTTTGACGGTCAGACACGCCTGCGTTCACAGCACCATCCCCCCATTCACAAGCACCTTCCCCTGTTGCCACCCACAAACGGCACTACCTTTCACTCAAAGCAGCGACCTGATAGTGGCTTACGAGCAACCAAAATCAGATCACAAAGAAATGTTTTGTGCACGCGCATTGTGAAATATACGCATGCGCAGATAGGCGAAAATTGCTCAGAGCAAGCGATTGCGCCCTAGCGAGCGGGTCTGAATGAGGTCCTAAGCTCACAGTCAGTTAGTGACCATCTGACTGCTGCGCTGCCCGATTGGAGCTGAGCTCCGATCATGGCAGCAACTTGAGAGGGGGAAAGTAGTGTCGCGGAGGGCAGGGCAGTATCTCGGAGAGGGGGGTAGCTTCAGAGCCCAAGAATGCCCCTAGGCATTTCAGTCGCCCTAGGCATTTGCTTAGAATGCCTATGCCTAGGGCTGGCTCTGTGCAGATGTAACCATAATCACTGACAGCTATTTCAGACTGAGTTATCTGGGGACTGGCTGATCATAACAGATACTGATGCTGCTGAAAGCGATGCACCCACTCAGTGGACTGTCACAGTCATGTAATCTTTATTATGACCAGTGCCGCTTGTCCACGTATCTTTAGCTAAGTGAATAGTCACTACAACTGTATTTTCTAGCACAAGAATAACTTTTTCTTAACGTCCTGACACAGGTCAGGATTTTCTGTTCTGGTAAAATGGAATATAGATGGAATATGGTAACATGGACACATGACCTCAACTACTGTCATTTTCTAATGTTAACATTGCCATTATGGAGTCAGTGATCAACTATGCAACAGGGTGGAAGCTGTTATACTTGGTTCCTCTTGCCAATGCTTGTTTCACAGTCAATTGTTTTTTGAAACTATTAATTTCTATGATTGAGATTTACCCACAGCAGCTGCAGCCCTAGAGTGCAAGCATTCTAATTCGGAATCCTGGATAAGGGAGGAGCCACTTCGTTTTTGCAAACTGGATTCAGTGAGGATATTAATGATAAAGGTGTTGGCAGTGAAAAATACATATGCTGGGATATATCCATGTTACTGGTAGCTGATGCTGGACTTTTCAGATTTTGATAAATAATTTGAATGTACTCACTGCAAATGACATAACAGGCAGGAGGTGCCTAGATGGTTAATGTACCTACCTCTACTTTGGCTTCACAAATGGTACAGATGTCTTTGCAAATGTCAGGATTTGGAAAATAATATGTCCACACTTAAGAGGTAGATGTTTTGGTCTTATGCCCAGGCATAACAATGTCTTTCATCATATCACATTCATCATCAACATTCTCATTAATGTCAGATACACAAATATCCCCTCATCCTGTTGCACTTCCACAGTAGCATCCTCAATTTATGTGTCATCATCATTATTTTTACTATTACTCATGCTCACATTTGCAGAGAGTTCAAAAATAGTGGTGGAGGCTGAGAGACACAGGGGGCAGGAAGCTGGACAGACATGGCAGGAGATTATAAAGACATGAGGCTGGAGAAACACAAGGGGCAGAAGACTGGTGGAGATACTGGGAGCAGTAGGTGACACCAGGCACAAGTATGGTTGAACCTCTGTTGTATGATGATGACATTGGTTATATTACTACACAAACAGGCATCTTCTGGTGTATGTGATCTCCTACATGAATAGTGAATATCAACTGAAGACACTGTCTGCCCAAGGAGGATCAGTTTCTTGAGAGGTTCCACATTGCAGTGAAAACACCATATAGGTAAGGTGTATTTGGAACAGAATGGAGAGGAATATTCCCAGAGTGATGTGAAATGGGTAGAGTGTCATGATGACATGCCCCCAGTTTGTGTGACCATGCCCCTTGTGACGCATGGCCATGCCTATTTCTTGGCAGTGCACTGAAGGTGTGTGCATACACTGCCTCTAATAAAAAATTCAACTTGCACCACGGAAGGTAACATAAGTTCTGGTGAGGGGTTAGAACTGGAACCACCCATTACCTCATATCTAGTTTCACTTATGGTTACAATCTAGTCACAACTAAAATGGGCTAAAATTCAGAGTATGCTCAGTGTGAAATAAAGCAAGATTTGCTCCGCAAACATGCATGCATTCAACTCAGTATCAGTTCCTTTGTGGATTTGTAATTCTTCTTACAAGGGTTGCTTACTCGCTTCCCACTTTAGACATCTTCTGCATATTATATATAATAGGATGGTTGTTCCTGATTTCCAGTAGTTGCTTTGCAATAGCTAGGGCTGTATGGACAGCCTGGAGGGTGATTATGCTGACTCACCCTTAGGCTGTGCTCACAGTCTCTGCAAAAGCCAAGCCTTTGGTCTGAACAGTCACTTTTCTTTGCTCTAATGTCATCAGTGGATAGGTCAATAGGGCTGTGGTCCTATACATTCTTTGTACTTTTTTATTTTCTCAGTGTGATTATTGCACAAAATATAGTGTGCTCTGGTCACACACCTTTAAGATTGTATACTCATTTGGGCAAGGTCATCTTTACATTCGGTTTTATATCATTGAATGTTTTATTTCTCTGTATCATGATATGCTAAATTTACACTACTGAATAAAATTCTAATGCCTTTTAAGTACATGATAATAACTATACATAGTTTTCTTTTTCTAAAATTTCATCATTATTTTTTTATTTTGGGCAACATAGTCAAAACTAGAGTACATTTAGTTTTTTTTACTTTTCTTTCAATGTTCTCTTTCTCTTTTTGTAAGTACAGTTGGGGCTCATTTAATAAACTACTGCAAATGCAGCTCAAGCTGTATTAAATTGCAAACCAATCACAGTAGATTTAATTAGTCTGAGTACACTAGACTTGTAAGATGAGTCGAAAGTGACAGTACATAATAGCCAGTGGAGTATCTATCTATAATGGGTGCAAGGTGTGACTCACACAGCTCACCGTACACCCACTTACTTCTTGCTAACACTATGCAGTATATCAAACATCAGAATCATTTAGAAACAGTCAAAATACCGACTGGCCGGGTAGCCATCTGACTAAATCCTGGTGGCTAAATACCGACGTGGGACTAAAGACAGGCGTCAAAATCCCGACACCCGTCTATATCCCAACGCCGAACTCTAGTCAGATGGCTTCCCGAATGAAGGTAAGCCGGGCAGTGTAAGTGCTTAGCCGCAGGAGGGAAGGATTAGATTTAGAGACCCCTGGGGGAATTTAGGGTTAGGCACCACCCCGGAAGGGATAGGTTTAGGCACCCCTTGGGGGAGGTTAGGTTTAGGTACCACCATGGGAGGGTTAGATTTAGGGTGCAGGGATGGTGGGTTAGGTTTAGGCAATCTGTCTAGATTCCGGTGTCGGGATATAGACGAGTGTTGGGATATAGACGGATGTCAGGTTAAGGCTAGGCACCACTAAGGGAGGGTTAGGGGGGTGAGAGGGGAGGGTTAGGGTACTTACCAGCCCCAGTTGGGATCTTCAGCATTCTGGCTTGCGGCGGCGGGATTTTGTCAGGCGGCTTCCCGGTCATCGGCATTTCATACCCAACCTGTTTTTAGAATTCTGTACAATGAGGTTGCTTACTGATCTTTCACACTTGGTCATCTTTTCCACTCATTTCCTTTCATGAATTTTATTACATTTTAAATTGAGGTTCAGTTTAGTAAAACCTTTAGCTCATCAGAGCTACTGTAATCATTTAAAAAAATAAATAAATAAATTAGAGTATAGTTATACATTGTATAGTCAGAGGTCCATCCAGTTTGAAGACAAATAAAATGTGATTTTGATTTGTAAATGCAATGTCTGGCAGGGTTTTAGGAAATACATTCATTCTTATTGCCTTGGTCTTAGGTACAGTTAATAGATATAGTGTTAAAATTATGAAATGCCATTATACCTGGCAGTATTATAGCACAAAAATAGGGTCCAGAGAAGCAAAGTCTGAGTAGTGTTATTATTTAAAACATCATAATCTGAAAAGTAGAGTAGTATATGGGATGATTTTTTTTTGCCATATTTGTCCTGTTACTTCTATTTAAGTCTTATGTACCAGCCACTGCCATCTACACAAAATATTCCCTTGCTACAGTATGCATGCCACTATAAGCATTACTACTTACTATGTAGGTGAATGTTCACTTCCTCTCTAGATGAATAAAACATCATTGATGTATCTGGTCCAGGAGGTTGAGCGCTATATTTGCGAGTAGTTATGATTAGACCTGTTGATTACCAGCTCACTCTACAAATATCAGTACCACAATCTCAGGGCGCAGGGATCCACAATCGATTTATTGTAACCACATAATTTGCCTCATGAAATAGTTTTGGGTCTGGTTAATCCACCAGATCCTAACAGAATTTTCAGATTTACATTTTAGGACGATCTTGCAACATGAGCAAACAAATGTCTAGTATATCACATCTTGTCAGATTTGGCATGTAACAAAGAAAAATAATCACACAGATGTGTCCTCATACGGCTAGCATTTATCCGCCATACGGCACAAGATATTTGGCATTATTGAGCTGCTCTGCTCTGAGTAGTGTACTGTATTTTACTTCAAATTTTGCATCTTATACGCATCGCAGAATCAGCAAAAAGCTGCTCACAGTGTACCAAGTATGCTAGGATGCGACATTAACTGCATAGGTATTGGTTTTACTCACATACAAAGTCACAGATGAAACTCAATCGAACTTGGCATAAGAAAAAGCCGACACTGCTCACATCGAAGCCCTTTTTTACACAGATTCAGACTTAGTCACAAACAGATGTTCTAATGTCGCACATCAAATTGATAAGTGTAATCTAGCAATGTGGTTTTGTCGCTCCCAGGTTTATTTTTGCCAATAAGATGACCAATTTGAGCAAGAAAGACGCTCAGCAAAACCGAGCGTTGGGGACCTGGCACGCCAATAGGGCTACATGGTGTGACTGAAGCCATAGTGTAAAAAGGGTATTTAGAAAGTTAAGTAGTTTGACAAATTTTTTAAATCCTCCAACATTCAGTTTCTTGAACTGATACCACACTTTCCTTGGACATCTTTAGACTGTGATGGGACAAAACAGTAAATTAAATAAAAGGGACATGGTTGTAGCCAACGGACTATGGGGCCCGATTCAGAGCCGCTCGCAATTGCTGTGCGCTCGCAAGCAGCTCGATGGTTGCCCACTGCGCACTCGCCGCATCCGGTGTGCGCATGCGCAAGCCCCGCTGAGTGACTGAAGTTCAGTCACTATGGGGCTCGCAAGAAGATGGGACGGCTGTTGATGTTGATTGACAGCTCGCCCCATTTTGTGGGTGGGTAGGGGGGGATGCCGGACAAATGCAGGCGGTCCCTTAGGAATGCCTGGCGTTTGTAGGAGGGGTTACTGACATCACTAGTGATGTCAGTAGTGGACTTCCTGCTCTATTAGACTTCCTGCTCTATTTGTCCAAGAAGCATCTCAATACTTTAAGACCATCCGTCCATAATCCTTGTAGTTGACATTTGTGAGACATAAGGCTAAATTATCATAAATTTATTTCAGATGCATGCTGTCACTTACTGACCCTCTTGTCTTCGTTTTGTTGCAAAAATAAATGTTTTATAGTAGATTTGTCAATTTATTCAAAATTATGTAAACCAAGTGGCTAACATTAAAATGATAAGTTTATATGTAAGAATTAATGGATAACAAAATTAAATTTTTTTGTGGAAATGTATTTGTATTTTCACTGTAATTAGTCTTAAAAAATGTATGGAAAAATGTTTTTCAAACAATTTTTCCAACGCAGACGTCTGTATTATTATTATTAGTAATATTTTTGTTATTAAATATATGATTATCATTTATTTATAAGGAGCCACAAAAATATAAACAGTATATATAGTGGGGAAGTACAGAATATAACTAAGATATAGAGTACCCGCAGGCATAGTACTAGATATTCAACAAGCATAATACTGTGCATACTATAAAGAGGCCTATCCATTAGAAGATTTTTTTTGTGAAAGACCAAAGACTTTTCCTGCCAACAAAAAGTCTTTCATGCAAAAAATCTTTTACAAACATGAAAGACTTTGTGAACGATATCTTTAACGACCAAGGACCAAGGATTGACGCTGAAGAGACAAGGGAGTGGAACTTTTTAATGAATGGAGAGAATATTCATTAAAGAAGGTGTATCCTTGATGGTTTACAAAAAGATACATTGGTGGGTCAATGGGCAAGTGGGTCCCCCCCCCAAGACTGGCTGCTGACCACCGCCGCTGATCCCCCCCAGTGCATATACATTGGTGGTCAGTGGGTCCCCGTAGCCCCCTAAACACCCCCACCACCCCAATACTTACCTTAAAAACTTGAAATACATATATGCTTGCTGCTGCTTCAGGGCACAGGAGATGACTAGCGGCTCCTGGGAGTGTCCAGGGATTGGCTTTGCAGCAAAAAGTAATTTGCCGCTCGCCGTTGGTAGTTCACTGCATATCCACTGAACAACTTTTCTAAAGTCGGTCAGCAATATGCAGAAATTGACCAACGTGTTTGAATGGCAAAAGACTTCTCTTGTCGTTCGCGGGAGTGCGCGGCGCAGGACTTTTGCAGCCTATCCATTACACAACTTTTTGAACGATCCGACCAAAACCTCCTGGTTTTGGTCGGATCGTTCAAAAAATCATGTAATGGATACGCCAATTAAGACATAATATTACTGTACAGTAGACATAATATACTGTGTATATAACTAATGTCATAAGGAACATGCAGGAAAATAAACTACAGTAGTACCCACAAGTAGACAAGGCGGAGGGGACACAAGAAGACAGGTGAAAGGATGGTCCTAGTCAATGTTACTTAAAATATCATGTAGTTTTATAACAAACACATTTTTTTGTACTTTGGGGAGAGAGATAAAGTTTCTAACTGCTATTTCACAGCCTTTGTAAGAAATATGACAGTTAGGAGCTGATTGGTTGGTACCATTTCTCTCTCCACTTTATCTTCTTTATCTCCAAGGTTTAATACATCTCCCCCTTTGTGTGGTACTAAGATTAGCCTTAAAGTCACACAATGAATACAGCCAAGGTAAAACTGATATAAATGAAGCTCCTAACATGAACATTAGAACTTATTGCAACTACATGGTGAAAGACTGTCTGCATGTAAATGTCAAAAGATAGTTTAGACATCACCAATTCCTATATATTTGCAAGTATCTTGAAGAGCAAAACATTCCAACAATACTCTTGATGCTATTCTAAGGGATGCGATTGTCTTCATAGATCATTGCATAAGTCATTAATATAAAGTTAAACAGAGAAACTTTGATTTTGATAGCAATATCATGCATTTGGCCCAAAATATATGTATCCCTAAAATCAGCCTAATAGTTTCATCAAAATCGATTTGATTTATGTTTGGAATTTGGTAAAGATGGCAAATTATCAATTTACGTGTGAGATAATCTCCCCATTGCTAACAAGCCTAGTGATGACAGAAGAGCTATAGCACTGAGCCCATGTACCAAGCATTTAACTTAGCTACCTACTGTACAATTACAGAGCAGCAGGATCATGTGTGACTACTTAATACACACAGGAAAACCAGAAGCTAAGACTAACATTAGGCTAATTTCATGTAAGTAACAAGATTTTCATCTGCTGTACATTAGCTTGTTGGATTGTGGGCCTGATTCAGACCCGGACGCTATTTGCGGACGCTCGTTCCAAAAAGGGGCTGGCTATTTAAATTGAGCACTCGCTCATTGTGGTTTGTTGACGCCTCTATGTCTGAGCAAGCAAACAAAAAATGCGCTTGCTATTTTGTAAAGACGCCCCTTTGCCATTCGCATCACACGTCATCTCCGGTATTTATTTGATTAATCGGGTACATCGAAAGGCATTTGAACTGCTCGCAGTGCTTGTGGTAGGTTTATCCTACCGCTATCACTGCGAGCAGTTCAGGCTAAAAGACAATCAAGTGACGTGGTCGATGACACTCCTTTACTAATTATGCACTCCCATTAAACGCCCTTTTTACCGTTAGGCACGCCTGCATTCGGATCTCCACTCCCCCGTTTTTAAGCACCTTCCCCTGTTACCACCCACAAATGGTACATTCTGTCAATCAAATTAGCAGCCCCTCGCTGTTTTGCAAGCGCTCGATTTCCGACCACAATGACTGGTTTGCGCATGCGCATTACGACCCATACGCATGCGCAGTTGTGTGAACATCGCTCAGAGCGAACGAGCGGCCGCTTATGAGCGGCTCTGAATCAGGACCTGTGCTAATAAGAATGCACTTCAGTAGTTGACAATCTATTATTGGCTTTACTCCAATTCATTCTGCCAGGATACTGATGGGCTAGACTAAGTAAAGCTTATATCCTATTTTTTTGTACCCCACACAATTCTGTTTATTGTTAAAAATTTTAACTCATTTTAAATAACTAACATTTGATATATTCTCACCAAACATGGAGTTCCTATAGCTGAATGAAGTGTCATTTGTGAAGTGTCAGCAGACTTAAAATTACAAACAACATATAAGAATGCTACCAAACCGGATGTCAATTAGAAAAAAAAAAAGCGTATGTGCTTTACATATTAAGGCCACAAATTGTCACGGGCAGACAGACATCAAATATTTCAATTTAAATATGGCAATCCCAGGCCAGTGGGCATTTTCATAAGAGTATGTATAGCAGAGTATATTCAGTTTCTGTCTGATACTTGAGTTAACAACATGCAATGTGGTGACCAAAAACACTGGACTAGAACATACCTGAACAAACTAGTCTATAGGTAACGATTGTCTCACAACTTCTCATGAACATAAAAGACTATCATAGGGTCACTAGCACTTTATATACTGTAATGTTGGACTGTAACTATAAATGCCTATAGAATGAAACCTGTTGAAAAATTACCTACTGTAAAGCTATTTGTTAAGAGGACAAATGTAGACTTCCTAGATAGAAGAAAGGCTAATCGCAGGCTGTTCACTGGTCCCAATTATTATTAAAACTAGAGATGTGCGCCAACCCTCGTGTTTTGGTTTTGGATCTGTATCTCCTTCGAGGTTTTGGATCTGTAATTGGTTTTGCTAAAGCACCTTGCGTGTTTTGGTTTTGGATCTGTATTTTTATTAAAAAAAAATTCTAAAAACAGCTAAAATCACATAATGTGTGCCTGTTTTTGTTCATACAGTATTATTAACCTTAATAACAATGATTTTCAGGCATTTCCAGTCATTATTAACCACCTCACAGCTCCCAATAATGTTTTCACTACCTTTTTTCACCAATATAGGCCAAAGGCTGCAGCGAGCTGGCTGGCTAAAGTAAGCAACAGAGCAGCGGCACAAATGCGCGGCAGTTTAAAAAATATAGGACATCTATGAAACATTACCAGACAGCAGTGGCAGATAGGATGGCAGTTTAATAAATTATAAAAATGTCAGTCGGCAATGCCCCAAATTGTACAAAATGTAAAGAAAAGAGATGCAAGATGGAATTGTCCTTGGGCCCTCCTACACACTCTTATGCGGAATATTAAAAAGGTAATGCACAGTTTAACAAACCAAGCACTTTAGCCACAAGGATTGACACTTTGGGCCCCCACAAAACTATTTTTTGGAAGGACTACCTCCAATCATTAATAAGTAGGTTGATGATGAGAGTGTTGGTGGTGGAGATTGCATGTGCTGGTCCAAACTGCTGGTAGCTGATACTGGACTGCTTGTTATTAATTTACAAATTATTATAATTTTATTAAATAAATTGCATGAACTCACTGCAAATGATGTAACAGGGAGGAGGTGCCTAGATGTTTAATGTCCCTACATCTACTAACGTTGGCTTCACAAATGGTACAGCTGCCTTCACAACTGTTGTCAGGATTTGGGTTAAAATAATTCGACACCCAAGACGTGGCTTTTCTGGTCTTATGCCCAGTCATGACATTATCTTTCTTTTTATCATGAGCAAGAACTGCTACCACTGGTGGCTGATTTACACAAACAACATCCTCATCATCAACATCCTCCTCATCCTCCTTTTGCACTTCCTCCACACTATCATCCTCAATTTCTATTATTTCACCATGTAATACTAGCACAGTCGTCATGGTGTCAGTAATCTGCTGTGCAACTGGCAGACAGCTGTTATACTTGCTTCCTCTATCAAAGGATTGTTTAATAGTCAATTGTTCTTTTAAACTACTACTACTAGTAATCTTCTTGGTCCCTTTCTGGAATGAAGATCCACCCCCAGCAGCAGCATCAGGCTTAGCACTCAAGGATTCTTCTGAGGAATACTGGATAAGGGAGAAGTCACCTAGCCTTATACTGGATACAGAACTACCTCAGATCATTAGTGAAGATATTGATGATGAAGGTGTTGGCTGTGGAGATTGCAGTTGCTGAGATCCAGGGAAGGGAGCTAACTGTTGCTGGACTGTATGTTTTTTTTTTTCTAGCACCAGTTTCTGATTTTCGCAAAAAATGTTCCATGAACTCTCTGCAAATGATGTAACAGGGAAGAGGTTCCTAAATGGTTAAGGTCTCTACATCTACTTACTCTAGCTTTATAAAGGGTACAGTTGGCTTGACAATTGTTGTCCGGATTTGGGTAGAAATAATTCCACACATAAGAAAAGGATTATTTTGTCTTATGCCCAGGCATGACAATGGGCTATTTTGCTATCATGGGCAACAACTGTTTCCACTGGTGCCTGATTTACACAAACAACATCCTCATCAACAAAATCCTCATCAACATACTCATCATCAACATCCTTATCAGCAACACAAATATCATCCTCATCCTGGTGCATTGGATTTCTATGTCAGCATGTTGACTTGTGCTGCTCATCCCCCCATTTGTAGAGGGTGCACAAATGGTGGAAGGAGGCTCCTCTTTGAGTACAGTATTGGACAGGTCAGGCTCACACATGGCACCCAGGGACACACTTTTGCTCTCATTCAGAGGCGGTCGTAAGCGGCCGCTCGGTCATACGCATCCGATGTTTCCAAACCACGCATGCGCACGGTTAGTTGTGCACATGTGCGTACCAGGCTTTGCGATCCAAAATACTGTAGATCGTACGGCTTCCGAGCAGGAAGTGGCTTCCGAGATTTGATTGACATGAAAGGCCGTTTGTGGGTGTTGACAGGGGTGGTGGTCTGAAAATGCAGGCGTGCCTCAGCGTTTTGAGGGCATTTTAAGGGTGTACATAAATTACCTGCTACGACTAACATAGAAGGCCGGAAGTAGTAAAACGTCACTCTGCGAGCAGGTTCGAGGCCTGGCTGATCGTACAGCTTGAGGTTGGATAGGAGCTCCCACAAGCCACACAGTACAATCGATACTATCGAATGTTATTGATGTTTGGATTGATGTTTCTATTTTGAGCAACACAATGCAAGCAGCTAATATTCGATTGATGAAGCTAATAAAACTGCTAATTGGCTTGTAATTGATTCAGCTGCATTTGCATTAGCAAATAAGAAGAATAAATAAATTTCATGGGGATGTCTTTTTCTATGCGTTTTTATTTTTATTTTTGTGGACATCAGCACAACACAAGCGGCCGCAACCATCAGAAGAAAATTAACATACAACGACTGACAACGATTGACTCGATCGCTAGCTGCTATCACTCGTTAGCTAGAGGAGGTGTATTGTTCATGTATGGGCGTCACTTTGGTTGCGACCGACCGGCCATGCGATTGCTTCCTTTTTCAGTTTCTCAGTCGTTAGGCATACGACCGAGCGGCCGCTTACGACTGACTCTGAATGAGGCCCTTAGACTCTCCTTTTTGTGACATTTCTGAGCACACAGTTGGTTCCTGTGCCTTAACGATTTTCATTTTTTTTTTACTTCTACAGGGTGAAGAGCTTACATCATCATGCAAGGGAACCATCAGTCATAAATAAAGGCCAAGGCCTTAGCCTTTCCTTGCCACTTTGTGTGGTGAAAGACATATTGCCAATTTTATGTATTTCTGCAGCTAGCTTTCCCTTTCATTTGTTTTTCTTTACCACTGTAAAAGATTGATTTTTTGATTTTAGATGCCCTGACTTAAGTCCTCCTTGCCCTTGGGCATCGGCTTTAGTAGATGACGATGACAGACTAGTATCGTCACTGGTGGCAGCAGCTCCAGCACTAGTATGTGGTTCTTGCTCTCCTCTCAAATGATCGTTCTTCATATCAACAAACGTGAACGAAGTGGGGTACAGCACACATGTCTATTTTACATTTTGTTCACAAACAACACTGCGCAGTCACACCACTTATGTGAATGCACTGGGGTAGAACCTACACCATCACAATACTTGTATGAATATTACACTGTGGTATGAATGAATGATAGTATCACAATACTCGTATGAATATTACACTGAATGACCGACATACTTGAATATTACACTGTGGTATGAATGACCAACAGCATCACACTACTTTTATGAATATTACACTGCGGTATTACTGACCTCAGATTCACAATATTTGTATGAATATTACACTGAATGACCGACAGCATCACAATACTTGTATGAATATTACACTGCGGTATGAATAACCAACAGCATCACAATAGTTTTATGAATATTACACTGTGGTATGGCCAGCAGCGTCACAGTGCTTATACTGTATATGGATAAACTGGGTGGATACGGCATACAGCATGCGTATATGGATACACTGGGGTACAGTGCAAAAAAAAATCTTTTTAACTTTTTTTTAACTTATTATTTATTGTCATTTTTTTTCACTTTTAGTTCCTTTTTTTTTTTTACAGCCCTTGGATGGACAGCACACCCCTAGACTGCACACCCCTGGATGGACAGCACAACCCTGGACAGCACACCCCTTAATGGTCAGCACAGCACACCCCTGGATTGGACAACACAGCCCCCGGATGGAGCACAGCACACCCCGGGATGAGCAACACGGTCCCCTGCACAGAGCACAGCACACACCAGGATCTGATTGGTTGCTATGGGCAACATCTCCACTTCTGAAATCCTGCACTTTAGTAAATATACTCCCTAGACTCATGTGACATGTATACTTGAGAAAGGATAGTCTCTTTACTGCAAGAACACAAGGTACTTATTATTATTATTATTATTATTATTAATATATTATTATTATTATTATTAATATTATTATTATTATTATTTAAATAGCACCAGCATATTCCATTATGCTTTACAATTGGGAGTCTTCAGAAATGTCAGTTTTCTAGGGCAATTTACTTATAACCACAACCATAATTCCTCATAGCTTCAGCTAAGCAAATATATTTAATCATAAAAACAGGGGGCTAGCCATAAAGTACCCTCTTTTTCATGTTACATATTTTAAGACACTAAGGGCATTAATAAAAATGTGTTTTAAAAATGGTTTTGGTCAGAGCTCCATGATACATGGTAGTATCTGAGTGGGGCAAAATAATAAAATAGCAAATATAATATCTACTCACTATTATATATTTATGTATGTTTATTTTAATTTATTTGGTATTCACACACACATAACTGGATTAGTAGCATTTATTTAAAGAGTTGAACTCAATATACAGTATACTTTTTTTCTGATTTAACTATTTCTATATTTTATGTCTTGATTTTCTCTTCCCATTTGCAATGTTAGCAATGCATAGTGTTGTTTGACTGTTCATACCGTCTTTTTATAAGCAATCTGAAAACCAGTTTACACTCTTTCTTGTAATTATTTTCATTGCAAGACGCTCAAGTGCTTACATGGCAGCTCAGTAAAAAATGAGAGGACAAAATGTAATTTATTTTGCTCTACTCTGCTAGGTAAAATCTTGCCTGAAGCACACATAAGGGCTAGAGCACAGACTTCCCAGGAGAAGATAAACAGCATGATAACTATTATTGCAATTAGACCGTAATTTGTGCTAATGGAAAAAATCCTTCTCTCAGAGTGTTCCTGGCTGTAAAGAAGATCATTTTAAAGAGCAAAAATCCATGTGTAAATTAAGACCACCTGTCATGCTCTAACACTAGCCAGAATGTAAACATTTGCCATGATACACAACTAGGCTCATGATGGCAGCACCAGGCAGGAACAAAATGTTGCAGTCAATGCCAATAGGCTCATTCTCATAATAGACTTGGAATGACTTTAGGGTACGGGTGTGGTATAAGAGATAGACAGTAATTAGTTAGACAATGTCTAGATCAGGGGTCTTCAAACTTGGCCCTCCAGCTGCTGTGGAACTACACATCCCAGCATGCACTGCCACCTTTTTGATATAATAGCATGCTAAAACTATGTGCAGTGCATGCTGGGATGTGTAGTTCCACAGCATCAGGAGGGCCAAGTTTGAAGACCCCTGGTCTAGATAGACACCAGATGTTAGACAGCCAATAGTTAGACAAGGAAAAAAGTTAGACACAAACAAAAATCAGACACACTAAAGTTAGACATGTAAAAAGTTCAACAAGTACAAAAGGTCGACAGGGTGAAAAGTTCGACACGAAAATGGTCGACACAAAAATGGTCGACAATTATTATTTTTTGTTTTTTAGCCCTAATCTTCACCCTAACCCTCCCCTTGGTGCCTAACCCTAACCCTCCCTCCTGGTGCCTAACTGTAACCATCTGGGTAAGTGCCTAACCCTAACTGTGGGGGTAAGTGCCTAACCCTAACCCTCCAGTAAGTGCCTAACCCTGACCCTAATAAAAAATAATAACAAAAAATGTGTCGACCATTTTTGTGTCGATCTTTTTCATGTTGAACTTTTGATCCTGTCGAACTTTTTACATGTCTAACTTTAGTGTGTCTGACTCTTGTTTGTGTCGAACTTTTTTCCTTGTCTAACTATTAACTGTCTAACATCTAGTGCCTGTCTAGACATTTTCTAACTAATTACTGTCTGTCTATAGTTCGGAACCCGTAGAGTACGAAAGGGCCTATTATTAACATTGTTTTTACTAAAATAAAGTGAAAAGGGGTGTTTTCACATTATTTTAGTATCACATAAATTTACTAAAGGGCAATTGGAGTAGAATTCGTAAATCGTGAGGGGGGTTGCGGTAGCCGGCGGCGGCGCATGTGCAGTGAAATTCTTCCTGTATTTTTTCCGAAAAATACAGAGAGAAGTGTGCAGACAGGATTCGCAGGGACAGCTTTACCGCGGGATGTAGTCAGCATCCTGGTGTGTAGGATGCCGACGGTGTAAATACTGGAGCCGGAATCCTGACAGCATCAGGATCCAGGCTACAGTATCCTGACTGCCAGCATCCCGAAGGTAAGTATCGGGGTTTAGGGGAGGGCTAGGTTTAGAGTTAGGGGTAAGGCAGTAGGGGGAGGGTTAGGGTTAGGCAGTAAAGGGGGAGAGTTAGGTTTAGGGTGCGGGGAAGGGGAGGTTAGGTTTAGGCATCGGGGAGGGAGGGTTAGGGATTAGTGTTAGTCATCGTATACTTACCTATGGGTGCCGGGATTCTGACTGGCAGTATTCTGACTGGCAGCATCCAGACTGCCGGGAACCCTTACCCAACCCCTTTATCGCAAGCTCTATCCCTGTAAGGGATTTTTGATAAATTACAAGATATTTCCTAAACCCTCATCTCTCCAGCCTAATCCTCACCTGTGTGGCTCCTGAACCATCCCTGTCTCCAACCTCATCCCCCTGTGTCTCTCTATCTCCAGCCATCAACTAATCTCCCCGGTGTCTGTTAGCAACTTTATCTCTCCACCTTTGTCTCAGCTTAATCGTCCACCCAATGTATCTCAGTTCATCTGCTCCACTGTGTTTCTCAGCCTCATTCCCCACCCTGTGTCTGTCAACTTCATTCTTGACCATGTGTCTCCCTGCCTCATTCCTCACCCAGTGTCTCATCTTCATTTCCCAGCCCCTGTGTCTCTCAACTTCATTCCCCAGCCACTGTTTCTCTCTGCTTTATTCCTCAGCCCCTGTGTCTCTCAGCTTCATTGCCCACCCTGTGTCTTTCATCTTCAATCCTCAGCCTGACTCTCAGCCCATCTCTCACCACCCATGTGTATCCCAACACTGTGTCTTCAGCTCCATAACCCACCTCACTCATCTATAACCACTCAACCCATGTCTCCCCCAAAAACAGCAAACACTTACCTGCTGCCTACTGTACTGTGCTCTCCTGCCAGCTCAGACTCATCTCCTTTTTGATCCAGTGGCGCGCCATCATAACATCACATGCGCTGCGCTGGACGGCTGGCCTCCCTCACTCTACCAGTGCCTGTGCCCTGCAGTGCTTACAGCAGTGACAGAGGCAAGGAGGACACATAGATTAGGCTCCCAAGATTTCTGAGGAGCTGGGGCCACTCAGAATCTTGGGGCCCAGTATAAGTGTCCCTTTTGTACTCCCATGTTGCCGGGCCTACTTGGCACAGCCTGACATTAAGCAAACATAAGATCCAGTGGGGGTGAAGCTTTTGTTTTTAGGCTGAGGCAAAGTTCAGGATAAAGGGTTCGGTATTGGGTCCAAATAGTTCCAAAGTGCTAAGTTCCACACAACCTCCTGGCAGAGCCCAAATTCTTAGCCCAGGAATGACAAGATCACTCTTTGGAAAGCTTATTGGTAGCCCTTCTTTTTCCCTTCCCCCAGGACTTTTTTCACATCCTAGAAGACAATACACAAGGTTTGGTCAGCTTGTTGATTAGCTTAATCTCCTCTTCTAATATTGACAATAATGCACAGTATGATATCATATATTTGTACACAACATTCCTGAGACTATAAGGATATACATATAATTTGGCAGAACACCAGCTGTACTGGAGCAAACAAGGCACCCTAATTACAATTTTATCACACCCCGTTTCCTCACACCTGAAAATATGGATGTTGATACATGGACCATAAGGAAAAAAAGATATATGATAGTGTAATACTGATATATAAAATTAGTGCTTTCATGCTATTTTAAATGTGAATATACATTATAAACAGAAAACACCCTGGATGCAAACACATCAACAGTGTTATTTAGCTTAAGAACCAGCAATTCCCAAAAGTACTATATACGTTGTACCGTGACATAAATCACAGAAGTTTCTCTCAACATTTGGATATATTTCCAATATTCCGTGGGTACTGCTGAGGCTCATATTTAAAAATACCAAAGAAAGAACAGGCTCCAATGGTGTGTTAAAAAATTATACAAATTAATAAAATATACGTATAGATTCATACAATGCAAAAATGGAGATCATGCTTATCTGCCTCATGAACTGAGGTACAACAGGAACTACTTAATGCATTTTGTTCCCTGCTTTACCTCTGGGGACATCGTCAGGGGAGCTTAGAGATATATTGTATATATATCTTGCATGGCCAGAACTCTTTGTTTTAATAATCTGCTTGGCTTGGTGCCCTCCCAGCAGTCACTGAAATACAAATATAACAATCAGTGAGGTTGAACTCATGGCACAATTAAACACGCAGATACTCCAAGATGAATTCTACATTTCAGGACATTTTAATACATTGAATTTATCTTGGATTTATCTTGAATTTAGTGACTTCTATATAATACAGACAGTAATAGTTACCCATAAGCACTATAGGCAGCATTAATGACTGCCATATAATACAGACAGCATTAAGCTCCTCATTAAATCTCTTTATTTAAATATATATTTAATATATTTTTATGAGACTGAAAGATGTAATGAGGAGTTTAATGTGTCTGTATTATATATATATCAGTCAATAATGCTGTCTGTAGTATATGGGGTAACTATTGCTGCCTGTATTATATGGCAGTCACTAATGCTGTCTGTAGTATATGGCAGTCACTAACACTGTCTGTAGTATATGTAAGTCACTAATGCCATCTGTAGTATATGGTGATTACTAATGTTGTCTGTAGTATATGGCAGTCACTAATGCTGTCTGCAGTATATGGTGGTTTCTAATGCAGTACATAAAGTTCACTAATGCTCTCTGTAGGATATGTCATCACTAATGCTGTATGTAGTATATAGCAGTCACTAACGCTGTCTTTAGTATATGTAGGTCACTAATGCTGACTGCAGTATATGGCGATCACTAATGCTGTCTGTAATATATGGCAGTCACTAATGCTATCTGTACTACATGTAGGTCCATCCAACCCATTCCCTATATATACAAATAGAAAAAGGGGGTTTAGACTCTGAACACAGACTGTATTATTACATCTATTTGAATGTACATATACAGTATGCCATCTAAGCTTCTTCTGAATTTCAGATACAGTAAGATAAACCTATATAATTATGGTGGAGGTGCACCCAAGAGCAAATTCTGAGACTTGCAAAAAAAAAAAAAACAAGGCCAAAGAATGGGACACTCAGCTAGATGTAAATATTACAATAGTAAAAATTTACTTTTAATAGTATGCTTATAAAATATATTGATTCCAAAGGGAAGATATGCCAAATTCAAAATGACCTGTAACAAATGAGAACAACCAGGATATAGTCCTAATTCTATTCCCTACATACAGAGCACACACTCTACTCAGGGAATCAGTATTATTCATGTATATTGCAAAATTGTCTTCAATCATATCAGGATTATCCTAATATGGGAATGGGGGTTGGGGAGGGGGGCTCAAAGCATATTGTTTCACCTGGGCTCACCACTCACTAGTTCCACCACTGGCCAGGGGGGTGCAAGAAATTAAGGGGGATTTTTTTTAAAGCTTGAAGAGAGATAAAGTACTAATCAATCAAATTCTAATTATTATTTTCTCCCCCTAATTGTTGCAGGGATCCAGGGGCACAATAGGTCACAGCAATATACAGAGAGAAGGGGTTGAACATTCAGATAGTATGTCATATTTATAGTACCTACGCTTGATGAACATCTGGGAAACTACCAAATTTCATTGAGTCTCCATAGACTACCAGAAGATTTCTTGCAGTCATTAAAGTGAGCTTAATGCTGGGTACACACTTTGACTATGGATCGGTCAGCAGACCACCCTGCTGTCAGAGCAGCTGATTGGTAAGCTTTACACACTAGTACAGAGTATCAGCATTGGCTGTACTGCAGGGCCAACCTAATATGTCTGTGAACTACATCGTACACAGACATATCTGGTGTACACACCCGCTGATGCACTCGCAATATATTGCTCATCGATAGAACAAGCAATATGTCGCCAAGTGCTATACCTAGCATGAGAAAGTGATGTACTTGATTCAGCAGTTGTCTGGTGAGCAACTTCACTCCACAAAAGGCCTGATTTTGACATAGTATTTAATATTCTTTTGTTCATTATTATTTATTGTCAGAACATGAACTGCTGCAGAGTTCCTAGGAAGAACAAATACAGTAGATATCATAACTATCATCCATTCTGTGTTCTATTAAATGCTCCAACTCCAAGCTTAAAATTATTATTCTACAACATAAAAGGTATTGTTGTAGTCTTCTCATCTGCATTAACTGCCTGAGCAGTCTACTTATCAAGCAATTCTGTCCTGACAATATACGAAAATTGCTGTTTCCACATGTTTAAGGGAAGAATAAAGAGTTGCTAGAATGTACCAAGACAGAAAGCAGGAGATATCTAATATATCTCCTGCTTTCCAGTCACCATCCTCGCAGTGACTCTCCTCATAGTTTTCTATGGAGACAGCGTGTAACAAGATCTGCAAAGCAATGCCTCTCTGGTGGGCTGGAGCTGTTCGTGATGCCAATTGTGAGATTTTCGCAATGTGGAGTCACTTGTCCGTGTCCGAACCCAGAAGTAAACTTTATTTCTTACTAATTACTGGAAAGGGGCTCTTATTGGACCCTGTGATCCTGGTGACTTAGATTGCTTGCTATAGTGCCCTGAAAAGATATATACAGCAATAAGAATTCTAAAGTTTTGGGTGCCGGTTACATTTTTTAATAAATATTAGAGATGAGCCAAACAGAGTCCCAGTTCAGAATCACTTTGGGGTTCTGAGTAGAACCGAGAACTCCCTTGTGATTTCAGGTGCTATGAGGTGGTCAAAAGTAACTTGAAATTAAACTATTGATGTTTACAATAGCATAGGAATGAAAACAGGTCCAAGTTACATGATTTTAGCTGTTTTTATAAATTTTGAAAGAAAACCAAAACGGAATCCGAACCAAAACACTTGAGGGTGGTTTTGGCAAAACCGACATCTACTAGGGTGGTTTTGGCAAAACCAAAACACAGAGGTCTGCACACATAGTAAATATTCCCCTGAGTGTTTAACCCACTTCACCATTTCAAACTTAGGAGGATTACAAGATGACATGAGTTAGCCAACAGAAAACAAACTAGACCTAGTTACCAAATAGCCTGTCTGAATTTTTTAGCTCAGTTTCCTCAAATTCACTCACTGTCTTTTGATACCTTGGAAAGAATGGTTTAACTATTGTACACAACTATCACAAGCACAAAACAATATTGTGTGTTTGTGTCATCATATAAACCTTTGTTACTCTATTATGCATACCAGACAACCATCTCAATTTTGGGTGGGCAGTCTTACTACCAGGGGACTGTCCCACAATCAGGATGTTTGTACCTATTTTCAGAGTGGCTGAGAGGCATTCTACTGCAGTACAAAAGCCCCTCTGGCAGTTTAATTGTGTTTTTGGCTCCAAAGGATATGGCAGTGAGTGTGGCCATGTCCACAAGAAGCAGCCACACCACCTGGCATAACATTGCCATGCCTCCGACTCCAGCTCTGCAATTCTTCAGAGTTATAATAATGTATACTATAGTAGTACTGTGTGAGTATATGCATAGTAACATAGGCTTGGCATTCCTCCTCAATGTAGTAAAGACTGGGTGCCTTCCGTAGCAAAGGGATACAAACAAACTGGATTTTAGCTGCACTCCACAAGAAAAACATGCTAAATCTGGGTCAGAAGACCACTAGATTCTACTCCAAAGTAAAACCTATTGGTCTTTTGACCCAGCTTTAACATGTTCATCACCTCCATGCTCCCCTGCTGCCTAGCCTACCGATGACATCACCAACATGGGACACATCGGCGCACTGCAGGCTACAGAGATGTATGATTACCTTTGGGGGAGCAATTATGTCTAACTGATTCTGAAGCAGAAAGTATTCTGTTAAAGCCAAATAATAAGATTTGTGTGGGCTAAATCCATTGAACAACTAGTAGCACAACTCAGCAGACTCAAAATATGGGAAGTGGATTATTATTTGCACGGGGTTTCCCTATCAGATTGTTAAAGGGATAAAAAAAATCTCCCGTGGTTTTAGGATACGAAACATTCCAACCATTGGTTGCTACAATCCAGAATTTTGTCGTGGTTGGGTGGCAGCTCTGAACAAATGTTCCTATAATTTAATTTTATTAGTTATAAATGAGTCATGTATGGAATTAACTGTTGTGAAAGAGAAGATTAACAGCTTTGAGTCTGCACACCTTGCCAAAATCAAATCAGACACCTCCAAAGATTGGTTGAAAAAACTGCATGATCAAATTGATAAATACAGAGCCGATTTGGTGCAATTTAAAAAGGCAAAATTACAGACGGTGATGAAAGATTGCGCCGTATTGAAAGTATACAGCTGGGCGTACAACAGTGGACCCAACAGAGACAGGAGACTAAAGTTTCAGCAACAGTGGAATTTTCCTCTAGAAACAGACATCTCTAGCAGAGCAGCTGCTTCAAGTGAGGCAGAATGTGTAGACCGAGCTCAAGCCTCCACCAGTCGCAAGCCCCCTATAGGGGTAGCCATGAGAATTACCCTAGACCTCACCAAAGAACCTGCACCAGGCGTGGAGGTCAGTGGGCAAGACAGGTGAAAAAAGTACTGCAATCAAAGGAGATAGTCTTCAATTTGTCATCTAGAGCACTGACCGATGTGGAGTTACAAATATTGAATAAAGGACTCTCTTTTGTGGCCACTCAGAGTCTAGATGTTTTCCAGAATAAAGTTGACTTGTTCAAATTTGACCGTGCATGAAACTTAAAGAACACTTTGGATAAGCACCTACTCAGGTGGAGTCTTGTACGATACATAAAAAATCTATTTTAATTCCCCATTTGTCCAATGTGAATATCAAAAGTTTTATCAACTATATGGACACTGTCATTGAAAATTACAAACCAATACAACACAAGAGAAGTTTTAATATAACATATCTCGAACGACAAGCATTAAAGTATCTGGGCACATACCAGGACATTACTATCCGCCCCGCCGACAAATGTGGGGGGATTGTAGTGAAAGATTTGACAGCTTACAAAGCAGAAATGTATAGCCAAGTGAACAACATGACAGCATATGAGCTGTTCCCTACAGATCCTACTTCAATCTTCAAAAAAGAGTTAGATGAGATGTTAACCAGGGCGGTAGCTGGCAACATCATTAGTGATTACACCAGAGAAGCCCTCACACAGGCCTGGCCTAAGATTCAAGTCTTATACATGATCTCCAAGCTTCATAAGAACACAGTCTCTCCACCTGGTAGGCTTATTATAGCAGCATGGGATTCTCTATTCTATAGCATCTCACAGTATCTGGACCATTTTCTCCAACCCTTGATTCAGAAGGAAAATACTTTTTTGAAGGATGCCACTACATTCATTTTGAAATTACAAGAGTTGTCACCACTTCCTGAGCAATATTTGATGTGCCCTGAAGATGCATCCAGTCTATATGCCAGCATTCCCCAGGCACAAGGAATTGAAGCAGTTCAGAGATACATTGTATGAAATTTGGATTATAAAGGTCCCCAAGTCAACTTTTTTGTCCAACTCCTAAATTGGACTCTGACTAGGAATTACTTCATTTTTGATAGCAAAATCTATATCTAAATCTCGGGGTATGCAATGGGGTCATGCGTGGCGCAGAGTTGTGTGAATATCTATATCAGTGATTTTCAACCTTTTTTAACTCGCGGCACACTACACAAGATTTTAAAATTGCCAAGGCACACTATCCGGCGATGCGGTGTGCGCGGACTATGAAAAAACACACTACATTAGTTCCCACAGGAACAAAACACACTACATTGGCCCCCACAAGAATAAAACACACTACATTAGTTCCCACAGGAACAAAACACACTACATTAGTTCACACAGGAATAAAACAATCCCATTGGCTGGCCTAACAGAAAAAAAAAACACATTGCTCCCCACAAAAAAAACAACCATACCACATTGCGCCCCACAGAATTGCTCCCCACAGAAAAAGAAACCTATGGCTGGCCCCACAGAAACAAAAAACAAAACAAAACACATTGTTCCCCACTAAATAGGCAAATATATGGCTGGATAACATATGGCTGGTTCTCATTAAAAAAAATGACATGACTGGTTCCCACGAAAAAATAAACTATGGCTGGTACCCACGAAGAAGAAAAAAATGTCTGGTCCCACAAAACCCACATTTCTTCCCCCCTTGTCACTCACACTGCAGCAGGATCGAGTGCGGGCGGGCTTCCAGGCAGGCTGCAGAGCCTGCCTGGACAGAGCGCAGGCTGGCTGATTGGCGCAGGGCGTTGGCTGGCAGAGCGGGCTGGAGGGCAGTGGACAACGCGGCGTGCGTGACCTGTGATGTCACGCCACCGCATCTTTGCAGGTCACTACCCGGTCGCACCTGAGTCTCCCAGAGGAGCTCAGCGGCCCGGGATGCTGAAGTACAGTAAAATGTGCCTGGTGGCTCTGACAGCCCCGCGGCACACTTCACAACCGGCCACGGCACACTAGTGTGCCGCGGCACACCGGTTTAAAACCGCTGATCTATATGTTTGCTATAGAACAGGAATTCTTTTTTGCAGACCCCAACATTGCTCAGTTAATAGTTGGTTATTCCCCCTACATAGACAACATCTTTTTGTTTTGGAAGGTCTTTTGCAAGTCTGATGAGGGACATTAACCAACGTGATGCTGACCTTTGAAAGTAGCTATAATTGTGTCAATTTTTTAGATGTTGCTGTCAAAATCCAACACGATGGTGTTCTCCAAACTACCATGTATTACAAAACAACAGACAGAAATACAGTTTTACAAGCTGACAGTCAGCACCCCAGGTCCTTAAAACTAGGACTGCCTTTCTCTCAGTTCTTGAGAGTTGTCAGAATCTGCAGTGAACCTACAGATGCTAAGATACAGATTCAAAATGTGATGTTGAGATTCCTCAAACAAGGGAATCATTACAAATCTTTGACTAAAGCTAGAGATCGGGCCTTGTCTGTTTCCCGTAAGGATGCCTTGCAACTGGCTCAACATAAGGAATCCAACAACCGTCTTGTATGGAAACAAGTATACTCCACTGGCAGTGAAGAACTGATGAAGACTGCTAAAAATATGTGGCCTATAGTCTCCAAGGATAAACAAATCCCAGCCCTACTGTAATCATCTATATTACCCTCATTCAAATGAGATAGAAATATTAAGGACACTATAGTACATAATGACGTCAGACATTCAGCAAATCGGCACTTTTTTGACACATAAGCCGGGGAACTATAGATGTGTGGGGTGTACCACCTGTAGCTTTCTAGAAGCAGGAAACACTTTTATACACCCCAGATCAGGTAAAATCTTCCATGTTCCAGTAAATTTGTAGTATACAGAAAAGGGGGTAATGGGAAAAAGGCACTGGCGCACAATTTATGAAAGATGGATTTCAGAATATAAATAATTATAAAATACACAATTTAATATATATAAAACGAGCAAATAAAAATTGCATGACAATTCCAATATTAATATCAAAGTGACATAGTGCAATAAAGGGATATCATTCCCATATGAGCCACAAATGATCTGAGTGAAAGTGACAACGTGCAAATGGAAAGAAACTTCCTTTTTAAAAGGTATAAGTTCCAATGGATAGATGGATTGTAAGTCTCACCCCTCATTGGTGCTGCTGTGGGCTAGCCCTGTGAAGGCAAATGGGTCCCGGGCTGGAAAGCTCGGCACCACCGCAGAAGATTTTCCAACCACAAGACCTGGGGGGAGTTCAAAGTCCTCAAGGTATGCTCCGTACAATGCGTTTCGGTTATTGAACCTTTTTCAAGAACGGATAGCATACCTCACATTAATCGGGGTATTTATACCCCTCTTCTCATTGCTTCCTGTCCGGCTTATGCATTCCACGTGCGGTCCAAAGTGAGTGTCTGCCGGATGTGATGCATTCATTCTCTATCGTCACTTCCGGTTTCACATCCGGCAGACACTCACTTTGGACCGCACGTGGAATGCATAAGCCGGACAGGAAGCAATGAGAAGAGGGGTACAAATACCCCGATTAATGTGAGGTATGCTATACGTTCTTGAAAAAGGTTCAATAACCGAAATGCGTTGTACGGAGCATACCTTGAGGACTTTGAACTCCCCCCAGGACTTGGTTGGAAAATCTTCTGCGGTGGTGCCGAGCTTTCCAGCCCGGGACCCATTTGCCTTCACAGGGCTTGCCCACCGCAGCACCAACGAGGGGTGAGACTTACAATCCATCTATCCATTGGAACTTATACCTTTTAAAAAGGAAGTTTCTTTCCATTTGCACGTTGTCACTTTCACTCAGATCATTTGTGGCTCATATGGGAATGATATCCCTTTATTGCACTATGTCACTTTGAAATTAATATTGGAATTGTCATGCAATTTTTATTTGCTCGTTTTATATATATTAAATTGTGTATTTTATAATTATTTATATTCTGAAATCCATCTTTCATAAATTGTGCGCCGGTGCCTTTTTCCCATTACCCCCTTCATGCATAATTAGCAGCCAGCGTCATAGTACACATCACCTGGTTGAATTATACACTGAAGTGCTCGCAGTGCTTGTGGTAGGGTACAGTCAACCTCAAGCACTGTGAACGCATCCAATGGTGCTCGATGTACCAATGGTTTCATGCGCTTCCAGGAGTTGACGTGCGCAAGTGGGTGTCTTATGAATGGCTGGTGGGCATCTGCATACACAAAGTGATCGCACGCCAAGACATAGTGAGCGTGGTTATGCCTTGCCCTGCGATCGCCTGCCTTGCCGTCACTTAACCAAATTTGCATACATTGGGAGCGAGCATCTGCATCTAGCGAACGGGTCTGAATCAGGCTCTCTAAGTTATGTTCTGTTATTACTGTATATAGAGGATGGTGGTTCCCCACGCGGTAATTTGCCAGAGGAGTACACAGTTGCAGCAGTACATTCTCAGTAGCTAGGCATTTTTATATGTCATTGTGTTTATGTTGTATTATCTCCATGGTGATGGCACTGGGTTGAGACCACGTCCCTCTCTGCAGTCTGTGCACCAATGTGTGCCATATTGGTGATGTCATCGGTAGGTGCAGCAGCAGGGGAGCATTGAGGTGATGGACACGGAGTGAGTAGACAGTTATATATTTGTTGCATTTCATACAAGTTGTATGTCTTGATAAAAGCATTGGATCGCTGAAACGTCAACATTCATTACCGGCTCTGTCTGGTTATTTTGCTGTATACGGCTGAGACCTGTTGCATGCCATCCGTTTTTCTACATATATATATATATATATATATATATATATATACATGAAAAAGTATATTTTAAAGGTTATATGCTAGTAGTGGAGTGCACTACTGCACAGTCTCCAACAAAATGGCTCCTCTAGTGAAGCTTTTTTCCATAGCAAAGATGGCTGCCGATAGTATCTGCGCATGCACTGTACTTTCTTGCCACTGTGTGTGAGTGACATGGTGGAAGACGGATGTCCTACTCTTAGCTCCAGAGACCCGTATCTTTGAAGGACTGCACACACATTCCCAACAATAGAGTAGTGCTATAAAGAGGATGACCCTTTATTATATTTTATGCTGTTTAATTAGGTCAAAATAACTGGTGTAGTGTTATAAAGAGAAAGAACTGTCTACATAATAGGTTTCAAAACATTCTTTCCTACCACTTTGTTAAATGTGATTATAAGACATTTCTAGTAAATAAATATTGCCTTGTCATGGTGCACAACATATTCCAATGTAATTGAAACATTGCAGTGTTTTGTTTGTTCAAAACACATATAAATTATATTAAACTGATGCAGCATATTGTGATCATAGGATACTGTCAGAGCATACTTAAAGAATTAAGTCAAACATCTGGCATTAAGTATTTTGACTGCACAAACGCATGTATCTTTTTGAATAAAATCTAGCCACAAGCCATGATCAATGGGACTGAATAGTCCAATGCCATGTGGGCTCACAGTTCCCATTTGTTGTAACTTTTACAATTCATCTTTTTGTTTCCTTTCACAGTATGATTCACAACAGTTCTATCCTTTTATCCCTGAAACACCTCTCATGGAAAAGAGAACATTGATCAAACAAACCTAAAGCCCTCTGGATTCTTCCAAAAATGATCAATGGGTCTTATGAAAGAACTGTAAGGTTAGATTTTCATGGCTGTTGGCTAGTAATATGGTGAATGTTGCATGATCAAAACTTCAGAAAGAAGTCTTATCCTTTCTATTATTAAAAAATCTGGTATAAGGAAGAACATAGGAGCCGCATGCCTTCAAAAGGCTTGTTAAGTTTTATCAGTATTTTATTATCGCAGGGCTAAGATTTAATAGCTTGTGCCATCTGGCTGCAGAACACAGAATGAAAGCCAATATACTCCATTATTGTATTAAGCAAAGTAAAACATGTTATACTGACTGTAGACTCGTGTTTAGGTTTCTATTTCAGTGGTTGTTTAATATAGTTATGGATAACATAAACAATGTAAAAATACTGCCTGCTAACATGGAATAGTTTTATTATTTTTTTTGAAACATGTACTAGATTTATACATTATAGTATGTCATAGTTAATAATATACTTAATAATGTTAAAAAAATACAAGCACAGATGAAGAAAGTGGATATAAATGTTATCATTAGACTTCAACTTTGCTTTTAGTACATCAAATAGTTCACATAGTTCACATTCTGAATTGACCTAAGAGGATAATTTTCTGGCACATATTCTATTTTCTATTCTTGATTTAGCAGTCACAATAAGGTCAGGATGGTTACATATTCTAATGAATCATCTTAACCACTTGCCTGGGCTTTCCCTGACATGGTCACATCTGATGCAACCAGTCAGAGATAGATAGATAGATAGATAGATAGATAGATAGATAGATAGATAGATAGATAGATAGATAGATTTAGAATAGGGAACAGTCCTTGGTGAAATATTTGGTAAGGTGCTGTAAATAGTTTGCATAATAGGTCACTTCTATCAGTGGCATTCCAAGCAGAAGTATCATGCATAAACCTGTTGGTTTATTTGATATAGCAACATTTCGGACATTACAAATCTGACTCCTTACTATGTGGTAAAGCAGTAGTATTAAACAACAAATGGACATTCTGAGTTCATCACATTCCTTAATTGATAATTACAGACTCATTAATCAATTAAGAGCAAAACAAAATGTGCAGAGAAGTGGGAAAACAGTATAAATAATAAACAATTACTTATGAACACAAACAGAAATCTCCAGCATCATCATGTCAATTTGACTGTATCATCTGTGATACTATGTTGCAATTATGTAGTATATTCGCAATCCCGACATAGTTGTCTGACATGTCCTTTTCCAGTTAGTGGCCTCTGTAATAATAGACTTCTGCTCTGTGTCCATCACTTGCAAGCATCTCGAGTAATGCAAAGATTTAGGACCCTGCTGCAGCTGCCGGAGGAGTGGGCACATGCTTCTCCCAGCGAAGAGACAAATACTGAGCAGTTAAGCTCCTTCTGCACTCAGTGCTTTTTGTTAATATGTAGAAGGCCATGAGTTATAGCAGAGCTCCATGTGTGTGCAGCTCCATGAATGCCTGTAGAGATGAAGACAGAGCCATCTCTTGTCTCAAAAAAAAAACTTTCTCCATCATCGGCGGTTTCTAGGTACTCTTTAACCCCTCATGCTATGTCACATTTTCTTGATGCTTTATTCGCCACATATTCAATTAAAACAAAACAAAATTGTAAAGACTAAGGGAAAATGCTAGTGTGTCTAGAATGAGAAGTATGCAAAACATATAGTGATTATGTATAAGATACAGAGTGGTCAGATGCACCACTATTACTTTCTGGAACAACATTTCTTACAGCAAACTAGACACTGCATAGTGATTTCACACTGCCACTGCATTTCCCACAATGTTCAAATCCAATCCTCCATGGACCATGGTTTGAGAATTATGCCAATTATTTAAGTTTATATTTACTGCTTTCAAGTATTGATTTCACCTTTGCCAGATATGATGTCTCAAAGTTTGCACCAAGTTTTGCCATAACGCAAATGTTAACTAGGTGACCAAAGTAATTCTACAAACTAAACTGCAGGAATCTTATTCATTACTACTGTTATGTTATGATGATAGTACAAAATAATCAGAGTTATAGTAACATTTTAAGATTTGCAGGAATGTTTTATAAAAAGGTCAAATTTCACTAAACAAAGCAATTCAAATTGCAATAACCTTGCTGAAATTAACACTCCACTGTTCCCTAAATCTATCAAGATTCCATGGATTAGATAATTTATTTCAGAAGTTTGCTTTTGTCCCTGAACAATTTGTCTGTACAACATGGAAAAGTCTTTCTGCAGAGAATATTTAGCCTAAGGAGGCCACCTTGGGAACTTCAAATTCTCATTTTTGCAACTTTCTTTAAAGTTTATATTCTCTGAGCTTATGTAACAGCAAACAAACATAATATTGATGCTGAAGAAGAGAAGTAGAATAATTAAGTATATAATCTAAATTAACAATGAAAACATTGCCCATAAAATCGTGAAGGACATCATCAAGTGTTATTGCACATTGCAAATGTTATAACACAATACTGCTAGTGAGTTTGTGTTACAATATGATGCTATCTGGACTTTCAAGATAGCACTGGATTCTAACACAAGTTCCATATGCCATTTCTTGGGCCTAGGTTGAAGACTCCACAGATTCCAGGCTGCACAATTTGTACCTACACACCTTAATTCTCTTGGAGCAGGTCTACAACTCCCTACAAAAGGTCATCTTACATTCATAACCTTAATGTATAGGTATAAAGTTATATGATCCACAAAGATCAATATTGGAAAATATATTTTTTTAGATCAGATAATAAATAAATATAATCTAGCTTTTGGGCATTTACAATGGGCAACAATATCAATAGCACAATCATATGGTCAATGTGGTAGCAATATGTCAGCAGCTTGTTTGCAAATAAAATTATATATTTCTGGTATGGAGCAGGAATGGTGTTGACAGAGGTAAAGTCTGAGAATCCCAGGTTCCAAAGCAATCTCTACTCCATGCAGTTCATTCTCTCAAGGACCAATGAAATGTTGAACCTCAAGAATTGATGGATGCATGAGAGAATCAATTAGAACAATGAAACTGACTTTGAATGAAGTGACCCAATTGTATGTGTAACATAAGTTGTGCTTCATGAATATTCTTTCCAGAGAGCAGATATCCATCGAAACCACAAAGAGATACTGGTGTGTGCAGCAATGTTTTGGGTAGTTCCATCTTCTAGGGAAAAAATAAATCAAGAAAATTCCAGCAACTCCATTATCCACAAAAGAAAGAATATTCATAAATAAAATGCAAAACAAAATTATGACCGGTATTAGGAGGGAATTTTTACATTTCTGGAAATGCAGGCCTATATGAACTACACCCTAATCATACAGCATAGGCATAAAAGCAATCCAACTTATTGGGTCAAAGGAATAGGTATAAAGCCGCGGAGTAGGCATAACAGTGTGTGGCGCAAGGCATTTCATGAGAGTCTAGTAATACTAGTCTCTAATGTGAAGGCAGCACACAAAGGTACCCGTTGAGAAAAGTAGGATGTAGTAGCAAAGGTAACCATATCAAGTCAGTGGTACAGCAATTGCAGAGACACAGGAGGGGTAATCCAAAGAGCATGTGGTGAATGCAAGGTGTAGTCCCAAAGGTAACTTGCAGTCCCAAAGGTAACTAGCAGGCACAGTTCAGCAATAGAGAGCAATAACAATAGAGCCACAGCAGCAGTGATTCCAAAAAAAGAGATCTGGGGCCAAATGTAATAGGGTGTCAGTTTTAGTAACAGTACAAACTCGCACTTTCTCGCACTTTTAAAAAGTGCGAGTTTGTACTGAAACTCGCAAATTCAATAGCCTGCAAACTTTTCAGCTCGAGGCTACTGCATTTGGGAGTGCAGGCGAGTTTAGGACTATGTAAACTGACACCTTTTAATGCGAGTAGCATTAAAAAGTGCGAGTTTTAGAGAAGCCATCACAGATCAGTGAGATCCATGATGGCTTCTGTGTGTGTTAAAAAAAGAAATGTGCACCCCCTCCCCAAAAGCATAACCAGCCCCGGGCTTTATAAAGCCTGTTCTGGTTCTAAAAATACAGGGGCCAAAATGCGTAGGGGGCCCCTGTATATTAAGAACCAGCACAGGGCTTTGCTGAGCTGGTCCTGGTTCTGGAAAATCAGGGGACAAAACGAGTAGGGGTCCCCTGAAAATTCCAGAACCAGCACCGAACTCTTTCTAGCAGGGGGATAATGCTACAGCCAGGGAAAACCTTTCACCGGTTTCCCCGGCCAAAGCATTATCCCTGACTGCTAGTCAGTCCAGGCCGGGGATCCCTGGGGAGTTGAGGACCCCCCCAATAAAGGGGTCCCCCTCTCCAGGGTACCCCAGGCCTAGACTGATAGCCCGGGGTTATCCCCGGCACCCTAGGGCAGTGGGTGCAGGGTTGATAGTGTAAAGTGTTAAATTAAAGTTTCCATATTGTCTTTGGTTGTAGAACCACAAGCACCAGCAAGCCTCCCCTGCATGCTGGTATTTGGAGAACCACAAATACCAGCATGCGGGGCATTATGGGCCCGCTGGCACTTGTAGTTCCACAACTAAAGAAATACGTAAATAAAACAAACATACACAGTGAAAGTATAATTTTATTAAAACATACATGCACACTCACACTCACACATACTCACCTAGTATCCGAAGTAATCCATAGGGGGTACCTGAAAAAAAAATCCATACTCACTTCTCCTATGCATCGATCATGTCCTCTTCTCTAAGTAGGCAATCCAGGGGTTAAAAAAAAAATGCAAAAAAGCCGATCCATATGGACTGAGCAAAGGTATGTGTGTACACATACCTTTGCTCCGCGTAAATGACCGGGGCACACGTGAAGGGGCCGCCAGCAAATCAGGGAGCATCTCCGTCAGAGCAGCTCCCTGATTAGCTGAATGCGGCCAGCCTGTGTGTTCCATAGACGTCTATGGTGAGAAATCCCCATAGACGTCTATGGTGAGAACCGCTACATTGTAGCCGCAAGATTAATTGAGGTTAATCTTGTGGTTACATCAATGATACAATGTCGCTAATCAGGGAGCTGCTCCGACGGAGATGCTCCCTGATTGGCTGGTGGCCCCTTCACTGACGGGGCACACGTGTGCCTCGGTCATTTACGCGGAGCAAAGGTATGTGTACACACATACCTTTGCTCAGTCCGTATGGATCGGCTATTTTTGCATGTTTTTTTTAACCCCTGGATTGCCAGTGGACATGATCGATGCATAGGAGAGGTGAGTATGGATTTTTTTCAGGTACACCCCTATGGCTTACTTCGGATACTAGGTGAGTATGTGTGAGTGTGAGTGTGAGTGTGCATGTATGTTTTATTAAAATTATACTTTCACGGTGTATGTTTGCTTATTTACGTATTTCTTTAGTTGTGGAACTACAAGTGCCAGCGGGCCCGTAATGCCTCGCATGCTGGTATTTGTGGTTCTCCAAATACCAGCATGCAGGGGAGGCTTGCTGATACTGCAACCAAAGACAATATGGAAACTTTAATTTAACACTATCAACCCGGCACCCACCGCCCAAGGGTGCCGGGGATAGCCCGGGCTATCAGTCTAGGCCTGGGGTGCCCTGGAGAGGGGGGCCCCTTTATTGGGGGGGTCCTCAACTCCCCAGGGATCCCTTGCCTGGACTGACTAGCAGTCAGGGATAATGCATTGGCCGGGGAAACTGGTGAAAGGTTTTCCCTGGCTGTGGCATTATCCCCCTGCTAGAAAGAGTTTGGTGCTGGTTCTGGAATTTTCAAGGGACCCCTACTCTTTTTGTCCCCTGATTTTCCAGAACCAGAACCTCAACAAAGCCCTGTGCTGGTTCTTAATATACAGGGGCCCCCTACGCATTTTGGCCCCTGTATTTTTAGAACCAGAACAGGCTTTATAAAGCCCGGGGCTGGTTATTCTTTTGGGGAGGGGGTGCACGTCTTTTTTTATTTTAAAACATTTAACATAAGTACACACAGAAACATGTGCATATCTCATGGATATGTGCATATTTCTGTGTTAATCTGACCTGCTCAGGATGTACTCGCTAGCCTGAAGCAGGTCTATTATTTGGGGACTTTTGGTAATCTTTTTTTTGCGAGTCTGAAACAGACATTCTATTACATTGGGCAAGTTGATTGTTTTCAATGTGAAAACATCTGGATGCGAGTTTGAGAATGGAGAGTTTTAGTAACTCTGAAAAATGCGATTTTTAGTGAACAGACACCCTATTACATTGGAGACTTGTGAAAAATTACGAGTTTAGCACCAAACTCACAATTTGCCAAAACAGACTACCTATTACATTTGGCCCATAGTGTTGGCAAAAGTGAGTATTGGCAATAGATAATACAAGCAGCAGGATAAAAATAGATTGTAGATATTTAAACAAAAGGCCAGTCTAGGCAGAATAAAGTAGCAGAGTTGGGGCCACAAGCAGAGGTTAGGCCAGGTGGCGCTATAAGAACAAAGGCATTGTAACAAGCAGAGGTCAGTCCAAACAGCTTTCTTAATAGCAGAGTTGGTGGTCAAACGCAAAGGTCAGTCCAAGTGGCATTCTCAATAGCAGAGTGAGTGTGAAAAGCAGCATTCAGGATAAAAAGGCACAATAGCAGATACAATGAACAAAAGGACACTAGTGTTTCTATAACTGGCAAGAATCTCCCACTGAATGTTGCAATTTATAACATCTAGCGCCAAACAGCACACAGTATAAGACGAGCCTCCAGATTAGCAAAGAGCAAATAAAGGGCATGTAACCTCAAACATCCAGAAGGCATGACAATACTGAAAAAGAACTGCCAAAGCAACAGCAGACAGCCTAATATGCCACAAGTAATATACAGTCACATGCTGTTACCTACAATATTTGAGGTGTGTTATTTCTGACTTACAGGATGAGTGGTTAGAATTGTATGTCTTGGGCAGAGTTTGACTGCAATAACATAGTCACTCAGCCGTAAAGTATCTCAATTTTTTTGTATGTTTAGCTATCTTTAAGTTGTGTTCCTTTTCTGGTGGTCAACACTTGAATGTCCCTATGGATTTCCCATTTGGCTTGTTTAAAAATTATTTTAATTAAGGTGAAGTCTTCCCTTAAAGAATATATCCCATTATTTTGATTACTATTATTTTGATTACTATTTACCCAAATTAGGGACACAACTTAAATCCTTAACATTCTAGAAAAACTATATTGGAAGAAATCTTATGGGTTCCTGACCATGGATGTGCAGAGTTTCTACACCCATACTCCACATATAGAAAGAGAATAGGCAGTGGAGGGCTTTCTATACAGTGACATAGGGATCTCAGACAGGCAACATGAGTCTATATTAGGTTCTATCACTGTATTTTTATACATGACTATTTTATGTTTCACATTCATTACCCTCTTTAAACATTGGTAATGATGAAGGGCACTAGATTCACTCCAAACTTCACAATATTTTCTATGAGCAGCTTTTAGCTGGAATTATTATGTAAAAGCCCATTTTCTATGAATTTAGTGATCAATTATTATTATTATTATTATTATTATTATTATTATATTTATAAGGAACAACAATGATTCCATAGCACCATACAAGGGGCTAAAACACACAAAAAATAAAAGTATAGACAAATACATATGATTATATCAAATTTATCAGTACAGTTCAGTTCAATTGAGTCTTTGAAATATTGGTTATTGTGCAGATCCAACAACTATATGGCTTAAGTTCAATTAATCTATAATTCTCATGCCATTGATCTTGTGCAACTCTGTTGTTTTCCTGGGTTCTCTTCTGTACTAGAAATTGCTCTCTGGCCATTGTCATCTCAGGCACATCTTCAATGACATTCTCTCATCTCCTGTTCCAACCACTGTAAAAAAAATCAAACCTGCTAGAAGTTAGCTAAGAAAAATAAACAGCGTTAGATACACCATAACAGTAAAGCAAAACACTTCCTTATGCTACTGTAAATGGCTCTTCCACTTGTCTCTATTTCTGTTACTACTAAACATTTCCTCAAACACGTCTTTATAATACTTACTGATGTATCATAAATGTTTGTGCTTTTGCACCAGATATTTTAAAGCTCCACATCTTACGTAAAAGTTATTTTACCATCCTCTGGTTAACAATATATATATATATATATATATATATATATATATGTATATACCACATGATTGAAAAGTTAATTTTTGTATATTTATGAACCTTCCTGTTTCCTAACCAACACATTAATAAATTACAGTAGTTTGTTTGTTTGTTTGTTCATTCAATCAATCAATCATACTGTTGTCAGCTTAGTGGGATGTAAGAAGCAAATAAATCCCAATATACTCCATTTTGTTTCTGCAAAATAGGTGTATTTGCCTGAATTTTCTTGTACATCCCATAGTATCAACAAGTCTTTGTCCCAACTTCAAGATGGGCTCTTATGATTTAAAACTCTGCTTGAGACAACTTTACTTCTGAATAACATTGTTTTGTAGCTGTTACATACAGCAATGCCTTTGATTTGAGCTTGCTACAATAAAGCTGCAACTGTTTCATGGTTGACAGTTCATTTAGTACTTGTACCCAACATCCTGGGACCATGAGTGCTGTCTCTGTGGTGACTTGCACACCATTCAAGTCAAAGGTGTGTGTATCAGCATGTCCCATGTCAGCAATAGGCAATATAGACTTGACAACTGTCCAGTTTTCATTGCAAAGATTTACAGGATCTATTGTCTTTACAATGACATGTTCTCCTGTCTGATGTCTGAAAAAAGATGGCAGCAGCAGAAATGCATGCCTTATCTTCATCTGTCAATGTGGCGCAATCATCCTTATACTGTACCTATATTCAAATGGATCTTCCTACCTTGAAGCTTTGCTCATAGAGAAATGTAATGTAAATGGTTCTGGTATGTCTGGTAACATTGGCTTAAATGTAACAAGTCCAGCAAGTAGCTGTGGTACAGAATAGAGGTCATGGCTTTTATCTATCCCCTTTCTTGTGAATACCATCTTCCATGTAGTAAAGTATATTTCTATGCCTCTCTGTTTTGCACAGTCTATTTGTCTACTTTGATCTCTCCAGCAATCAACATGTGAGTCTGTTCCATTATTGTTGGTAAGTGTGAATATTTCAGCTGGTTCAAAACCATTGACTGATAAGGTTTTGTCAGGAAATACACTGGGGTCTGAATTTTATTACCAATAACAAAATGTGTAACTTTGGGCCTGATTCAGCAAGGAATGTAGTTGCTAATATGCACACAATTGGCTGATTGTTGCTTACTGTGCTTGCGCAAACCAGCCACTGCAATCGGTACTGCAATCGCAGTGACCACGCAGACCCATCGCAGAGTGAATGACAGGAAGTGCCGTTTGTGGGTGGTGATGGTGGTGGTCGGTGAAATGCAGGCGTGCCAGTGCATTTGAACACCATTGCAGGGTCATGCATAAATTATCCACTGCGATGCCCTACGCAGCCTGAGGCCTCACAGCGTGCATTGAAGTTAGGAATTTCTGAGTATGGTTAGGGCTTGTACAAGTGTGTGTGAGGCTGTGATGGTACTCAATTGTACCAATGTTTTTGCAGTCTTGCTAAACATTACGGACGTGTGTAAGTTAAGTGGACGTCCTTATGTAGTGCAGCGGCAATGAATTAGCATACTATTGCAGTTGAACTGCATGCATAATCGCTATTGCACTCGCAGTTGCATTCCATAGCGAATCTGGCCATTTATCATTAAATAATCCCCCAGTCAGTGTGTCTTTAATTGTCTGTTGCTTTTTGGATAATTCCCCAATCAGTTTGCCTGTAATGGGTGTATTCACATCTTTATCTTTATCAGTGTGTAACCAGCCCTCATCAGTGTGTATTCCACATCCTCCTGTACAAAATTATCAGGTAACCAGTAGACATTCTTTGCACTAAATGTCTTCTCATGAAACACATCTTGTTCACTTTTTTCATTGTTAAACTCAACAGTGACATACTGAGGTACATGCCATGTAAGGATTTCCTCAAGGGGACAGTCTTCAGTTTTATGGGTTTTAACTGGACAAGCTTATCTCCTAACCCTGAGCATCATTTAGTACTACCCATACAAATAGGCTCCCATGCACTTCCATCTTTTGTGCCATATGAAACCATATCTCACAGCATGTGGCTGCTAGTTTAATTTGTTCATTGAGAGGACCACCTTTAATATATCAGAATTCATATCTTTTTGGACCAATTTTGATTGTGGTCTCTTGACATACTCTATGCATTTGCATTCTGAATTCTAACATTTTTAACATATTTTCTCCGATTATCTGTTTGATCTAATTGATCAAAAAATGTCCGACCATTCGATATGGGTTTACATGATATTTTCCCTTATTCACACTTCTGTTCAGATTAATACACAAATGGCTCATATCTATCAGTTGAATTTTGCATCACAATCAATCAATTGATTTATCATTCCAATCTGACCTTCTACTCCATTAGACATAGTTTCACACATTTATCACTTTTGGTAAACAATGCAATTATCACCATTGCATACACTATTGCAAGTTGTAAAATTTATCTTAATGATTATCAAACAAATATCAACACTGCACCAAAATAATCTAACTTTTAGTGTAATTGACTGAGTGACATCCTGCCGACTACGCCAATTGTTATCCTATGCTACTCTGATTGTCAAGTGTCAGTCAAATGATTCAATGTCAGTCAGTAAATATATTCAAACTCAGTACCTTATTTAATGGAATAGAAATACAGTTTATTGGTGCATATAGGTGATACTAACCAAAAACAGCATGCAATTAAAGAATGATAAGCAATGCAGGAAACAATACTCAACTTATATGTGAAAGTTCTTAAATATGTATTTCATATCTATTCATTCATCTGAGGAGGATCCTTAGTCACTACTTTGATGCTCTGAATATTGGTGGTCAATTATTGCAGAAGATCTAAGCACAGATGTTGCATGCCTCCCTTCCTTAGCAGAATCCCAATCATTACAGAGAAAAAGTTATTGTAATATACTATATTTTCTTTTAACAAAGCTATATTTTCTGCTTATGGAGCTATGCCCCATGGTATTGTTGTAACTGGTATTTGAACCATAATGCTTTAGTGTGTGCCCACTCTGTGTTACAGACAACACCATGATTTATTGTTTTATTTTCAAGGTCTGTTTGCATTTTATGTTACAAAAACAAAGTCTGTAAGTACAGTATGTGTACAGAGATGTGATAACTACTACACTGGGGCTCACAACAAATCTGCCCAGCATGCAGAAATAACTATCTACCATTTTAACCCTATGGTGAAATGAATATTTGGGATTATTATTGTTTTTTTAATTAGTTAGATTACATGTACATTAGAACTATTTTGTCACTGTATGAACATCATAGAAATCCCATAAATCTACCATAAGGACCCTAAATATTTCTAAAGAAAGCAGATCAGAGTAATAAGACTATTTTACCAGATCAGTAGATTAGGGACCTTTGTTTCCTTAAAAAGAATTCTCAAAATGGGATATTGACATATATACAGTACTGTTGCATTTTCTTCATTGTTTCCGAAGCATGGGGCCAAATGTAATATTGTGAGAGTTTGGAAAATGTGAGAGTTTAGCAGTAAACTCACACTATTATATTGGTTGAGTTGTATTTTCAACATGGGAAAACATCTGGATGAGAGTTTAAATCGTGAGAGTTTTTTTAGTCTGAAAACAGGCGATTTAGCATGTTCTTGGACCCTATTACATTGGCTGAGTTTAGAAAGTGTGAGAATTCACTCTCACATTTTTTAAACTCTCACTCTATTACATTTGACCCAAGTTGTGTAAGCACCTTTCATTCACATTGCCTTTATTAGTGCAATCTCCAAAATATGATAGTTTGGGACAAAGATTAGGTACAATATGTCTCATTATTATAGTAATACCTTACAAGGAGGTGACAGGTTTGGCAGCCTCTGCCATAGGGTAGTCTTGGCCTTTGCATCCAAAAGGCCTCAGTAAATTAGAATTTGGTACATTTGCCTGAATTGGTATTACCAAGAGAAAGTGGCTACATTCCCTATTTATTGTATTGAGATTATTGAGATTATACACCCTGTTTTATTGTATTGTAAGTGTCAAAATCACCCAAATATTGTATTTGACATTCAGAGCAGTCATAGGCCCATAGATTACAACAACACGGTTATAGCACAAAAAATATTTAATCTGCTATGCCATCCAAACAGCACAATAAATTGCATTTTCACTTATTATCTCTGTATTCATTTGACGTTCTCTAGTGTGAAGAGCCCTTCTGCACTGACTTTACAGACAGGGGAAGGAGTGAGTATATTAGGAACTGTGAGATTATCCACATTTATGCCAGCTGTTATTGCATTAGACATATACTTAATTTTTTTAGACATTCACTTAGGGCCATATTCAATTAGTTTTGCATCGGCGTGAAAGTTTCGCTGCCTGACTTTTTGCCCCCTTAGCATGTTTTGGACACAAAAACTTTTCGTGTATGCTACCGATTTACTCATTAAATTGTCAAACAGGTGAAAATGGGACCCGGCAAATGTGGAACAGGTGAAAAGAGAAGGAGGAATTCGGGGAATCACTCTGTACCCCAGAAAAAGAAGGGCTGACTTCAGAAATCATTATGATAGTTTAGTATTAGCCCTAATTGAACTACTTATGGTACTTAAGTGGTGGTTAATGCTTGCTATTAGTGTCTTGGTAAAAGTGGTGAAGAATGGCATAAAACAGTGTTTTTTGGAGAAAATAAGTAGTTCCATCACATTTGGGGGGCTTGTAAATGGGTACTACTATATATTAATTTCTCTAATGTGTAGTTTTAGAAAAGTGAAATTCCTCCATCATACAAGCACCTGCAATTCCAAAAACATTTGGCCCCCTTCTTAGAGCACCCCCAGAAGCTTATTTTGCTAGTTTTTGAAGTTGTCCCCCCACTTTTTTCATTTTCACCCAAATTTCAAAGTTGTTTTTTGGGGTGTTCCTGGAATTTTATAATTCTTTTTTTGGGTGAACTGTCCATTGGGGAGGGGGGTGTGCCAAGGGTATTAAGTGGTTTCCCAACATCTGCACCCCAAAATATAGGTTTACACTTCTTTTCACCTGCTATTCTGTGGAGAAAAAGTATTGCCTATTTCAGTGCCTTGACTTTTCGCATAGGCGTAAACAGAATGGAATTGAATACGGAGAAAAAAAACAGGTGAAAATTTTGCATAAACCATGCAAAAACGGCTATTCGCTCTGAATTGGATACAGCCCTTTGTGTGAAAGCCTGAATCTTCAGTGACAGTCCCTTGGACCATGAGGCATGCTGAGAAGTGGGCATAATCTTGTGTACAGAGTGTGTATACGTAGTTTATAATAACTGAATAAAAAAGCACTACAGTTAAGACTCACGCTTAGTGTTCTTATACATAAAAACACAAGCAAATCAAGAGAGTTGAGGTGTTTTATAAAAAAAGGTAGCAACCTTTAAGTCATTGAGGGCTATGACAAAACAAGTAAAGCGAGATCTTATGTGCAGGAATTTCATTTCACCCATGTACAGTGGAAGTTACATGAAAAATGGTCAGTGAGGATAAGGAAGCTGTCAATGACTGTGGGTAATGTGACAGGACCCACTATGCCCCTGGTAATGGGTGCAGATTTACCCGAGGAGTTATAAATTCTAAATGGATGATTGATTGTTCTTGATTAGGGACTTCTTCAAAAATGTGATATAGCTATATAAACTATAGTTCAAGATAGGCCAAAAGTCAGGACAGGCAGCACAAATTCAATGTCAATAAAACAGTTGAAGGCAAAGGGTCAAAAGCAGACAGGGATAATTAGAAGGCAAACCAGGTCAGAAACATAAAATAATATTAGTAAAACATTATAGGACATCTGACAATAAGCCATATAATGAACATTGTAGAAATCCAAGCTACCAAAGTGTGAATGATATATTAAAATCAGTCTGATATATCCCCTTTTAAGATGGTTGTAATTCTCTACCTTGGTCCCTATTTTACATGTTGAACTTGTAATAAAACGACCAATTAACTACTCCAAAATAGCTTTGTTGTCATTATTGATTTGTAAATTATACATTCAATATTAAGTCTTTTGAGGATTTTAGAATAGATTTGTCTTTCTCAAAAGGTTACTAACATTCTATAATTCCCAGTATGTATCAGCAGAGTATTAGCAGTGAGTGCCCCCCTATGGACATACAGTAACAAACAATGTTGAAGGTCAGAGGAAGTAGAATGGAAGTCCATTCACTGACAGCACTGCTGCACCATCTAATTCATGTAACAGGAGGAAAGGAGGTAGTCAGCACAAAGTAAATCTAAGACTCAACAAAATGTGCTAATTAAGCATCTGTTCTTCATGTATACATCAGGTTACACAGCATGCTGACTTCACTTTTATTTCCTCATGTGCTGTATTTGTTTCCTTATTATTGATGTAATGTGTTGTAAATTAATACTTACTGTGTGTCAGTAGGAATAAAAGCAATTATGTTACCCATTCATCTGATTATCCACAAAGCCATATATACTACAGTATATCTATGTATCATTGTATCTATTTATCTATTCGCCCGTCTGTCTGTTCCATGTTGGCTTCCAAATACACAGCTACAGTACAAATGCACCACAAGGTAAGCTAATGCCATAGCTGTCAGATTAAATATAAGACATTGACAATGACAGACAGGAAGAAAATGTAGTTTCAAAGTAATTTAATTGTCAGGCATCAGATTGACATCAACATCATAGGAGGATGAGTTGAGAATGAATGTCATATTTATATATACACAACAGGACATATTTAAATGTATAATGACATTTAATCAGAAATTAATTTATCTAATATTGTATTTTTAATATATAGTGGGAGGGTGATAACATTTAACACTGTAATCATCAATAACAGAACTTATGTACAAAAAAATATAGCAACTCTGCAATTTGAAGTATGCATGTATATAATGTATATTTAGAAATGAAAATAGGTTTTTTTCACCAAAGTTAAGCTTATTGGAATCGCATGGAAAATTCTGGAGCAATGGGGAAATATTTTTTTAATTGATCCAATAGAATTTGGTTCACATTAAGGAGTATATGAGAAAAAGACTACGGCACTCCAAGGTTTTAAATAGCAAATAAAATGTATTGGCATACACTGCCGACATTTCAGAGAATGCTTCGCTCTTTCCTCAAGGCAAAAATTGGCAAATATTTGCAAATAAAGCTAAAATTACATAATTTCATTTAATTTTGCGACTGGGTGAGAGCTGTCATATTTGCTTCACCTTGCAAAGGATTGTTTCACAGTCAGTTGTTTTTTTTTTAAATAGTAGTCTTCTTGGTCCCCTTCTGAGATGAAGATCCAGTAGCAGCAGGCCTAGCACTGAAGTATTCTTCTAAAGAGTCCTGGATAGGGGAGGAGTCACCTAGCCTTAAAAAATTGCATGCAGGACTACCTCTGATCAATACTGTTGATATTGAGGATGAAGGTGTTGCCAGTAGAGATTGCAGGTGCTGGGATCTAGTTGAACTTTAGAGAAGGGAGCTAGCTGCTGCTGGACTGCATGCTATTTTTTAGTTTGCTGCAAATGACATAACAGGGAGGAGGTTCCTAGATGTTGAACGTCACTACCTATACTTACCATGGTTTTACAAATGCTACAGATGGCTTGACAATTGTTGTCAGATTTTGGGTCAAAATAATTCCACACAAGATGTTGGTTATATGCCCAGGCATGACAATGGCCTTCCTTTTATCATGACCAAGAGTTGCATCCACTAGTGCCTGACTTACACAAACAACATCCTCATCCTCATTAGCACCGGCAAGATCTACACAAATATCCCCCTCATCCTCTTGCACTTCCTTAGTGGGATCCTCAATTTCTAGGTCATCAGATATATTTGTGCTGTTCATCTCCACATTGCAAATGGAGCATAAATGGTGGAAGGTGGCTTCTCTCCAAGTACAACAGTATCAGAAAGGTCATGCTCACACATTGCACTCGTGGACACACTTAGACTCTCTTCAGGGATTTGTGATATTTCTGAACACAGTTTTGTCATGCCTGAGGGTTGGTTTGGAACTTGTGTGGCTTGAGCCAGGACTTCCTCATGTAATGATGCTGTGATCAGCTGGTCTGGGTGCAGCACTCTTAGGGGCATATCAAATTAGCTGTGGGGTTTACCCTCAGCTAATTGTCATGCTGGATGGGATTCAATTAATGGGGATTCCACGTGCAGGTGTCCCTGAGACCCTGCGTGTGAGTCCCCGCTGTTTAACTTTACCTCGCACCTCATGTAGGTACGTTGCAAAATCAGCGTGCATGAGGCTGCCCTATTCCACCTTGCATGAGAGGGTATTGCACACTGATTCCGCAGTTCTCGTGGAATCAGTGTGTTCTCACGTGGGAGTCCCGGTCTAATGATGCGGGGAAAAAGCTATTTAATTGAATGGCTAAATCCCACGTCACAGGACTTTTGCCCGTCAATTAGCCGCAGGTGAAATCCCACAGCTAATTGGATATGCCCCTTAATGTTGGAGTAGGGTCAGGTGACAGAGTCTGCCATGGCTGACCCCAAACTGTTGTTGTGGAGGGATCTCTGGTGTACAGTTTGTGGGGAGACACGCTGTGAGCAAGTGACTATGGAGAGCCATCTCCATGCTCTGTGATAGGATGCTGAGCAGATGGGGCAGGAGTAGACCTTACCACCAGAGTGCAGCTTGAGCGGACATCTGTGCTATCTGGGAGTGAAGCATAGTGTGAGTAGACATCAGCGCTAGCCTGGACAGGCACAGGAGAGGTAAAAAGGTGATTTAAAGTGTCCAAAGCATGACCGCTTCCCCCCTCCTTGACAAGTGGCCCCAGGATACCTCTTAGGCTTTTGTGGAGATTCTCAAATTAAGTGAGAAGCATGGATATCAGAGGCAAAAGTCCAGGAACATTCTTTAGGGCCATAGCCCTTCCAGTTGATTAAGTATTGGAGACATCCATAATGGATTCTAGAGTCCAGAATCTTTGCCAATTCGTATTCAACTCCACGATGAGTCTGGACTTTGGGTGCCTTTGGAAGTGCAGAATGAAATCGGTTGAGAATGAGTGGTTTCAATAAAGAAATATGGAAGGAATTTGGTATCCTCAGGAAGGGAGGTAGCTTGAGTTTAAATGAAACTGAGTTGATCATGCGCTTAATGGCAAATGGCCCAATGTAGCGGGGTGCAAATTTAATGGATGGTACTCTTAACCACATATTTCGTGTAGAGAGCCAAACTGTTCCTTGAGACTGGGAACAGCTCTCCTCCTCCTGTCAGCAAACTTCTTGTATCACTCAGAAGCCTTCACAAAAGAGGAGCACATCTCTTTCCAAAACTTAGAGAAGTTCTGCAAGGTGTGGTCAGCAGCTGGGACCTGTGAGGCAGGAAGTGGCTGAAATGCAGGAACTCGAGGGTGGAGGCCATAGGTGACATAAAAGAGCATGGAACCAGATGAATGGTACTGATAGTTGTGCCAAAATTCTGCCCAAGGAAGTAGTTCAGCCCAGTTGTCCTGAGAGGAGGATATGTATAAAAAAGTAAAGACTCCAGATCTTGGTTTACTCTTTCTGTCTGGCCATTAGGGGGTGGTGGTAGGCAGTGGAGAAATTGAGCTTGACTTGGAATGCCAAACTTGGTGACAAACTGCACTCCCCAGTCAGAGATAACTTCCAGAGGTAGTCCATGGAGTCTGAAGTTTTCTTGTATGAATAATTGAGCCAACTTGGGAGCAGATGGAAGACTGGTGAGGGGTATGAAGTGAGCAATCTTTGTGAACCAGTCAACTATCACCCAGATGGTGTTGAACTTGTTTGAATCCAGGAGGTTTCAAGTAACTGCCCAGCTGGAGACTGTCTAGGTACTTTATGCTGGGTGCATGAGGCAATAAACATCTTTTCTGAGAGAGGGCTGCCAGTCAGTTAAACCTGGAAATCAACTCGAAAGTCTGTTGTATGCCTGCATGACCTGTGAAGTGGGAAGCATGAGCCCACTTTAGCAGTTACTTGCATAATGCGGGCTTGACAAGAGTTTTCTCAACAGGTGGTGAGGATTCTACTCTGACTGTATAGAAAGCTACTGGATCAATGATGAGATGCTTCTCAGTGGATGTAGTCTCATTGTCTTGCTCCATGGAGCGAGAGAGGGCATCAGCCTTTTTTTCTGTAACCCTGGGCGAAAAGACAATTTGAAATTAAATAGTGAGAAGAAGAGAGCCCATCTGGCTTGCCACAGATTCAGACAATGGGCTGTCTTAAGAAATAAGTGGTGTTTTTTGTGGTCTATGAGAATGGAAATGGGAAGGATAGCTCCTTCCAAAAAATAGCGCCACTCCTCCAAAGCTAACTTCATAGTGAGCAATTCTTGATCCCCAAAAGTAGTTGCACTCAGCCAGATTGAATTTTCTCAAGCAAAATACAGGGGTGGAGAAGACCATCAGGAGTGCGTTGAGAGAGCACAGCTCCGACTCCTACAAGAAGAAGCATCAACCTCCAAGACGAATGGCAGTGTGACATTCGGTTGATGAAGAACAGGAGCTGAAATTAACTTCTGTTAGATTTTTTTGAAGGCTTCTTTTGCTTCGGGATAGATTGGCACCTTTCTAGGTAAAAGCGGTAATAGGTGCAATGATGGTAGAAAAGTTCTTTATGAATTTGGGATAGTAGCTCACAAATCCTAGGAAGCGCTGAACAGTCCTTAAAGTACTAGGAGGCGGCCATTCCTGAATTGCTTAGAGTTTTTCTGGGTCCATTTGGACACCAGAAGCTGAAATGAAATATCCCAGGAAGGGAATAGACTTGACCTCAAAGACACACTTCTCCAATTTGCAGTAGAGACGATTGGAATGGAGACATGTCAGAACCTCCTTTACATGCTGGCAATTATCTTCCAGATCATTGGTGAATATGAGAATAGGCGATGTTCTTCCAGGTCATTGGCGAATATGAGAATATCATCAAGATAGACACCAACATGTTTGTACAATAGATCGCAGAAGAACTCATTGACATAGTTCTGGAATACTGTGGGAGCATTGCTGAGACCGAAGGGCACAACAAGGTACTTGTAGTGACCGTTGCAGGTGTTAAATGTGGTCTTCCACTGGTCTCCTTCCCGAATTCATATGAGATTATATGCTCCTCACAAGTCCAATTTGGGGAAGATGCTCTGTGATCAGAGGGAGAGGATAGCGGTTTTTAATGATGATGTCATTCAGTCCCCTGTAGTCAATGCAGGGGCGTAGCCCTCCATCCTTTTTCTTGATGAAAAAGAAGCCAGCACCAGCGGGAGAGGTGGAAGGATGGATGAACCTTTTTCCAAATTGTGTTGGATATAGTCAGTCATGGCCTTTGTTTCTGGGAGCGATGGCAGATAAATTCACCCTCTGGGAGAAGATTTCCCAGGGATTTATTTAATTGGACAATCCCATTAACGGTGAGGAGGAAGAATATCAGCACCAGCTTTACTGAAAACATCAGTTAATTCTTGGAGGGGGACGAGCATCCAGATGAGACGGTACTGCAGAGCATACTGGAAGAAGATTTTGAAGGCAAGAACCAAAGCAGGAAGATCCCCAAGCAGTGATTTGTGAGGGCCTCTAGTCAATTTATGCAGATAGAGCCAGGGCAAACCGAGAACTATAGAATGCAAGGCCCTGGGTATGACAAGAAAACTTAAAAGTTCAGAGTGCACAGCATCATTCTTGACTCTCAGAAGTTTAGTCAGAAGGCCAATTATACCCCTAGGATGCGGCTTCCATCAACCGCTGTGAGGTAGATAGGATGAAGCAGACTCTTGGTTGGTAATGCCCACAGCTTGACTAATTCGAATGTGGCAAAGTTGCCAGCTGCACCTGAATCTATCAGAGCATAGACTTGCTTGAAGCACTTGACCACTTGAAGAGAAACTGAGAGAATGCAATCTGTTTTCTTTGGAGAGGAATTAATCACTTTTCTTTGGGAGGAATGAGCCTCTCCTTGCAAGTTAAGAGTGGAAAGTCCCAGATGCTTGGGACAGTTGTTGTATAGATGAGAAGGAGCAGCACAGTATAGACAGAGATTGTCATACTGTTGCCTTTAGCATTCTTCCTGTGATAGGCAAGAACGGTTGATTTGCATCGGTTCCTCTTTGGGAGAAGAAACTGACTGAAGCAAAACTGTCGCTCGAGGTTTAGGATGAATTGTTCTCCCTTTTTCAATAGCACGTTCTTAAAAAGTAAGTCCACCTTGGTGCACAAGGAGATCAAGTCCTCTAACTTGTATGGGAGATCAAGAGTAACAAGAATATCTTTAATTTTGTCAGATAAGCCATTCCAGAAGGCTGCATAGAATGCTCCATCATTCCAAGAAAGTTGTGATGCCAGTATTTGAAACTGCACCACCAGATACTGGTCTCCAGAATTTGAACCCTGGCGTAGCCATAGAAGGTCTGAAGATGCAGATGACACTCTCCAAGGCTAGTCAAAGATTTATTGGAATGCCGTGACAAATTCCTTGTAAGATGTTAGAATGGTATCTGATCTTTCCCATAAGGGTGAAGCCCAGTCTAAGGCGGATTCAGATAATAGGGAGATGATATATACTACACAGGTACTGTTTGTAGGAAAATTGCTGGATTGGAGCTCAAACTGTATTTCACATTGATTTAAAAATTCCCTGCAATTTTTGGGGTTCCCATAAAATTTTTGGGGAGCAGGAATGTGCAGACAAGATGCCACTGAGGAAACAGGGACCATAGAAATCAGAATGGATGAAGTGGCAGCTCCTGAGCCTCTTAGAGTGGATTGAATGTTATTCAGCTGGTTAGTCAGTTCTTGGAGGAACTGTACCACCTGACCCGCCTCTGGTTGTTCTAGGCGAGCAACAAGATCAGGTGTAAACCCAGCAGCTTGTGCCTGATTCTCGGCTGGATCTATTGGGCCAGTACAAGTTGTCACCCCTGAGAGTTGGTTAGTATCAGGCATGGGAGGCTGAAAGGGAGACCAGAGATGCGTGAAGGAACTTGGGTTGCTTGAGCCAGAACTTCCTCATGTAATGATGTGAGGTGATAGAGATATGGCAGTGCATGATGGGCACGAAGGTGAGGACAGAAATAGAATGTCTTTATTAAACAGCAGGTTGGGATGAGAACTGGAGGTTATAAAACTGAATGAATGAGCAGAATCAGCTAGGGACCAATGATGCTGGATTGAGAGCAGGATCGGTTTGAGACCAATGGTGATTATTTGAAGAACTTGATGCTTTGAATCCGATGTTGAAGAATTGATTAACTTGATCGGTTTGAGACTGATGTTAAAGAATTTAAGAACTTAATTGAAATGAGTCCGATATTAATGAATTGATGAACTTGAGGGTGGAGCATCTGGTGGAAGCTTAACCTTGATGCTGTGAGAGAAGGTACAGCTCAGTAGGGGGGTGCTAACATACATTTTCCCTATATGTATTGGATTGTACCTTTTCCAAAAAAGGATTCCTATGGTATGCAACCATTTGTTATGTGGGTTTTTATTCTGAAATAAATACTATACTACGTTACACTATGGATGTGTTTCCCCTAATGTTTTATATGACTTCTGCATGAGGAATAGCATAATGAGGGACACATAGTGTTGAACATTACATCTACACTGAAGGATTAAGGATTGTATTTGAAACATGACTTTTTACTTAATATGGATTACAACGAACTCAGGGCCTGATTCAGACCCGGACGCTATTTGTGGACGCTCGTTCTTAAAAAGGGGCCGGATATTTAAATTGAGCGCTCGCTCTTTGTGGTGTGTTTTGATGCCTCTATGTCTGAGCAAACATCCGAAAACTGCGCTCACTATTTTGTAAAGATGCCCCTTTGCCGTTCGCATCACATGTCATCTCCGTTATTTATTAGATTAATCGGGAACATCGAAAGGCATCTGAACTGCTTGCAGTGCTTGTGGTAGGATTTACTTCCCGCTATCACTGCAAGCAGTTCAGGCTAAAAGACAACCAAGTGACATGGTCCATGACGCTCCTTTACTAATTATGCACTCCCATTAAACACTGTTTTGACCGTTAGGCACGCCTGCGTTCGGAACTCCACTCCCCCGTTTTCAAGCACCTTCCCCTGTTACCACCCACAAACGGTACATTCTGTCAATCAAATTAGCAGCCCCTTGTAGTTTTACGAGCGCACGATTTCCAACCACAATGACTGGTTTGCACATGTGCATTGCGAACCATACACATGCGCAGTTGTGCGAACATCGCTCAGAGCAAACGAGCGGCCGCTTACGAGCGGCTCTGAATCAGGCCCTCACTTTGGTCAAAATTGTCTAGAGGAAAAACTTTCCTCGAATATGTGACTATATATTAGACATTTTTTTTTTTTTTATATTTATTCTGTATATTTACTTATTATATTTAAGTATTACATTTCTATCTCATTAATCTGGGATTTATGGTACCTTTCTGAGGTAGAGCGCTTGGCCCTTGTTTATTATTGGTTTTTGGTTTTGTTAAACCTCTTTTACACTCTGAGTGATAAGGTCTTGCATTGTCATGAGAGGCAGAGGAAGGTGCCTCACTGACAGTTGCAGAACCACCACTCATAAATTAAGGCCAAGGCCTCAGTCCTTCCTTGCCACTGCATGTGGTGAATGGCATGTTGGCAATATTATGTTTTTCTGCACCACACTCTCCCTTTATTAGATGTGTTTTTTTTCTTTAGCACTGTATATTGTTTTTTTTATTTTAGATGCCCTGACTTAGGGCCTGATTCAGAGCTGCTCGCTATTTGCGGTCGTTCATTTTCTAAAAAGGGGTGGCTATTCAAATGAACCGTTCGCACTTTGCGGTCTCTTCATGCCTCTAAGTCTGAACAAGCGAGCAAAACTTGCGGTTGTAATTTTGAAAAATACGCCCCCTGGCCGCTCACACCATACGTCATGTCCACTATTTAATAGATTAATCGAGTACATCGTACAGCATATGAACAGCTCGCTATTCTTGAGGTTGGTTTTTTCAACCGCTATTTTGCGAGCAGTTCTGAGTTAAAAAAAACCAAGTGACGTGGTAATGACGCTGCTGGAATAATTATGCACTCCCTTAAAATGCCCGTTTTGACCTTTAAGCACGCCTGCGTTCTGAATTTCACTCCCCGTTTTCAAACACCTTCCCCTGTTACCACCCACATACGCCTCCTTCTGTCACTCAAAGTAGCAGGCATTCGCTATATAGCAAACAAACGATTTTCGGCCGCACTGACTGGTTCGCGCATGCGTATTAAAATCCGTACACATGCGCAGATGTGCGAACATCGGTCAGAACGAACGAGCGGCCGCTTACGAGCGGCTCTGAATGAGGGCCTTAGACCCTCTATGCCCTTGAGCATCGGGTTCAGTCGATGACATTGAAAGACTAGTGTGACAGCAGCTGCAGCGACAGTATTTGGTTGCTCTCTCTAAATGGAACTTTATCCATTTTTCAATTCGCAGATCACAGCGTGGCTTATATATACACGTTAACAAAGCGCACCAAAAGTACAAACAATAAAATTATTTATTATTTTGATGGTGCAGCTCTGTTCCTGTGTGGACTGGAGCCACAGGGCTTATATATATATATATATATATATATATATATATAAACAATCCAGAAAGCTGCACTCATTATTATAGAAACTCCAATATTGGGGTGCTCCATTAAAGACATTAGGAAGTCCAAAATATATAAGGTGCAAATACATGGAATAGGCACTCAACAGTTAGTAGAAAAGGTTTTTAATCACTCACATGGTTTAAAACAACAGTCGACGTTTCGGTCCAGATAGGCCTTTGTCAAGACAAAAAATTCACCACCATGACTCCACCACTAGTAACCCCAAGTAAACCTGCTGTGTGAGCCACCTTAAATAGCCCAAATCATCACAATCGGTACCGCCCACAATCTATTACCGGAAGTGCCATAAATATATAACATAGCCAACTCTGTGGAACATATAGATAAACCTACCACATCGTTGCACCAACAGACACAGTACCACTCAATCGGCATCACAGCCGTAGCCAGCATGTAGTCCATACGGCCGCTCATAGCTGAAATCGGAAGTCACATGCGTTCCACCATGTGGAATGCAGGAAATCTGGGTCAGACAGCGCAAGCGCCCTCAGCGCATCATCCAACTCAGACAACAGCATCGGCGGGTGCGACACCACTTAGTGCGCACCTTAGCCGGCCATAACACAAGAGGAGGTATCAAACAATACGTCACCAAGGCGTTGCCATGGTGACAGAAAACAACATAAGTGCTACACATACAGTGGAGATCGGTACCATCATAGGCAATCAAGTCTTCATATTTTAGGGATCAGTAATATCTGAATAACAACATACTCGTGTTAGAATAAATAATAATAGAGCTACACTAATGATCATATACATCATAGAAATCAGAGACAACATAATGGCACACTATATTATATCTCATAGATAGGGCAGAAAAAAGGGGCTCACAGAGCAGGAGAACACCCACCGCAGATGCTATATTAATACACTTAACTAGACAAGACTAACATACAAATAACATATAATTCAGACAATATAAGTTTCCATAAAAAAGGGAAAAAAAGAAAAAGAAAAATCTAAGTATGTGCCAACAGGAGTATAATGAAGTATAGAATGATTACATAGTAAAGTCAACGCAAAAAAATATTATATGGATGGTATTCGTTCAAACCACGTGGGGCCACAGTATCGAGCAGAAAAATCCATTTTGCCTCTCGTTTTCTCAGCAGCAGTTCTCTGTCGCCACCACGAATAGATTTAGGCACATGATCAATCAGCATGCACTTGAGTGACGCGGCTGAATGTCCACAAGTAGCAAAATGCTTCGCCACTGGTTTATCAGAAGTCTTAAATTGTAGTGCAGCACGTATGGTTGAACGGTGGTTCGCCATACGTTCTCGAAATGGTCTTGTAGTAATCCTCACATAGTAGAGACTACATGGACATGTCAGTATATAAATGACATATTCCATGGTACAATGTAATCTAAACTTGATCTCAAATTTCTTTCCACTATATGGATGGGCAAAATGGGTCCCAACTAGCATGGAGCGACAAGTAGTGCAATCAGCACAACGATAGCATCCATGTTTGCCGCTTTGAAGCCACTGCATCGATGATTGAGTCGGCTGTTTAGTAGGTCGCATCAGAAGTTGTCGCAGGTTCGGGCCACGGCGGTATGCCATCATAGGTGGTCGCTTGCTCATTCCTTTAAATAGCGGATCGGAAGAAATTGTAGGCCAATGTTTCCTAATGGCCTTGCTGGCCACATTAGCCGCCAAATCGTATGTCATGGGGTAAATCATCCTGTTGGTCTCAATCATTTTTTTACTGGTGATATTAAGATATCTATGTCGTGCCTTGACCAGACATCTGTCCACAACCACTGGTGAGTACCCACGAGCCAAGAATCTATTGCGCATATCGAGCAACTGTATTTCCGCCAGATCAGGTGATGTATTGTTACTTAACACTCAAATAAATTGTGATATAGGAAGAGATTCTTTAAGGCTACTTGCATGATGGCTTGTCGAATGAAGCAATGTATTCCTGTCAGTCACTTTTCAGTATAGAGTTGAGCTCAACATCGTGCCCTCACGTGTAATTGTGACGTCAACAAAATTGATGGAATCTTTATCAATGCACGCAGTAAACCTAATTGGGCTATCAAGTGCATTAAGGAAGGTAATCATTTAAAAAAACTCAACTTTTGTGCCTGTCCAAATCAAAAACAGATCATCGATGAATCGCTTGTAGGACAAGATTTTATTACCAAACATCCCTAGGATATATTGCTGTTCATAATGGTGCATATAGAGGTTGGCATATGATGGGGCCAAATTTGACCCCATCGCTGTTCCGGACACCTGTACAAAAATCTCATTACCATAACTGAAATGATTGTATCTAAGCACTTCTGATGCGACCTACTAAACAGCCGACTCAATCATCGATGCAGTGGCTTCAAAGTGGCAAACATGGATGCTATCATTGTGCTGATTGCACTACTTGTTGCTCCATGCTAGTTGGGACCCATTTTGCCCATCCACATAGTGAAAAGAAATTTGAGATCAAGTTTAGATTACATTGTACCATGGAATATGTCATTTATATACTGACATGTCCATGTAGTCTCTACTATGTGAGGATGACTACAAGACCATTTCGAGAACGTATGGCAAACCACCGTTCAACCATACGTGCTGCACTACAATTAGATAAACCAGTGGCGAAGCATTTTGCTACTTGTGGACATTCAGCCACGTCACTCAAGTGCATGCTGATTGATCATGTGCCTAAATCTATTCATGGTGACGACAGAGAACTGCTGCTGAGAAAACGAGAGGCAAAATGGATTTTTCTGCTCGATACTGTGGCCCCACGTGGTTTGAATGAATACCATCCATATAATATTTTTTTGCGGTGACTTTACTATGTAATCGTTCTATACTTCATTATACTCCTGTTGGCACATACTTCAATTTTTATTTTTTTCCCTTTTTTAGGGAAACTTATATTGTCTGAATTATATGTTATTTGTATGTTAGTCTTGTCTAGTTAAGTGTATTAATATAGCATCTGGGGTGGGTGTTCTCCTGCTCTGTGAGCCCCCTTTTTCTGCCCTATCTATGAGATATAATATAGTGTGCCATTATGTAGTCTCTGATTTCTATGATGTATATGAGCATTAGTGTAGCTCTAGTATTATTTATTCTAACACGAGTATGTTGTTATTCAGATATTACTGATCCCTAAAATATGAAGACTTGATTGCCTATGATGGTTCCGATCTCCACTGTATGTGTAGCGCTTATGTTGTTTTCTGTCACCATGGCAACGCCTTGGTGACGTATTGTTTGATACCTCCTCTTGTGTTATGGCTGGCTAAGGTGCGCACTAAGTGGTGTCGCACCCGCCGACGTTGTTGTCTGAGTTGGATGACGCGCTGAGGGCGCTTGCGCTGTCTGACCCGGATTTCCTGCATTCCACATGGTGGAACGCATGTGACTTCTGATTTCAGCTATGAGCGGCCGTATGGACTACATGCTGGCTATGGCTGTGACGCTGATTGAGTGGTACTGTGTCTGTTGGTGCAACGATGTGGTAGGTTTATCTTTATGTTCCACAGAGTTGGCTATGTTATATATTTATGGCACTTCCGGTAATAGATTGTGGGCGGTACCGATTGTGATGATTTGGGCTATTTAAGGTGGCTCACACAGCAGGTTTACTTGGGGTTACTAGTGGTGGAGTCATGGTGGTGAATTTTTTGTCTTGACAAAGGTCTATCTGGACTGAAACGTCGACTGTTGTTTTAAACCATGTGAGTGATTAAAAACCTTTTCTACTAACTGGTGAGTGCCTATTCTATGTATTTGGACATTATATATATATATATATATATATATATATATATATAAATATATATATATATATATATATATATATAAAAAGAATATAGAATACCCGGCACTCTTGACACAAAAAAAGAATATTCAGTCGCTGGGTGCCCTCCCTAATGGACAAAATGCAGATGGTATAAGAAATATGGGTGGCACTATCAGCTGTGCAAAGGGTGCCACCCATATTTCTTATACCGTCTATATATATATATATATATATGCACGTGAGCAAAGCACATCAAACAGTACAAGCAATATATATATTTTTTTTATGGTGCAGCTCTATTCCTGTGTGGACTGGAGCCACAGGGCTTATATATATATGCACATAAACAAAACAAAGCACACCTAACAATACAAACAATACAATTATCTATTTTCTTCATCATGCAGCTCTATTCCTGGGTGGACTGGAGCCACAGGGCTTGTCCTATATATGCACATGAACAAAGCGCAACAAACATTAAAATTATTTTATTTCTTTTTTTGATGTCACAGCTCTATTCATGTGTGGACTGGAGCTACATATCTTATATATGCACATGAACAAAGCGCAACAAACAGTACAAACAATACAATTATTTAATTTATTTTTTTGATGGTGCAGCTCTATTCTTGCATGGACTGGAGCCACAGGGCTTATATATGCACATGAGCAAAACAAAGTGCCCCAAAAAGTACAAACAGTACAATTATTATTATTATTTTATGGCGCAGCTCTATTCCGGCATGGACTGCAGCCACAGGGCTTGCCTTATATATGCACGTGAACAAAGTGCACTAAACAGTACAATTATTTAATTTATTTTTTGAGGTGGTAACCAGGTGGAATTCCACCCTTATATGCTTCAGCGGATGGATGAACAGCAACAAGCCAACCACAGCTATACAACAAGTCACCTTTGAAGTGAGTTCAGACATTGCTAGCTTGAGTCAGTTGATTCCCATAATTAGGCTTTTGAAAAATCAACTCAAGAAATTGAAGAAAAAGATGAAACAAAGCAATTCCACTTAGTATGTTGGACTTGTAGATCAAGTCCTTTGTTATTTTCACCACGATCCTAGCATTGCCAATATCTTGAAATTGGATCACTACATTTTATTAGCTGTGCTTGATCCCAGGTTTAAGTCACACATTGCATCTTTCTTTCCAACTGACACAGATCTTAAGAGATGCAGAGAGCTCCTGGTGAGCAAGGTGGCAGCTCAAGTGGTACACGACACATCGACATGTTGACATCTCCTCCAGTTTCTCTGGCAGATGCCAGGAAAAAAACTCAGCTTTCCCAAAAGACTCAGTCGTGATGCAGAGGAGTCAACACAACATTGTGATATCTTGCAGGGTCTAAAAGAGTCTCCCAGAATTAGTGACACCTCTACCGCAACTCCATCTGATATGGTCACCATCCAAAGAATGGTAGAGGATTATTTTCATGACACCATACAAATAGACATTTCACAGAGTCCCTTTGACTACTGGAAAGAAAAAAAGGCAATTTGGAGGCCCTTGTACAGACTGGATTTGCATTATTTAAGCTGCCCACCCTCCAGTGTGTACTCAGAAAAAGTTTTCAGCACAGCCGGGAACCTTATCAGCGATCAGCATAGGAGGCTACTCAAAATGTGGTAAAGATGATGTTCATCAAAATAAATTGGAAATTTCACGAGGAAGGTTTTTACTTCCAATTATGTCAAAAAAATACAGAGGCACCTGTAATGGTGGATTCCAGCGGGGATGAATTTATATTGTGTGAGGATGATGTACACACTGATGAGGGTGAGGAATCAGATGAGAAGAATGACCTCTTCTAACTGTAGAGAGGATTAACAGCTGCATTGGTAGCTTGTTTTGTGGGGGCCCAAACAAATCAATCACTTCAGCCACTGTCTCTGAAGTGATTGGTTTGTTAAACTGTGCATGTCCTGTTTAATATGTGCAACCGAAGGGTCGGTGGGAGTGCCCAAGGACATATCCATCTTGCACCTCTGTTCTTTGCATTATGCACTGATTGGGGCATTGCTGACTGTCTTTTGTGTAGGTGACAAACATATTGTTAGTTTATTAAACTGCCATCCTGTTTTCCACTCTTTCCTAGATGTGCAATGTTGTAAGTTGAACTACCACAGCCACTGAAATATTCCACATGCGGTTGATGAATGCCAAAAATGTCCAGAAATTTTTATGGCCACTGTAGATCTCCACTGGGGCAAGGACTGATGTGAATGAGTAAGTTTTTTCTTTGTAAATGCCTCTCCTACTACCTCCATAAATTTGCTTCGAATCCAAAACTTAAATAAAATTTACTACTAATCAACCCTTCCTTTCCCTGCCTTCAACTACATACATACTTCATCTCCCCTAGACCTCTTGATTAAAAAAAATATTTGTTTTGTGATGTGCCATGTTGGAAGTTGAACTGCCACATGCTAGGTGCAACCTTTTGGCTTAAACTGGATGAAAATAATATTGTGAGCTGTGAGGTGGTCAAAATTTACTGGAAATGAGTGGAAATTAATGTTATTGAGGTTAATAATACTCTAGGAACAAAAAAATGCTCAAATTATGTGATTTTAGCTTTTTTTGACAATTTTTGGAAAGAATCCAAAAACAAAACCAGTCACTGCATTTTGGCAAAACCAAAACCGGATGAGGAATTTGAACCAACACCAGTAAAAATGGTCTGGCGCACATCTCTACATCCTATCTGTAAATTAATTATGTCCCATGTACAGGAGAATTCAATTCAGCACAATGTACTGCGGAGCGTTATTGCTTCTTTTGGTAGGCAGTCTTTGCTTATTTTCCTGTACATTTCTATGGGGTGAAAGGATAAATGAGTGAAGATATTGGCTCAAATCGTCTTCTCGCAACCATACCGGTGAACTCACACATTGATCTGCAATGAATTCCCCTCTTTGTTTCAGACTATTTGTTTGGTTAATCCAGACCTATGCAGGCACCATAAGCTGTAAATATCATAGCAGCGCTCATAGAATTTAATAGAATATACATTTGTAAGTATATCATATTTTATTAACTGACTCACAGAACACTTTTATTATTTCCATAAATCTTACAAATCACATACTGTACTTTACATTTCTTCCAATAGGATGTCCATCTTTTTGTTAGGGTAAAAACATCTTGAATACAAATGTGTTAAATGCCTCTTAGTACATATGGTTTTCATGTATCCAAAGATTCAGCTGTAAAAAAACTTCTAAACATACAGAATTTTATTTTATGAGGAACAGTGGCAGAGAGAGTTGTGAGTTGGTTTAGTTATGTTAATCCATGTTTTTGTTGCTGAATGTAGACATATTAAAACATAATCCTATATACTGTGTCTGTTCTAATGCTATATAAACCATACAATATTCTGCATTGAACAGAAGCTGAGGTTCTGTAGAATATCTGGCAATCATTGTATGTAATAGGATTGAGGGTGCTCACAATGCTGCAGTATTTACAGTCATAATGCAAACCTTTTTAAGCTACATCTTAATGCTTACCAGTTTCTTATTTTGAATGCAGGTGACCTGGAGTGTGAAAAATAAACCCACCACCATCATATAAACAGTAAAATCTGAACTAGCATGATCTTGGCGATTACGTCTGTGATTTAAAGCGGCAATCACAGTAAAGGCAAAACCATGTTAGTTTTGCCTTTTAAATTATTGCCATTTTAAATTTATAGACTTAATCACCAAGATCATGCTGGTTCATGGAAATCGCACTATATTAAATATACCCGTATGAATTTCCTGCCCGTAAGAGCTTACAATTTATTTGCAGGAAAAGGTAATGTTGTTCCACACATTTTTATTTTCAAATATAAAATACTCAGCTTTTGGCTAAATAAGGACCCATTGGATTCCATTGTGTATTTAGAGCTAGTACAATACACAGCCATAGGCATGATCAGTTATTGGTTACATATGTTTCAGCACTGCAGAATTTCATGCCCTGGCTCCTGTAAATGCCATTCCTATCTTTATCAAGATAGAACCTTTATTATTGTTATTGCAAGATCAAGAAACTTTAATCACCCTGTCGAGTGTCTTGCACCATGTGTCTTTGGGTAATTTAGTGTACTGTATTATAGCCCCAGAAAGCATTAACCATGTTTTAAATTTTTCATACCCATACATATTATTTTTGGTTATTTTATACCTCCCTCCTCTTTGTTCTGCAGAGTATATGAGGGGTATTCCAAAAGTTATTTTTGGGATAACACTTTGTTCTACTGTTCGGAAAGTACACATATTTATGCATGGATGGTGTAATGGTTAGCATTACAGTCCCATAGCATTGAGGTCTTGGGTTCAAATACCACCAAGACCCTAACTTTGTGCAGTTTGTATATTCTTGGTGGGTTACCTCAAAGTATCCCGGTTTCCTCCCACACCCAAAAAATATACTGATAGGTTATTTGCCTTCCCCCCTAAAACAATAATAACAACTCTAATGTGTATGTGGTAGGGAACGAAGGGCTTGATTCAGATTTGGGAATAAAGTAAGATAGAGAAAGTAACTGTGAATCTAGACAAACCATGTTGCAATGCAAGGGGTGCAAATTCATATATTGTTTTTGCATGTGGGGTAAATACTGGCTGCTTTTGTACGTAGCCCACAAATACTGGACATCTTTATGTTTACACTGCAATTTAGATTTCAGTATGGACACACCCCTCTCATATCTAATCTCACTGCACAATTTACATCTCCCCCACTTGCAGTGCAGCATGGTTTTGCATAGTAGCCAATATATAATGTAATTATACCAGTATATTGGCACATGGAACAATTGTTTTGACATTGACCGGTTGGGACATTCATTTTAATTTGTTTCTCATGACATTGTTGTAATCATGTACTAAGGAACTATTATGTTGTTACTGTAATTATAACATTTATATATTGTTATCCTTTATGATGTTTTTTTTTACACAATGATTAACATATTACAGTTTATTATTTGTCATTGAATGGTGTTGGGAGTAGTTATCTTTTTTCTTTTGTATGGTTGTAATTCACCAGAAAATATGATAACGCGATCATTTAAGCCCCTTAGAATGTGTTTAATTTAGAGATGTGCACGTAGCCCACAAACACTGGATAGCTTTATTTTTACACTGCAATTTAGATTTCAGTATGGACACACCCCTCTCAAATCTTAATCTCTGCACATTTTACATCTGCCCCACCTGAAGTGCAGCATGGTTTAAGCAAGATGCACAGTTACTTGCTCCTTCTTACTCTACTCCCAAATCTGAATCAGGCCCTAAGATTGTAAGCTCTACTGGGGCAGGGAAATGTGAATGGCTAAATATTCCATGTAAAATACTGTGGAATATGTGTGTGCTATATAAAAAAAACTAGAGATGTGCGGGTCCGGTTCTCAGAGAACCGACAACATCCGAATTTAGGGGTTCCCAATCAATCCAAGTCCGAGTTCAGAATCACTTGGGGTACAGAGTTGAACCGAGTCCCAGTTCAGATCTTACCGTGGTTCAGAACTTGGATTTAGAAACCTAACTCAGGTTTTGGATTGCATGCTAACAGGTCAAAATTACATAATTTTAGCAGTTTTTTTTTATTAATTTTTATCAATAGATCCAAAACAAAAGTTGCAAAACTAAAACCAAAACACAAAGATGAATCCGGATCCAAAACCAAAAGGGGTCGGCGCACATCTCTATAAATAACTGGTAATAAATAAATATCAGTGGGAATTATTGGTATGACTTTTCTAATCTATTTCTGTGAATAATGAATTGTGTTGTGTTTTGCTTAGTAGCCAATATATAATTTAATTATACCAGTATATTGGCACATGAAACAACTCTTTTGACATTGACCGATTGGGACATTCATTTTAATTTGTTTCTCATGACATTGTTGAAATCATGTACTAAGGACCTATTATTGCTGTTACTGTAATGATGAGATTTATATATTGTTACCCTTTATGATGTTGGTTTTTTTACACATTGATTAACATTTTACAGTTTATTTTTTGTCTTTGAATGGTGTTGGGAGTAGTTATCTTTTATCTTTTGTATGGTTGTAATTCTCCAGAAAATATGATAACATGGTCATTTAAGCCCCTTAGAATGAGTTTACTTTAGAGATGTACCGTACACACACCTTTGTGTTTTGGTTTTGGTTCTAAATCTTTGTTCAAAACCACCCTCAAATGTTTTGGTTTTGAATTTTTTTTTAATTAATAAAAACAGATAAAATCATGTAATTTGAAAAAAAATTTCCTATAGTATTACTATTATCCAAAGGCTGCAGCGAGCTGGCTGGCTAAACTAAGTGACAGAGCATTTGCACAAACACATGGCAGTTTAAAAGAGCATTTACTGTATAAAAAATAGTGGCACTGCAGTGGCAGACAGGATGGCAGTTTAATAAACTATGCAATCCTATAGAATGTTTTCATTAATCAAGAAATAGATCAAAGGCCCAGAGTTCAACACAGGTAAAGCATTGATTGATTGATTGATTGCTTACTAACAGTACTAATAATAGATTTAAAAGAAAGTAAATCGGACACATGGAACAAACTATTTAAAAACTAGCTTCCAAATTGGTAAATTATATTTTTAAAATGAAAACTGAATCCAAACAGCAAATCACAGACCTCAGGACAATATAAAAAAGTCAAAGCAGAGTAGCAGCCTAGTTGAAGTCGATAAATATTACTTATGTGATTATATGATTTGACGATACTATTCTGTACATGTAGAGAAGCTGCAAGAAACATAGCTAAACACCTGGATCTGAAACTGGTGATGGATGGTCTTGTAAGATACAACAAACATGAACAGCCGAGTAAAGTACAGTTATATACACTGCCTGTCAAACACACATAGTCTTGGTAAAGCCCATAATGAAAAGTGGTGCATGGAATAATTGTCCTTGGGCCCTTCCATCCACTCCTATGTTGTATGTAAAATAGGACAGTTTAACACATCAAACACTATGGCAACACGGACTGCCACTTTTGTGGCTGAAGTGCTTGGTTTGTTTTTCCCCCACAAACCAAGCTATCAATGGGTCTAAGGTGGCTAACAGTGTTTTTATCCATTGTCACACTTGGAAGATGTCATTATCATCCTCATCATCACCATCATCACTGTTAATATCAACATCATACAATATTAGCTTATTCCCACCATTATAGAAGTCTCTGTACTTTGATGTACTGTAATTGGCAGCAATGGTCTCTCATATAATTTGTAGTTTATTTTTATAAACATTAGTTTTTTCAAATTTTTTGGAAGTAGCCTCTTACACCGATTGTTCTTGTTTCTTGGCTGTGCTAAACTCTTTCCGAGTACACACTGGAGGGTTTGCAGCTTAAGTAAAGCAAAGCTAGGTTGTACAAGGGGTTTCAAATTGCTTTTTTCCTCCCAGTATTCAAAGGGACTGTGTGACATGCTAATTTGTACATTTTCATTAATATAATCCTCCATCATTCTATTGATGCTTACTGTATCAGACTGAGTCATGGTAGTGGTGTCAATAACTGTGGGCAATTATTTTAAGCCTCACCAGATGTTATAATGTCACTTGAGTGCACTGAGTTGACTCATCATCACCACCAGTGGGTCTTTTAGAAAGGCCATTTGCAGGAGAAACTGAAGCAAAAGACTTGTCATGTCATGTGGTACTTGAGCTCACACCTTGCTCAAAAGGAGTTCTTTGCATTTCTAAAGATCTGTATCAGTTGTCAGTAGTTTTTAATTAAAACTACTTCAGCTTCTCTAATTACTTTTCCAGTAATTTAATTAAGAGTATGATCTGACTCAGGTTGGCAGTATCTGAACTCACTTCATTGATTACAATTTTAAGTGGTTTTAGTAGCTTGCATAAAACGGAGAGTATTCTCTACTGTGCTGGACTAAGGTAACATGCCCCCCATCTCATGGATTGATATGTATGCTTGGGTGGCTTGTTGCAGTTCCAATAGTTGCTAAAGCTTATAAAGGGTGAAAATCCACCTGGATACTACCTCTTACTTCAGTTGGTGGCATGGCAAACTATACTGTTTTTGCAGCCACTGCAATACGTGTGTTTTCCTACTGCCGAAAATGCCCAGAAATTTTTTATGCCACAGTCAGCATGTTCTGCACAAATTTATTGTGTGTGAAAAACATGTTATGTGTTCAAAATTACCCATATTGTATGTATTGCTTGTACAATTTTACTTGCATTATCATAAATTAAAAATCCTGAGGAAATTTTCAATGGGATAAACCATTTTTCTATCACATCCCTGAGTTTTTTTTGAACATATTGACACTGGTATGCCTCTTAGTAAAGTAGGCTGGCTTAGTCATGTAATCTTTAGTTTGAGCAGTACTGCTTGTCCACATATCTGTAGTTAAATGGATAGTCAGTACATTGGCATTTTCTAGAAAAATTATTATTTTTTTACCTCCCGGTATAGGTGAGGAATTGCTGTTCTGGTAAAATGGAAACAAGATGGAATTTTGTAGCAGGAACACATGACTTCAACTAATTGCCTAAAACCAGATGCATTGATAGTAGATATTGGCTGCATATCTAATGCTAAAATAGCAGTCATGGGTTCAGTGATTCGCTGTGCAGCAGGATGGTGGTTGTCATACTTGGTTCCTCTTGAAAAAAAAAAAATTTCTTAGTCAGTTGTTGTTCGAGACTACTAGTCTTCTTGGTCCTCTTCTGTGATGAAGATTCACCTCAAGCAGCAGCAACCCTAATGCACAAGGATTCCTCTTGGGAATCCTGGACAAGGGATAAGTCAGTTAGTTCTTCAAATTGGATGCAGAAGGACTAAATCTAATTATTAATAAGGAGGTTTATAATGAAGGTATTGGCTGTGGAAATTGCATGTGCTGGAACTATCTATGCTGCTGGTAGCTGGTGCTGGACTGAATATTATTATTTTACATAGTTTGAGATTTTGATAAATAATTTGCATGAACTTGCTGTAAATGATGCAACAGGGAGGAGGTGCCTAGATGTTTAATGTACAGATGCCTTGAAAAATGTTGTCAGGATTTGGGAAAAAAATTATACCACATTAAAGAGGTGGCTTTTGTGGTCTTCTGTCCAGGCAAGACAATGATCTTTTTCTTGTCACTAGCAACTACTGCTGCCACTGGTGGCTAACTTACTTTGACACAAACGACATCATCCTCCTGAATGTTATCAACTTCCTCTTGTCCAACACATTCGTCATCATTAACATCCTCATTAGCATCAGATACATAATATCCACCCTCGCCTTGTTGCACTTCCACAATGGCTTCCTTAATTACTATGTCACCATTATTACTTTTACTACTACTTATCCTTACATTTGCATAGGGTTCAGATATGGTGGAAGAAGACCTTCTCTATGATTACAGCATCAGAAATATGAGACCCAAATATAGCACTTAATGATTTCCCTACTGAGCATGTGCACATCTTCTGAAAAATAAGCAAATTTTTCTGATGATTCCTGCAGCAGCAGTGGAAATATAAAATACAATTTATGGATGCAGGGTGTGTGGTGTAGGCTCCCTGGATGCAGTGGCCCATGTGCATTGCTCACCCTATGCCCATTATAGATATGCCTAGGACTATTATGTATATCCACAATGTTTTCAAAAGCAAGACCCTCAGCGAGCTATTACAATTAACAAAACACATATTATAATACTTTTTATTTTAGCATATTTACATTTTTTTAGTACTATGAGTCAAACAACACATTTGTACTGAGGTGTATTATTAGCAAATTAAGAGCAAGTGAGATTTGAAAAGAAAATATTTATCCCCTTGGAGTCTGTGGTCCTTGCAATTGATTGTTTTATGATGTAGGGGTTCTAAGACATCAGAGAAATTCTGAGAAAGACACTTAGCTGCCGGCAGAAAAGCTGTTTGTTTGGATCATTTTCACTGCAGTTAATTGCTGGAGGCTTGATGCCATAGTCGATGCCAATTTTTCCTTTCCATAATTATTCTGACATTCGAATCCTTGCAAATAGCTTTTTAATCTCACTTGAAGTTAATTGATTCCTGCATAAAAAACCTAAAATTCTGTATTGGATTAAAAAAAGTACTCAAGGAGCAGATACAGGTTTACAGGTTTTACATGTCACTGAAAGTCAGAATAATAAAATAAAGAAAGTACTATACTGCAAAAACATGCCCGCACTCAGTTTTACCCATATTATACATAGTACCAGCAGCATGGCAATATTAATGCCATAAATGTGTACAAACAGGAAAACTTTAGCTAACGGTGCTAACAATAATATACTGCAAATCTATGTGTGTGCAGCAAAAAAAAACAAGGGGACTTTGTCATGATTTGATCAAAGCATTTAAGCCTGCAGCCCAGTGGCAAGGGACCCCTTTTTTTCTGAAGGTCCCTACACTAGCATATATGCCCAACACATCATTACAGTACGTTGCAGTTAAATGTACTTACCTCCCAGAAACACAGGAACACATCTATACCCCCTTGTGAGCCACACCCAACTAGGCCTTTTATAGCCTTAATTGAAAGCTGCCATGATAGCACAAAATAGAAAAGAAATGTGCCCGCACTCAGGGCCTGATTCAGAGCCGAATGCTCTGACCAGAGCGCTCGCTCTGAATCAGGGCCCTCCTCTATGAAAATGGAACGTCCTCCTGGAGCTTATGCGAGCATCCATGATGATGGTCGTGATGGTCTTGACTATCGGGCTTGCGATGGAGATCCTGCGGTAGGGTCTCGCTGCCGCAAGCCCTGGAGTGATTTTGGCTCTATCAGAGCCAAAATCACTCCCACTGACATCACTAGTGATGTCAGTGGGGCCGACTTCAGACGGTAGGCGTTCCCATGGGAACGCCTCCGTCTGGCAGCCACGCCCCCGGTACGCCCACCAAAGGGGGCGTGCTGTCAATCAACATCGACAGCACGCCCCCTTTGGTGCGAGACCCGGAGCGACGGTGAGCCCGTCGCTATCCGGGTCTCGTGCATGCGCACGATGGAGCTCCCTCCGTGGTGTGCATGTGCAGTGGGGCAATATCGAAGCGCTTGCGAGCGTCCTGCGCTCGCGAGCGGGTCTGAATGACCCCCTCAGTTTTAGCCATATTATACATAGAACCAGCAGTGTGGCAATATTAATGCCATTAATGTATACAAAACAGAAAAACTTTTGCTATCGGCACTAACCAGGGCCAGATTAAGGTCCGTGGAGGCCCCTGGGCAACAAACATGTAGGGGCACCTATCAATAAAGTTGTATATATACATATAAATATACACACACATACATATACACATATATGTGTATATATATATATATGCATGTACAGTATGTATATATATATTTATATATATATTTGTGATAACTTGGGGTAATTAGCTCAATAGAGGGTGGATTGGTGCAGTGTTTAGGTTCTTAATGAGGGTCCACACACAGCTTTCAAGTAAGTAAAGGTAATGGTGCTTTACTTTCCAGCATGGAAACCAGGAAACAGAAAATAATAAACAACCTAGCCCCTGTTTAGGGTGTCTAACTCACTTCTTGACCCCTGATTATCATAGTGCAGCTAGTCTGCCAATAAAGTCTCTGCCTGCTTCTCTGCAGGGCTATCGCTGGGTCCAGTCTGGCTTGGCTTGGCTGCCACAGCTATCCAAAACACATTCAATCTTGGTAGCCTTCCCTGTATCCTACAGACATAGGCCCTGGCTTCCTCAGCCTGCAGCCCAGCTGCTTCAATGTAACACAGTCCTAGAGGTTTGTGGTCCCCCCTGCCTCCTGCAGGTCTGGACTCAGGCCTCCTGGCCCCCAATGGCTTGGCTTAGCTTCACTGGGCTCTCTGGCTGCCACAGTCCCACTTGGACAGTTTCCAACAGCAACCTGACTGGTCTGCCTTCTGCCTTCAGCCATTACACATTTTCCCAGAATCCTTTTTTTTACAGCGTGGGCAGATCTCTCCTGCCCCATACAGAATCTGCTGCTCACCAGCACCATCTCTGGTGATACTGCCACATATTCCCCTCCCCAACTTGAAACCCCTGGGTTCAGCTACAAGGGACAAGGAATTCCCATTGCGAAGTCCCTCTTCATTCATCTCAGAGCCATCCACCACATTCAAGATCATCCAGATTCTGGTAATCTCTGGGGATCATATCCTCCAAGTTCCAGAGTTAATTTTTCTCCTTAATTTTTTTCTCACTTTATGGTACCAATGGTACTTGTTGCTTTCTTTATGCAGTACTTGAGGCTCATCCCTGGGTACTACGTCAGGCATTAAAAGCTTGAAGTAAATTTTCCTAAAGTCACATGCTTCATCTTCATATTTGTAAACTGCCTCAAAATCAAGCAAGTTTTTTTCCACAGAATCTGCTTGTTTGGACAAGGAACAAATTTTCCTTTGTTTCTTTTTAACAGTATCAAGGTTTATCTAACTTAAACTTCTTAAAGGCACATCTTTTGGACAACTTCTGCTTGTCACATCTTTAACCTTCAGCCTTGAAGCCTTGTATTGGCTACTGGCATATTTCACCGATAGCTCCTCTTCTTTCAAGGGGCCAACATTATTTTCAGAGTCACCAGCATTGCAACTTCTGGACCTTGGCTTTATGTCAACAGACCATGAACTGGCACTGCCACCCTCAGATTCCAGACTCACATGTCCATGTAAGATACTTGAATCTGTGCTCCATTGATCCGCAGAGTTTATCTCATGGCTTTGATGGCTATCTGCCATTTCAATAAGGCATATATAATTTGCATTTTTTTGTGCTCCCGCTTTTTGAGCCTTGAAAATATGATGAACAATTTCAACATGTTCCACCAGCACAGGTCGAAGTTCACTCTCCACAGAAGTCTTTATTTTCAAATACTGTCTAGCTGGACTACTTGCTTCAAACTTTATCATGTGAGACCACTCCACTTCCTCATAGACAAATTCAGCAGCATTGCAAATTCCATCCTGCTTGCATGAAGGCATTGTTTCACATACATGAGTATTATTCTTCACAAGACTCTCAGAATTAACTTTCTCCAAGGTTCTGCTTTCCACTGCAAAACTGTGTGATTGAGTCACATTCATATCACTCTGGACACATGGCAACAAAAGAGTCTCATCCTTTGAAGCCATCACCATCTCCGTAGACTTCTGTACATCTTGCACCTCTGCTTTACAGGTCATGTGATCACCATCTGTATACATCAGTTCTTCATCACCAACTTCAGACACGGTTTTGACATTTGGACCTGTGTCCCTTTGGGAGGACTTCACACTGAACTTGCTCTCAGATTGCTCTCCACAACTTCAAATTCAGCAAGTCTCAACTTTTGTGCAATTATTTCAGACTCTATCACGTTTTATTCACTTTGCAACTCCAGTTCTTTGGTACTCCTCTCCACTTGGAATCTTTGCAACTGGTTCTGGTTACTTAGCAGACACTTCTCAAGGTTCTCACTCTGTTCTTGCCACTTCCAAGCCCTGCCATGGGCAAGGTTAAGATCTCTCTCCAAAGATTCACTTTGCTCTGCAGCTTTATGCAGACTTTCCTCTCGAAATACATTTCTTCTGAAACTGGTCTAGCTGCAGGAATACCTCCTGAAAATGGTCTAGCTGCAGCTAAATTGGATTGGAGAGTTTGTACTTGCTCCTTACAGCAGACTTCAAGATGGACAAACTCCATCTCTTTTTCTTCACTGTCTGTATATCACTGAGCTTGACTCTGCAGCACCTGGAGATATTTCTTTTTTACTTCACAAAACTTTTCAGCAAGAGAACTTTCTCCAATTCACAATCTTTAAGCTTTACTTGTGTGGACACAACTAAAGAGTCTTTTTCTTTTAACACCAGAGTCAGATCCGCCATTTTGCACTTGTGTGCGCTCTGAATCACTCTTATGTCTCTGGACACATTCTTTCAATTCTTCCCCTTCCTACTGAAGTGCCACACATTTTTGCTGCAAATCAACAATATCTTGCTCTAATATGTCATTCTTTGCTAGGAGCCCATCATTCTCATACTTTGTAAGACATTTGAATGCTTCAGCCTCCTTAAGGCGTTCATACACAGCTGCCAATTTGAGGTCTGTCTATTTAAGAACTTCATGATTTTTTAATTCATCCTGCACAAATGCCATTTCAAAGAGGACAACTCACTGTAATGTCTTTTCAATTTACTCATGCAAAAGCTTCTCTTTTGTAGACTTGTCCTCCACGTCACTTATGTGGACACAATAGTGCAAAAGTGTTTCCCATCAAACTTCAAACAGAGAGTCAAATTTTTCTATGCTGATATAGTCCTCTCCTGGTGGACCTTGCATTGTACACTGACCACACACACTTACATTTTTATTCTGCTCTTTAAATGTCTCTCTGTGCAATAACACGTTTTACCCCATCATTTTGAAAGGATTCACCACAGAGGATTTCAAACAGCTTTGAATCACTTCCTTGTAACAGACTTTTCTGATATTCAGACTGTAAGCTCCAGCCTGGGGTTTCCATCTCTCTAGATTGAGAATGAACATTTGTAGAAGGTCTTCTACCTTTAGAATATTTCTTTTTATTTCCCATAATTCTTGGCACAAAATACACAGGAACAACTTGGTTTTGTTTTCACTATATCACACATTGTCTTCAAAAGTATTTTCAATGCAGCAAAACATTTTTCTTCATGTGGCACTACAATTACCAGCATGTATCAAGCAGTCTCAACAGCCTTTCAATAGGAATCTCATCTCCCTCAGTACCACCCCTTGACTTAATTAGCTTGATTTCAACAGAATAAACCACACAATTTATTTTAACCCTTCCAATGCTAAGGAAAGTGCACATTTCTCTTCACAGACATTATATATTTTACAATTGCCAATTTTCCATAAATTTGCAAGTTGCATAACTTTTAGCAAACTTTGTAGCACGGTTTTTCAGACATGCATACAACTTTTCCATGAAATACTTCAAAACAGATTTTAACTTTTTCTCTTTAGCAGAAAATACACTTGCAATTTCACTTGTACAAAACACTTCAATACTTCTGTTTCTGGCAAACTTTGCATCTCCCATAAGCAAAACAAATTTTCAGCAACTTGTGTAACACTTATTTCTCTTCCTTTCCAAGGAAAAAATGTACACTGCAGGAAAAGTGCACACTGGCAGACATTTTTTTTTAAACAACACCTCATAACAGACTTATCTTCACTCATCACCAACTTATCTTCACTCATCACCTTGACAAGCATTCTACCATGCAGGTGCAGTGAGCCTCCTTTGGCTTTCTAGGAGAGTCCAATTATGCAGTTCACTAAGCATCCATATTTCCATTTGTATTCCTCATTTTCTGCAGCACAGATCTTTATTGCACAGAATCTGCTTGCATTCTCCACCATTTGTGATAACTTGGGGTAATTAGCTCAATAGAGGGTGGATTGGTGCAGTGTTTAGGTGCTTAATGAGGGACCACACACAGCTTTCAAGTAAATAAAGGTAATGGTGCTTTACTTTCCAGCATGGAAACCAGGAAACAGAAAATAATAAACAACATTGCCCCTGTTTAGGGCGTCTAACTCACTTCTTGACCCCTGACTATACTGGTGCAGCTAGTCTGCCAATAAAGTATCTACCTGTGTCTCTGCAGGTTTATCACTGGCTCCAGCCTGGCTTGGCTTGAATTGGCTGCCACAGCTATCCAAAACACATTCAATCTTGGTAGCCTTCCCTGTATCCTACAGATATAGGCCATGGCCTCCTCAGCCTGCAGCCAGCTGCTTCAATGTCACACAGTTTGAGAGGTTTGTGGTCCCAACTGCCTCCTGCAGGTCTGGACTCAAGCCTCCTGTCCCCCAATGGCTTGGCTTAGCTTCACTGGGCTCTCTGGCTGCCACAGCCCCACATGGACTGTCTCCAATGGCATCCTGACTGGTCTGCCTTCTCCTTATCCCACACCTGTGCTCCCTCCACAAGGCAGCAATTACACATCTTCCCAGAATCCTTTTCTCCTCTGGGTGGGTGGATCTTTCCTACCCCACACAGAATCTGCTGCTCACCAGCACCATCTCTGGTGATACTGCCACAATATATATATATATATATATATATATATATATATGCAGTCACAAAAGGGAGCAGCGGCACTCGTCGAAAAAAACACAATTAAAGCAGGGTTGAATGAACCTCTAATGTCACTACAACGTTTCAATCGCATAGATTTTCATCAGGAAGTACATAAAACACATACAACACTTACCTATATACAAAGACAAACACCACGAGTGTAGCCGATCAACGTCCACCGGGATCACCTCTGACATCATCGCTACGCACTGTACAGTGGGCGCGACGCCTGACGTGTCCGTTACTATGGAGACCAGAATCAACAAAGTGATAAGCATAAGCCTTCACCAACAATACATAAACTAATACAGATATGTACAAATGGAGCTGAGCAAAGAAATATGTATACATACATGCAGTACAAAATAACGGGAATGCATGACATAATAGCAGCAAATTTATCTAGACAAAACAATCAGGCTAAACTGTAATCTTATCCAATAAAGCCATGTATGATGTGCGAGCCAAACAACTAGACAATGGGACCAGATTGTGGCAACAGAATATCAATTGAAACATGATAAAGACAATGTTTCATTAAGGCCATAAGGTTGCAGAGTATTGAGGCGATGTATCCACTGTGCCTCAATCTGCAACAACCGTTTGGACCTATCACCCCCTCTCACACTCAAGGGGACGTGGTCGATCATTTTGAAACGTAGGGTCGATAAACTGTGTCGATACATTTTGAAGTGGCGTGCTACTGGCTGATCAATGTCACCCCCACTCAGGGCTTGGCGGATGGCCGATCTATGGAGTGCCATCCTTTCACGTAACTGGTGGGTCGTTTTCCCAATATATAGGGAACCACAAGGGCACCTAATAAAATAAACAACATATTGGCTAGTACATGTGAGTACATGATTAATCTTATAACGATGGCCTGTGTGTGGATGCACAAAACTGTCGCCTGTCTCGAGAAAACCACAAGTAGTACACCCTAAGCACTTATAATTGCCAGGTTTCTTAGTCATAAAATGGGTTTTAGAGGGGTTCTCAAGATTGGTGATGTCATTGTGCACTAACCAGTCCCGAATGTTCTTACCACGTTTGTAACATGGTAGTAGAGTGGTATTATGTAATGTGGGAAGATTAGTGTCAGTGCTGATTAATGGCCAATATTTTTTAGCGGTTTGAATTATTCGACTACTCCCGGCACTGAAGCCATTGACCCAAACCAATTTATCCTTCACAATATTATTTTTGTTTCTGGACTGTGTCACAAATTTAGGGGCCAAAAGGGCCTTCTGTCTGGCTCATTGGAGGGTATTCAATGCGTACCCCCTCTGACGGAAACTTTCCATCATGCCATCCATCTGAAGTACCTAATCAACAGGATTGCTACAAATTCTATGGATTCTTAAAAATTGAGAGTAGGGTAGTCCCTTAATTAAGCTCTTAGGGTGATGGCTTGACGCAAGTAACAGATTGTTGCGATCTGTGGGTTTCTTGTAAATGGACGTATTGAGCTGTCCATCAGATAGTGTAATCCATACATCTAAAAAATTGATGCACTCAGCACTGATGTTATAAGTGAATTTAATATCTGAATCCAGATCATTAACCTCACTCATCATCGATAAAAATTCGTTCCTACTCCCTAACCAGATCACAAATATATCGTCTATGTATCGGGTGAAAAACCTGATCTTGTCCACATAGGCTCTATTAGTGAAAAACAGGTCTTTTTCCACCCGATACATAAATGCATTGGCATAAGCCGGGGCCGCACAAGAACCCATAGCACAGCCGAGGGTCTGTAAGTAGTAGGACCCATCAAACAAAAAGTAATTCCTGGTGAGGGTAAGTGACAAAAGCTGCAGAAAGAAAGATAAATCTGGACCATTAAACTTGGGGTTATTGCACAGTAATTGTTCGACTGCTGTTAATCCTCTATTATTCGGAATGCTCGTATATAAACTCACTATGTCAATAGTGCATAGCAAGCAATCAGCAGGAAGATCAGTCAAATTACGTAATTTGTGCAAAAACGAAGAGGTGTCTTTCAGGTAAGTATCTTCAGCTTGTATGACAGGCTGCAAGTGGAAATCAACAAATCTGGATACTTCATAGTATAATGAGTCCCTGGCCGATATGATGGGCCTCCCTGGTGGATTGGATGAGTCCTTGTGTAACTTGGGCAAGGTATAAAAAATGGACACGAGGATGACTGGGCAATAAGGCATCCATGGTGGTTTTAGTAATCAGGTGATTATCAACTGCAGATTGCAGTATTTCCACAAGTTCGTCATGATACAGCTTGGTAGGATTAGATGGTAGTTTACAATAGACATTAGTGTCCGATAATTGTCTCAGGGCCTCAGTCCGATATGCAGAGATATCCTGTATCACGATACCGCCCCCCTTATCTGCAGGGCGGATTACGATGCTGGTATCTCTGCTTAGGCTTTTAAGTGCTGTCATTTCTCTTTTAGAGAGATTGGGATGAACATAGCACCTCTCACTACAACTGGTGATGCTATTATCTACCATGTTAGTGAAGCTCCTTATAGAGATGTTTTGTGAAACAGGTTCAAAGGTAGACTTGGATTTGCTAGGTAAAAACTGGGAATATATATTAGAGGTTTCTGATAGCTCACTGAAATGCTCCTTCAGCCGCAATTGGCGATTGAGCCTGTGCAGGTCAATTTTGCTGTTAAGTGAGTTATGTTGTACAGTCGGTACAAAACTTAGTCCCTTATGCAAAACTCCAAGTTCATCCCTAGTGAGGGCTCATGTCGATAGATTGTAAACTATCTCCTTTTCTTGGGAGCTTGTTTTGACCTGCCTTTTGCATTGGCCTCCTCGCCTGGTGTAAGTCCTGGCTGTAAATCCTTTTTTGCCCTTGTAGTTACCCCTAAAGGGGGTCTGCATGATGATATATTGCCACTGGTACCAGCACATTCCAAATCACTAGAAAGACCACCACTTGAGGTATCGGTTTCTAAGGGAAACTTTTTGTATCTGTTGAAGTATCCCGTTTTTAACGGTCTTCTGGTTGTAGCAGGATTATTAACCCACGAATATACTTTCTTCTCTTCGTAATCCCTATTAACCAAGGGTTAAAACACATACAACACTTACCTATATACAAAGACAAACACCACGAGTGTAGTGGGCTGCAATCCTCAATAAGGCTTCATTTGACCTTATATTATTGGTCATTGAAGAATCCGGTAGAGAACTTAACATTGTTAAGGAGAAAATCAAACTGACTTTGCTTTATTGATGCTGAGTATGTCTCAGGAATTGGATCTTACAGAACAAACGGGGCTGAGCTGCATTGACTTACAGGTGGGAGATGTTTTTGCATTCTCAGACACAGATGCTGAGAGCATCTTATTTAAGGACAATTTAACCACTACAGCAGGTGCTGAATCTATTGAATTCTATTATACGCAACTATACAGACTTAAAAGAAAGGAAACAGATTATTTTTTGCACGGGGTTACTCTCAGTGACTACTTCAGAACCAAAAAGATACCACGAGGGTTTCGCATTCGCAATACGCCTACTATAGGACGGTACAACCCCGAGTTCTGTATGAAGTGGGCTGCAATCCTCAATAAGGCTTCATTTGACCTTATATTATTGGTCATTGAAGAATCCGGTAGAGAACTTAACATTGTTAAGGAGAAAATCAAAACATTTGAAAGTGATCATTTGAAGAAACTGACAGACGACACCTCACTTGATTGGATTGCCAAATTACAAAGTCAAGTAGATAAATATAAAAAAGATCTCATTAAGTTCAAACAAAATAAAATGGCCTTGGTTAATAGGGATTACGAAGAGAAGAAAGTATATTCGTGGGTTAATAATCCTGCTACAACCAGAAGACCGTTAAAAATGGGATACTTCAACAGATACAAAAAGTTTCCCTTAGAAACCGATACCTCAAGTGGTGGTCTTTCTAGTGATTTGGAATGTGCTGGTACCAGTGGCAATATATCATCACGCAGACCCCCTTTAGGGGTAACTACAAGGGCAAAAAAGGATTTACAGTCAGGCCTTACACCAGGCGAGGAGGCCAATGCAAAAGGCAGGTCAAAACAAGCTCCCAAGAGAAGGAGATAGTTTACAATCTATCGACACGAGCCCTCACTAGGGATGAACTTGGAGTTTTGCATAAGGGACTATGTTTTGTACCGACTGTACAACATAACTCACTTAACAGCAAAATTGACCTGCACAGGCTCAATCGTCAATTGCGGCTGAAGGAGCATTTCAGTGAGCTATCAGAAACCTCTAATATATATCCCCAGTTTTTACCTAGCAAATCCAAGTCTACCTTTGAACCTGTTTCACAAAACATCTCTATAAGGAGTTTCACTAACATGGTAGATAATAGCATCACCAGTTGTAGTGAGAGGTGCCACGTTCATCCCAATCTCTCTAAAAGAGAAATGACAGCACTTAACAGCCTAAGCAGAGATACCAGCATCGTAATCCGCCCTGCAGATAAGGGGGGCGGTATCATGATACAGGATATCTCTGCATATCGGACTGAGGCCCTGAGACAATTATTGGACACTAATGTCTATTGTAAACTACCATCTAATCCTACCAAGCTGTATCATGACGAACTTGTGGAAATACTGCAAACTGCAGTTGATAATCACCTGATTACTTAAACCACCATGGATGCCCTAATGCCCAGTCATCCTCGTGTCCCAGTTTTTTATACCTTGCCCAAGTTACACAAGGACTCATCCAATCCACCAAGGAGGCCCATCATATCGGCCAGGGACTCATTATACTATGAAGTATCCAGATTTGTTGATATCCACTTGCAGCCTGTCATACAAGCTGAAGATACTTACCTGAAAGACACCTCTTCGTTTTTGCACAAATTACATAATTTGACTGATCTTCCTGCTGATTGCTTGCTATGCACTATTGACATAGTGAGTTTATATACGAGCATTCCGAATAATAGAGGATTAACAGCAGTCGAACAATTACTGTGCAATAACCCCAAGTTTAATGGTCCAGATTTATCTTTCTTTCTGCAGCTTTTGTCACTTACCCTCACCAGGAATTACTTTTTGTTTGATGGGTCCTACTACTTACAGACCCTCGGCTGTGCTATGGGTTCTTGTGCGGCCCCGGCTTATGCCAATGCACTTATGTATCGGGTGGAAAAATACCTGTTTTTCACTAATAGAGCCTATGTGGACAAGATCAGGTTTTTCACCCGATACATAGATGATATATTTGTGATCTGGTTAGGGAGTAGGAATGAGTTTTTATCAATGATGAGTGAGGTTAATGATCTGGATTCAGATATTAAATTCACTTATAGCATCAGTGCTGAGTGCATCAATTTTTTAGATGTATGGATTACACTATCTGATGGACAGCTCAATACATCCATTTACAAGAAACCCACGGATCGCAACAATCTGTTACTTGTGTCAAGCCATCACCCTAAGAGCTTAATTATGGGACTACCCTACTCTCAATTTTTAAGAATCCATAGAATCTGTAGCAATCCTGTTGATAAGGTACTTCAGATGGATGGCATGATGGAAAGTTTCCGTCAGAGGGGGTACGCATTGAATACCCTCCAACGAGCCAGACAGAAGGCCCTTTTGGCCCCTAAATCTGTGACACAGTCCAGAAACAAAAATAATGATGTGAAGGATAAATTGGTTTGGGTCAATGGCTTCAGTGCCGGGAGTAGTCGAATAATTCAAACCGCTAAAAAATATTGGCCATTAATCAGCACTGACACTAATCTTCCCACATTACATAATACCACTCTACTACCATGTTACAAACGTGGTAAGAACATTCGGGACTGGTTAGTGCACAATGACATCACCAATCTTGAGAACCCCTCTAAAACCCATTTTATGACTAAGAAACCTGGCAATTATAAGTGCTTAGGGTGTACTACTTGTGATTTTCTCGAGACAGGCGACAGTTTTGTGCATCCACACACAGGCCATCGTTATAAGACTAATCATGTACTCACATGTACTAGCCAATATGTTGTTTATTTTATTAGGTGCCCTTGTGGTTCCCTATATATTGGGAAAACGACCCGCCAGTTACGTGAAAGGATGGCACTCCATAGATCGGCCATCCGCCAAGCCCTGAGTGGGGGTGACATTGATCAGCCAGTAGCACGCCACTTCAAAATGTATCGACACAGTTTATCGACCCTACGTTACAAAATGATCGACCACGTCCCCTTGAGTGTGAGAGGGGGTGATAGGTCAAAACAGTTGTTGCAGATTGAGGCACAGTGGATACATCGCCTCAATACTCTGCAACCTTATGGCCTTAATGAAACATTGTCTTTATCATGTTTCAATTGATATTCTGTTGCCACAATCTGGTCCCATTGTCTAGTTGTTTGGCTCACACATCATACATGGCTTTATTGGATAAGATTACAGTTTAGCCTGATTGTTTTGTCTAGATAAATTTGCTGCTATTATGTCATGCATTCCCGTTATTTTGTACTGCATGTATGTATACATATTTCTTTGCTCAGCTCCGTTTGTACATATCTGTATTAGTTTATGTATTGTTGGTGAAGGCTTATGCTTATCACTTTGTTGATTCTGGTCTCCATAGTAACGGACACGTCAGGCGTCGCGCCCGCTGTACAGTGCGTAGCGATGACGTCAGAGGCGATCCCGGTGGACGTTGATCGGCTACACTCGTGGTGTTTGTCTTTGTATATAGGTAAGTGTTGTATGTGTTTTATGTACTTCCTGACGAAAATCTATGCGATTGAAACGTTGAAGTGACATTAGAGGTTCATTCAACCCTGCTTTAATTGTGTTTTTTTCGACGAGTGCCACTGCTCCCTTTTGTGACTGCATGTTTGTACTTTATGCAGAAGGCACCAACATCACGTTTGGACTTTGAGTGCCAGGCCTTCGCTATTCTATATATATATATATATATATATATATATATATATATATATATTATCCTATAGGGGTGCACTCTCCCGACTGATGCAATGATTTTCAAAACAAGATTACTTTATTCCATCATACACATAGATTCCGACATTTCGGTCCTCATTCAGACCTTTGTCAAGGTACAATAACCATGATACATCATGCCTATAAATACCTAAATCCCCATCCCTCTAATAAAACCTGACATGGACAAATACATACATTAAACATAAAACAAACATGTATTAGACCAACTGCAATCCCTAGACGTGGGAACCAATTCCCCGTCAGTTGTCATCTCTGAGGTGCAAATCAGTGCTGTAAGCCGGGTAATCACATGTCCCGGCTACAACACACTGTGACAGACGCGCACGCATGACGTCATCCCAGATCGCCATGTGCACAGCTGCGTCACATGATTCTTACAGCCATACTTCCTGGTATACAACACCAGGTTGCCAAGCAACTCTAATGCAGTCACATGGGGCGCACATAACCCTGTATAAACAGCAGTAATACTTAGCCAATTTAATCTATGCAGGCCTGACATAATAGATCAATAACATCAATTTCATTACAGACAATGGGTTAGTATAGACCACATCAATGCATATTATATTATGTATAAATATTAATGTGGAAAAACAGATATTATATATCCAATATCACTCTAATGATTGTTAACATCAATGGTTCAGTGTATCACAGATCCAAAAAACAAAAAGAAAAAAATACAGAAATTAAAACAAGAAAAAATATCAAAAAAAGACAATAAAAAATAAAAAATGAAGAAAAATGTTCTCTCTCTATGCAACAATAGATCTTGTTAAGACATTCAGAGTGCACCCCTTATAGGAAGATATTATAATGTATTGATTCATTAAGTCCTCTGGGCCAAATCGTGTCAAGTTTTTCAATCCACATTGCTTCTCTTCTCAAGAGGATTTTGGCCCTATCACCCCCTCTCTGTAAGGGCGGAATAATATCGATAACCATACATCGAAGGGAAGCCAATTGGTGCCTATATTGTGAGAAGTGACGAACCACTGGTTTATCTGAATTGCCTGTGTTTAAGGCCAACTGTATTGATGACCGGTGGTTGGCAATGCGTTCACGGAATGGTCGAATGGTTTTGCCTACATACATTAATGAACACAGACATATAAGTAAATAGATCACAAAATCAGACATACAAGATAGACGGTGTCTGATTTCAATTTTTTGCTCTTGTGGAGTAATCCCGGATCAAGGATTGGTGCTGCACCCCAGCAAATTAACTGACTAAGTGTGTGCGGAAACTATATGAGTATATATATATATAGCTATAGGGCCTGATTCAGACCCACTCGCGAGCGGCTGTCCGCTCGCAAGTGGGTCGATGGTGTGCACTGCGCATGCACACGACGGAGGGAGCTCCGTCGTGCGCATGCGCGAGACGCGACGAGCGAAGGACTTTCCTTCGCTTGTTGTGTCTGATCAAAGGGGGCGTGCTGTCGATGTTGATTGACATGTACATATATAAACGCATATGTACACACACATACCCGCGCATACATGTGCATACATATACAAGGTCAATTTACAAACATTAGAGTAAAGGGTTATTTAGTGTGTAGTAGGACCTGGGACTAGAGGACCTGGGAGTACAATGCAAGTATATAGATCAACATCACAAAAAAACAATTAGCATTAGGTGAACAGTACAGACAAATGCAATGTTAAATATAATATTTGATACCGTGTTATATAGATAAAGTCATTTTTCAAAGAAAGATACCCAATGGGCAATTCTCGTTAAGTCCCCGTGGTGCCACAATATCAAGTCTGTAGATCCTCCGACTTTCAAATTTTTTAAGTAAAGCCAGTCTATCACCTCCTCGTTCTGGAGGCGGTATCCAGTCGATAAGTTTGCATTTGAGGGTTGCTACCTGATGTCCCATCTGTAAAAAGTGTCGGGCAACAGGTTTATCTGACTGACCACTATTGTAGGCTGCTCTGATGGACGCCCTATGATTAGCCATACGTTCCCTGAAGATCCTGGAGGTGAGCCCGACGTAGTAAAGACCGCAAGGGCATATGAGTATGTAAATGATATGATCCATTTTACAATGGAGCTTCCATCTAATCTTTATGGGTACACCCGTGTGGGGGTGAGCAAGAGTGTTGCCTGGAACCATAGAACTGCAGGTCATGCAGCCTCCACATCGATAACTACCGGGTCAGTTCTGCATGACTTTGATGATAGAGTTAGTCATTTCCAGGTTCATTGATGGCCTAAGTAGCAGTTGTTTCAGGTTAGGCCCCCTTTTATATGCCATCATAGGTGCTTTGATGTTGGTAAATGGTAGAATGGGGTCAGATTGGATGTTTGGCCAATGTTGTCGGATTGATCTTTCTGTTAGTCTGGATCTGTTGCTGTATTGGCTGACATAAATGACACGGTCACCTTCAGTAGATTTAGGTCGAGGGTTTGCATATTTATTTCTGGCCTTATTTAAACAGCTCTTAAGTAGAGAATGTGAGTATCCTCTTTCTTTCAGTCGAGTTGTCATTTCTAGGAGTTGGGTGTCCTGCCGTATTGTATCTGAGTTATTGCGTAGGACCCTGAGGTATTGTGAAATCGGGAGACTATCTTTCAGTGCAGGAGGATGATGGCTTGTGGCCTCTAGAAACATATTACGGTCAGTATCCTTCCTATAGAGGGTTGTACCCAACTTGGTCCCATCCCTGTATACGGTGATATCAAGGAATTTAATAGACTCCTTATCAATATGGTGGGTAAACCTTACTGCATGCTTTAATGTATTTAGTTGTTCCACCATTAGGTTAAATGAGCTGTCGGTACCTCTCCATAGTAAGAAGATATCGTCAATAAATCTGAGAAAGAGGACTACCTGGGTGCCATACTGTGGTATTATGTAAGCTTCCTCATATTTAGCCATATAGAGATTGGCGTAGGCTGGTGCCAGATTCAACCCCATGGCAGTTCCTGAGCATTGTATGTAATATGTTTCTTTGTATTTAAAGTAATTGTTGCGTAGGACCAATCCGGCTAGATCCATGAGGAATCTCATTTGTTGTGGTTCTATTTCTGCTCTCGTAAGGGCATCCTCCATCGCTAGTAATCCATCTTTATGCGGAATGATGGTATATAAAGAGCGGACATCCATATTTGCCATCCAGGTGTCTCCTTCAATGGTGATTGCTTCCAATCTATTAATGAAATCTCCAGTGTCCTTGATGTAACTTGGTGTTCTATGGTTCCAGGCAACACTCTTGCTCACCCCCACACGGGTGTACCCATAAAGATTAGATGGAAGCTCCATTGTAAAATGGACCATATCATTTACATACTCATACGCCCTTGTGGACTTTACTACGTCTGGCTCACCTCCAGGATCTTCAGGGAACATATGGCTAACCATAGGGCGTCCATCAGAGCAGCCTACAATAGTGGTCAGTCAGATAAACCTGTTGCCCGACACTTTTTACAGATGGGACATCAGGTAGCAACCCTCAAATGCTTATCGACTGGATACCGCCTCCAGAACGAGGAGGTGATAGACTGGCTTTACTTAAAAAATGGGAAGGTCAGTGGATCTACAGGCTTGATACTGTGGCACCACGGGGACTTACCGAGAATTGCCCATTGGGTATCTTTCTTTGAAAAATGACTTTATCTATATAACACAGTATCAAATATTATATTTAACATTGCATTTGTCTGTACTGTTCACCTAATGCTAATTGTTTTTTTGTGATGTTGATCTATATACTTGCATTGTACTCCCAGGTCCTCTAGTCCCAGGTCCTACTACACACTAAATAACCCTTTACTCTAATGTTTGTAAACTGACCTTGTATATGTATGCACATGTATGCGCGGGTATGTGTGTGTACATATGCGTTTATATATGTACATGTGGGTATGCCCGTATCACATTTTAATGGTTGGATATGTATAATATGCATTTATGGCAATATATCCCTAATAACACCAGCTTAGCCTTTTTTATGAGTTTCAGTAGTACCAATAATTGCCCATCACTTCAAGTCCTGCCAAGGCTCACTGACAGCTATTATTATATATATCTTGAGCCACACACAAGATGGCCACCATCTACTGTCATACTGCCCCACTTCCTGCTTATAAAATGACTCACCTGTGGCTGTGGCAATCAGGACTCTGAGACTTTCCCCTAAGCACTAATCAATAGGCTACATGCTTATGGATGTGCATTCTCAGTCTTTTTAGCTTTAATGGTATTCAATAGAACATACTACATCACGATCGAGCACTTCCGTTTTTTTTCAGCGGAGGTGACGCACTTCCGGTCGTGGGGTTTTTAAACCCTGAGCTCAGACTATGCTCCAGCACCAGGACATTCTCTGACAGACCAACGCTGAGGTAAGACATCTTTTTTTTCATCCTCCAGGCTCCCACAGCCTCCTTATGCATACTGGTGTAATATATACACCTGGGGATTGTACTGCACATACCCCCATGTACTTGGCTTTTATGTATATGCTGTGTGATACATGACTACTTTTCTGAAATTGTCCCTCCACCTGGTTGCTATTATTATAATCTACATTGGGGCGCACATTCGACCCTTGTATTCTCAATACTAGTTGCTGCATAAAGATTTTGTTTTTTTCTACCGCTGTGAATAGTCTCTTGCAGTGTGGGCTTCTATTGGATATCATGTTACTGTTATATGAGACACACCCCTCCCTATATCACATACATATTGATCATGGATTAAAACATTTTTGAACTTATGTGTTTTAAAGGACCTGTCAGACTATAAATGCTTATGTTGTTTATATGTACTCCCTTTTAGTGAACCATTGATGTTTAGAAGCTATTGTGCCTTGATAAAGGTTCATATTGGACCGAAACGTTGGCAAATTATGTTGGTTTAATCATTAAATACTGAATAATCTTGCTGAAAATCTGGAGAGTGTTTTTCTTCTTTCTTGAAGAAGCTAGACTATTATCTATGGGAACCTCTATATGAATTTCCCTAAAAACACCCCAGTATTTTGAACATTATAAATTGAGAGTGCCGGACTATCTATATGTATATATAGATATAGATAATATATATATATATATATATATATATTAATATATATATATATAAAACGTGGAAAAATCTGGCACTCTTATTTGAAGAAAATATTTCTTACCCCGTTGCCCTCCGGATAATGCCGCATACACGCTGCAGGTAATGAAACAGGAACCAAGGACCGGCGGCACTCAGGGCTTTGTAAATAAAGACAACACATGCTAAACAGCAGTCAAAGTTGACGTTTCAATGCTGACACATTTTCATCAGGACACAAAAATAAACAACACATACAAACCTTATATAATGTGCTCCCCATCACCAAGTTTCCATTTTCCTCCTTCCTACATCCGGTCGGGAGAGCACCAATACGCGCCCAATGATGTCGTCACCATGTGCACCCATCACCTTGGTTACAGCAGATACAAAAGGAATACGTGTGATACCACATGATCTGCAGATTATACACAAACATTAGAAAAAACGATGGACCTCGCGCATATAATTATACCTGCAGAGTTGTGTTCCAACATGTAAAATCAGAAATGCAATAACTGCAGTTACATCATAAGTATTGTTAAAGCAATGATTGAGACAATGAAGTCCCTAATCAAATAAATAATGGTAATGTATGATAGACCATTATTGACAAGCATTAGTAGTGTAGGTCAAACAGCCATACACAACCATAAACTAAGACTACACATTACAACATAAAAACAAGAAAGATAAATGACAATCAATATCATAAAAAACCCATTGTTTCATTGAGGCCCTTGGGGCTCAAAGCATCCAATAAAAAGATCCATCTAGATTCTTTTTGCAGCAAGATCCTAGAATGATTACCACCCCTCACTAGAGGAGGAACATGGTCAATGACCATGTGTCTCATGGCGGTGAGCGAATGCCCCGCATTGGCAAAATGTTTCGCCATGGGTTGTTCACCTGAACCAGAGAGAACGGCGGCATGGATCGAAGACCTGTGCATCGCCATTCTCTCCTTAAACTAACGGTCGGTTTTGCCGATATAATACTTTCCACAAGGACAAACAAGACCATATATCACAAATTTACTAGAACAGCTCAAATGGTGGTTAATTTTAAAGGTTTTAGAAGAATAAGGGTGTTTGATGGTGCTACCAGTGAGCATATACCCACACATTACACAACCCGCACATTTAAAGCATCCTTTTTTAAGGGGACCCAGGAAATTCCTGCCAGATGTTTTGCCAAACTGTGTTACATCCATATGGACTAAATAATTCTGAATATTCCTACCCCTAGAATAACATGTAACAATACGTTTGTCATGAAGAGAGGGCAATTCCTTATCACTCGTGATTAATGGCCAGTACTTTTTAACAACTCGACGAGCTTTAAAACTAGCTGTATTATATCTGGTAGGCCATGGAATTTTTTTCACGGTAGAATTAACCTGTTTACCACTTAAAGTGCTACTGCGGGGTATAGCAATAACTTTTTCTTTGGACTTTAATAAAGCATCAATACAATACCCTCGTTCCACAAACCTTGCAATAATAGTATCCATTTGTCGATGCATATCTGTATCGTTATTGCAATTATGATGAATACAAAGTAGTTGTGAAAAGGGTAATCCCTTATGAACCATTCTAGGATGGAAGCTAGAAGGTAACAGTAGCATATTACGATCGGTCAGCTTGATGAACAAAGAGGTATGTATTTGTTGATTAATCAGGCTGATAGTAACATCTAAGAAACCAATACTATTAGACTCAATCCTAAATGAAAATTGAACAGGGCCCTGTTTCTCATTATTCGTCTCTAGGATTGATCAAAGATGCTCTTTGCTACCTGCCCATGATAGAAAGATGTCATCAATATAGCGAGAATAGTATAGAATATTACTAGAAATGGCATCATCGCTGAAAAACAAATCGTCCTCTACACTAAACATAAATGCATTCGCATATGATGGGGCCACTGAGGACCCCATCGCACACCCCGAAATCTGCAAATAATGATTACCATCATACCAAATAAAAATTAATTTTAGGACCAATTCCAGCAGCTCACAAAAAAAGTCCACACATGGACCAATATAGAGAGGATTACCCGAAATAAGTTTCCTAGTAGCAGCAATTCCAAGATCATGGGGGATACATGTATATAATGCATTAACAGCAATACAACACAATAGACAATGTTCAGGTAAATCTTTCAAGTCATCCAATGCTAACAATAAAGATGTGGTGTCTTTATGTAATGTAGTTTTAGCCTGGACACATGGTTGCAAAAACTGGTCTAAAAAAATAGAGATGGGTTGGTACAGAGAACCCCAGGCAGAACTAATAGGTCTGCCCGGGGGGACACACCAAGCTTTTGTGTACCTTGGGTACAGTATACAATAGTGGTTTTACTGGAAATTCCGTTGTCAAATATTTTTTAGTTAATTGTGAAATAGCATCAGAATCACAAGCACGTTGAAGTACGGCATCAAGATGTTTTTTAAAGGCCATGGTCGGGTCCACCGACAAACAGTCAGACAGCTGGTGTACTATCTCAGCCTTATAGGCGTCAAGGTCCTGAACCACAATAGAGCCGCCTTTATCAGCAGCTCTGATGATGATGTCCTGTCTAGAACTGAGCTCTTTAAGGGTTGTAATTTCCCCAGGTGTCAAATTGGAAAAAATCTTGCTATTTCTTGAGTCCTCGTTGTCGACTTCTGTGTCTAACATGCGCACAAAATATTTAATCGATGCGTTGTTAGATAGGGGATCAAATGTAGAGCGAGTGGTAATGCTCTTCAATTACTCAGGAATTAATTCACTTGGGCTCTCACAAAGGTTATTATTAAAGTATTCCTTCAACTTTAACTGTCTGTGAAGTTTAAACAATTCCGTCTTCCATAGGAAAGGATTGAATTTGGTCGTAGGAACAAAATGAAGACCCTTATGGAGTACACTTAATTCATCCTGTGTTAATGTAGTGGAGGAGAGATTGAAGACTACTTCTTGGGCAATGGTGGTTTTTTCACATGGTCTCTCTCTCTTCCACTGCCCGCCTCTGCGGGTGAAGTGCTGCTTAGAATGGTATGTTGCGCCCTGGTGCTCATCCCTAAAGGGAGAGATTTGTATTTATTACCTCTGCGTGATTTATTTTCAGATTCACTGGCAGAGGTGCCAGAGTCATTAGATGAGTCAAAATGAAATTTCTGTCTATAATTGCGTTTATTGGTCAACCGTGACGAGGATTGTTGGGTGCCACCTGTAAGCCAACTGTATACATTGTGTGTCTCATAATCAAGTGTGACTTTGGCGAATTTCTCACATTTGAATTTTAATAAATCAGATTTGTAAGCATCCACTTGTTCTGAAAGCTTGCTCAACCATTCACAGGTTTTATCCTCCATCAGTAACTTTTTATTACGGCTTTCAAAAGACTCAATTTTATCCTTAGTGCTGGTAAGCTCCCTGGTTGACTCCTCAACAACGAGTAACATCAAATCCAGGGAGCATTTATTCAGGATAGCTACCCAACGTTTGCAGAATGAAGTATTATGTCTGCCTATGGTGGGTATATTGCAGACCCTAAATCCATGTGGGATAAATTTATCTGTAAAATACTCAGACAGAGTAGCCCCATGATAATAGAAGTCAATCTCCTTCTTTTTCAATTTAACCAGATCACGAAACAGATCTTGCACAGGAATGTCATCACATTTACCAAAAACTTTATCCTTATACACGATGCCAGATGCTTCAGCATCAGAGTAGCTGTAAGTGTCATGTTTATCTAGACATACATGTTCCTCCCCTAGTGAGGGGTGGTAATCGTTCTAGGATCTTGCTGCAAAAAGAATCTAGATGGATCTTTTTATTGGATACTTTGAGCCCCAAGGGCCTCAATGAAACAGTGGGTTTACATTGTTTTTTATATTGATTGTCATTTATCTTGCTTGTTTTTATGTTGTAATGTGTAGTCTTAGATTATGGTTGTGTATGGCTGTTTGACCTACACTACTAATGCTTGTCATAATGGTCTATCATATATTACCGTTATTTATTTGATTAGGGACTTCATTGTCTCAATCATTGCTTTAACAATATTTATGATGTAACTGCAGTTATTGCATTTCTGATATTACATGTTGGAACACAACTCTGCAGGTATAATTATGTGCGCGATGTCCATAATTTTTTCTAGTGTTTGTGTATAATCTGGAGGTCATGTGGTATCACACATATTGCTTGTGTATCTGCTGTAACCATGGCGATGGGTGCACATTGGTGACGTCGTCATTGGGCGCGTATTGGCGCTCTCCCAACCGGATGTAGGAAGGAGGAAAATGGAAACTTGGTGATGGGGAGCACATTATATATATGTGTTGTTTATTTTTGTTTCCAGATGAAAATGCTCAGCATTGAAACGTCGACTTTGACTGCTGTTTAGCGTGTGTTGTCCTTATTTACAAAGCCCTGAGTGCCGCCGGTCCTTGGATCCTATATATATATATATATATATATATACATACACATTGGGCTACCTGCCTGATGTCCAATGCCCCTTGTAGTTGTGCCCCCTCTGCAAAGCCCCCAGTTGTGCCCCTTCCGCAATGCCTCCAGTAGTTGTGCCACTTCTCCAATGCCCAGCAGTTGTGCCCCTTCTCCATTGCCCCCTGTAGTTGTGCCCCTTCATCAATGCCCCCAGTAGTTTTGCCCCTTCTTCATTGCTCCCTGTAGTGGTGCCACTTCTTCAATGCCCCCTTTAGTTGTGCCCTTTTCAATGCCCCCTGTAGTTTTGTCCCTTCTCCAATGCCCCCAGTAGTTGTGCCCCTTCTTCAATGCCTCCTGTAGTTGTGCCCCATCTTCAATGTCCCCTGTAGTTGTGCCCCTTCTCAAATGTCCCCTGTAGTTGTGCCCCATCTTCAATGCCCCCTGTAGTTGTGCCCCTTCTCCAATGCCCCCTGTTGTTGTGTCCCTTCTTCAATTCCCCCTGTAGTTGTACCTCTTCTCCAGTGCCCGCAGTAGTTGTACCCCTTCTCCAATGCCCCCAGTAGTTGTGCCCCATCTTCAATGCCCCCTGTAGTTGTGACCCTTCTCCAATGCCCCCTGTAGTTGTGCCCCTTCTTCAATTCCCCCTGTAGTTGTGCCCCTTCTCCAATGCCCCCAGTAGTTGTGGCCCTTCTTCAATGCCCCCCGTAGTTGTGTCCCTTCTCCTATGCCCCCAGCAGGGGTGTATCTATAATGGGTGCAGGGTGTGTGGTGCACATGGGCCTCTGGGTCCAGAGGTGCCCCGTACCATACACCCTGCACCAACATTATCCTAAACTCACCTGTCCGTGGTCCCGCGTCAGGTGTCAGCGGTGCACAGAACACCGGTAAATTGCTGCCATGGCCATTTTTCCGGCGCTTTACCGTGCTGATCTAAAGGATGTGGCCAGGGGTCGAGGACAGTGTGTGGGGTCCCCGGGATGACCGCCCCTGTTGCCCCGCCTATAATCTGGCCCTGGTGCTAACAATAATATCCTGCAAATCTATGTGTGTGCAGCAAATAAAACCAAGGGCATTTCTCATGATCTGATCAAAGCATTTAAGCCTGCAGCCCAACGGCATCAAACCCCTTTTTTCTGCAGGTCCCTACACTAGCATATATGCCCAGCATATATATATATATATATTTATCAGGGATGGGCAGTTCAGTTTCTGTGGAATCTGAACTGCTCCAAACATCGGAGATCTGAGTAAACCCGATCCCGCTGCGAGGCCGAACGTCATCCTCCTGACGTCGGATTCTCGCAAGAGTTATTCTCTACATAAGTCGCAGACAGCGGTACTCGGCGCCATTTCTGTCCCACGCTCAGCACTGCGCTATACTCTGCTGATTAAGTGGCTGTGTAAGGGGGCAATTAAGCTGATATGTCCAGAGACTCACAAGTAGCTATGCTGGCAAAGTGACTGTTTAAGGGGACACACTGATGTATGCTGTGCTATACTCTGCTGATTAAAGTGGCTGTGTCCAGACTCACAAGTGGCTGTGTGTAAAAAGAAAAAGAAAACTTATTTTTTGGTGGTGTATCCCACTGTGTATACAAGCATTGTGACTCCTAGGACCATAGCCCTCTGTGTATACAAGCACCATAACTCCTTGAGCCTTAGCCCACTGTGTATACAAGCACCATGACTCCTAGGGCCGTAGCCCACTGTGTATACAAGCACTGTGACTCCTAGGACCATAGCCCTCTGTGTATACAAGCACCATGACTCCTATGGCCATCGCCCACTGTGTATACAAGCACCGTGACTCCAAGGGCCATAGCTCTTTGTTTGTATAAGCAATGAATAATTGGGCAGTAGCCCTTTGTGTATACAAGCACCGTAATGTCTTGGGCCCACTGTGTATGTCTCACTGCTGATAATAAAGAATTACAGTCTGTCAGTTTATTATATATTGACGTAATTTTTGCACCCTCTTTTCGTTGTACCAACACATACAAAAAGTGAAAACTGTTCTCATTGATATCACAGGTGAACTTTATATCTGTATCCAACTGGTTGATGTTGGTCATTAACAAAATAAATTCTTCTTTAGTACCTCTCCTAATGATGAAAATGTCGTCTATGTTTCTTTTAAGAAAGAGAATTTATTCGCCACAGTAGAGTCCCTAAAAAATAAATCCCTCTCCAGTGAAAACATAAATGAATTGGAATATGAAGGGCCTCACATGATCCCATTGCACATCCTTGCTGTTGCATAAAGAATTCACTAGTGAAGATGAAAAAATTCCTGGTGAGAGTTAATTTTAGTAAGTCCAGAAAAAAACAAATATCTGATCCTGAGTAATGGGGATTATTAATAAGTAATCTTATCATGGCGTCAATGCCACTTGCATGGGGGATTCTAGTGTATAAGTTAACAACATCAATCTTCGCCATCCAGAAGTCTGTGGGCAAATGTTAAAGCATTTTAAGTTCATTAAGGAACGTTGTTGTATCATTGAGGTTCGTACGTTCACTCTGAATTACTCACTGCAAATATGTGTCCAGATATTTTGACACATCATAGTATAGACTATCCCTTGCCAAGGTAATCGGTCCTCCCAGAGGTTGTTCACAGTTTTTATGAAGGTTAGGCAACAAGTAAAATAAGGGTACTTTCAGGGTTTCATTTAGGAATGAAACTGCCACAATTTTAGTAATGTTTTCATTATCTACTGCTTCATCCAAGAGGTCTTTAAGCTCATTATAGCACCCAAAGTGCAGCTCCGTGTCTCTGTGCAGCCTCCGTCAGCGTGCATGCGGAATTTCGGACATTAATTCTTATACTTGTTCTCTTATAGGTACAGTTTTTCATGTGTTGGGATAATGCTTTGTATGCACTTGTTTCTTAGCAACCGGTCTCTGGCGGCTGACATCACGCAGAAGCGACGGTGAGCTGCATGCACGCTGACAGAGGCTGCACAGAGACATGGAGCTGCACTTTGGGTGTACTTGGTGATGGGTTTATATAAGTAAGTGGTATTTGTATGTTTATTTGTCCTGATGAAAATTCTGTATTTGAATTGAAACGTTGGCTTGACTTAGACCGCTCTGTGTAATTTTTTCTATTTTTTGAGTGTCGCCTGATATTGATTTTGTTTTACCCAGTGGAGGAGGGCACCAACATAAGTTGAAACCTTGTTAAGTTTAGTGCCGATTACCTGGATTTCTTCACAGAAAATCACTAATCTCCTGTCAGATGAAGACACCTATAAAATACTACAAGGAGATCCTACTACACAATCTCAGAGAGAACTTCATGATCTCCTAGAAGAAGGATTGAAATTAGGAATTAGGAATTAGGAATTCTCTCAGAAAAGGAACATCAGTATCTGTAAAACAAATTTCCAAAAATTCCCACTTTTTACCACCTCCCAAAAATCCACAAGAACCCCACAAATCCCCCTGGTCATCCCATTGTCTCCAGAATTGACTCCCTCAGCCAATTTATCCAAATATGTAGACTTTTATCTACAAAGCTTAGTTGTACAACAAAAAAGTTACTTAAAGAACACTCTACACATCCTGCAAAACTTGGAACATATCATATGGAAAGAGGACTTTATACTATGTACAAGTGATGTGCGTTCACTATACACCTGCATATCACATGACATAGGTTGGGAAGCAACAAGATATTTTTTGTTTCACCAAATGCACAGATTAATTTTATTATGAAATTGCATTGAATATATCTTACATCGCAACTATTTTTGTAACAAGGGATCTTTTTACAACCAAGTCAAGGGGACTGCGATGGCCAGTTCCTTCGCACCTAGTTATGCAAATCTATTCGTAGCTAGGTGGGAGGAAGAAAATATATGGCATAACAACCCACATGCTGGAAACATAATTTGTTGGAAAATGCATATAGGTGACCTATTCTTCATATGGCATGGATCAGAGGGCACACTAGCAACATTCTTAGAACATATGTATAATAGCAATTTTGGATTAGAGTTTACCTCAACATCAAGCAAAGAAATGGTGATATATTTGGATCTGGAAGTTTTCATAGACAACAACAAAATTCATACCAGAAATCACATTAAAGAAGTTAGTGGTAACCACATGCTTTAAAAAGGCAACAATCACAATAGAAACTGGTTAAAGAACATCCGAGGAAGTCAAATTAGAAGACATGAAAAGGAAATTCATACAAAGTGTCTATGAAGAATCAGACCTTAAAACAGAAATAAGAAAAATAGCCATGATGGACAGGAAAGAAATGATACAGTACAAACAACAACTGAAAAAGAATACCATACAGCATTCATTACCAGATATTATAGTCAACATCGTTTATTTGAAACTATTCTCAGAAAGCATTGGCACATTCTACATCTGGATGATCAACTGAAACCTTTTATTCAGGACAAACCACTTATCATATACAAAAGAGCAAATAACTTAAGACAAGAACTGGTACAAAGCTTCATACCGACAGATGACACAAAACAAACAAATAAAGAAAAAATGGGACATTTCTATTGCTTCAACTGTCTTGCATGCAGAACGACAAAAAAAGGGTCAACTCAACCAATTACAACATTTAAATCCAATGTAACAAAGAAAGAATTCAAAATTAAAGAAAAAACAACCTGTGATACAGAGGGAGTTATATATCTGTTAGAATGTAGCTGTGGTCATCAGTACATAGGACAGACGAAGAGAAAATTAAAAACCACAATTGCGGAACATATATTTAACATTAAAAAAGGATTGTTATCTCATAGTGTTTCAAAACACTTTTGTGAACAACATAACAAAAATCCCTCAGAATTTAATTTCTTAGGTATTCAAAAAAATTCGAAAAATTGGAGAGGAGACCATTCCAAATCACTAATAAAAAAAGAAACAGAATGGATTTTTGCCATGCAAACTTTACAACATCATGACCTTAACATAGATATAGAAATCAATGCCTTTTTATAATATTATTCATGATGTCAGATTTTATCATAACATTAATACACTAATAGAATTATACTATACATCACAATTTTTTAGTTAGCAGCGCGATTCCAACTCTTATTTTACTTCATCAATTTTTTCTTAATTATTTAAATAAGGTTACTACTATGATATCAAACACATGGTAGCTGATTTTTTAAAAGGAAGTCAATTCCAGACTTCCGCTTTTTTCAATAAAGTTTTCTCTATAAATAGAGATTTTATGCCATTTAAAAGTCATCCTTGATAAAGGGCAGAAGTGCCAGAAACGCGTTGGGGCGGACATCACAAAAGCTAATTTTTCCTGTTCTGGAGCAGGGCCTCACATCACGCATACCAGCGGAAAATCGTCGCGGACACCAGCAAAACATCAGAGGGAACCAGCCAGCCGCGGAGAAGACTACATACGGAAGGCAGGCAGTAACAGTGCTAGCTAGTTAGTTCTACCTGCAGCCACCCGGTCAACACTTTGCTACTGGCAATCTTGGAACCCACAAGCAATGCACTTTAAAGATTTTAACTGTGCTAAAAAGAGCTTATAAACATATTAATCACCTTTCACTTTACAGGAATCGCGCTACACATAAGTTTTATTTTAATCCATTATCACAAGCGCTCCTTTTTTCTTTTTATATGAAGATGAACCAGTCATAAACTTCTTGAAGCTTTTGAATGATGCCATGCCATATCAGTGTTATGCTGCATACACACGGGATGATTTTCCTGAACGATATGAACGATAACTATATCGTTCAACGATAAATTGTTCATATAGTTCATTTTTATGCAGTGAACGATCGACCAACGATGCGCGTTCTCGTATGAGCGATAACGATATCTATGGTTTACCATACATGCAGGCCAACTTGGACTATTTTGTCAAGATTTGCCTTTAAAGACATGACTTCACTAAAATATCTATCATATATATCTATCATTGTGTACACCCAAAATTGTTTGCCCTGCATTACAGAAAGTTGGAGGGAAATCTGTCAGTGATATCTTTGGTTGTGCAGGTTGTATCATGTGTATGCAGCATTATACTAGGAGTGTAGTGCTTGGCTATGATGTCAAAGCCAAGTGCCACAATCAGACTCTGAGGAACCCAGGATGCCATCCAGCATGCCACCTGTGCAATGCTTTGGCGTCACTACTTACGAATGGGGAGGCAGTGAAATGGCTTACATCAGTCTTATATACTGTATTAGGAAAAAGTCATACATTTATATGCAAGCAGCACTTACTGTATATATTCATGATATAACATTTGACTCAATTTATAGGACTGAGAAAAAAAAACATGTTTTATAGGGTCGGTATCACTCTGTTACGCTACCATGATAACTTCCTATTCTGCTAATTTATACTAAACCATAACACATTTACTCTACTTGCATTGTCTAAGTGGCACTTGACAGATAAAAAATTGGTTGCTTTGGGCAAATTTGCACCTTTCAGTAATATTAGGATTTACTGGTCATAGCCCTCAGAGGAACTTTGTATGTCATGAAACACCTGCCGCAGTCCCAATTATTTTTCTCAAACTTTAACGGTGATAGGGACACAGGCCATGATCTAAGGAAACCTGGAAATATCTAAGCCATCCCTAACCTAAAAGGGACCAAAACTGGCATTGACATATCCTGGTGACTGGCCCATCCATTGGGCATAACCATCGTATTGTATGTGCTCCACCACAAACCAGCACACTGCTATTACTTTCATCCCTTTCCAGTCCTCTCCTCACCTCCTCCTTAGTCTGGCATAGAGCACATGCGAGGCAGCTGAGAAGAGTAATTTTAAGGGTTAGTGTTAATCTAATTTATGGTTGGCTTGATTTATTAATATGTTGCAGGGGTTAATAATGCAATTGGTGCTTTTTGTATTAAATGTAAGGGCTAATAATTTGATAAAGGGATTCACTGGGGTAAGTAGACATATTTACTAAATTTAGTTGCTATTCATTTGATATTAGGGTTGGTTAGAGGAAAATATATAAATGCTCTTAAAACAGCAGCAGTAGGTAGCCAAAGTTCAAGAACCGATAGGAGAGAGCAACACAGTCTGCCAACTCCCCCAGTTCAGGTAGGAAAGTTCTATGCTTTCAGTTTTGGAATATGTGTGTACTATTGGCAATGGTATGGTATACACAAGCAGATCCCCTGAAGTCAGTAAACAGCGGGTCTCTCCAAGCTAAGTGGAACATGTCTGTGTTCCACTGTGGCTCTCTAACACAGTGACAAGACTGTGCAGTGCATCCGTAGAAGTATAGAAGGAGGTTATATTGGTTAGGGATTGAGGCCTCCCTAAAGGAACAAATATGGGGATTGCACAGAAGCGCTGTACTAACTTCAACATTCAGGACTTGCAATGTTTGACCCCCTTCACACATTTTCCTCCTGCCTTTGCAAGATGACATACATTTCCTTTGCAAAACAGGAAAACTTTTAACAGTGTGATATCTGAAATTAGGATTTTGCCACACTTTACAGTACTGTTATCAATGGATAAAGAATAAATCTTTAATCATTGTAACAGTTTCCCTATTATCTCTAACACATACTGGGCCTGATTCAGAGCCGCTCGTAAGCGGCCGCTCGTTCGTTCCGAGCGATGTTTGCCCAACTGCGCATGCGTACGAATCGAAATACGCATGCGCGAACCAGTCAGTGCGGCCGAAAATCGTTTGTTCGCTAAATAGCGAATGCCTGCTAATATGAGTGACAGGAGGAGGCGTATGTGGGTGGTAACAGGGGAAGGTGCTTGAAAACGGGGAGTGGAGATCAGAACGCAGGCGTGCTTAAAGGTCAAAACGGGCGTTTTATGGGTGTGCATAATTAATACAGCAGCGTCACTGACCACGTCACTGGGTTATTTTATAATCAGAACTGCTCGAAAATTTGTGGTAGGAAAAACCAACCACAAGAATAGCGAGCACTTCATACGCTGGTCGATGTACTCGATTAATCTAATAAATAGCGGACATGACGTATGATGCGAGCGGCCAGGGGGCGTTTTTATAAAAAAAACAACCGCATGTTTTGTTCGCTCGTTCAGACCTAGAGGCGGCAACAGACCGCAAAGAGCGAACGGTTCATTTGAATAGCCACCCCCTTTTTCTGAACGAGCGAGCGCTAATAGCGACTGGCTCTGAATCAGGGCCACTGTACACACTAAACAGATGATGAACTTGCTTCTAGCAAAATATGTGGTTGTTAAGGTGTTGCCTACCACTCACTTTTTTAAGAGCACATGCTAATTTATATGTGATCCCGTTTCAATGTTACAGAAACATGCTGCTTCATAAATTGGCAGTATCTTCATACATGTTATCGGGATGTTCTTAGCAAATAAAATAAATGAAAGGAAAAATGCCAAAGATCCAAAATGAAATGCTTGTTTATTGCAAAATAGTAAGAAAATCAGCAGCAATAGGTCAGTAAAGGAAAACAGATCTGACCCCCACATTGTGTTTACATACTTATTTTATACTGCAACATTTGCTGGACAATTTAACAAATGTACAAATTGTGATAAGTGTGTACTATGTGGCGATGGTATGGAGAGTAAACAGTATACACCGGCAGATCATCCTGATACTCTAGACTGCTCAGGACTTAACCAGGAGTTTGGTTTATTGAAGTGTAGCATTAGCTTTGTACAGCTGTACTCATAGTTACAGGAATTGGTATGATTTACCGCCGGACCCATGCCTGGCGGTTTAAATCCCGACAGCGGCAGCCCGACAAGGATGAAAATCCAGATCGTCCCCAGGTAAGTATTCACTAACCTATTCTACCCCCTAACCCTGCCTTAGGGGTGCCTAGCCCTAACCTCCCCCCTAAGTGCCTAGCCCTAATCCCCCCTCTAAGTGCCTAAACCTTCCCCCCCTTTCCCGCAGCCTCAACCTAAGTCCCCCGGGGGGTGCCTAACCCTAACCTCCCCCCTAAGTGCCTAGCCCTAATCCCCCCTCTAAGTGCCTAAACCTAACCCCCCCTTTCCCGCCGCCTAAACCTAAGTCCCCTGGGGGTTGCCTAACCCTAACCTCCCCCCGGGGGTGCCTAACCCCCACTTCCCCTAGCCTAAACCTAACCTCCCCAGGGGGTGCCTAACCCTAAGTTCCCCCCTGAAATCCTAAACCTAACTCTCGCCCCCCGTGGCTGTCCACGCTTGGCGCCCGGCGTCCCTTCAATTGGGATGCCAGACGCCGGTCTCCCGGCGTTGGTAAAATTACTGGCGTCTAGATTTAGACACCTGTCATTTAACCCTCGCCGGGATTAAGCAGTCGTGAAGCCGGCTGTCGGGATTAGGTCCGCCAGCTCCCTGACTGCATACCCAGTTACATACATCTAGTGGGCAAGATTCAGGGATTTCGCAAAGCTGATATTTATGCAGATTGAGTGATTATTTGCAATTGCGTATGCACAAAATTTGCACTGTGAACACGCACTGATTGCATTGTGAATACGCTCGTACAGAGGGACAACTTGCAAAGTGAGTCACAGGCAGTCAGCGTTTGGGGGTGGCAACAGGGGGTGATTAGATAAACGAAGGTGTGTCTGACCATTTTAATGCTGTTTCATGGGCGTGCATACTTTAGCCATTGCGATCTCCTTCACAGCATGAGAGCTCTCTGCGTGTCAGGAGAGATGCAGTGTTTGTGGCTGGTCAGACCTGACTTACATTCTAGTGACTGCCCAATGTGCATCAATGTTACAGATGTTTACGCTGTTGCACATCGTTGGACAGATATGAGAAGGCGGCAGTGGGCGTCCATATGCTCAGATAAGCTTTGGAAGGCATGAGCATACTTTAGCAACTGCGATCCGTGAAAGAATGCAGTTGCGATTGCATTAGTGTAAATCTCGGAATCCAGTATCTATATGGAGCAGAGCTTGAGTGGAACATACAGATCACCAGCCGATGATGTATGTGGGTAGTGGCGCATATACTGGTAAAGCAGTAAGCCTTTGCAGGTATATATCTGAGGTATATCACAGGGTCTCTCTGAAGTTAATGGAACATTTCTTTGTTCTACTGTAGCACTCTAACACACTGACAAGATGGTGCAGGACATGTGTAAAAGACCAAACTATGGCCGTCTTGGAAAAGGCAGATGCTTCACTAAATTAGCATCATAGAGGTAGCACAGAAGTGCACCTGATATTTCAACACAAGTCACATCACTTGATATAAAGATACACATTAGGATACATATATGAGGGGATAGGGCAGGGGGTATATCATGTCCTTGGCTGATGTCTGCAGGTCTGAGGCACTCTGGTACATTCTATATGTTTGCTAAAGTTGACAAGCAGAACATCTTAAGTAGAAAAAGGAGGGGGATTTAACCCCCTATAGTTCCTCAGCACACTGAATAGTACTTGCAACAATATATGAAGACTATATGGTCATAGAAATTCAGAGATATTAGTTGCATTCATTTGCAAATACATGGAAAGCTGCTAGGCCACCTCACAGCTTCTCTGTTACTAGCAGTCCCTAACATTAGGAGGTTCACATCCGAGGTGCAGTGCACCCCGAAAAACATCCTGCCCAGGACGGGGGCATCACACGAAAAATGGAAAAAGAGTGACAGTGCAGTGTAAAGTATAGATGTGTAGGACTAATTAATGAGTGTTGAAAAAAGGGGTTAATAGCAGTCCCTAACATTAGGAGGAATTAGTCTTACCCATCTATACTTTACACTGCACTGTCACTCTTTTTTCATTTTTCTTGTGATGCCCTGGGGGGTCCTGGGCTGGACATTTTTCGGGGTGCACTGTGCCCCGGACGTGAACCTCCTAATGTTAGGGACTGCTAGTAACAGAGAAGCCGTGACATGCCCTAGCAGATTTCCATGTATTTGCAAATGCATGCAACTAATATCTCTGAATTTCTATGACCATATAGTCTTCATATATTGTTGCAAGTACTATTCAGTGTGCTGAGGAACAATAGGGGGTTAAATCCCCCTCCTTTTTCTACTTAGTATGACCCCTCCCTTTCATGCACCTGAGTAGTACTGCTCGATTGATTGAGCAGCTGCCATTTTTGTTTGTGTGGTATGAGTTGCATGAAGGAAACAGCATTAATAAGGCATGCTGGTTCTAGTAGTGCTAGTTGGAGTTCCCAGGGGTGACTCCCAAGTAAGCTGGCTCTCAATATGTGGATGCATTTATGTACGTGCCTTTATCAGGAGGCCTTACATTTGACAAAATTTATATTTGCCTTTATCATGAGGCCTTATAATTGGTATATTTTACATTTGGGGTGAGCGTTTGGGCGTAAGACTCCCCGGGCTGGTCTGGCTGGGCCCCCTCATGGCATCACCACTTAATACACATAGTTGCTTTTTGCATCACATATTATGTTTGTATTTTTTTATGTAATATTTCACATATATTTTAACCCCTTTTTTCAACACTCATTAATTAGTCTTACACATCTATACTTTACACTGCACTGTCACTCTTTTTCCATTTTTCATGTGATGTCCTGGGGGGGTCCTGGGCTGGGCATTTTTCGAGGTGCACTGCGCCCCGGACATGAACCTCCTAATGTTAGGGACTGCTAGTAACAGAGAAGCCGTGACGTGGCCTAGCAGCTTTCCATGTATTTGCAAATGCATGCAACTAATACCTCTGAATTTCTATGACCATATAGTCTTCATATATTGTTGCAAGTACTATTCAGTGTGCTGAGGAACAATAGGGGGTTAAATCCCCCTCCTTTTTCTACTTAGTATGACCCTTCCCTTTCATGCACCTGATTAGTACTGCTAGATTGATTGAGCAGCTGCCATTTTTGTTTGTTAAGCAGAACATCTTATCATTGTATGTAAGCTAAAAGTTATAAACATTTCTTAATGCTTTACAGTCTTAAACTATTGTTTAATAAGAACTAATAAACAATGCATGTAATTAGTTTTCTCCAAATCCCATATCCAATATTACCATCTATGACAATAGCCGGAGGGAAATTATTGCTGCATGGTTTCTGGTCAATTGCTATAATGTAACTGTTTTTGACAAGGCCATTCAAATGATTCATATAATTTTCTCTATCTTTTCTTATATTATCTCCCATGTAGAACCCCTTTTTCCTTCCACATCATACACATATTGCATTACAATGCAGTAATATAATATACAATAAGCTCACAGCATCAATAATATAAATAAATGTATACAAAAACCAATGTCTTCACATTTTCATGGTGTTGTGGTGGACAGCACATCCCTTAATGCATTTTCAGTTTGTTTTGCTGCATGATTAGGAGGGAGGTAGTTGAAATCCAGGCTGTCGGGATGCTGGCGCTCAGAATGCCGGCGCCGGAATCCCGACACCAGTCAGAATCCCGATGCCGGCATCCCATAGGGTTAGGTAGAAGTTTAGGGTTAGGGGTTAGCATTAGGGCTAGGGTTAGACACTAGGGTGGGAGGGTTAGGTTTAGGCACTGGGGGGGAGTTTAGGTTTAGGGCGCAGGAGGGAGGGTTAGGGGTAGGGTTAGGATACTTACCAACATGTGTCGGAGGGTTAGGTTTAGGCGCTGGGGGGAGTTTAGGTTTAGGGCGCAGGAGGGAGGGTTAGGGGTAGGGTTAGGATACTTACCAACATGTGTCGGTATCCTAACCCTGTCCAGGTGCTGGCATCAGGATTATGACTGTCGGGATCCCGAGGATTGGCATCCTGTACCCAACCCGGTTAGGATGCAGTCTTATGGTGGATTCCAAGATTACCGGCATTGTGAAGCAGGGGGCAGGGTCAAAATTACGCAATTCAGCCGGGAGGCTTGCCTACCTTTCTGGGGGGGGGGGCGAGAGTGGCACCCAATTTTCGGGAGGGTAGGCAAGTATGATAAACAGTATATATATATATATATATATATATGTAGTCAAACCATATACTTGCTCATGGGTGTGGTATAAGAGATAGACAAAAATTAGTTAGACAATGTCTAGATCTACCCCAGTTGTTAGACAGTCAATAGATCGACAGGTACAAAAGGTCGACAGGTGCAAAAGGTTGACACACTAAAGGTCGACGTGTAAGAAGGTCGACAGGTACAAGTGGTCGACAGGGTCAAAAGGTCGACATGGGAAAGGTCGACACGAAAATGGTCGACACATTTTTTAAAATGTTTTTTTGCGTAAATACCATTCGGCCCCTTGCGGGCTCGCTTCGCTCGCCACCCTGCGGGCACGGTGGCTCGCTTCGCTCGCCACATGGGTTTATTCCCCATCCATGCCCACTTGGATGGTAGGGAATGACGTTGGATGGTAGGGAATGACGTTGAATGGTAGGGAATGACGTTGGACACTGGCTCATCCTAAGTGCCTAACCCTAAAAAAAAAAAGTAGATAATTTTTGTGTCGACTATTTTCATGTCGATCATTTTTGCGGCGACTATTTTCATGTCGACCTTTTGACCCTGTCGACCATTTGTACCTGTCGACCTTCTTACATGTCGACCTTTAGTTTGTCGACCTTTTGTACCTGTCGACCTTTTGTACCTGTCGATCTATTGACTGTCTAACAACTGGGGTCGATCTAGACATTGTCTACCTAATTGCTGTCTATCTACAGTCCGGCACCCCTTGCTCATATTGAATAGAGCAGCAATGATTATGCTATACAGAGTTGATGGCAACCAAAAAAAAAGAAATAATGCTGGTGATTTGTTTTTCATTTTACCCAAACATGTCAAATGTCCATTTTTATTCAGATAACACAGTAGGTGTCCTTCAAATTATTTTAACATATTTAATCAAATTGTGCTCAGAACTTTCCTTACATAATTTTGTATCCCTCAGACACCACAGTAGGTTTGGTTTTCATTATTTGAATTATGTGTTTTTTTTCACACAAACACATTATCTCATGAGTTGTGGTTAAAATAATGTATTAGTCATTGTCATCTGTAGGTTATAACACCTCTTTTGAATTAAAATAAAAATACTGTTGGTTTGGTTTAAATTATTTGCTTATGATTTTAATTTATTGTAATAAAAATGCCATATAAATGTACATATCTTTCACTTATATAAATAATGCAGTAAGTGTTGTTGAAATTCTTGTAATAAAATATACTTAATACGAGTAGAATCAAATTTCACTTAGCAGCTATGTCTCCTAACCTGGTCCAATCGAGGGCGTCGGCGGGTGTGTACCCCCAATATATCTGTGAACAATGTTGTTCACAGACATAGCACATTGGCTGTGCAACACAGCAGTTAGGCAATATATCTGCAGATATATTGGTGCATCTACTGGTGTACACATGCTGCAGGGACCCGGCGGTGAGTCACAGTTCAACTCGGCGGTCATATTTAAATTCCCGCCCAGTTGTGACGTCGGGCCTGAACACATCTTGTAGAAGATTGGTAAATGTATATGTACTGTGGGCCTGATTCAGACATGTACGTTCATCCGATGGTGAATGTACTGTACATCTCCGATGTCATGCACAGGCCCCATTCTGTGCATGTGCAGAATGGGTCCTACTATTTCTCGCTCGCAGAACCCCCAAACCGTGTCATGATTGACATGCAGCAGTGTTTGGGGGGCGAAATGAGGGAGTGGCTGGTCACCGTTCCCGGAATTGGAGGTGTCGCCCCCTTTTTCCAAGAGGGACGAGGCCAGGGTCTGCGTCGGTGGGTGCAAATTCCTGGCCTCTTATGTGACCAGCATCCAGTGAGTTTGCGGAAAGCTGCAGCTCCTGCAGCCTGACCAAAGGAGCAACCATCATGAACCATCGGTCGCGATGGTTGCAAAGGTGATCCCAACCTGCGACGTTAGTCGCAGTGCTGGGATCGCAATTGAAGCAAGGAGGTGTCTGACACCTCCTTCTGCATATGTATCAGAGATGGATGGACTTGCACAGCCGCTTGTGTGCAGCTCTGCAAATCTGTCCATCTCTGAACCCAGCATAACTAACAATTAGATATTGGTGAAGTAAAACCAAAAGATATGCAGGTTTGAACATTTTAAAAACAATACCAGCAAGCACCATCCTATTCACATCAGTCTATTCAGCTTAGAAGAGAGATGCCTCTGGGAGAGGAGGAATCTAGCTGAACAGGAACTTCCTGTAGGAAATGTTGTAGTGGATGATACTGTATTGATTTATTCTTTTGGAGCTAACTGAACATATTATTTGTCATTTTCTTTTCTTTATCAGTGTTGTCCGGTTTCTAAGAACTGGGGAACTAAATTGTTATATATTTTTTCCGCAATGCATGCTGTGGCAAAAATTGGGATGCAAAGTATGACATATAAAAAGAAAATTCTGAACATGCTTTGTAAATTATTGTCCTTTAAATTGCACAGCATAAGGTATGGCAAAGAGTACCTATTTAACATGTGTTTTGGCCAAAAACATTCATATCATGCTTAGTTCCCATATGCAGCTCAATCTTGTACATATACAGTGGATTCTCATGCCTTAACACCCACCATACACAATGACAGGGTCAGTACTGTATAACAGCCTCGTGTCTATGATATATTATATATAGCTGCATACCACCATATTCAGCCCTATAATGCCTCCACATAACCTCATCATGTCTCCACATAGATACCTCATGCCCACAAAAATCTTTGTTTTGTTCCTATATAGCTACATTACTGTATTTCTCTACCATAGGTGAAAGTATGGGGTGGTCCAGATGTGCACAGGATCACCCATTACTAGTGTGCAGTGGTGCCAACAGGGAGAGCGGGCACTAATTACCCGTGCCTGGACTGCCGCCTGCCCCCTACCCTTGTCAGCAGTAGTGTCTCCCCAACAGCTGTGTGCTGGGCTGCGGTGGGTGCAGGGAGACTGCTGACGTTGATCAGCAGCAGCAGTCTCTCCTCTGGCTGTGCAGGGGGGAAAGGGGTGGAGTGATCACGTTGTTTGTACACCCCCCCATTTATCTACCCCTGGCTGAGGTATATAACGGCGACCCCCTGTGGTGCGGTGTCACTTCACGCTGCAAATACTGGGTTTTTTATACGATTTTCTAATGAGGCATGACCACACATCCTTACATTAGACCACGCCCCTTTTCACTACCCAGTCCTAGCCAGGCTCTCTATAGCCCTGCCAGTGTGTTAACGTTCGCTGTCTCCCACACCAGTGTTCAACATTCAGTTTGTTTTAGCACGGTGCCATTTCACAAATATAAAAAGTGGCCAACCCTTTACGGGAAGCTTCAGCCAATCATAGGTGTTCCTTGCTGCAACTGCCAGCTTTCTTGGGCCAATATGGAGCACTGCAACCTGGAATGCCCACCTATATGGACTCAGCAATCTTCTTAACATGAACTGGACTCTGTCATGAGATTCCCTGTGGCATTAGCCCCAAGCTTCCCTGTGTCTCTGGGTGCTGTCATGGTTGCATTAATATCAAATTGCAAATTGATAAAGAAGCGGCCCCAGCAAGATAAAATGTAGATGGCAGAACTTATCCAGCACTCCACCAAGCAGAAGGGAAATGGAGGTATGAAATGAATAGAGTGTGTGGTGCAGGCGTAGTCTGGCACTGTCTGGCACAGTCTGGCTCCACATACTTTCTTATTTAGGCCACTAAGATGTTGCAGGCAGCCCTGGAATGCAGGCTGGACAAAGTTTTTCTGGAAACAGACAGATGTAAGCACCAGGCAATACATGTTTAGACATGACAAGACATTGACAATAACAAAGAGTTTACAAACTCAGTTGGTGGTCGGGTTATCATCATTCTCTGCGCAAGGACCTTAAATACTGTCATCTATATGCACTCTCATGTTAAGGTAATGCCTTCTTGACATCCCAGCCGACCTATGAGGAACACCCTCAGCCTGTCCTAGCACCCATGAGCATTGCTTATGGGGCATGCGTGCCGACATTGTGGCTGGCCTATCCGGGAGGAGGCAGCCAAGCCACCATAGCGGGGGTCGTGGGTCGGCATATATTACCAGTATTGTGAAGCAGGGGGCGGGGTCATAATGACGCGATCCAGCGCAAATCGTGTCATTGTCGTCGTCCCCGTGGTGAGGGTTTGTGTTGTAGTTGCAGGGGGGTCCGTGGCCGGCCAGTAGACTTGCCTGCTTTTCCAGGGGGCCGGGAGTGGCACCCAATTTTTGGGAGGCCGAATCGGGAGAGCAGGCTTGCGTGCTATGGGAAAGTCACACAGGGGAATGCCGATCTTGTTGAAAGTAGAGGCTTCATTCTCTGTTCCAAGATGGCCACCAACCTAAGTACTGCGCATGTGTGGCACCATCTTGTCACTGTGTTGGAGCATCACAATGGGAGACCTGCATTTACCTGCGATCCACAACACCTTTCCAGTGACCCTGCACCACTAACCTCTACTTCCATACACTCACCGGCTGGTGAGCTGTATGACACCCTGCTCTGCTCAAGCTCCACTTCACCCTACCAATGTGTATAAAAGTGAGTACGTCTGTACATGCTTTACCTTCAATAAACCACTACACTGGTTAAGTAACTAGGCTGTTCATAGACTCAGGGCTTACGCTGGTGTGTACAGAAACTCTGCTACATCATCCAAACTGTACTGTACACACATACTGTATTTCCAAAAGACCTGAATCAAGAATTTACTATCTTCATCTGCAGCAACTTACAGATTTCCTTTCCTGGGACTCTGAAGAGATTCTGATCCTAATATGGGGAAGATTGATCAAACCTTGGAGAGAGATTAAGGGCCTGATTCAGAGCCGCTCGTAAGCGACCGCTCGTTCGTTCCGAGCGATGTTTGCACAACTGCGCATGCGTACGGATCGTAATACGCATGCGAGAACCAGTCAGTGCGGCCGAAAATCGTTTGTTCGCTAAATAGCGAATGCCTGCTATTTTGAGTGACAGGAGGAGGTGTATGTGGGTGGTAACAGGGGAAGGTGCTTGAAAACGGGGAGTGGAGATCCGAACGCAGGCGTGCTTAAAGGTCAAAATGGGCGTTTTAAGGGTGTGCATAATTAATACAGCAGCGTCATTGACCACGTCACTGGGTTATTTTATAGTCAGAACTGCTCGCAAGATTGCGTTAGGAAAAACCAACCACAAGAATAGCGAGCAGTTTATACGCTGGTCGATGTACTCGATTAATCTAATAAATAGCGGACATGACGTAGGATGCGAGCGGCCAGGGGGCGTAGTTTTCCAAAAAACGACCGCATGTTTTGTTCGCTCGTTCAGACCTAGAGGCGTGAACAGACCGCAAAGAGCGAACGGTTCATTTGAATAGCCACCCCTTTTTTCTGAACGAGCAAGCGCAAATAGCATCCGGCTCTGAATGAGGTCCTAAGTCCCAACCAATCAGCTTCTAACTGTCAAACAGCCTGTAAAATGCCAGTTAACAGCTGATTGGTTGGTATTTTTTCTCTCTCGACTTTATCTCTCTCCAAGGTTTGATAAATCTCCTTCTATGCCTTTTTCAGCTATTTGGGGAGATGTTTTAAACCTTGGAGAGAGATAAAGTGGAGACAGATAAAGTACCAACCAATCAGCTCCTACCTGTCATGTTTCAAGCACAGCCTGTAAAATGACAGTAAGGAGCTGATTGGTTGGTACTTTAACTATCTCCACTTTATTTCTTTCCAAGGTTTGATACATCTCCATTGTCTGGTAGGTAGCCAGACACTCCATTTGAAGATTGATTTATATGAGGTATGCTTTTATTATATTTGAGTGTGAATAACCCTTTTTATAAGAATACATTTTTCGAGGTAGTGTGCTAGCTGAGCTTTTTTTTTGTTTTCTTGTCTCCGTGATACATTTCTTAAGCGAGCAATTTGAACAGGCACACATGAAACAGTCAGATCATGCTATCAATAGTTACATGATAGCTCAGCTTCTCCCATTATTTGTGAGTGCATCTTATGGAGTAATCTCTACATTCAATTATTTTAATATAACTGCACTATATAATATTTTTTTTCTCTTATGTTATATGATTGTCATCATGAGTATGATATCTTTTATACAGAGAGATGTAAGATTATTTTATTTATTTGTATTCCATCATCTATGCTGCAGTCAAGGTTTACTGGCTTGGAAAACACTCTCTTCTATAAACATTACCTATTGGACATACGCTGCATGGAATTTCACCTTGCTGCGTGTAATCATGACACTTATTCTATCATCATAGTGATTTTATGAATAGTTTTATATCCATTTAACCTTTTCTTCTTATATTTTCCATTTGGAATTTTACACAAACATCTTGAATTTCAACTGAGTTTTTTTTTTTTGCTACAGTATGTTGTATGATAATAGTTATTATTTGTATATTTGATGTGTAGCACCCGACCATCACAAACCATTTTCTCTTACTCTATGTTATATTTCTAGGTGTGGGGTAACATCTTGGTTCCATTAGGAGTGCAAGTGTAGGTTATTTTCATATTGGTTTAATAGCAGCACAGTTTTCCTGGTGCCACACTTTGGTGAGGGAATAAATATTAAAGAAGTTGGCAGGGAACCAAGCCTGCCTAATTTGTGGTGCCATGTGACTACTACACAGAGTTACAGTGCCTATTACCTGGGCTTTGTGCTCTTGTGTGCCCATGGGCTTAACGCCTGGACCAAGTACTTGAACCGTGGATTACCATGAAGTTTTTAGTGTATGTTATTTTGATCTTCTGGTACACACAATATATTGCGCTGTTTCTAATTACAACCCTTTTAGATTTATAACAAATTTGAGACTCTCCTCTTATACTATTGCCGCATTTGTGCCACAGAGTAAAATCTAATTCACATTACCAATCTGGTTTGCCACATCGTCCTCAATGGGCACACCAAAATGATTTGATAATGCTCTGGTAGAGTTCGATATAGTTAAAGACGATCCAAATCTTTGTCTAGTAGCCTGCCTTAGCTCATACTGTGTTCGCTGTTTACTGCTCCCCTGAGATGCGAACCACACAACTTTCTATCACTTGCTGTAAACTCTTTCAGCCCACCAGACCCTCTACTATTAGATGGTGGATATTTTCAGCTATGAAAGCCTTTCCTATTCCCAATTTAAGAGAAACTCTCACTGGGATGTTGCCACCACTAGAGTGACAGCAAAAGGTATGTTCCTACAATCCGTAATGCATGTTATTCATTGGGCATCTGATCTTATGCTGCCAAGCATTATTTAAAAAAAATTAAGTGCCTCTGAGCAACCACCAGGTATGTGATTGTCATCGGGAGGCTTGACACCTAGAAACAGCTGCCGGATTGACTAAGTCTAACCACCCTCGATGTTGCTAGGTACAGTATGTTGGTTTCTCTGTCCAGAGTCGCTTCAGGCTATTGACTCTTTTATTTTTCTCTCCTACAGTATGTGCTCCAAGAGAGAAGAAGTCACAGGCATCAACATCTAAAGACATAAAGCGATTGCTTTACAATCCGGTTGTCCAAACTGTGATCACATCGACATCTGTTTTACATGTTTGCGGGAGGCTTTTCAGGCTTTTTAGTAATAAATATGTAAAAAAAATTGCATTGTCTTAAATATTAATGTTTGGTCGTCAAAAATACCACTAAGTTTGAAATAACACAAATTGGACTAATACATGTATATATTATATATAATTTATTTATGTATTGGTCCAATTAGTGTTATTTCAACTTAATGGTAATTTTTAACTATCTAAATAGTTTCAAAATGTGCAGTATTTTTATTTGTTTTGTTCCGTATATATGTACTGTATTTATTGTACATTTGGGTTTGGATATCTGCTATATTGTGAATCCACAGAGTCATTAATGTTAAATATACTGTATGCATTGCTTCATTGCCTGTATCATCTATCAGTGGTCCAGAACAGTAATGTCATAGTATGCATTGTTTAGTTAAAACCCCCTACTTGCGTTACAGGGTGGAATGCAGACCCGTATTGCCATGTGTTCACAATAGAGCAGTTGAGCCGTTTTCTTCCCCGGGTAGGTGATTAAAGAGTGTTGTGTAATATTTACAAATAATATTGTTAAATTGTAAACATATTTAATGTAACAATGATAACAATACTAAAAAAAACACTCCCGGGAATGGTAAGGAAGGCAAATATAATTAATGACAATAATGTACATGGTTCAACATAGATAGTTGTTAGCTGCAACCCCTATCCACCTGACTACAAAAATACTCCTATAGGACCATATCCACCATCCTGGTCCTCAGAAATTATTATTGTGTCATCCATCTCATACAGCACACTAGCTCACCTGAGCTGCTGCTTCTCCTGCCCCCCACCCATTTGTAATGTCATCAAAAAATAATAAACCATGGCTGTTTTAGCTAATTTCTTTGGAAATAAGACAGATGTCTCACAATGACATATGTTCCAACCTGTACCTTCATCCTTGCCTCGTTTCTCGGAGTCGGGCATTGGCTCGCAGATTCAGGCCATTATGACCAGTTTGTTGGAAGGTGTGCAAACTGCTTTTCATCAGGAACTTTCTAAAGCAGTTTCGGATTTTTGATAGCATCTTTAGGCTCCAGAACAGATATTCTGGAATCATAAACTGATGATCTGTGTCGCTTCCTTGATAAAGAGCTATCTCGACTTCATGATGAAATTTAATCTCTTAAAGAGAAGCTAGAGGACCAGCAAAAAGGGCTCTTGACGCAACAATCTCCGGATCCAGAAAGTTTCAGAATCTGGCTTGAGCTCAACACTACCTTCCTTTCTTAAGGACCATTTTCAACACACTTTTCCAGCCCTATCAGAGGATTTTATTCTTAATAGAGCCCACAGAGCTTGCAGTTCGCCTGCATTATTATAAATCAAAGGAGAAAATCCTGATGTCTATGCAAGACTCTCCTACTACAGTATCTCCTTCCAAGACAAGGAGCTTTACATTTTTCAGGACTTGGCACCCTCTACTATCCTGCCCATTCTGAAGATTCTTTGTCAACATCAGATATGTTATAGATGGGGATTCCCCTTCCTACTACAAGTTTCCACCAATATCTCACAGCATCACGTGAAACCCCTTTCTCAAGGGCAGAATCAGTTAGCCATACTTGATATCCTACCGGAACCTGCTTCTACCTCCTTTCACCCAGGGTTGCCAAAACCACATCGCTCCAGACCCCGCCTCCCCCTCCCATCCAGAATGGACACTAATGACTCACCATCAAGACAAAGATATTGACCCCGCATGAACTACTACGACTGTCTTTTAGGCTTTCTTACTCACCCACACCTAGACTCACATCCAAATTGCATTTACAGTCTGTGGGCTAGGTACTTGGGGCCTAATTCAGACCTGCTCACGAGTGCTGAGCACTCACAAGCGGGTCGATGTTGGCCAAGTCCGCACGCGCGCGACGGAGGCGGCTCTGTCGTGCGCATGCGCGAGTCCCGGATAGCAACGGGCAAGCCGTCGCTCCGAGTCTCGCTACAAAGGGGGCATTCTGTCGATGGTGATTGACAGCACGCCTCCTTTGGTGGGTGCGCTGGGGGCGTGGCTGCCCAGACGGAGGCATTCCCATGGGAACGCCTACCGTCTGGGGCCGGCCCCAATGACATCACAAGTCATGTCAGTGGGAGTGCTTTTGGCTCTTGACCATCGCGACCATCTTTTTGGCCACTCGCTATAGGAGGACACTCTAAAAAAGAGAAAGATGGCCCTGATTGAGAGCGAGCGCTCTGTCAGAGCGTCTGGCTCTGAATCAGGGCCTTGGTCCATAGTGGTTCTACCCTGATGTATCCTTTACAGATGACCCCACTGTTTGCTTATTGATAATATAGTGGTTATGTTTATTTGTCTCAACTTTCTTTTTTCATGGTTTCTACTGGTTATAGTTTTATACTTTTAAGCATTGCATGTTATAACTCGCATTTTCTGGTTTATCTTTGTGCTGTCCCTGTTTATCCTTCCCTTTCCCTCCTTTCCCTTTTTCCTGCCCCTTTTCATTCCCTTCTTTCCTTTCCCTTCCACCCTACCTTTCTTGACCATTTTAGATAAAACATAATTATTCCCTTTTTCAGGGATTTCTGTCTTTAACCCGACTTGGCCCAGGCAGTTGGGGGCTAGTTCTCCTGGTCATGTTGTATTCTACAATCACCAACCCTATGCACCCATTTTCATTAGTTATGCATGCATGTTTATTATTACCTAAGGCAGTTCTAGCTTGGGACCCCTACAGTATATACAGGGTTATTGCCCAATTATGCTTTCCTTCACTCTCCTCCCTCTTTCTCTTTTCTGTCTTCGTGGCTTCTTTCATTTCTTTCTTCTTTCACTTTCCTTAGGGGTGAGCTGCCAGAGGTTTTTCTGTTGTTTTCTGGTTAATAGGCATTAGCCTAGTTTGTGCTCTTCCTTTGTTTCTAGCATGGCCCTAAAGTTACTATCCATTAACATCAATGGGCTTAGGGCCTGATTCAGAGCCGCTCGTAAGCGGCTGCTCGTTCACTCCAAGCGATGTTTGCACATCTGCGCATGCATATGGGTCGTAATGCGCATGCGCCAACCAGTCAGTGCGGTTGGAAATCGTGTGTTCGCAAAATAGCGAGTGCCCGCTAATTTGAGTGACAGGATGAGGCGTTTGTGGGTGGTAACAAGGTAAGGTGCCTGAAAATGGGGAGGGGAGATCCAAACGCAGGCGTGCCAAACAGTCAAAATGGGCGTTTTAAGGGTGTGCATAATTAACAAAGCAGCATCATCGGCCATGTCACTTGGTTGTCTCTTAGCCTGAACTGTTCGCATGATTGTAGTAGGAAAATCCAAACACAAGCACTGCGAGCAGTTCAGACGCCTTTCGATGTACTCGATTAATCTAATAAATAGCGGAGATGACTTAGGATGCGAGCGGCCAGGGGGGCGTCTTTACAAAATAGCGAGCACATGTTTAGTTCGCTCGCTCAGACATAGAGGCGTCAACAGACCGCAAAGAGCGAGCGCTCAATTTAAATAGTCAGCCCCTTTTTCTGAACGAGCAAGCGCAAATAGCGTCCGGCTCTGAATCAGGCCCTTAGTTCGCCCATTGATGGCACATTAAGCGCACTGTGGTCTTGGATACATGAAGGAGGGAGAAGGTCGATATGAACTTCCTTCAGGAGACTCATTTCACTGGTATTCATTCTCAGCTTCCAGGTAAGCAATTTGTCCAGACCTTCTTTGCATCTACTAATTGAAAAAAAAATGTGTTGCAGCAATATTCCATTTATGCATATTAAAACAGTAACGGACCCAGACGGTTGATATTTAATGGTGATTGGCTTTCTCTGTTCAGAGATTCTTATACTCATATCAGTATATGCTCCCAATCAGGGCCAATCACCCTTCTTTTCTAAACTATCCCAACTTATCGAGTAGTGCAGGGACATATAATTATGGGGAGAGACTTTAATACTGTTATTGTTCCTCTATTAGACAGATCTGGTTCTCCTAAAAGTAAAACAGACTCTGCCCCATCCTGGGCTTCATTTGCCCTAATGGCCTATCTTAAACAGCCCAATCTAATTGACTCCTGACGCCTTAGGCTCTCCTCAGCTAGGGACTATACCCATTTTTCTGCACCTCGTCAGCATTATACCCATATTGATATGCTTCACATTTCTCATTTGATAACCCCAATGATTACGGATGCTTGTATTATCCTGTTTTTATGGAATGACCATGCAGGTGTATATAACATATTGGATATTTACAGGATCCCCCACTGGGTGTGTAAATGGCACCTGTATGACTCCCATCTATTACATCCTTCCACACTTTCTGATATTAAAATGGCCATTCTTCAATAGTTTGAAGAGAATACTTCCCCAGATATCCCTCCTGGCAATCTATGGGAAGCACACAAGATCACAAATTCACGGCCACATTCTGGTTAAGGCTTCCTCTGGAAAGAAAAAGGCTCCATTAGAATTTCAATCCCTAGAATCACAAATATCCACTTTGCTAGCCCAGTGCATACATACCCCCTCTGCTTCCTTTTTATTCCAGATAGAATGTCTAAAAGGTCAACTGAACACTCTTTTTTTCCACGACTATACTACAGAAGATGAAACATCGCTGTAATGATAAGGCAGATAAAACTGATACCCTGTTAGCCAATAAATTGAGGCGTAAATGGGCTTCAGGAATGATTCATAAATTGCACTCCAGAAAATGGGGATAGTCTACCTATGACCCTAAATTAATGTTGGATGAGTTCAGGGTCTTTTATAGCTACCTTTATGATCTACCAAGGTCCCTCTTTCCCCCTCTGATAAATTCAAGAGAGTATGTTCATATTTGTCAAGTATTTCACTACCCTATGTGTCACAATCTCAGCTTTCCAAACTTAATGAGCAAGGGCGTCTTAAGATAGGAGGGGGCCCATGTGCACTCCTTGTGTGCACTCACCATGCGGGGCCCCCGACTGACGTGGCTGGCCAGCCACCAGAGCATTAGTAGACTCCAGGTGCGTGTTTTTTTTTTTTTTAAAAAAAACATGCACCTAATAGAATAGCAAAAAACCCAGACCTGCAGGAAAAACCTCTACCCACTCACACACTACCCCAGAGGAAGCCCGCAAGGCTGAAACACATTTGGATACACAGAGCATTGAAGCAGACCCAATGGCAACACCGCACCTCTGACTGCCAACACCCCGTGTCACGTGGTCATCCAGTCTGAGTCACATGACCACAGCCACTGGGTGCTCACCCGAAAGCGAGTGAGGAGACCGCAGCTCTGCAGGCAGCGGTCTTATACTGCCACACAGATTCACCATTGGGAGGAAGGAGAGAAAGCATTGCGGCTCAACCCACAACAGGAGACGCCGGGCAGCTCCAATCCAAACAGCAGGCACCCCGGCAAGAGCTGTCCAACCTCAACGGTCTAGCCACACCAGGCAAAGCTTTTGAATTGCATCTCGAGCAAGGGAAGCCAGCACATCCTGGCAACTAGCAGTACTCCACCTCGCAAGCTCCATTAACACAAGTCCACAGGTAACACATGTTGTCATCCAGCAAAAACCCCCTCTCCTGCCCCCCCTCCACCATTGGTCAGGACTACCAACCTTCAACTTACCAACATCACCCCTCCAGTACCTAGCATTGTATAGAATTGTTTGAAGATAACAATGAAGATTTCAGGGATGAATGGATCATAACGCTAGAAACATGCTCCTTCTCATTAATGGACTTAATTTTAAGAGAACGTAGGGAAAAATTAAAGGAGATCAAAGAAGAAATTGATATCTTAAAAACACTAGTTGAACCTTACCACGAGTTACCTGAATATAAAAGAGTAGAGACTATGATAGAACAAAAAATCATGAAGAATACAAAAGATATTATTAAGAAGAAACAAAAGAAAAGAGACCATGAATACTATAAAGGAGGAAAAGGGGATATCTTCAGAGAATTGATGCATGATGGTTCAACTTACTCCATTGGACAAAGAACATATGAACTAGAAACATCATTGGTTTGGGACATACAAACTCCTGATAGATATACATATGAGGAGGATAAAGAAAATCAGAAGAATCCCACTAGAGTTCATAGAGAAGAAAGAAAGATAAGGGACAATGGATATGAAGATGCAAAGGGAGTGACAGAGAAAAAAATACGAGATAACAATTGGAATATGCGAGATAGAAGAACACTGAAGAACTACAATTATAGATGAGACATTTGAGATATAGGAATTAAAGGAAAAAACCCATATAAAGTATATGAGAATAAGTATATGAATAATGAATATTGTAATAATAATAATGAAGATGGAAGATATCAGAAGGAAAGAAGATATTTCAGATGAACAGGACCCTGCAGGAACTATGGACAAAGAGAGATAAAGAACAATTTAGAAAATATGAAACAGGAACACATCATATGCAGTCAGGAGGTAAACAATGGAGAGTGAGAAGAAATGAGCCATTGTAGAAGATGTGCAAAGGTATGGAAAACAAGTATCCAGTTCTTTTTTAGACAGAGGTCACCATCCCAGAGAAAGATGGTAGAACATAAGACTGTGAGAGGAAAAAGGGGGGGCGAAAGAAAAGGATAAAAAAGAGAGTGAAGAACAAAATCAATGGAACAGACAAAATATCAGAAGTAAAAAGTGAAGATTGTATACAGGAGAGTCCAAAAAATAATGAAGGGATAGCATATAATCTTAGTAAAATAACTTTAACAAAAGATGAGAAATGTTTATTACTGAAAGGACTAAAATTTGCACCAAGCAAAAAGATGGATCAGTTTAACACTTAATGAGCCATTGTAGAAGATGTGCAAAGGTATGGAAAACAAGTATCCAGTTCTTTTTTAGACAGAGGTCACCATCCCAGAGAAAGATGGTAGAACATAAGACTGTGAGAGGAAAAAGGGGGGGTGAAAGAAAAGGATAAAAAAGAGAGTGAAGAACAAAATCAATGGAACAGACAAAATATCAGAAATAAAATGTGAAGATTGTATACAGGAGAGTCCAAAAAATGATGAAGGGATAGCATATAATCTTAGTAAAATAACTTTAACAAAAGATGAGAAATGTTTATTACTGAAAGGACTAAAATTTGCACCAAGCAAAAAGATGGATCGGTTTAACACTTACAAATTTTTCCACATCTATGAAAGAAAGTTGACTATAAAAAAATTTTTTGATGATAAAGGAGATGATGAAGAACTTACAAATACAAGGAATAATAAAAAAGAATTTAAGAAAAAATCTTTATTTTATCCAAAACATCTAAAAGGAGCTTTGATAGACCGTTTCCAGAAATCTGTATTGGAGGACATTGAAAAATTAGATAAAATTAATTTGAAAAAAGTAAATCTTACAAGAAAAGAAAGGATGGCACTAAAAGAGTTACAGAAGGATGATACAATAATTATAAAGCCTTGCGACAAGGGAGGAGGTATTGCCATTATGAATAAAGAAGATTATATTGCTGAAATTGAAAGATAACTTCAAGAAGGTGGAACATATCAAAAACTCTGGGGGGATCCAACCATGAAAATTAAAAATAATCTATTGAAATTCTTGGAGCAAACATTAAATAAAGGTACCATCACAAAGAAAGAATGCAAATTTCTAAAGGTAGAAGATCCTACAATACCCACCATATATGTTCTACCTAAGGTACATAAAAATCCAAGCAACCCACCGGGTAGACCAATAGTGGTAGGAGTTCAAAGTTTGACACCAACTTGTCAGAATATATAGATGCCTACCTTCAACCAACTGTAAGTACAACAAAATCACATCTAAAGGACACTACGGACACTCTGCGGAAAATAGAAGATATACAGTGGAATGAGAATATGACACTAGTAACTGCAGATGTAGCAGCCCTGTACACAAATATACCACATGACAAGGGTATAGAGGCTGTGAGATGGTATCTGAATAAGACAGATCTTGATGAAGACAAAAAAGAATTTTTTACAAAAAGTATCCACTTCATTCTGAATAATAATTATTTTTATTTTAATGGTGATTACTACGCACAGGTAAAGGGTACCGCTATGGGTACAAAATTTGCTCCCAGTTACACCAATCTTTTTATGGCGTATTGGGAAGAAGTAAGAATGAAGGAAACCTTAGATGAGAATTTGAAAATTTGGTATCGATACATAGATGACGTCCTGTTTATTTGGGAAGATACGCAAGAAAAATTTGACTCATTTTATAAAGTTCTTAACAATAATGATTTTAACATTGGTTTTAGTTTTCAAGCAAGCCATACAGAGATTAACTTTTTGGACTTGACTCTATATGTGGAGAATGGGAAACTAGAGACTAAATGTTATAGCAAACTGACAGATGCTAATAAGTATATATCCATCACGAGTGAACATCATGAAAATTGGCTTTAGAGCATACCCAAAAGTCAATTTTTACGGCTGAGATGTAATTGCAGCAAAATAACAACATGTGAGGAACAAATTGCTATCATGGGACAAAGGTTTAAGGATAAAGGATACAATAATGAAGTACTGTGCAAATTTAAAATATAAGTTCTTGATAAAGAGAGAACAATACTTTTACAAAAGATACAAACAACAAATAAAGGTGAAGATGTGTATAAATATACCTTTATTACAGAATATACAGGACAGTACAGAAAAGTAGAAGGTATCATTAAAAAACATTGGCATCTGCTGATGAAAGACCCTATACTGAAAAAGACTCTACCTGAAAGACCTTCCTTTGTTTATAGACGAGCTCCGAATTTAAAAAAATAAGTTGACAAAGAGTGCGTTAAATACAGATAATCCACATCCTATAAGAAGCAAAGAATTTTTTTGTTGTGGGAACTGCATTGCTTGCAGAGAAGTGAAAACGGAACAAAATATGTTGAGTTCGAAGTTAATGACAGTACTTATAAATTAAACCACTTCATGACATGCAACACAACGCATATAGTATATCTGATCAAGTGTAGTTGTAATTTTGTGTACATAGGGAGAACTAGTAGAAGATTGGGGAAACATCTCTACAACATTAAAAAAGGTGTCCTGACACATTCTTTATCAAACCATTTTAAACAAGTACACAATTGCTCCACCAAAGAAATAAAACTATTTATGGCTATTGATAATATTAAAAACACCTAGAGGGATAGAAATGAAGAAAAACATTTAGCCAAGAGTGAGATAAATTGGATTTTTAAACTGAAAACACTCATTCTGAGGGGATTAAATTCAGACTTCGAGCTAAAATGGTTTCTTTGATTTTAATTCCCCATTTTTCCCTCCCCCCATTATTTATACCTAATTTTAATACTATATTTTATCTAGTGCATTATATGTATATATTTATTGGCACTAGTCACTTTAATGGACACCACTGTTTACCGATATATATATCAGCACTAGCCACTTTTATGGAGGATCCATATTTCTAATAAACAGGAGATACTAACTATATATTTTTGTCCCCATAAGGATATAAAGGGCTGAATATGTTGGGGCAAATAACTATATTAAGGATTAAAATGAACTGTAAGGAAAAGCAGACACAAAATGGTGTTTCATTTATAAGGATATGCGTTCCAATATGCGCTCCAAATAGGATGGCCGCCTAAACCGGAAGTAGATGCCACGGATATCGGAGGCTTCTAAACACTACCCTGGGTGAGTGAGGGCACGATAAAGGAGAGTGGGAAGATGGCAAGGCTGCATATTTGTCACTACATTGAACAACACATGATGGAATTGGGTGTACCAGAAATCGGAACAGATCGCAGAACCGGAAGTTGACGGATGACGCACTTCTGTTTTTTTTGCTTATGAACACATGGAATATTTTAATGTTTGTATAAGTTTCATCGTAACAGTATGTAATAGAGGGAGGTTACATGTGTCACTATTGGTAGGGATAGAATTGGGAGATACAGAATAAGGTTAATGATCCAATGAAGTAAGTGACCTCTTGACCCGGAAGTAGTTAGACCAAACACTATATAAGATGAATTCTGGTGATCCTAGTCACACAGCTTTGAGGAAGGGAGTAAAGCTCCTGAAACGCATTGGAAAGGGTGACAGGATCATCTGACAAGGGAGAATTACCCAAATGAGACCCCCTGATAAGGACCGGGGTGAGAGGTTATCTGGAAAGCCTGCCACCTTTAAAATCTATGGGCCCTTATTTAAGGGATTTCTGGTAATTCTCTGCTTAACTCAATAGAGGATATTTGCATATACCAGTTGATTTTATATGCTCTGCAATTGTGTTATTAGTAATTGAATCAGATGTATAGGTGTGTACTCGTGGATACACTGATTTTCATCTTTTTATAATTCTTTGGATTTTATTTTCATTAATAGTTTTGAATAAATTTGTTATCAGACTTTATTACACTATATTTGGTTATTTCTATCTTTCTATATTCACGAAAATACCATCCATTGAGATTTGACGACTATCCACAAGATCTATGCATCTATGTGTTGGAGAAGTATTATTTTTTAAGTTGAGCACCGTGCCCACATTAGTTGTCATACCTGTTATTTGTATAGAATGGACCTATCAGGTTAAGCGGGACGCCACTATGCTCCATGAACAATTGATCTGTATAGCATCATCATCATTCATAAGCATTCTGTCCATTTCAGTGTGCACATCTACCTACAAACTGTGAATCATTTTATTTTTTGTGCTTAACAGTGTTCATTTATATCTGTTTGTTTTTTTGTGTACAACCTCATCTATATGTGCATATACTACAGGATTGTAATATTGTACTTTAACTTCAACAGTCTCATCAAATCATGTGTATTACTTTTTTTACATATATGTGATACAATTCTGTGGTTAACAGTGTGTTTAACTAATAAATAGATTTTCACTTATATTCCATCTGTCTTTATTAGACTGATGTACATATACCACATATAGGGGAATAGCGCGGTACAAACCTCGCTCCATATTATTAACCAAGAGGTTAGGCACCTCTACCATACCTGCAGCAAACCCCATTACTCTTATTATCCAGTGCGCAAGGAACCCAGTACCATTTCCATTATAATAAATTACTGAATTACACTATAGGAGCCTGTTCTGATTACATATTCAGGGAGAGTACCTGTAATATCATGTGAATGCAAATGTGCCTACAATAATCTGTAGACCATTTTATCTGGTAGGGGACGCATACTGACTTATTTACTGTGGCCAGTGTTTTATATTTTTACATTTATACACTATGTGGGTGTTTTTCTCTTTCTTTTTAGTGACTAAGGATTATCAAACATATGCCATTATTAAAGAAATAACAATTGTGAATATTACTCGAGCGTCGACTGATGCATTGGTGATACTTATTTTGTTTGTACTATTGAAGTGTGGGGTGACACTACGCCACCAGTGCATCTAATAGGCTGCTGATCATACGCACTTTTTCACATTTTTCTGTTTGAGATTAGTTCCAAAGAATACCCGAGCATAAGGACACTCAATGCTGGATACTTCATATGCGTACAACATAGCTTACCTGCATAAATATCTGTAACATCGACACACATCGAGTGGCCATCTTGCCCTTGTGGCAGGTCTGACCTGGCACAGACTCGGCAGCTCTCCTGATGCGCAGCGGGCTTTCATGCTGCTTAGGAGATCGCAAGGGTTAATTTATGCATACCCATGTAACGGCGTTTGAACAATCAGACACGCCTGTGTTTTTGTGATCACCCTTCTGTCACCAACCCCAAACACTGACAACCTGTAACTTACTTTGCAATGGATTCCTCTGTGTATCCGTAATCACAATCGCTCGATCTGCGTACGTAATACCCATTGCGTCCATCTGTGAATCATGCCCAGTATGTGCAGTGGTATAACGCTGGTGCCAAAAAGGTCTGGCCTGATGTGGAGGCAGATGTATTAGGTTTATCTATGGCTTCATCCCTCTTGTGGCTCCATAGGCTTCGGCCATACGCGCATGCAGGGGGGGTTTCCGAGTACCCAGAAACCCCCCCTGTCCATCAATCCATCGCCGCGCATCAAAGACTGGAGCTCAGACAGGCAGGGGCTGATTGTGCTGCCGGGACAGCGGGAGAGTTCCCGCTGAGCTGGTCACATTATCCCCCCATCACAGCCAGCTCACCTGTCCCTGACTGATTCGTAAATCAGCCGGGCAGGCTGCAAAGCTTCCAGGATTTGCCTTCCGCTGCGGAACGCAATCAGGAAGCTGTAAACAGACATCGGCTAGCTCCGGGAGCAGAGCAGTCAGCCTTGACTCACCATATGCAAGGTGACTCATGGGAGTTGAAGTGCACTTTTCACTCTATGGAGTGTTAGAGTGTAGCTTGGGAAACTCTCTTTCCCAGCATGCTGCTGGACCTGGCAGCATGCAAGAGCTGGCACATGCTGTTTAACAGGAAGAAGTGTCATGGAGCTGCCGATCTCCCTACACATGCAGGAGACGATGCACAGCCCTTTTTTTGTAAGTCTTCTGGTCAGGAGCACTTTAGTAAATGTGATTACAACACATTCAGCTGTGTCCTGCTCTGCTACCCTCTCCTACACATTATCTTCCTCTACTATAGCTATCACCCTCTGTTACACACTAATCTCTGCTTCATCTATCACCCTCTACTACACATTATCCTACTATCCTCTACTACACATTATCCTACTATCCTCTGCTACATCTATCACCCACTGTTACACACTATCCTCTGCTTCATCTATCACCCTCTACTACTCATTATTCTACTATCCTCTGCTACATCTATCACCCTCTACTACACATTATCCTACTATCCTCTGCTTCATCTATCACCCTCTACTACACATTATCCTACTATCCTCTGCTACATCTATCACTCTCTGTTACACACTATCCTCTGCTTCATCTATCACCCTTTACTACACATTATCCTACTATCCTCTGCTTCATCTATCACCCTCTACTACACATTATCCTACTATCCTCTGCTACATCTATCACCCTATGTTAAACATTATCCTCTACCATATCTATCACCCTCTGTTATACACTATCCTTTGCTACATCTATCACCGTTACACACTATCCTCCTCTGCTACATCAGCCTCTGTTACACACTATCCTCCTCTGCTACATCACCCTCTGTTGCACACTATCCTACTCTTCTATATCTTTCACATTCTGCTATATATATATAGGACTAAACTGCCAACTGGCCCTAGGGACATACACTCCCACCCTATCCTTTGGCTACCTAGGCAGAGTACCCCCCAACCCAGGAACATACACTAGCCACCATTTCACACATTCCCCAGCCCCAGGGACATACACTGCCCACCCTACCCCCTCCCAAGTTTTATTTTTTTTTCCTGTGGGGGCCAATGAATTTTATTATTTTCCTGTGTTTTCCTGTTTAATTTTTTTTCCTATTGTGGCCAATATGTTTTCTCTTTATTCTGTGGAGATCAATGTGTGTGGATTTTTGCTTGTGGTGGCCATTGTGTTAATTTTTTTCCTATAGAGGTTAATGTGTGCTGGCGGCGGGATACTAGAAGTCAGCAAAAGTTCAACGACCATATAGTATTGTGGTTAAAAGTTTTTCCATTGGTTCTGTATTAGGAAACCCCCCTTTCAAAATCCTGCGTTTGCCACTGGCTCCGGCACCCTAAAAATCTTGCTTCTCTTCTGGTAGTCTCTCATTCTCTGGCAATTTAGAACTAATCGGAAATTCAGACTAGCTTCTGGCCCTTCTCCTGTCATTTTGATTTTCCGTAAACCTGACTTTCCTAGGGGCATGAAAAGAAATTTGTTCCTCCCTTGGAAGGAGAGGGATATCTTATATCTAAATGTCATTACTGTACTAGGGATAATAAATTTGGAATACAGTTTAAATCCTGGCTGTCGGGATGCCAGCACTCAGAATTCCAGTGACAGAATCCTGTCTACCAGTCAGAATCCCAGCATCCCATCCGCCGGCATCATGATGGTAAGTAGTGTGCTTAGGGGGTGGGTTAGTGTTAAGCACTAGGGGGAGGGTTAGGTTTAGGCACTAGGGAGGGAGGGATGAGGTTAGGCTGCAGGGAGGGAGGGTTAGGGTGAGGTTGTGGGGGTGGAGGGTTAGGTTTAGGCTGCGGGCAGGGAAGATTAGGTTTAGGGATAGGGGTAGGGTTAGGATACTTACCAACAGGTGTCGGTATCCTAACCATGTCGGGATGCTGGTATCAAGATTCTGACTGCCAGGATCCCGAGCGCTGGCATCTTGTACCCAACCCAATAATTTTCCCCAGTTTTCTGAAATTCAAACAGATAAGGCAATTCCCTCTACAAAAAATGTCCATGTTTTACGACTGAGACATTATCATTCCAAAGTGAAACACCTACATTCGCATAGATTCCTCACAACATTTGAAGCTCTGTGCTTGAGACACTCCTCATCCAGAGGTTTAATTTCTCTATTATACACACTGCTTAGCAAAGAGACCTCTTCATTACGGGATTCACACAAAAGTGCTTGGGAGACTGATCTGGGTGATATTCTAATATTTGGAACAATGCAGCCTTAAGGTCTACTTGTGTCAAAATTAAATAAAACATATAAATTGCTATATGGATGGTACTAGGTGCCCTCCCAATTTAGCAAACTGCTTCCTGACATGCTGAATAGTTGTTGTAGAGGTTGTACCTCTGAAGGCATTTTTCTCCATATATGGTGGGAGGTCACTAGCCTCATTTCCCAGATGTACCTATCCCATGTGATCCTAAATACCTCTTTTTACCTCTGGATTTCCCTAAATTATCCAGGCACCAAAATAAATTATTGCATGATGTTGCTATTGTTACCACCTTCAAATAGCCGCCGATTGGAAACAACTTCCCCCCCATCCCTGTATTCTGTTCTATCTCACTCGCATATTGGGCCTGATTCAGAGTTGGGAATAGAGAGAGATATCTCTCTCAACTGATCATCTTGGTGAAACCATGCTGCACTGCAGGTGGGGCAGATTTAAAATGTGCAGAAAGATTTAGATTTGGGAGGGAGGTGTCCAGACTAACATCTAAATTGTAGAGTAATAATAAAGATGTGCAGTATTTGTGGGCTACATGTAAAAGCAGTCAGTATTTACCCTACATGCAAAATTTTTTTTAATCTATTTACACCCCCTGCATTGCAACATGGTTTGTCCAGGTACACAGTTAAGTGCTATCTCTCTCTCTATTCCCAACTCTGAATCAGGCCCATAGTACATATATAGTATGGAGTGTATGACTAGCATTATCAAACACTCCCTCAAATCATTCAAAAAAATATGAGGTCCTTGGCTGGCCTTGCAAAACTCCACCTCCCCATTTGACAAAGGATAGCTAATCTTTTAGCCTAAACTAGCATCTTTCTACCCCGGGGAACCATCCCTTTAGATGCTTTTTGTCTTTTTTCTCTTTTCTCTCTCTCTACTTTGCTTTCCCTCTTCTTTCTCCTTTTACGGTTTGCCACACCGTTATCTCTGTGAAAAATCTCTTTCACTACATTCTTTGTTACACAGATAAAATGAGATTACGATTTTGAGATAGTCTCTGTTCTGAATCTATCAAATTTGCCAGTGTATTACATTCTTTACCATGTCTGTTTCTTGTACAGTACTTTGTGATCTTCCTAATAAAAAATGAAAAAAAAAATCTGAGTTTCAGCTTATATTTACCGACTGACACAGAACAAAGTGAATTACTCGTCAATCAAAACACATAGCATTATCATAATGTTATTATTCCTGGAGATGTGTCTCTCACTTACTTGTCTAGTACTCAATCATATACCACTTCTGGTTGAGCACATTTTTCAATCTGTAGATATAAAATGGTACAGCCATTTGTTCTGATGAAAGTGTATAGGAAAAAATTGCTTCTTCCACCTTTAAAAGTAGAAAGACCAAATTGTAATACACTGATTATATGATGTGTGTAAACCCCCATGTTTTGGTTTTAGTAAAACCACCCTCATTTGTTTTTATTTGGATTCAGTTTTATTTTTGGATTTGGATTTCTTTAAAATTTACAAAAACAGCTAAAATCATGCAATTTGGACCTGTTTACATGCAATCCAAAAACTGAGATTAGTTTTTTAAATCCAAGTTTCAAACTTTCAGCAGACCTGAGCTGGGACTCAATTCTACTCGGACCCCCAAAAGTGATCTGAGCCAGGACTCTATTCGATTCCGAACCCCAAAGTTCAGGAAAACCGAAGTGCACATCTCTAGTTATAGGTAGTATAACCATATCATCCAAGGTGGCAGGATTGCTGACCTCACAAATAAAAATCTAACTTGTGCTCAACTGGCTGATTAGGAAAAAAAGTTTGTCACTGGAGAGCACAGAGTTCAATGCTCCAAAGTGAACTCACTGATAGATGTTGCTTGTTTCCAATCTGGCCAGATGCACCACTGCTGTCAAGCATTGCCTGGAGCCCCTCAACTATGTTTAACAAATTCATGACCAGGAAAAAAGGAGACAAATGGCTCCTGGGAAACCGACTCTGTCTATGTGAGAGTTTAACAAACACTGACAATCCTCTCTGACAAACAAGGTACAACAACCCTAGAGAATTTGGTAATTGCTACTGTTGTCTATGTATAAACACTAATTGCTTTGACCCAGAAATCTCCCATATCTGAAAGGACAGCAGTGGAAGGAGATTGAGAAAGACAAAAATAATAGTGGACCCCATTGAGGAGTACACTTGTCTCTACAGTGAATAAACCTGTAGAATACAGCTGCTCTATATTTGTGTGAACCTGCAGAGCATTCGCCTCCATTTCTGCCTATCCTGCCACAGTTGTATACCCAAAGCATAGCTTCTTAGACTTTGGATAAGCTCACAGAGTGTTTATTCCCTGTTGTTGGGTGGGAGCATCATAGAACCCCAACTCAAGAACCACATGGACCTTACGAACCATATGGACATTCAGTGTGGGTGGCTGCAGTTCATATGGCCACTATATCACTGGACTTAGCACTATGATGGGGGTTACTCTTGTAGACATGAAATAGCATAGTTATCTACAGTGGGATAACAGAAGGACACTGGGCTTACTGCGATACTGAGTTATCCAGGGAAGTTGGGACTTCTGAATTTGTGATTTTCACACATCATACATGGCTTGGAACACAGTGCCAATTACACGGGAACAACAATGGCTATGTAGCACCTCTCAACTAGGCCAAATCTCCTTTGAGAAGCTTATGGTCGTATGCATGCTGTACCACCCATTCTCTCTTATTTCATCCTCATTTGCCTTCCCTTGACCATTTCCATTCCATCCTACTCTCTCCTTGCATGCCCAACCCCCAGCCTCCACTTCAGTTCCTCTCATCCTGCTCTTAGCCAACTTTCCTGACTTGACTCCTTCCTTTCCTTTTTGTACTGTTAATCTCTTCCTTTCTTCCTCCTTTCCAATCTTCTTTAATCAATTGTTGTCTTGCAGGCCACATAATCAATTAAGAAAAGTGAGAGGCAAATATATTAGTCACTGCAAATTTCAATGGCTAGAGCATTTTATACTAAAGTGGATTTGATGATTACTTTGTAGGATAACTCAAGGAAAGTACATGCAAGCCTGAAAGCTACTACAAAACTTTCTCATTTGCCAAAAACATTAAAAAGATATACAGACTCAATTACCATGCACGTTACTGTACTAATCTACAGTATATTGGACCAATTGCAGCAGCAGACACTAAGAGAGGCAAAACTACCCAAATAGACAAGCAACATAAATTAATTTCATTATTCCTGGTCTACATGCTTAATAAACACCTGTTTGAGAAGGATTTAAGTTATTACAAAATAATACTACAAATTATTACAACATAATTTAGCACCAACACTTCTAAAGAAATATGAAAAAATAAATATGAATAGACCCAACTATCCTTCCTTGAATGGAACTTACATCATATTACTTTGTAGGTTCAATAAGGATATACAATTAGTTGTCTCATATCAACCTATAACCATACTCAATACAGATTTTAAAACACTAAGATAATAGTCACAAGACTTCAATTGATCATCACAAGCATTCTCAATGGGCTTCATGGCCCATTGCTATAGTAGTGGCTTCCTCTCGACAATAACCTTACACAAAGACCATGCTACTTAGCTTAGAGCTTTTAACTCCACATTTAGCAAATCAATTCAATATTTTTACAATGACCCAGACATGTCTTCCATTTTTAAAAGGCACTACGGGTAGACTGGATGGAGATGGGCTGCCCTGTTCAACCTCCCTGAAATTAGCCCTACTGCTATGTGTTTTACAAATTAGGCTGTCATTCTTATTACGAATATAGAATTCAAAATATTGGATTTTGCAGATGATGTCCTATTGACAACACAGATAAATCATTGCAATCTCTTTACAATGGAGCAAAAACATATTACAAATTTGGTTATACAAGTTCCCAAACATCCTACAAACCTCTATCGTCTACATTTAAACAAGGAGATAAACTACCTATCAGAAGAGCTGGAGTCACTGTATCCTTTCTTGTCCTACTTGAGTTGAGTTGGATAAATTTAATTAAAATTTCCTTCCTCAAATCAGAAGAGCTGGAGTCACTGTATCCTTTCTTGTCCTACTTGAGTTGAGTTGGATAAATTTAATTAAAATTTCCTTCCTCAAATTAGTGCAGTCATTACAATCCCAACCATTGAAACTTGTAGATGCCCTCTTCAGGAATTCCATATGGAAGGTAAAAAGACCAATGGCGGAATGTAATAGGGTACAAGTTTGTGTGCGAGTATAAGATTGCACCTTCTTGCACATTTTGAAGGTGTGAGTTTGTCCCGCAACTCGCAAATGTAATAGGGTATGAGATATCCGGCTCCAACGTAACTCGCATGCAACTTCATGTGAAAATTCACACTAGGAAGCAAGCAAAATTCTGACCAACCGGAATGCAAGTTTCAGAATGTGAGTTGCACAGTTTTAAAGAAACTCACCCACTGGCACTCAAAAGTGGCATGACTTGTACCTCACAGCCTCTATATAAGTCCAAGCTTGGCCATTTTGTCCTTTATTAGGCTTGTGAAGAAGATTGGAAATGAGAGAAGAGTTTTTTCTAGTAGTTGTTGAAGCTTTATTTACAGTTATAGATGTCTTTCAGGCTTGGAACTAGGGTGAGGAGAGCCAGAGGAGGAGGAGGTGTTGATGTTGCAGCCTGAGAGTGAGGAGGAGGGAGGTAGTGAGGAGCAGTAGACACAGGAGTAGGAGAGTGAGTAGGGGGAGGAGAGTGAGAAGGAGGAGAGTGAGAGTGAGAGAGAGGAGAGTGAGGCTGAGGAGCCAGGTGTACCTGCCCCTGGGAAGACACGCACTGGGAGAAATGTCCATTTCTCCTACGACAAAAACTGCATGCTTGTCCATGCCATGATGGGGGTGTTTCCACAGCTGCTAGGGGAACATGCACACCAGATGTCTGCAGTCCACAAGTAGGCCATGTAGCTTTCCATCACGGATGCTGTAAATACGGTCAGCACGTGCCTCCATGATATCAAGAACATCAAAAAGCATTTTAATGATGTCAAGCACTGAAGTGCTGAAGTCCAAAATGGCACAGGAGAAGCATGAGGGATGCAGGACAGGGAGAGGAAGAGCGGTACTTGTCAACGTGTTTCTCTTAAGAACAGAAGCTGCAGCAAGTTATCCCGCCAAATAGTTTTTTAAATTTTGGTATTTTTTTTTTTATTGAACACATGGGTACACTATTTAGGGGGTACATTATGGGTAATGGGTTTTTTACACTTACATGTAGATACACTATTTAGGGGTTAAATTAATGTAAGTAGGTTTTTAATAGGCTAATAGGTTTTTAAACTAAGATATGCGTTAGATATGTTTCATTATTGTAAATGGGCCTTTACAGTGTTTTTTTAATATTTTTCAGTAAAGCGTCACATTGAACTCGCCTATCTGAACCTGGTCTATTGTTTTGCAATTTTGGTCTATTGTTTTTGGTAAGGTTTTAGGTGCAATTGACTATCATTGTATTGTCAACGATCAAACCTGCGCTTCATGTCTCTACCTTATAATGTTACACAATGTTACCTTATCCACATGGATCAGTTTAGAATTGTACATGCATTAATAACATAAAATAAAAGTGAATGGCACTGCAGATGTGCACTTTGAAATTTATTAATGAACCTTTTTGATTGTTTCTTTACTCATTCATTGGAGTACCTCATATCTGTCAACTTCCTTTTTTATTTAGTGGGATGATGCCAGAAGAGAGGAAAACAGACTACAAGAACACTATCTGCTCATTTCCAGAGGGCTGAGTTGTTCATGAATCATTAACAACCATGGTTTGATGGTGAACAAATAAATCAAAGGCATACTGTATGTTATCTTCCAATTTCATTCACCTCGGTACATTGTCCTTTGTTCCTCATCAAACTCCTAGCTTTCACTTTTCAAGCTCAGCTTCTTTCCTATTGGCTGAAGAGAATTTCATGCAGCTGTGCCTGTCTGCTTTCCAGGTGGCAGGGAGTGAGAGCAGTTTCCTATACTTTTCCTGAAAACACTGTTCTGTTATTTCTAGGTTCAAAAGGTTAGTTGGGACCAGGGCAGTAACTAGCAGTGTGCAACAGGTGCTGCCGCACAGCCCTTTCTATCACAGTGCTTGGAACGGCACCCTGCAGCCACTATCCCAGCGGCGGTTTCACTCGTAGCATCTTTTGGACGCTACAGGCAGGTGCTCTGCCCTGTGTACATTTGCATGGAGCATCATGAATATGCTTCGAGTACTGGTGCACTTTCGGGTGCTGGCGGCCCCGTCCCTGTATGCAACGTCATGTGCAAAGGGGACGGGGCTGGCACTGGGCGCTGTTAAGCCCTGTTAAAGCCCTGGTCAGGAATAAATATTAATTGAACAATAGTAACTACAGAGAATGTTATCCAGTTCTGCACTGTTACAAATAGGGAGGGGGATGTATCAAGCCTTGGATAGAGATAAAGTGGAGTAGTTGCCCAGAGCATCCAATCAGCTTTAGTAATTTATCTAGCACAGTCTATGAAATGGTAGTTAGAAGACGATTGGTTTCTTTGGGCAACTACTCCATTTTATCTCTCTCTAAGGCTTGACACATCCCCAGCAAAAACAGGAAATTGTGTTTCTTATATGGAATTTCCCCCAAGCATTCTTGTTTTGAAAGTGTCTCTCATCGGTTCTATCTTTCAATGTCTTTGATACTAGAGATGCCTGGAAATTTCCAATCAATGCAAAATTTGATCGAACTTCGCTGGTACCTAAGCTACAAATATGTTTGTGGTATTGTGGGTCACTGCTTAGTGATCATGGGGACTATTTATTATCACAACCCCCATCACTTGAATGTATCTTAAAAAAAAAGAAAAGGGATTTATTACAAATAGTGATATTTGCCTGCTTCACCAATGCTGTACCAGAGCGGTAAGTCTTACTGCTTTACTAAGTCAGTCTTTGCAGATGGCCACAAGCTGAGCTGTACATATCATCTTTTACATATTTATTTTGAGGTTTTTTTTCTTAATGATAGACAATGTATTGTTTTATACTATTGTGTATTATAGTGTGCAGTGTTAGCTGGTTAAAACCAGTTACTTTACAATTCTTTTCCAGAGTACAAGAGCCTCTCAAGTTATTAGTTTAGAATATGCAGAACTATAGTAATACATAAGGCATTTACGTTACATTCAACATTGGCCTGTTTTGTCCTTCAAAAATCATATTAGTTAACAACCACGAAAGGAGAGAGCACAAATTTTTTATGTTTTGTGTTCATTCTGTTGGTAAAGCAGAATAAGAATTTAGAGTTAACAAACAGGTTACATTTCAGTCTCAATCAGGCTCAGATCTCAGATTTCTGGGTACATGTAACAGGCTACGGACTGCAGGCATCGGCGAGTCCTGTGCGAGACTGCCTGATATTTTAAAGTAGCAGTAATTTAAAAGGCAAAATCAACCTGGTTTTGCCTTTTAAATGAATGCTACTTTAAAATATAGGGCAGTCTCGCACAGAACTCTTGCAGTCCACAAGCTGTTACATTTACTCCTTCAACTTTTTCATCTTAATAGCAGGGTCCGTGCAAAGTTTCTCACTGATCTCGGCAAAGCTACAGCCTAGCACTCCTTCCCCTCCCCTGAAATTCCATCTCCACCTTCATGTGTGTGACCCTTACACAGATTAGGTACCACTTTATTAACTTGTTTTTACACCTTTTTTAACTATTTAAATTGTTAAAATATACAGGGAGTGTACTTTGTTAAAAAGTAAAATACATTATACACTGGTATTGAACCAGCACCAGCAACAATGGAGAGATGTCTCCAGGGAATTGGCGGGGAGTTAGTGGTAGCCTGGAGATTCAGGAACTATAGGCACTCCTGTCGTGATATGACTAAGGGGTATATTTACTAAAGTGCGGGTTTTTAGAAGTGGAGTTGTTGCCCATAGCAACCATCAGATTGTACTTATCTAGCCAAGCGTGCGCCTGTGTCCCATAAGTAAAAGGCCGGCTGGCTTGTCCGTTAAAGGGTGCTGTAACCCCCAAAGGGCACTCCAAACAAAATAAAAATATATATTTTTTTGTGTTTGTGAATTGTGTGCGCAGTAGCCGCACGTGCATCAACAAAGTAGTGCCAAGCGTGCGCCTGTGTCCCATAAATAAAGGGCCAGCTGGATTGACCACTAAAGGGTGCTGTAACCCCCAAAGGACACTCCAAACAAAATAAAAAAAAACATTTTTGTGTTTGTGAATTGTGTGCACTGTGGCTGCACGTGCATCAACAAAGGAGCAGCGCCAAGCATGCGCCTGTGTCCCATAAGTAAAAGGCCGGCTGGCTTGTCCGTTAAAGGGTGCTGAAACCCCCAAAGGGCACTCCAAACAAAATAAAAAAATATATTTTTTTGTGTTTGTGAATTGTGTGCGCAGTAGCCGCACGTGCATCAACAAAGTAGTGCCAAGCGTGCGCATGTGTCCCATAAATAAAGGGCCGGCTGGATTGACCGCTAAAGGGTGCTGTAACCCCCAAAGGGCACTCCAAACAAAATAAAAAAATATATTTTTTTGTGTTTGTGAATTGTGTGCGCAGTAGCCGCACGTGCATCAACAAAGTAGTGCCAAGCGTGCGCCTGTGTCCCATAAATAAAGGGCCAGCTCGATTGACCGCTAAAGGGTGCTGTAACCCCCAAAGGGCACTCCAAACAAAATAAAAAAAAAAATTCTGTGTTTGTGAATTGTGTGCACTGTGGCTGCACGCGCATCAACAAAGGAGCAGCGCCAAGCGTGCGCCTGTGTCCCATAAGTAAAAGGCCGGCTGGCTTGTCCATTAAAGGGTGCTGTAACCCCCAAAGGGCACTCCAAACAAAATAAAAAAATATTTTTTTGTGTTTGTGAATTGTGTGCGCAGTAGCCACACGTGCATCAACAAAGTAGTGCCAAGCGTGCGCCTGTGTCCCATAAATAAAGGGCCGGCTGGATTGACCGCTAAAGGGTGCTGTAACCCCCAAAGGGCACTCCAACAAAATAAAAAAAAAAATTCTGTGTTTGTGAATTGTGTGCACTGTGGTTGCACGTGCATCAACAAAGGAGCAGCGCCAAGCATGCACCTGTGTCCCATAAGTAAAAGGCCGGCTGGCTTGTCCATTAAAGGGTGCTGTAACCCCCAAAGGGCACTCCAAACAAAATAAAAAAATATTTTTTTGTGTTTGTGAATTGTGTGCGCAGTAGCCGCACGTGCATCAACAAAGTAGTGCCAAGCGTGCGCCTGTGTCCCATAAGTAAAGGGCCGGCTGGCTCATTTCTTAAAGGGTGGTGTAACCCACAAAGTGCACTAGTCTCCAACAAAAATAAAAAATTATTTTCTGTGTTTGTGTGCGCCTTAGCCGCACGTATATATCAATATAACATAAATGGAGGACCAAACTTTCTCCGATAAAAATAAAATAGGGAAAGATCAAGAACCACTTCCTCCTAGTGCTGAAGCTGCTGCCACTAGTCATGACATAGACGATAACATGCCATCAACGTCGTCTGCCAAGGCCGATGCCCAATGTCATAGTAGAGGGCACATACAATCCCAAATGACAAAGTTCAGGAAAATGACCTTGAAAAAACCATTTAAATCATCGGAAGAGAAACGTAAACTTGCCAATATGCCATTTACGACACGGAGTGGCAAGGAACGTCTAAGGTCTTTCCCTATGTTCATGACTAGTGGTTCAGCTTCACATGACGATGGAAGCCCTCCTCCCTCTAAAAAAATCAAACGAGTTAAGCTGGCAAAAGCACAGCGAAGAACTGTGCGTTCTAAGAAGATATCACAAATCCCCAAGGAGAGTCCAAGTGTGGTGGCGGTTGCGATGCCTGACCTACCCAGCACTGGACCGGAAGAGATGGCTCTTTCCACCATTTGCACGCCCCCTGCAAGTGCTGAAAGGAGCACCCACAGTCCACTTGCTGATATGCAAATTGAAGATGTCACTGTTGAAGTACAACAGGATGAGGATACTGGTGTAGCTGGCGCTGAGGAGGAAGTTGGCGAGGAGGATTCTGATGGTGATGTGGTTTGTTTAAATCAGGCTGCGGGGGAGACAGTTGTTGTCCGTGGGATGAAAAAGCCCATCACGGTCATGCCTCGGCAGAAGACCAAACATTCCACCTCTTTGGTCTGGCAATATTTCTATCCAAATCTGAACAACAACTGTCTTGCCATATGTACCATATGTAAAGGTGAAATAAGTAGGGGTAGGGACATTAACCACCTAGGAACATCCTCCCTTATACGGCACCTGCAGCGCGTTCATAAAAAGTTACTGTCAAGTTCAGAAACTTTGGCTAAGACCGTAAGCAGTCCAGGGACACCTAAATCCCTTTTTCCTGTTTTATCCTAGTGCCTGCAAACCACACCGTCAACTCCCTCCTCGTCAATTTCCTCCTTAGTCAGGATCGGAAGTAGTCCTGCAGGCCATGTCACTGGCATGACTGACTCTTATTAGTTCTCATAGCGCTGTAACCATTCATTCCTTATCCAAGGAATCGGTGGATGAGGAGGATGAGGATGACATCTTGCCTCCGTAGAACCAGTTTGTGCAGGGACACATTAATTGCCAGCTTGTTTTGTGGGGGCCCAAACGAACCAATCATTTCAGCCACAGTCATGTGGCAGACCCTGGCGCTGAAACGATTGGTTTGTTAAGTGTGCATGTCCTATTTATACAACATAAGGGTGGGTGGGAGGGCCCAAGGACAATTCCATCTTGCACCTCTTTTTTTTCATTGCATTATGTACTGTTTGGGGCCTAGTTTTTCAAACTGCCATCCTGTCTGCTACTGCAGTGTCACTCCTAGATAGGCCACGTGTTTGTGCCACCCACTCGTGTCGCTTAGCATAGTCATCCAGCTACCTCGGTGCAACCTTTTGGCCATAAAAACAATATTGTGAGGTGTTCAGAATAGACTGGAAATGAGTGGAAATGAAGGTTATTGAGGTTAATAATAGCATAGGAGCAGAAAAACCCACAAATTCTGTGATTTTAGCTGTGTTTATGCTTTTTTTCAAAAAAATACAGATCCAAAACACAAAACCCAGAACCCAAAACACGGAAGGGTGGTTTTGGCAAAACCAATCCAGATCCAAAACACGAAGAAAGATCCAGATCCAAAACCAAAACATGAAAAGTGGCCGGTGCACACCCCTAATATATATATATATATATATATATATATACTATATATAGTTAGCATTTGTGGTCAGCTGTAGCATGTCTCAATCAGACTTTCTTTAAGTTTAGAATCAGTATAGAGGCAGCCGTGGATGTCGATGGCAGCCGTGTATTATAAGCACTAAGTGTGTTATAACACAAAGTGTAATTATATAACAGTTAAAAAAAACAATAATCTACATAAATTTGCAACTGGACTGAACATCTTCTATTTCTTGTCATCCCTGCAGGTATGTTACCCATTCTACAAGCTGCATAGTCTAACTAGTGCTTTGCAATCACTCAGATCAGCTGTTTGGATTTTATAAAGTATGTTACCCATTCTACAAGCCGCATAGTCTAACTAGTGCTTTGCAATCACTCAGATCAGCTGTTTGGATTTTAAAAAGTATGTTACCCATTCCCATCTAGCAAGCAACATATTGTTCTTACATTTCTGCATAATGGAATTTATTTCTGTTAGCAAAGATTTAGATGTAATGACTTGATTGTATTTTGTATTACCTGGGTGGGGGATGTTGTTCAGTGATGCCTAGTTTATGGTAGGATACTGCTTGTGTTTACACAAACCCAGTGCCAAATTTCTTCATTGATTAGTTAGCATTTGTGGTCAGCTGTAGCATGTCTCAATCAGACTTTCTTTAAGTTTAGAATCAGTATAGAGGCAGCCGTGGATGTCGATGGCAGCCGTGTATTATAAGCACTAAGTGTGTTATAACACAAAGTGTAATTATATAACAGTTAAAAAAAAAAAACAGTTGAACAAACAATGAACAACATCTACAACAAGGTAATTACAATATCATTCCTTACCAGTAGTTTGTGTGTTGTGCATTATTGAATGTATTGCAAAAATGTATCAAAAACTTCTATTAATGATCTCACTCCATGGAATCATCTCTAAGACTACTACATCCTTTACTCTCCTTGCAGCTCATCCTTTTGTACATATTGCTGCCTCAGTACTTTCCTCTTCTCTTACAAACACATATGAGCTTTTAACTTATCTAAACACATTGACAATAACATCCACAACCTCTCGCCATAACAAACATTCTGTCAAATCCCACAAATATATTTATATCTCGCTCCTGTTGCTTCTATTAGCTGGTGACATATCTCCAAATCCAGGCCCAACCCACATGCCACACCCACAACGAACTATAAATCCAGCTAACCTCATAAATATTGCATGCCTCCCTTCACCATACAAGTCACTAAAATGTGCATTATGGAATGCACGCTCTGTCTGCAACAAACTAACAACCATCCATGACCTCTTTATTTCAACCAACCTCAACCTTCTGGCAATAACAGAAACATGGCTAACACAATCAGACACTGTCTCCCCTGCTGCACTTTCACATGGTAACCTACACTTCTCACACACCTCCAGGCCTGGCAATTGTAAAGGAGGTGGGGTAGGAATATTACTCTCCCAATCTTTCACATTCACAGTTCTCCCACAGGTACCTTCACTCACATTTACATCATTTGAAGTACATTCTATCAGGACTTTCACCCCTTTCTCTCTGCGAGTTGCTGTTATCTATCGCCCGCCTGGGCCACCGCACCAATTTCTGGAACATTTTTCAGCCTGGCTCCCTCACTTCCTATCCTCAGACATCTCCACCATCATTATGGGTGATTTCAATATCCCCATTGACAGTCCACAATCTCCTCATGCCACCAAACTATTCTCTCTAACCTCCTCTCTTGGCCTCTCCCAATGGACTGACTCCTCTACTCATAAGGAGGGCCACTGCCTTGATCTTGTATTTACCAGACTATGCTCAGTTTCTGATTTCACTAATGCTCCTTTCCCTCTCTCAGATCACAATCTTATCACCTGCACACTTTCCTCCATTACATCAACCTCAATGTCAGTGAAATCAACCAAACCTCCTAAAACCCGCAGAAATATTAATGTGATTAACTTTCAACAACTATCTACCTCTCTACAACAACAACTCTCACCAATTTCTGCACTCACTTCTCCTGAGACTGCTGCATCACAGCTAAACCAGATTTTAGTAAAAGCCCTCGATGAAGTAGCTCCAGCTACCCATCACACTCCGCGTAGACTCAGACGTCAACCGTGGCATTCTAACTTAACAAGGCATCTACAAAAACTCTCACGTAAAGTAGAACGTCAGTGGCGAAAGTCTCGCACTCCAAGTGACTTCCTCACATATAAGTCTATCTACAACTCTTATCGTACTGCTCTGGACACTGCCAAGCAAATATATTTCCAATCTCTAATCTCTGCTCAAGCCTCTAACCCCAAGCGACTTTTTAATACATTTAAACTGCTTCTTACCTCTCCCTCACCCAAGCCACCTGCTACTATCTGTGCACAAGATCTTGCTTCCTATTTCAAGGACAAGATTGATAATATCCGAAATGAAATGTTATTCTCTTCCTCAGCTAGTGACCTACTCAATTCCCTACCTGAACCCTCTGGCTCATTCTCTTCATTTGACCCCACAAATGAAGATGAAGTATCTACACTCTTCTCATCCTCCTACTCTATTTCCTCTCCTCTAGATCCTATACCCTCACAAATTAGTAAAGCTCTGTCTCCTGTGCTCATCCCAACCCTAACTAAAATCTGTAATCTCTCTCTTTCTACTGGCATCTTTCCATCACTGTTCAAGCATGCAGTGATTACTCCCATTCTGAAAAAACAAAATTCTGACCCTAACACTCTCTCTAATTACCGTCCTATCTCCCAGCTCCCATGCCCCTCCAAGCTACTGGAGAGACTTGTCTACACCCGCCTCACACTTTCTTAACACCCACAACTTATTGGACCCACTTCAGTCTGGCTTCCGTTCCCAGCACTCCACAGAGACAGCACTGACTAAGGTAGTAAATGATTTGGTCACTGCCAAGGCTAAAGGCCATTACTCACTTCTAATTCTTCTAGATCTCTCTGCTGCTTTTGACACTGTTGACCACTCTCTTCTCGTACAAACATTACAATCCCTAGGTCTTAAGGACACAGCCCTTTCTTGGTTCTCTTCCTACCTATCTGATCGCTCTTTTTCTGTTCGTTTTTCTGATTCTGCCTCCTCTTCGCTACCTCTATCAGTTGGAGTGCCGCAAGGCTCTGTCTTAGGTCTTTTGCTATTCTCAATCTATACCACCTCTCTTGGCAAACTAATCCGCTCTTTTGGATTTCAGTACCATCTGTATGCGGATGATACTCAAATCTACCTATCCTCTCCAGATTTATCACCATCTGTATTGGTCCGTGTCACTGAATGTATTTCTGCCATTTCATCTTGGATGTCATCTCGCTACCTGAAACTTAATATTTCTAAAACAGAATTAATTATATTTCCACCGGCCAATAAGTTACCAATCTGATCTCTTTATCACTGTTGATAACTCAACAATCCACCCCACCCCACAAGCTCGCTGCCTTGGTGCCATCCTTGATTCTGAATTGTCCTTTGTTCCCCACATTCAATCTGTCTCAAAATCATGTTACATACATCTAAAAAACATATACAAAATTCGACCATATCTCACACAAGACACTGCAAAAACTCTAATCCATGCACTCATTATTTCCCGCATTGACTATTGCAATAGTCTCCTTACTGGTCTTCCCAAAAACAGGCTATCGCCATTACAATCCATTATGAATGCAGCTGCGAGGCTTATCTTCCTTGCCAAACGTTCATCGTCTGCTGCCCCGCTCTGTCAGTCCCTCCATTGGTTGCCAGTTTTCTACCGTATTCAATACAAAATACTGTTACTTACACATAAGGCCATTAACCGAATTACACCAACATACATCTCTTCACTCATCTCAAAATATCTCCCAACCCGACCTCTCCGCTCAGCACAAGAACTGCGTCTCTCATCCCCACGCATTACTTGCTCCCATTTACGGTTACAGGACTTTCTTCGGGCTGCACCCACTCTATGGAATGCCTTACCACACACAATAAGACTTACCTCTACTCTTCAATCCTTCAAGCGTTCCCTGAAAACTCACCTCTTCAGACAAGCTTATCAGATTCCAGAACCGACCACATAACCTTCATAGCTTCCATGTCTTATCACATCCCCTCTCACAGTCCACACATAACCTCACATATTGTCTTTCTTTCACATACTCCTGACATTTTGCCGACATTCCTGTGTGACTGGATCATGCAGCCCACCAAGAAACTCTGCATTCTGGCCAGACCAAATTGCAATATATATAGCACCTATCCTTGTGTATCAATGCCTGTTTCCCTATAGATTGTAAGCTTGCAAGCAGGGCCCTCTTACCTCTATGTCTGTCTGTTATTACCCTGTTTTGTTCTATCAATGTTTCCAATTGTAAAGCGCAACGGAATATGCTGCGCTATATAAGAAACTGTTAATAAATAAATAAATAAATATACACACTAACACATATGCACACATAAGGTATATACAGTACACACTATTTATTTATTTTATTACCAATTATTTATATAGCACACACATATTCCACAGTGCTTTTACAGTGTTACACACTAACATATCCATACTGTACATACACCCTAACACATACAGACACATATAAATACTCACTAACAGTGCCAGATTAAGGTCCGCATGGGCCTGGAGCTGAAATTTATGAAGGGCCTATTGTGTGCCGCTGCAGGGGGTGTGACCAGCAATGTGAGTGGCATGACCAGTGCTGTGGCATTGTTGTCTGTAAAGGGCTAGTATCATGGCAGGTGCAGTTACTGTATACCATCAAACACCTCAATCTAGCTCATCTCTTTATATACTGTATTTGTCCCTGACCCTTACACACATTTTGGTAGGCCGATAGTTACCTATGGTTGTGGGGCACATATTGCACACACTTTGTGCAGGCACATGTGTAAGTATTGCTGTCTGTAAGTCACTACCTCATCCATCCACAATGCTATATACAAAACATCTTACCCACTGAAACTCACAGATACCATCTATTAAACACTGAAATACCCCTCACTGCCATCACTTGATGACCCCATACAACAGCCACTACCACTCCTGGATCCACACCATCACCCCCTGACCCCATATATCACCCTCTGTGTTTCTTCTCACCACCACACTCTGATCCAATATCTGACACACAAATACCCCTCACTCACATTATGCCCTGACCACATAATGGACACACAAATACCCCTCACTCACATTATGCCCTGACCACATAATGGACACACAAATACCCCTCACTCACATTATGCCCTGACCACACAATGGACACACAAATACCCCTCACTCACATTATGCCCTGACCACATAATGGACACACAAATACCCCTCACTCACATTATGCCCTGACCACATAATGGACACAGAAATACCCCTCACTCACGTTATGCCCGGACCACATAATGGACACAGAAATATCTGTTACTCGCCATCATGCCCTGACTTTGTCTGTTATGTATTGTTCTCAGCCCCCATATCTGTATGTATACAGCAAGCTTGCCCCATTCCGTGTATATGTTCCATATTATGCTACCCCCTCATCTGTATATTGTGCACTGTGCTCTTCCCTCTCTCATCTGTATGTCCATTATTATTCACCTCCTCCTCCTCTGTTCACATTATTGTGTTCCCCCCTTCTCATCTGTGTCCATTACAATATTTGTCATCCCCTCCTCCTCCTCATCTGTGTCCATTATGGAGTTCTAATGCTCTCCCCTTCTCATCTGTCCGTTACGCTGCCCAGATCATCATCTGTGTCCATTATTGTGTTCTCGTCCTTCCTCCTCCTCTCTGTATCCATTACTCTGTCTCGTCCCCTCCTCCTCCTCTGTGTCCATTACTTCCCCCCGTGTCCATTACTTTGTCGTCATCCCCTGCTCATCTGTGCCCAATTTTCTGTCTACCCCACCCCCTCCGTGTCCATTAGTCTACCCCCACCTCTTTTTCTGTGTCCATTACTCTGTCGTAGACCCCTCCTCTTGTCTCCATTACTCTGTCACCCGCCTTCTACACCTCTGTGTCCATTACGCTGTCATGGTCCCCTCATCATCTGTGTCCACTATGAAGTTCTCTTCTTCCCTCCTCATCTGTGCCCATTACTCGGTCATTGTTGTCCCCACTCCTCCTCCTCTGTGCCCATTACTCTGTCCTCACCTCCTCCATGTCCATTACTGTCATTGTCCCCTCCTCCAGTGTCCATTACTCTGACCCCCCACATCCCTTCTTCTGTGTCCATTACTCTGTCCCCTTCCTCCTTTGTGTCTATTACTGTGTCCCCCTCCTCCTCCTTTGTGCCCATTACTCTGTCCCTCCTCCTGTGCCCATTACTCTGTCCTCCCTCCTCTTCTGTGTCCATTACTTTGTCCAACCTCCTCCTCCTTTGCATCCTTTATTCTGTCCCACCTCCTCCTCCTTTGCGTCCTTTATTCTGTCCCACCTCCTCCTCCTTTGTGTACAATACTCTGTCCCCCCTTCTAATCCTCCTCATCTGTGTCCTCCTCTCGCATGTTTTGCTTTCTCCACTCCAAGTTCACTTACCTGCTTCTCTTCTCTCTTTCACTGTCTCAACTCCTCCTCCAATCTTACAATTCCCGCGGGTCTGTTTTCCACTGCCAGGAAGATCATGTAAGTTGCTAGCGGCAGTACAGCCACGGCGCTCTGGTAGTCAGGAGGATGCACCACCGACTCCTCAGTCAGCCTCAGCTCACGTAGGACCATCCATGCGGGTGCACCCGGCAGCATCAATGTGATGTCACCAGATACAGTGGAGCTAAGGCACGTAGCATGCCTTAGCTCCGCTGTATCTGGTGACGTCACATTAGGAGGGCATGTGCCACTGCGCCGCTTTATAGCCCCCCTGGATCCGCCACTGCTGTATCATTGTTTGTTGGTGGTGGCAGCCAGCCCAAAACATTCAGCAACAGCAGGTCTCCTGGCTGGGCTGCCTTCACGGAGCAGAGCACGGAGCAGAGCATAGACACCTATTCACGGCGCGGAGCGTAGGAGTCCGGACTGTGATGGCGATGGGGCGGCATCTATATGACGTCATGTCACATGGTGAGGAGGACGCGCTACACTGGAGTCAGTAAGTATGCAGCAGCACAGTGTGGGCCAGAGAAGCTAATCATGTTTGCCCAGTTTTTCAATGGCGGGATGCCGGGGAGGGGGGTTGACGGCCTGCAATGTTTGAGTGGGCAGAGCCTCAGGCTGGTGCTGTAATGCTGTAGCAGGGAAAAGAAAAGTCCTGTCTACAGCAGTGGCTGTCTGTGGGCCTATTTCAATGTAGGGCCTGGAGCTGTAGCTACATCCGCCCCATGGTTAATCCGGCCCTGCTCACTAACACATATATATACATACACACTTACACATAGATACACATATATATACACACTAACACATACATACACACACACATATATACACACCAGTGGCGTAACTAGGGTATTTGGAGCCCAGGGCAAATTGGAAAACGGAGACCCACCCCCCTATGTGCGCGTGCTGTAGGCATGCGCAGCTAAAAATAAGCGTGATCACCAGGGGCGGGGTCACTTAAAAATGGGGCGTGTCAACAGACATACCACTTTCTCATCACTGAACATTCCTTTCCATTCCATATGCACCTTAACCCCAGTAGTGCCCCTTATACAGTTCCCCCCTATGCAATGTCCCCAGTAGTGATGGCTCTTATGCAGGCCCCCAGTAGTGTCCCTTGTACAGTACGCCCAGTATACAATGTCCCCAGTAGTGATGACTCTTATGCAGGCCCCAGTAGTGCCCTTTGTAAAGTATCCCCAGTAGTGGTCCCCCTTATGCAGCTCCCCTTTAGTTCCCCTTATACAGTGCCCCCAGTAGTGATCCCCCTTATGCAGCCCCCCAGTAGTGGTCCCCGATGGAGTGTCCCCAGTAGTGGTCCCCCCAGTGATGTCCCTAGTAGAGGTTCCCCCAGTAGTAGTCCCCCTGATTAGTGCCCCCAATAGAGGTGCCCCCTGTAGAGGTTCCCCCATTAGTAGTCCCCCCGATTAGTGCCCCAATTGAGGTGCCCCCAGTAGTAATCCTTCCCCCCGACAAATACAAACACACATACACAGAGAAAAATAAAACAATAAATAAAAGGGAAAGAAACTTACCTGACTCCACGCTCCAGGTACATGACGTCTCACCCATTACCCACTGCAGGAGCCGGAAAGCTCATGAGTGAGCTCCAGCCCGGCTTATGCAGTGGAGGGATAGGTTTAGGGAACGTGGAAGGGGGGCTTAGGTTTAGGCACCCCTTCGGGGGAGGTTAGGGTTAGGAACTAGAGTGGGAGGTTAGGGATAGGCACCCCTAAGGGAAGGTTAGGGTTAGGGGGGGAGCGGAGGGTTAGGATACTTACCAGGCACCATCGGGATCTTCTTCTGCCGGATTTCTGGTGTCGCTATTTCATCCGCCGGGCTTAAGTCAGGCGGTATGTCATACTGATTCCCTGCTACAATTACGATTAATTCTGAAATATTGACAATGTGACAAAAAATAAATAAGCTGCAAAGAGACAAAGTTTAGGGTTGTATTCCCAACTGTGAAACCTAGAAGCCCTGTGCAGCCAAGGCTTCAATAACCAAAACAAAATAAAAGGGGGATTCCTAACAAGTACCATTAGTTATGGGGAATGCATCAGATAGAACGCCATTGCTAAATACATGAGCAATAGGAGCATTATACAAAGCCAGGATAGAAGATAAAATTTGGTCTACAAAAAAAAAAATGGAGAGAGCAGCCTGCCTATATAGTAAAGATGAGCGGTTCTGAGACAATCCGACAACTGAATTTTGGGGAACAGAGTTGAACAAAGACATGGCTAAGCTCCTCCCGCTAAATTTGTTTCTCAATACAAGGCAAACCATCATTTTCCAAGAAATGTCAGATCTTGCTTGTTTTGGGTTGCATATAAGTCCCTATCTCATGATTTCAGGTGCCAATTTAGATAGGAGAATGCATGGAAGGTTGTAGGTTGTAGCTGTGCTGCAATAGTGACTATTAGAGAGAGTTGTAAGTGGTTGGAGTGGGTGGAAAATAGGCATCTTTAATCTGTGTGTCTGAGAGGGTCAGATACTATTGCAAACCATCTGTAATACAGGCTCCTTCCCTATAAAAATGGGGCATGCCAACATGACACGCCGCCTGTTTCTTGTCACTCTGGGAACATTCCTTTCCATTCCATAGGCACCTTACCTATATGTTGGTTTCTCAAAATGTGGAACCACTGAAGAAATGTTTCCTCCCTGGGAAGATGGCTTCTTCAATCGGTATTCACTATTTATGTAGGTCACATCATCCAGAAGATACCTGTTTGTGTAACTTCCTGCCCCCTACGTCTCTCAGCCACACCATCATCTCCCCCCTGCGTCATCTCACCCTTCATTCTGTCTCTCTGTGAATCTCCCCCCTTCATTATATGTCTCTCTGTGTGTCTCTCCCACCCTTTATTCTATGCCTCTCCACCCCCCCCTTCTCTCTGTCCCCCACCCCTTCATTCTATGCCTCTCTGTGTGTCCCTTCTCCTCCCTCTTTATTCTATGTCTTCCTGTGTGTCTCTTCTCCCCACCCCCCACACCTTCAGCCGGGAGCCGGTGGCGCAATAGTTGCAGGCGCCTGCCGTGCAATGGTGGCAGGTGGTGCAGGTACGATACCCTCACCGGCAGTGCCCCCATCCCCTGTTGGACCTGCCATGGTGCCCAGGGCACATGCCCCACTTGACCCCCCTGGTTACGCCACTGCTTAGCTGACCAAATATCTAGTTTGCTTAGTGTTGTGTGTTTTTTTAAACTGTACTTGTCAAGGGGAAAAAAGACAGACACTATAGCTAGCAAAAGGCACAGGCTCCTGCTGCATGTGTTTCAGTCTGAGCTGCACTTACTGTGTACACATTTGAAGGTTATAAACTAAACATCTCGTGCATTAGGAGCAGAGACAGTACTGGGTGCCTGGTTCACTACCAATCGCAACTGCGATTATGCATGCAATCGGCCAATTGTTGCGTTTTGCGTATGCATCGCAGTGCGCATGTGTGAAGCCTCCACTGCGATCGGGACTGTGATCGCAGTCACTACCCTGACCCATCACAGAGTGATTGACAGGATGTACCCTCTGGGGTGATGATGGGGGGGTGGTCACCAAAACGCAGGCGTTTTAATGCCATTACAGGGGCGTGCATAAATTAGCCACTGCGATGCCATATGCAGCTTGGGCTTTCACTGTGTGCGATGAGGTTAGCAATTCCTGAGTAAAGTCACACCTTGTGCAAGTGTGTATGAGGCTACAATGGCACTCAATGTTACCGATGGTTTCGTAGTCTTGCCAAGTATTACGGATGTGTGTAAGGTAAAGGGGCGTCCTTATGTTAGGCTGCGACGGCATTGCAATTGCAATCATTAGCATATCTTCACAGTGATACTGCATGCGTAATCGCTTACTGAATCAGGCCCTGTGATTGCAAGCTTAGCTGACCAAATACTGTGCTGTTTCTGAGTGAGCTACACCCCAAAGAAGACAACTTTAAAAAAAAATAGTGTGCATGTACAGGTCTCTGGTAACATGTCCCCAGTGAATTTTCTACTGTGCATATGCAAATCTCTGGTTAAATGGCTGCCACATCATTTTCCTGGTCATTTGTGCATAGCTGCTGAATTGGGACTATGGAGAGGTAAGTGCAATACATGGGTGCAGAGTGAGACTTTATAGATTCACCACTGATCTTGTGAGATGGCAGCACTGGCAGAAAACCATAAATTTGGACAGGCACATGGAAGGCATTGGGTAGAGCGAAGAAATTTTTTCCAAAGTATGGAATATGCATACCAGGGCATCAAACTTCCAATGCAGTGCAAAAACAAAATTTCTCATTATTTATTTAAGCAATAAGGGCCTGATTTAGAGATGCACCAAATGTTTATGCCACACGCTAACGGCCAATGTTTTCAGTCTACAGTACATGCACCTGAATCTCACTGCACATGAGTCCCAATGGTTACTGCTCGCAGACTGATATTGCATGCATGCAGAGAGATGTCATTTCGGTGGGCATTTCAGGGAGGTAACAGAGGGGTGGCTAGTCAGATGCAGGCATGTCGGGGCAGTGCCATAGTCAGCGACTGCGTCCAAAGGCGCAATTGCACTGACACCAGCAGCCTTATTGGGGTAGCAAAATTACACCTGCCAAAGGGTAGGCAAAATCTTCGATGTTGTAACCGATGATACAATGATGGTGCTTTTTAGTACATGCGGCAACAAAATACCTCAACTGACTTGTCTGTCTTGTCAGGCTGGCAGAAGGTTCTGACTGAAAGGAAAATTTAAAGCCTTGGAGAGTGCCCAAAGCAACCAATCAGCTTCTGTCATTTCATAGGCTGTGGGCCTGATTCACACGTGGATGCTATTTTGATGATCACGCAGTTGAGCGATTATCAGTGGACTGCGCATGAGTCTTAGCTGCAATGCACATGCACAGTGATTGAATTGCGATTGAATGGGACTACAGTTGTGAGGATTTATCCGCAAGTGACTGACAGACAGGGGACGTAACTTTGTGGGACATAATAGGATGTGGCGATAACAATTTAGCCGTGTCGTGACCATTTTCAGAGCATGTATCTGCCTACATCTGTGATCCAGTATGCAGAAAATATGGCGCCAGCATCTCAGCTCCCGCGCCATTATGTGCGTCAGTAGGGATATTCAGATGGTCTATTTCTGAAGAATCTGCGACCACCTCTGCGTATTTGTACGCAGTTGCTTGAATTTGCGAGACCACCGGTGGGTGTCTCAATACATTTCCAAGCAGCTGTAGCATTAGCAAATTAGCAACTTCTCCACTTTATCTCTCTTGAAGGCTTGATACATCTCTCCCTAAGTGTCAGAAATGTGCTGTATAAATTGGTGAGGTAACACATGGGGACATGGGCAGTTAGATTACCACAGACATAAATGACTTACCATCCTCTGCAATTTGTGCTTTTCTTGCTAAATCAGCAGAGCCGTAACTACATTTACCAGTGCAGGCCACACCTCCTCTGCATGACGTCATGCGGAGAGGGCGGGGCCATGATCATCGGTAATCACAGCAATTCCCGGACCATCCTCAGGATGCTCTGGGGTGCTGTAAGGTCAATGGTAGGCATGCCTGAAGCAACCTAAGGACGGCACTGCTGCAGAGATTCTGTCAGAAGGGCCCCGTTACAGGCAACCTGCTAGCCAGAAGCAGGGACCGAGGGTGAGCAGCAGTGTCGCCAACAGAGCCCTGCGCTCTGTGCGGCCGCACCTCTCGCACACCCCTAGTTACGGCCCTGTAAATCAGGAATTTAGCCATTGCCTTAGAAATTTGCAATGTGTCTGTTGCTGTTTGGAGGTGGAGGAAAAACTCAATCACACTATACTTTTAAACAAAGATGTAGAGGTAATTAAGTGTGAGTGTTAGTTACTGTCTTCAAACTTTGTATAGTAAAATGTAACATTTTTGGATGAAGTTGTTCTTTAATGTAATGCATAATATGAAAGCACCATGTCTTTCTGAAAAAGGTAGCAATAGAAGGCATAAAGCAGAAAACATCAGTCCTTCACTGACAGTAAAACACAACATAATTATACTCACAATGATCCAGGAACAAGCTGAAAGCAACATGTCCCAGATCTCCACAGTCATAGACAGGCCAGGTGTTCTGCCATCAGGAAAGAGACATAGTCATTACTCATCATGAAGGTAATTGTCCCCGGGATACTAATGCTTAAACCTGGATACTTTGGTTATAAATATAGGCCCACGACTTTGATGTGAAATAACGTAATTTACATGTCGGTTCCTATCACCTTAGGTGTTAGTCTGTCATCTCTCTTATCCTTCAGTCATTTCTGTTGTCTCATTTATTTCACTATGCAAGAAGCTAAAGCTTTATTTTTAAGACATAATGATGCTTAACTGTGATCAGTATGGTAAATAACGAGAGAGATGATTATCGCTCATATCTTAATATTAAAATCATATCAGAAGATATACAAAACACAAACAGATATAGCTTAACAATTATAGTTCTTGCATCTGACACCCTCCCCACTGCCACTTTAGCATTGTGAATGGAATAGAATTTTATTTTTTGTGTTACAGATTCAGCTTGAAATAATGAGTGGATGGAACTGCCCCCAAGGCTCCAGTTAGGGTAGGGAGAAAATATATCTACTACATGACAGTGCAGCTTTAAACAGTCTGCAAACTTTAGCTAAAATGTCATTTACTAATGGTAATATCGTTCAGCTTATTTACTTTTGCACAGTTACATTTACTCTTATGGGTTAGCAGACTCACAAGTGCACACTCTTTCCCATATTCCTCTGTGCAGCATTTTGATGACTTCCAAAAAAATAAGATAGTAAGGCACATTTATATCATCCAGAGCAGTGCAGCCCAAAGTACTTGTTCTTACAGATGTTGTAAAGCCTATAGCAACAAAGAACCCCTATGCTCACCTAGACCCATCCATTGAGTTTATACATTCATTAACAGCCTGATCGTCACATGGAAATCTATGCATGTGCAAGGTATATTTGAACTTGGCCCATACAGTAAATACTTTGTAGCATCATAAAGGTATTTGCAGGTCTGATGCTCCATCGGTCAGAGTCATTGCGGCTTGCATACTAACACTAGGATTTCTGCAGTGCACCAACACAGTCAGCCTCCTAACATCAGCTGATAAATATTGCTACTTACTTTGGAGTCCAAGTTGAACCTATTGCTGTCACCTAAAGATCCATTTTTGAGTGTCTAATTAAAATCCCTAGATAGCTCTTGGGTATCCTGTGAGTTCTGATTTTTTTAAATTATTTTTTAAAGTTAAGTTAAAATTAGCATTATCAGTTTAACTACTTATCAGTTTAACTATTTCAAATGAATGACAATGAAGGCACGATGGTGATACACTTTGTGAACCTAGAAAAGAAATATAATGTGATGTAGAGATTGCTTTGAGTTTAAAAACCAGTTAAGTAAAATCAATGAGAGATGCAGGTTTTATTAGAAATCAAATTAATTCTGCCAAAGCAGCTCCCCTATAATAGCATGCACACTTTCTTTTTATATACTTTAGGTGTTTTAACATTTTGATCTATGCAAAGGAAAAAAAAAACTGTGTGTGATAGTCAACAACATAACAAACCTTATTTTTAGCTTTTAAAACTAAAGGGCTGCTCTATTTAAAGACATGTAAGAGTACATTCATAGAGCAGAAGAGTAGAAGTCAAATTAGGAAAGATTTTAATTGTTTGACCTGAGTAATTGTGCTTAGTCACTGATATACATTTAATTTTTATTTTACTTTTTTTTTGTTGCTGTTAACTGAAACATCACAACTAAATTAATGAGTGATCTGCCATAACACAGCATTGTATTCAGTCTTTAACTATTATTTTATGGTCCCCGAGGAGCTGCAACCAATAGGTTCTGCTGCCACAAGCATAGTGAGCAACCATGTATAGGTGTCTCATATTTGTTATGCTGAGGGATGTCAGGTAAATGGGCCCAGATTCAGAGCCGGACGCTCTGACCAGAGCGCTCGCTCTGAATCAGGGCCCACCTCCATTAATATGGAGCGTCCTCCTGGACGCTCGTATAGCTGTGGGTCACCACCCACAGCATATACGAGCGTGCAGGATGATGTTCGCGATGGTCTTGACCATCGCGACCATCGAAACTGTGAGCAGAAGCCTGCGGTTGAGTTTCTCAACCGCAAGGCCAGGAGTGATTTTGGCTCTATCAGAGCCAAAATCACTCCCACTGACATCACTAGTGATGTCAGTGGGGCCGGCTTCTGACGGTAGGCGTTCCCTTGGGAACGCCTCCGTCTGGCAGGCACACCCCCGGCACGCCCACCAAAGGTGACGTGCTGTCAGTTAACATCGACAGCACGCCCCCTTTGATGAGACACTACGAGCGAAGGAAAGTCCTTCGCTCGTCGCGTCTCGCGCATGCGCACGACGGAGCTCCCTCCGTCATGCGCATGCGCAGTGCAGACCATCGACCCACTTGCGAGCAGACAGCCGCTCGCGAGTGGGTCTGAATGAGGGCCATAATCTATTGGAACTCGATACATGGTGAAAAACTCCAAATGGGACTCAAGCCCCCTGGTACATAATGATTGGAACAGAGTTAATGAGTTTTATTTTATCATATTTATAAGATTATAATAACGGCATGACACACTAAACAGTCTTCAGATAATGAAGTGAAAAATAATTTTTAAGTGCATATTTACGATTTAATGTTATATAGCTTTATTTGTATTGTTTTACACATCTATAAGGTTTCTATGTCATTGCCGTCTCTATAATTTGCAGATCAAATTAACAAATTGTAGCAATTAGTGATTAATATGATAACCTGTTGCTATGTGTAAAAGTGGTGCGGAGCATCTATATATGCACAAATGTAGTCATTCTTATAAATTTGCAAATTCACAAGTTCATTTTAAAATATTCATTGCCTTTGATATTTTATAAAGGATCAGAACAAATAATGGAACAAAAACTAAGAATTGGCATTTATTTGTGCAACTCTTGAAAGTAAGGGCATCCTACAGTTTGCCTGTCAAAAACTGTATATTATAGCGTGCATTGGTTTCCTCGCATCTTGTGTTGCTTATTCCATGATAACTATACCTAGATGATCATCTGATTTTTTTTGTACATTCACTTTTATAATTTAAATCATGAATTGTACAACGATTTTGGTGGCAGATTTTTCTGGCCAGCTTGCAGGACCAAAGTATCTCAATAGGCCATCAAGTATAGGCAATATCCGCCCCTCCCAGCTTATTAGCATATCTTATGTCTAAAAAACTACATTTCAAATTCACATACAGAATTACAGCTGTGAGAGGTAAGGGTCCTAGCTGAGCTCTCATCTGCAGTGTATAAATAATGGTGGGTGGTCTCTGTATGCTACATGCATTGCAACATGACATCACAAGATGATAGCCTAAGCCCTGGTATGCCCCATTTAGCTCCTAACTTTAAATGATGTGCATACAATTAACAGTTATGTGTAAGATGTCTTCATTATCTATTATGGAAAATACAGTATGCATGAATTGTAATGTACTGTACACACGTGAGATTGACTAGACTGGGGTGGGCAATAAGCGGCTATCCACCTGTTGCTGAACTACAATTCCCAGCATGCCCTGCAACAGCAGTTTTAGCATGGCCAAATAGCAAAACTGTGGCAAGGCATGCTGGGATGTGGAGTTCTTTAACAGCTGGGGGGCCGCTTATTGCCCACCCCTACACTAGAGGGTACATACTACACAGTGGAATGTACACAGCATTTATAGTAACAGGTGTTCCTCGTGTTGAGGTTCTATTGAAGTGCGCTTTGTAAGACATCATGTAAAAAATGATGTTAATCTAATTCTAATTGCTACATTTATATTGTAAGCTGTATTATTAATGTGCTGCACTGCCAGCACAGATGGTTGCAGTTTTGTGTACAATAGGACAATAATAGGTCCCAGGCCTCCTGATGCTAAGATTTAAAAGTTAGGGGTCAGTTACTCAAAGATTGTGTTTTAAAAGGCAGTTAATTTGTTTTCCATTCAAGTTTGTCCTGGTATTATTAGTTTATAATGCCCCAGGTCTAATATGCTGTGGCTGTGCAATACATTCTAAAAATATGCACAGGATACAATCAAGAGGAAAAGCAGCTATTATAACTGTATGCTATACATTGTAACTCATTTCTACAATACAAACCTTGTAAATATACTGTATGCAAATTAATAAATCAGAAGGAAATGTAAGCTCACATCAATAATACAGAAGACTAAGGCAACGTTTGAAGGTGGTAGGGTTTATGTATAGAAGAGTGATATACATTTATGTATCATAAGATACAATTACAAGAAAAATTATATTTTAATTACACTGATGTTTTTATGCAGGAACCCACAAACAGGTTTTAGTAACAGAACCAGAGCCACCATCAGGGGGGACTGCCAGGACTCTAGTGCCGGGCCCGGACACTCAGATAGAGAAGAGGGGCTCGCCCTCCCTCCCTCCCGTTTCTACCACCCACTCTCCCTCCTGTTACCATTCACTCACCAGCCAGCCACTAGTACCCCTGTGTAATTGCAGTGACAGGGGGCCTGCTGCATGGTACTGCCATGGCCCGTGTTTTCTTGAGAGCTGGGCCGGCGTGTGCGTGTCATGCCGCTGAAAGGGATAAGAGGAGCCGCGGCCCGTCTGGAGAGTGCATAACAGCCAGAAGAGAAGGTAAGTGTTACGTCCTGCGGGGGCTGGCTGGCACAGACATAAGAGGGGGCTGGCTGGCAGAGAAATAAGGGGGGGTAGGCTGGCAGAGAAATAAGGGGGGGTAGGCTGGCAGAGACATAAGGGGGGACAGGCTGGCAGAGGCATGAGGAGAGGCAGGCTGGCAGAGACATAAGGGGGAGGCAGGCTGGCAGCATCATTGGGGGGGCTGGCTGGTAGATACATTAGGGGGGTAGGATGGCAGAGACAGAAGGGGGACCGACTGGTACTGGAGAGATGCTGCGGGGCTGGAGTTGCAGAAACCCGGGGAGGGGGGGCCCTGCCTGTTTTGTCAGTCCTGGATCCGACAATTTCTGATGGCGGCCCTGAACACAACAGCCCAGTATTGAATAGTACGAACAAATGCAATAAATTGTCAGCTCTTTTACACTACCACACCTGATCCTCACTCACTGCAGGAACAAAGACGTGGAGTGTGGCAAGGGCAGGAGATGAAGAAGATTATCTCTCTCTCCTATCCCTACTCCTCCCAAAACCATCAGACACTGCTCTATGCAAACTTCTGGAGACAATCGATATTTACAAAATAGGCAGGGGCGTATCTACAGTACAATTGGTGCAGGGTGTGTAGAGAACATGGGCCCCACACCACACACCCTGCACCCATAATATTACTTACCTCTCCAGAGTCCCACGTCAGCGTGGGGGGACCGGAGCTGTAAAACAACTGGAAAATGGCCACGGTGTCCATTTTCCCATCGTTTGCGCATGTGCAACACAGGGAGAATGGCCACGGTGGCCATTTTCCTGGTGACCTGTGCAGTCATTATAGACTCTGGGCACACTCTAGAGTGTGCCCAGAGTTTATAACTCTGGCGCTGGCTGGGCACAGCTCAGTGCGTTGCCGGCCGCCGGGTGGAGAGGAGGGGGTCCATGTCGGAGACTGCACACGGGCCCCCTCCTCTCTAGAAACGCCCCTGACTATAGGAGAGGTAGGTAGAGGCATGTTGGAGGGAACTAAAAGATATGTACTTGTTTTATGTACACAAATGTAACTAACATGTCTCTGGCTTGTAATCACACTGTCTAATGCTGCCCATTCACTAGCCGATGGAGAAACGAGAGCACAATTACGACATTGTAATCGTACTGTTGTTTCTCCGTCTGTGATGAGCCTGCACTGAATGAGCAGACGTTCAGTGCAGGCACATCAATCATCTGGAAACATGCAGAACCTGACGTTATCGGCAGGTTGACCAGCATGTTTGCCCGATGATTGATGTCAGAAATGACCAGCGGGCGCACGCATCGCTGGTCGTTGCTGACTTTAAAATGCCCGATTTGCGGACAATTTGCAAGCGATTGCATGATAACGACGTTGTTATCGTGCAATCGCCTGTCAAAATCTTCTAGTGGATGGGCAGCTTAAGCTAGCCAAAGACACACAGAGGCTACCTTCATAATATCACGTTTATACATTCTTTCTATTTAATGGCACATAACTACAATTACAAACTATACAATTTCTGTAAACATGGAAAACTAAATATACTGTCTTATGGCTTGTAAATAAAAAAATAATGCGCTTAATGTAACCAATGGGTGGAGCTATATCAGGTGTCATTGCTATTGGGCCCAGAGGCTTAGAGGACCCTGAACCCAAGTTAAATACTTTAGATGTATACAAATTTCCCAGATTGCCTACTAAGCATTTTTGTACGACCTGTTGCCAGCATAGGGTGACATTCCATTTCAGTGAGAGGTGTGTATAGTGGATGTTATAATGGTAATGTGGCACAGTCTGGACTCAGCACTGTAATGTGGTACAATGTGAACTGGAGGGCACTGTAATGTGACATAAACTGACCTGTTCATTGTAATGTGATATAATATGAACTGGAGGGTACTATAATGTTACATAATATGAACTGGGCCACTGCAATGTGGCACAATATGAAATGAAAATACCAATACAACCGGGGTCTTAGGCACTTTATCAATAAAAAGATGTATATATGTGTATAAAATTACATTTTTTCATTAAGTATACAGCTGCAGAAAAAAACAATATGTGCACATGACTAGACATATACCTGTACCCACATAAAAATAGCTACAATGCAAACACAAGATATATTTGAAAGAAATATCTCAATGGTCTGATATGTGAACTCACCACACAAAACAAGTTTCTATTATATACTGTATATATATATATATATATATATATATACCTCATAACTTGTCCCTGCGGACATATTTATGTAGGTAAGACTGAGCACCCTGATCAGCAATTAATCTCATTAAAGGCTGGACATTGCTTGGACCAATGGATATTCAGAGCAAATCATGTTGTGGGTACAAGAGGTCTGTTTGACCATAGTAATATTACTCTTTGAAAAAGCTCCCAGAAATAGGAGCAAAACCAGTTAGAGGTACCCCCACTTTGATGAACCCCAGGAGACTGTGCAATGTCCGTGTGAGAGCTGCTTTTCATAATTACTGGTATTGGAGCCATTCATTCTTAAGAGCCAGAGCAGTGAGACACTTATCCGGCTACACACCAGCGCTGTATCAAGGGACAGCAGTCAGCAGCGTGGTGTGGGCTGAAAGGCAGCCAGAGGACACGACTGCTTGCAAGTGGACGCGGACAGCACGCGACATATAAGCCGCAGATGAGTGGAGTTACTGACGAGTGGATCCACTGCTAAAGACGGCTGTGAGTATACAGGAAAAAGATGGCTGTGAGTATACGGGAAAAAGATGGCTGTGAGTATACAGGAAAAAGATGGCTGTGAGTATACAGAAAAGCTACTGCTAGCAGTGCAGGTTATGGATTCCTCTTAAAAGTGTCCTCTAAACACAAGACTACAGATTCATTGTTTTAGAGGAATATTACTCCATCTTATTTATCCGGTGATATTAAGGATTAAAGTTGTGAGACTTATAACATACTAATGATCTTAGTTTGTCTTAGACACACGGAGTAAAGATTACATTTTAATTATATTGCTAATTGTCTTGTGAATTGTGAATTGTGAAAAGTGAATTGCCCAGTCCAAACTATCCCGGGATTCCGAAATGAATGCTCTGGGACTTTTTTTCAGCTAATAAAAGCTAGTACTTTTTAACAAAAGATTTTTTTTATACAGATATAACAAGCAACCGGTTGCAGTGTGTATATTTTTATGTTTGTATATGTGCAAAAATAAAAATTATATATATATTTATTATATATATATATATATATATATATACACACACAGTATATAATAGAAACTTGTTTTCTGTGGCGAATTCACATATCAGACCATTGAGATAATTAGCGCCAAGTTCCCTTCAAACAATATGAAATGAAGGCACTATAGTGTGGCATATACCGAAGTAGCGTATTGTAGCATGACATGCTTTGAAAAGGAGGGCACTGTAATGTGGCACAATAATAAGTTGAGGGACTATAGTGTGGCACAATTAGAACAGGGGGAGCTGTAATGTGGAATAATATGAACTGGGGATATTGTATATAGTAATGTGAATTGGGGGTACTTTGTGTCCGTATGAGTACTAGCAGCCCTACAATGTGAGAAAATGTGAACTAGGACATTACTGTGGTTCATAAAATAAACTAGGGCACTACTATGGGGCATAACAATTACAAGGTAACTGCCATGTTTCAGAAAATGAACTAGGGCAATATTATGGGGCACACAATTAACAACTGCTGCGGAGAGGTGTCACTCTAAAAGCAATGGAAGAGGGGTCCATTCAAAATGTTTTCTATTGTCCCCATAAAGTTCTGGTTACACCCCTGATCTTGTAGTTTATTTTTGAATTGAAATCCCCTGAAATTCCAGATTGGTTTTGTTCATCTATAGTAATACAGAGAAGCTTTGATCACAATATCAGGGAAAACAACATGATGCTTCCCACATCAGAAACATTTGTAAGTATCACTGCTTCAGAAGAAGGGATGGAATACATATCCTTATTACATTCCTGACAACATAATATAATTAAATTACATATATCTTGATAAATTCAGAAAACCATTTTAATTTCACTTAAAACATTTCTAGTGCTAAAAAAGGGAATGTCCTACGGAACACAAAACACACGGAAGCTTAATGGGATCTTATAAGCACTTACAAATATGCAGGACACGTAATGAATATAATTTCTCAGGAACATTGTTCATTATCCCATCAACAGTGTTAAAATGTAATTGAACACAATTGTTACTGCAGTAAGGAGATTTCTTAACCAATTAAATATAATGTGTCAGTATGTTTGATAATGAGATCACCTGTGTAATAAATATTTATGCTATAAATCTCTTAATAAAGTCTACTTAACTAAAATATGCCACCTTTGTATGATATAATCAATGACTTGTTTGTCGTCAATACCAATATATATATAATCACTTCACTGGGGCAGCTACAATTAACCTTTGCACTTTCTAATAGCTATCACCTTTGAGAAACAAATGGCCATCTTATCCATTCCCTACAGCTCGGGGCAGCAGGACCTCCAAGTGCTATTATTAGGCACATAGTTAACCTTTCTTATATTTAAGAGAAACTATGTCCAAGGTAAAAGAGAACAGCAGCTAAACTAATACCAGGATGTATATAAAACTAACATAAATGTAGTTACCCACCTGTTGGCCAGTCTGTGAACATTATTAGAGTAATCACATTTTTAATTATGTTTAAATATTTAATTTATTGGGAGGAATGTTACATAATTTAATAAGGGGGGAGGAACGGGAGGAACATAGGGCATAGAGTAAGAGAAAAGTAGAGTCTGCTTCAGAGGCACATGTAATGCTGATGTACAACTATTTGCAACTGTGTGGTAACCTTGACTTTATGTGGTAAGTAAAGAGTTTACCTTGTGTGTTGTGGTTCAATCTTCACTCGACTTACGGAGAGGTGAGAGTAATGGAAGCACATGAAGGGGTGACGAGGCAGCTTGTGGTTTTTATTTTGTGAACACAGGTTTATTAGAGAGTCGGCAGGGCACTTGCATAAATAACACTCCGCATTCAATGAGGCAGCCTTTGTATTGCATCAGTGGGAAAAACATCAATAATGAGATTACACATAAAAACAATGGCATTTGCACGGCACCATACGGATTGGTGTAATAATACTTCGGCAGTATGACCATACAATGTAAGGCAACTTTTACGTTACTATTCACAGTTAAATTCAGTATTGAGCATACATTCTTATCTCAAACGGTTGCACACTACAAGAAAACAATTCAGCAATGATGTCAGTACTAAACTAACTAACAGTTTCAATGTCCAGATGACCTTAAACACAAAACACTGTATTCCTACCCGTCTTCGCTGCTGCAGCTGGTGGAGCTCTTATAGATCAGTTTAAGTTGACCATGGTACTAGTCCCACTTAGTGTAACGTTTGTTAGTATTAAATCTGGGAGGGAAGAGTCGCCAATGTGTGTATGGAAGTCCTGTACACAGTACAGTAATTCAGTTACTGAATGTTAATTCCACTTTTCTCTCTATAGGCACATCCAATTCTCAGGCAATCAGGTTATCCAATATTCCTAGACAGCTGTTACTGTAAAGTGTCCCGCAGTTCTATCCCAGTTTGATGGGCTATATTATCTCCTTTAAGCAGTGTATTCCAGCTTTCAAGTATCAAAGAATCACTGTGCTGTGAAATATGACAGTCTTGGTGTGGTCCGGAAAACATACAGGGTAAATAGTGGTAAGCTTGGTCAGTGAAGCAGATAACTCCTATATACTGAAAGTGAAAGTAACACTGAGGTTCTGCTATTTGCAACAAGGTATGAGAAAGTCCAGTACTACTGAGTGTCAGTGCAGCTCTGCCTGTGGTGCAATCAATCTTCCACTCACCACTCCTGTAGTTACCTCTGGTGCAAGGCTATGTAACTTTTCCACTGCTGGAGCTGTATGTCTATACTGCAGTTAATCGGTGGCCATCTTGTGGTTGGCAGCATGGCAACTCAAAGCAATTGTTGCTGTTGGCCTGCGGCCATCTTGTGGTTGGCAGAAAAAGTTATAAATCACAATAATACAGCGACTTCTCTTATAAGTAGTATAACTGAAATGAGGGTGCTTTGAAGTTACCCTATGATGGCTGCTGCTGTGGTATGGGGCAGGGGGGATGATTACTGTGGCTGTGTACCTCCACGAGCGGCTCTTGCTGCTGCGCTGGACGCCTTAATGGTGTGCTGCTCTTCGTTGCTGTGGCTCACCTGACCCGGTCTATCTTCCGCGGGTCCCCGGCGTCCACGCTCCCGGCTCGGCTGCTCCGCACTCCACTAGAGCTTTGCAGCTTGGCGGTCTCTGCCCGCTGTCCTCGTGCTGCACGCCACACTTCTCCTCAGCTCCTGGCACGCCCTCCTTTTCGCGGGCACCTGACCACACCCACCGCTTGAGAGACAGGACAGGCTCATCCAATCTGCACCAGCTGTCCCCTTGCTTCACACGTGCTGGGGAGACATGTATTAACTCCTTCCTTGCCCAAAGTGGTATTAAACCCTCACAGTCCTAGGGGTGTCTGTTTCATGGGTGTCACAACTGTACTAGTGCAAAAATATTTGGAAACCCCTACAGCGCAAGTGTTACACAGAGAGAACACACATAGGTGTTGTTGCCATCGATTCAGGTGGTATCAGAAAAGTGGAAGAAAGGAGATGGGCGTTACTGGGAGGCGGTGCACGCAAAAATGGTCCGTTAAGTGGGATTATTATGGGAGTGTCGCAGGTGTGTCATCCGCAAGCATATTAGGCTGTAGTCAGACTTATTGGTGGCGTATGAGAATGCACCAATCGGTATTATAGCGTATATGGGCTCTAAAAGCAGGCGTCTTAGCCCTTGCACAGTCAGCATCACGAATGTACATAAGGGAAGGAGTTTGTTGGCAATTTGCATAAACAATTTAGTTGGGATAACGACAATAGACGCTGCTACATGCGCTTTTGTGTGCGACTCAGAACCAAACCCTAGGTGTCTAGCGTATCACTGATTTTCAAAATATCTATATGATTTTTGCTTAGACTACATTTGCTATTTCTGGGCCTGATTCTGATTTGGGGTTAAAGCACAAAAATCAAGTTACCGTGCACCTGGACAAACCATGAAAGGGCAGAAAATATATTTATATTTTTGCATGCAGGGTAAATACTAGCTGCTTTTGCATGTAACCTATAAATGCTGAATAGCTTTACTTTTACACAGCAATTTAGATCTGAGTTTGGAAACACTGTTCTCAAATCTAAATCTCTCTGCAAATTTTACATGTGCCCCACCTGCAGTGCAACATGGTTTTACCAAGGTGCAAAGTTATTTGCTCTTTTTTGCTTTACTCCCACATCAGCATCAGCCCCACTTGTCTGCACTAATATCTGTGTTATCTTCCAGATTGTTCAGTTATTGTTTGATTCATACAAGATATTGCAGCTATTGTGAGGATCTGCCTGAAATGTTGTATCCCCCTTTAAGTTGTTGCACTTTAGTTCAGTGGCGTCACTAGGGTGGGTGTGGGTGTGTCCCCCAGTCATGGGCTACTGGCTCATGAAAGGGGCGTGACCTCGCACCTGCAAAGCCACTTCCCCTGAAGTATGTGATTTTACACCCCCATTTTTGCCATGCTGGGGGCATGCCCATCGCTCCAGGAACTGCTGAGCAACCCCCAGCCTCTCCCTGATGTCACTGCTACTCCATAACACCATCCAAGGGGGTGATACCAAAATAGCAGAGCAGCACTGCTATTATGGTGTCACTTCTTTGGATGGTGTCACCCGGTGTGGTCCACACCCCCCTAGTGATACCACTGCTTTTTCAAGACACTTTATAAAAGACCATAGGATGGAGGAGCTGTTTGTAACTACCTTATGACATGAGAATAGGGCTGACAATCTTGATGGTGGCATACCTGGGTTCATCTTTACCCACTGCTTGAATTGAGGCTCTTTTGTCTCACAACATATGTGGTAGGAGTGCATTTTGCACACATTTGTATCATACTTCAGTTAACCTGACTTGTTAATAAATAAATGGTTTTACACTATATTGTTCTCCTTTTCTGTTCCAAATACACATTGGGAGCTTGACTTCCTAACGGAAACATTTGGAATAATATCAAGTCTAACCGATTCTACTGACACACCACAGGCACATATGGAATAATATATACCAAAGGAATTAAGAATAAACATCAGGGGAGTCTCTGTGGGACAAGTGAGTGTTAATGTGACACTCGTAAGGTTAGTTTATGCTGGCTGCACTATGAGGCGAAAAAAGGAGAGAAAAAATTAATTGTAAAATTCTAACTGCAATACTATACAATTACAATGCCAACATGCAGTGCTATTTTTCAGCAGGAGCAAGCAGGAACTCAGGGCCTGATTCAGACCCGGTCGCAAGGCTGCGTTCGCATGCAGCTGTCTGCACCCAAAGTATGCAAATCCTGCGATCACTAGCAAGACATTAGCACGCCCACTATGATTTGCCGTGCGATCACGGTATGTAATTAGATGCCCACCAGCCTGACACAAGATGACTACTTTCCCTTAGTAACATACGTCATCTCCAGGAAGTGTATTAAACAATCTGTAACATCAAGTAACATCGGACCCATACGCAGCACTTATGGCTGACCCTACCCTACCGCAAGCACTGCGAGTGCTGCTGTGTTTAATTCAGCCATGTGACTTGTATGCTGACGATGTGTCTTAATTATGCACTCCTCTGAAATGGCGTTTAGATGCACAGACATGCCTGCGTTCGCACCGCCACAACCCCATTACCATCGACCACCCCCTGTCACCACCCACAAATGGCACGTCCTGTCACTCATGCTTGCGAAGCGTCTGTGTACTGGGTGCGAACTCTTCCCGATCGCATGGACTACAGTAGTTTGCGCACGTGCACTGCATCTTGTACGCATGCACAGATTGCAAACATCGGCAGGCTGCGTCCGAACGCAGCCTTGCGACCGGGTTTGAATCAAGCCCTCAGTTCCTGAACCTCTTAATAACTCTGATGTAATGTCCTGGGCCAAAATGTATTTTCCATAAGATAAGTTTTATTTTAAAGTCCTTTTTGAGTGCCTTCTTTTCTAAATACTATAAATATGTACAGTTGAGTCTCCCATATCCAAATATTCCGAAATACGGAATATTCCGAAATACGGAATATTTTTAGCATGACTGAGATAGCGAAAACTTTGATTTTTGATGGTTCAATGTACACAAACTTTGTTTAAGGCACAACATTATTAAAAATAAAGTATAAAATGACCTATAGGCTGTGTGTATAAGGTGTATATTACACATACATGAATTTCATGTATGTACACAAACTTTGTTTCAGCCACAAAATTATTGAAAATATTGTATAAAATTACCTCCAGACTGTGTGTATAAGGTGTATATAAATCATAAATACATTCTGTGTTTAGATTTTGGCCCTATTCCTAAGACATTTCATTATGGTATGCAATTATTCCAAAATACGGAATATTCCAATATCCAAAATACTCCTAGTCCCAAGCATTGTGGATATGGGAGACTCAACCTGTATATATAATATATAATATATAGATATATAATATATATATATATATCTATATACATTCTTTTGTTTAGCTCCACCCCCATTACCCCCCGAGTTCCTAAACCTATTTTTCCAGAAAGCCCTGCCAATATGTATGGTAATACAGAAGACAATGGTTTCTAGTGTCTTACCTGTTATTAACATACATTAAAGTTGGATACAAAACAGTCGTAGTCGTAAAGAAAATGTTCCTATTTCATTATGACAGTAAACACAACTTGCATCTTCTAGACAATGTCAAAAAATCTGTTGATAGAAGGTAAATAAAAAATTACACATCAAAGTGCTTCCAGTTCAAACCAGAGGGACATAACTAACCGTGCCCTAAGTGTTAATGGATTAATCTTTACAGAGAATGTACACTATGTAGACAAAAGTGATTGGACACCCCCGCGCAATTACACACGAGTTCCAAATGGCCCATGCACATAAAGTTCTATGGAAACAACAAATGTTTTTATCAGGATGACAATGCCACCTGTCATGTTTCCAGGGCGAAGCTGGCCTGGTATACAGAAAATTCGGTAACCCGATTGCACTGGCCAGCTCAAAGTCCAGATATTAACCCCAGTAAGAACCGCTGGGACGAATTGGAGCAATGGGTGCAGTCTAGGCCGACTCGACCTTCTTCAGTGTCACAGTTGGTCACTGTATTTAAGGCGGAATGGCAAAGCATACCACCGGCTGTTGTCCAGGAACTTGTGGACAGTTTGCCAAGAAGGGTGTCTGCAGTAATCACTACACATGGTGGACCTACAAAGTACTGACCTCAATAACATCTCATTGATCTATTTGCTGTCTGTGGCCAATCACTTTTGTCTACATATTGTATTTTGAATAGGAAACCAAAGGTCACCACTGGTTTCTACACTACTTCAAAAGGATGCAAACTGGCAAGCTACTGAGTGCCTACAGATTTAAAAAGCTGGCAAGTTCAGCAAAAGTATGGAGCAATTTAAAGCACACTAAGCAAACTTTGTTAAGTACGGCCAGTGGTTCTAGGTATATAAGTGCAACGCAAGTTTTTGTTTTTATAATGAACAATTGTGGGGTTATCACTGACTTGTGAACACTGAATGGGCTATTTATATGATAAAGTGCTTTCAGATAATGTTATAATACAAAGGGGAGGAAGTCAGATCATAGGAAAGGTTTTCACTGCAGACTTATCCATGATCAGATAATTCTTGACTTCATACAATAAACTGCAGACTTGCACATTGTAAAAATTATCTCGTTAAACATAAAGGAGTATACGTTTTTTTCAAAGCTGCCAATTCTCTGTGAGTGTGAAAGCTGAGTTTAAAAGGGCAATAATAAATACAAGCAGGTTTGTTTGCATGTATTACTATTGCCCTTTTAAACCAATCTTTAGTGAATATTCACCAAGGAGCTGCTGTAGAAACCAAAAACTTCCGACTCCTAATGGATTAAAAATATATTTGAAAAAGGTCAAATAATGTAAGGCCTCATTAACAGGCCATGAAGCTACATTTATACAGGACAAGCAGCCTATAACATTTGCCAGCAGAGCCCTAGCATACAGTAGTGTTAAGTACAGATTGAAAAGGAATTGTTATTTGTGGTATTTGTGACTGATAGTCCTTTATATAATGCTTGCACATTACACAGTGTTTACACAATATATTGAGTCATTCACATCAGTTCCTGAATCCAGTCATTCCTACCACACAGACACAAAAATTAGGATTCATTTTGTTAGAAGACAATTAACCTTTCATATGTTTTTGGACTGTGGGAGAAAATTGAAGCACCTGGAGGAAACCAACGCAAACACAAAGAAACATACAAACTCAACATAGATTGGGCTCTGGTTGGAATTGAACCCATTACCTCATTGCTGTGAGTCTGCAATGCTAACCACTGCGACACCCAAATGGATACCATAATAGTGCTTTATGCTCATAGGTGGAAGAATATTACAAGAAATCTGCTATTAAGTGCCCCCAAAAGTACAGTGCATATTTCTATGACTTCAGAAGTATGAATTTGATATATACTGCCCTGGAAAAGATCTTCAGTGCTCTTAAGCTGGGTACACACTAAGCGATCCATTACACAATGTATCGCTCCATCATGTTGTCCCGTCACTGCTTATAGATATCGTGTAGTGTAGTGTGTATCCAGCATTACAAGGCTTTGCTTCCAATTTGCTAGAACTAGAAGAAAAAAGCAACATTGACCATCAATATGTGTGGATTCCTGACTAGAGAACAAGTTATAGGAAATATCAGGGCCGTAACTAGGGTAGTGCGACCAGTGCCACGGCTCATGGCACCACAGGGCAGGTGGCGCTGTTTGGGCCTGTCAACTTTCCTATTTATTATCATTCTCACTTGTAGCTTCCTCTTCTTTTATCCCCAGCATCTCCTGGCTGCCCCTATCTCTTCCCTGGCCCTTCCCCATGAGGCCATGGCCCTTTTTCAGGTGCATTATCTTATGTCCCTATTTAAAAAATGGGGGGAGGGGGGGTACCAATGCTCTCTCTGGCACAAGGCACCAAAAAGTCCAGTTACGGCTCTGGGAAATATACACATTCACTGAAAATTATTAAATCCTGGAAACTCAAGATAAGATAGTCCTTATACAGCAATGGTCTAAGTATAGGAAATGTCTCCCTTATCCCCCAGAAGAGAAAACCTATCATATCATTATATTATAAAGGAGAAAGAGCAATGATTAACATGGATTGTAAGCTCCACTGGGACAGGGACTGGTGTGAATTGCCAAATATTCTCTGTAAAGCGCTGTAGAATATGTGCACGTTATATAAATAACTGTTAGTAATAATAATAATGATAACAATTAACAGTGTAAGCACAATGAAATTCCAGACAGTCCTGGTAATAATCTGGCACAGATTTGTTAATTTTGGATGACAAATAGATCCTTTTAACACTGGACTACTATTCCAGTTTTTGGGAAGTGGCTTATCCACAAGATATGAGAGCAAATACTATGATTACAAAGCTAAAATACAGATTTTCAAATAATGCATTTCACTGTATTGTATTTTCTAATAATGCAACTTACTTTAGTTCAGAAGAGTATAGTTTAGTAGGATATGGGAATTTCAGTATCAGACCTCATCTCCTGGTTATCCTCAAAGCATGTATGCTTTACAGAACGTATACTCTGTGGATTCAACCAATGAACAAGTACATACAGAAACAGAAGGAAAAAAAAGGAAAAATATAATGTAGAACTTAGGAAACCATTCACAATGATTTCCTGGGTTCACATGATGTGCAATTCACAGAACATTTTTGAGGGTAAAGGAAAGTGTCTGAAAAGAAATTTGAGACATTCAAGCAATATTGGAAAACAGGAAATGCCAAGCTATGTGATTGGGTGGAGATTAATAAACATAACAGTTTACCTCAGGGGTGTAGTCAGAACTTTGTGGGCCCCATAAAAACATTTTGAAGGTGCCCCTGCCCCAATGCTTAACAGTGCCCTAGTTAATTTTAAGAACCATGATAGCACCCTAGTTAATGTTATGCCCAATAGTAGTGCCCTAGTTCACTATTCACTATTTTATGAAAGATAGTAGTGCCCTAGTTCACATTATGTTACATTGTAGGGCTGCTAGTAAACATTATGCCACACAGAAACTCCAGTTCATATATATAATATACCACATTACAATGTCAGTTATGCCACTCTGCAATGCCAAGTTCAGACCTGTCTCTTTTGAATTTTTTTTGTCATTATATTTTGGATGGATTGTTTTGCTGTATTTTGCTAATATATCTAATATGTTTTGTTAACTTTTTTTTTCAACAGAGGAGCATTCCTTTTAAACTTTGCTTTTCAGCAGCCACATGACGCATGTGGTGGTTATGGAGCACTTTCCCTTTAAAGGAAAGTGAGTTAGTCACCAGTCGTGCATGGCGACCTGGACATCTTCTTTGCGCAAGATGCTAGTACTATGCCAAGTATGGGAAAGTGAATTTCACCGCAACTCAAGTTGTGCCAGGAGAGTACAGTCATCATCATTGTGTTGTGATTGGTGGCTGAAGCTCTCTGCCACTAGGTGACTTATGTCGTTATGTACTGTATTTGCACATTTTACATTTATAGAGCTGGCAAGACTACAGTGCCAATTATTTTGCTCTGTCGTGAGGGTGAGATGTAATAAGGAAGAAGGTAGGAGACTTCAAGATGGAACAAAAATGATAGATTATTGTGGATAATATTTAAGGCCAAATTCTGCTGTTGGTATAGTTAAAAATCAAAAATTAAATGAGGTGAGTATTCGGCAGAACAGTAGTGAACATTTGATTCATGCCTGGTTATGACCTTTCAGAGGGTTGCACTGAACAGTCAGTGTATTGGAGCACCACAACGTTTTTAGGATTCGGGGAAAAAACATAAATTAATTTTGGCAAATATATATATATATATATATATATATATACAGATGCACACATTTATGTTAAAAAAAACATAGAGGACACTAAAGGAATGGACAATGCTTGCTGGTAGCTATTCTCGGCAATAAGTCATTCATTGCTACCCAGATGTATTAACAGTCACATCCAGGGACAGACAATAGGAGCCCGACCCTGCGATCGCCTTACTTTATGCTATGGACCTACTGTGCAGGTACGGTCATTAGAAAGCACATGTGCCAGTGGCTGTTACCGGGGAGTAATCCGTAATATCACTCTACCAGTAAATTATGCAGTATATAGCCCATAGGCTACAATGGCTAACGCAATAGCTATTAAGATTAGGGAAATACATTCAGGGGATACTTACATTTTGGGGGTATCCCACCAAAAATGTTAGTTTTTAGACGATTTTCCACAAAATGTGTATAATAAATATGCCCCTAAAACATAACTGTAACATGTGAGTGACTTAACATCATGAAGAAGACGTAGAGAGGTGAGCCACTCTGAGCTCCCACTTTGGCTGAAGCTGTCCATGGAGGGTGATATTCAGCTGAACCCGGAGGGTAACGGGAGGGGGGTGCTGGTCAGGGTTAGGTTGGGTGTGCTGCAATTTGAAGGGGTCTTAGAGTCCAATGGGAGAGATAAAGGATGAAGATGAGAAGAGGGGGAAGCGGGATGGAATATATGAAGTGATAGGGGAGAAGGGAGTAGGTCTAGGCCCTGAGGAGTGACTTATTCGACAGTTACTAGCCATACAATGTAGGGGTTTTCGCTACAGTAGGTGGAGGGATGAGGTGGACTTAGAAGGGCTGTGAGGAGAGAGGAAGTGGTGAGGCCGGAAAGGGGATTATCTCTATTCTCTGCCCCATGGTGACCCTAGACAGTGGCTGCACTGCTCCCCATGTCCCAGTACATTGACTGGTACCTCTCAAATGTTTTTTTTTGGGGGGGGGGCATGCCACATCCTTGCCTCTGGTTCTGGTGCCTATGACATTACAGGTAAGTAATAAAAAAGGAGGTTACTCTCTTGAGTGCAGGTGTGCCATGCAAATTAAATTCTTGTGTGGAAATATTAAGATTAGTCTGAGAGGATTACAGTCCAAATGTTGTTTTTTTATTAAATGCACAGTTAGAAAAAAACTAGCTAGTTCTGTAATTAGATATTTCCCAGAAAATTGGAACAATGACAGTAAGATGTTAGCGCTTTTTATGTGTTTAGCAGGTCAGCTGCCCATTGAATCAGAAAAATGTGCTAAGTTAAAATGTTCTATTTTCTTAGATTACATAGTGGGTACAGCTGAGTATAAATAATACTAAAATAGACACAGTGGAAATAAACGAGTTGGGTGCAGTCCTGGAAATATGGAACTAATTCACTGGATAATAAAATTAAATTGTGAAGAGCTAAAACTGTTATTTTAAAAAAGAATAATAGAAAGTAAAATAAACATACAATAAAATGGAACATAATTACTTTAGTGCAGTGAAAATTAGAATACAAATTTGCCTGATGGCCATAAAACTGTTAAAAATGCCAGTAAAACTAAAGTGGTGATAATAACAAATACAATATAAAGATAATTTGAAATATGTAAGAGTAATTAAACCTATATAAGCATAACTGAGCAATGAAAGTAGATACTGAAATCTAATGTAATTAGATACTTTTTGCAGGGTATGTTCAAAATATGCTGTGAATAAATATATATTATTTGTGTTTAGTGAAACAAATGAAACTATGACCAAATTCACCTAATATGTGCAAATGTAATTAACTGTCTCATGTATAGTTAGAAACTTTGGAGTCAATCCAATTATACGTAATGCACTTGAGGATGTGAGTCATCGGGACAACGGCCACACTTGACGGCAGCCTGAACTCACTCCAAACTGTATGGAGCCCCATAGGGCTGTGTACAAAATTGATTGAGTTCAGCCTGAAAGAGGGCCATGAGGGTTGCGAGATACGGTGCCATTGTCGGCGTTTCAACGCCATGGCAACAGCAGAATTTACCCGATTCACACTCCTCGCGGCTAATTGGATTGCCCCTTTAAATTTAAATAGCAACAACTAGAAACAGGTATGATAATGTTGCATAAAATTCTGATTTGTTATACACAACATCTTCACTTCTAAAAACCCGCCCTTTCGTAAATGTACCCCTTAGAGAGATAGTGTAAATGAGAGAATGCCTATCTCACGAGTATGAAGCATTATCTGCAATTGCCGTATTGTCCAGATGAAATTGAGGTGACATTCTGAAGAGACTGTAAAGAGGAATTAAAATGGGGAAGTTTTGTATTACAGAATTAATGTTGCTAATGATATAAGCTGCTTAAGGTTTCTACTGACTTTGGTTAGAAAATAATAGATTTAGCTTGAAATAGTTGATGATACACCTTTTATCACTAAGTGAAGACAGCACAGAGTGTTTGTAATGCAGAATAGCAGCAGTAAAGCTGGTTAAAGAAGCTGCATAGTCATGTGTGTAAGAAGCATAAATATAGAAGCTACACCCATAATGGGGTTTATCAAGCTAAAAGGTGTAAAAATACTACAACCTGAAGGTTTGCTATGGAAATACAGTTAAAGATCGAATTGTTGTGGAAAGTCACTATAGAACCAGATGCAGATTCAAGCCCAGGTGCTATAGAGAGAGCCATGGGGACCATAAGTTTCAGTGTAGAGCAACATGTGTACTCTATAATACATGGGAAAGAGTCAGCAAAGACATGTGGCCAGCACGGCAAGCAGAGTATCAAGATGGAGGTCTCATGAGAAGGATACATTTAAGACGTGTTTTGTATAACAGCAATCTGAATGAATGCAGTAGCATGAATGATTACAAGGGCAAATTGATGTTTGTCTCTCAGCAACTAATGTCTATTGTAGTGCAAGTAGATGATGAAGAGTTTGCTACAGCAATGCTGCAGAACTTGACACCTGAGATTGACTTCCTTATTGTGGCATTGGAAACAAACACAGCTAAATTAACAACAGGCACAGTCAGAGCTTCATTATTACAGTTTCAAGAAAGAGTGCACTGTGATATAATTGCTGAGACCACTCTTGTCACAAGATAGGTCTAAAAGCAACTGAATGGAAGCAAAATAATCTGAATATTATGCAAAGCAAGAAATGCAATGACAGAGATGAGTCAGCCCTTATTGTTACAGATAACCACAGAAAAGATTGTTGGTACATTGATTCAGGTGCAGCAAAGCATTTCAGATGCAATGAAGAATGGTTCACCAAGTTAACCTATCACTATCAATGGAATTGGCAATTTATCCCTTACAGCTACTAAGGTTGGGACAATTAAAACTCTCTTAAAAATTGGAACAAGAACAAAAGTCACAAAGAGCCAAGATGTGCTTTATCTACCAGAATTGGGAAAACAATCTTATTGCCATCAGTGTCCTAAAGCAGAGAGGCCACAAAGTTCACTTTGCTAATGGAAAGTGCATTGTGAGAAACAGAAGTGGGACCATCACAGCTACATTCACAAGATGTCAGCAATTGTATGTTCTGGACGTAATGATGACAACTGCGTCACAGTCATTTGAACTCTGGCATAGAAGATTTGGTCACCTTGGATACAACAGTGTTCAGAAGCAACAAAACAGGATGGTTACCAGAATGTTAGTGAGTAATGCAGAGATACTCACATATGAGAGCTGTATAGTGAGGAAACAAAGTTGTAAGCAGCTTCCAAAATCGACAAGCAGAACTACAAAACCAATTGTCATAGTACATTCAGATGTGTGTGGTCCGATGGAAGTGAAGTCTGTGAGTGAATACAGATACTTTGTGACATTTATAGATGACTTCACAAGGATGACACGTGTACTTTATCAGAGAAAAATCTGAAGTGGTGAAAAAGATTGATTCTATACAAGTCTCTCGTAGTCTGCAGGCATTTCACAGACTCAACACCTTGAGAACTGATGACAATGGAGAATATCTCAACAGAGAGGTGGAAGAATTCTTAAGAAAATATGCAAAAGAGCATCAATTAACCATTGCATGAGCAAAACAATGCCAGAGAACGAGTAAACAATACACTATTGGAGAGAGCAAGATGTATGTTGAAGGACGCAGGGCTAAACAAACAGTTTTGCTCTGAAGCCGTGTGTACAACGGTTTATCTCAAGAACTATTCTCCCAAAAAGAATATAACACTTATTAAAGCATGGTCAAAGAGAAAACTAAGTGTAAAGCACCTCAGAACCTTTGGAAGTGTGCTGTCTTAACATTATCCCTCTTCTTTAAACCACACATTCAGTACCACTCACAGTCCTTCTGTTTCCATCTCAGAAATATCTCCAGGATCAGATCTTTTCTCACCGCGAAGGCAACTAGGACCCCCATCCACTCATTGGTCATCTTTAAATTGGACTGCTGTAATTTTCTTCTATCTGGCCTCCCATCTCTCTTCACTCCAATCTGTCCTCAATGCTGCTGACCAGGTCATCTTCCTTTCCAAACATACTACATCTGCCTCCCCTCTCCTACAGGCCCGACACTGGCTCCCCTTCCTCTTCAGAATCTAATTCAAACTTTTCACAATCACTTACAAAGCCTCACCCAATCCACTCCTATTTACATCTCTGACCTTGTATCCCTTCACACTCCCATCTGCTGGTTATTACGTGCTGTCTAAAAGAGGAAGCGGTAGAAGAGAAGTTACATTTTTTTAAGCTTTATTACTATAGTTTTGAGTTAAATTTGTGATTTGGGAGAAAGTTCAGTTTTTATAGTCTGCATAGTTTGTGGTGCTCCCAGATGGATAAGATATGGTTAAAGTAAATATATTTAATATCTAACCTTGAGATTTTATTGGTAAGAGCAACCTATGTGGTCATCCATGATAGGTGGGTTAGCCAGAAGTACCACTTAGGGCCTGAGTGAGTGTCACTGCCACTTTTTGATGCTTTTTGAAATTTGCTAATTTGATCTTCAGGTGTCTCGCATTCCTCATGGTGAAGCACTTTGGAAATTGTGGGCCAAATATAGAGCACTGGAATGTTCTAGCTGTATTACAGTAGTTTTGGAAGCAAATTCATTTTAATTATGATGATGAATGTGGCTACAATTTGTCAGCCTTGGCTCTTTTCATAAAACATTGTTTGAGCCATCAAGTTGAAAGTTTGCTCAGAATTGATAACATTTAAGTTCCTTTTAATTTCCCTATTTTTTGGATCTAGAAGCCTTGCTAATCAAATTTCTTTGCATTGCTAGTAAGATAAATTTTGGGGTTGTCATTAAGAGGAAAGTAATCGTTGGAAAGGGGATGCGGGCAATATCCCGACACATGGGATGGTGCTTAGAATACCAACAATGGAATCCCAGCCGCCGGCATCCTAAAGCTTAATAGTGTAGTTAGGGAAGGGTTAGGGTTAGGCATTACGGGGAGGGTTAGGGTTAGGCACTTGGGAGTGGTAAGAACCCACTTGCAGGGATAGTTTGCACTAGATAGGCACTTTGCAGGGATAGTTAGGGTTAACCATATAAGTTGGTTGTGTTAGGAATTAGAATTTTAGAGGTAAATTGTGACTGAGCAGGATTATATTATTCCTAGAATAAGTAGAATGAAAAAAGTAGAATAGAGTAGAAGGTATACTTTATTGTTAGCAGTTTCCTGATCCTCAAGGAGTTGTATTGGAGATGAATCTTAAGAGGTTGTTGCAGTAACTTGGATCCTTTAAATGTCTAAATTGCCAAATGAATGGGACACAAGGGAGGACCAATCATGGTTGGTATTGAGCACTGCACTTAAATCACCTACCACTGAGACTTCTTCCTTCCTGAAAAGAGATGGCTCTCAGTGCTGAAGATCATAATCAAAATATAGTTGTAAAAACCAAAGAATTGAATTGGCTGGGACTTACTGAACATGATCAATATTGTGATTTATTTTGGAACTTTTGAATAATATATTAAGAAAGAGTAAATATAAACTTGACAGTCAATATTATGTACAGTGTCAGGGCACAGCTATGGGGTTTAATGTAGCACTTGCTATGTCAGTTTGTTTATGGCATATTTTGAGTAAACTTTTATTTATACCATGGATTACTAGTAGTTATTATTATTTATTATTATTATTATTATTATTATTATTATTATTATTATTATTATTTAACACTCCAGCAAAGGATATCATAGAATGGGATGTAGTCATTAGATCATCATGTATAATGTTGACATTCATAATGTCGACACCACAATGTCCAGTTAATATATCAGCACTGTTAAAATGTTGACAGGCAATGTGTTGACATTCTCACAATGTCGACATGTGAAATGTCAACATTGTTGTTGTTTTTTAATCGTGTTTTTATTAAAATTTTCTTTTACAAGAAACATAAAAAAATATATTAAATACACACATAGCTATGAGCAATGTGTCATAGCAAAATATCAAAATAAACATAAAAATTAATCAAATGGTAATCTAGCAGTAAATCTAGTACTGAATATTCAAAACATAAATTAGGACATTGCAGAGAAATAATGCATATTGTTAACATTAACAATGCTGCTTTTGAGAATGAAGTGAATACTGGCTAGCGGAGGTACAAAAACAAGAAAACAAAAATAGAACCAGAGATGTTAAGGGTCGAGAAGGGCATAACGGGAGTCCTGTCATAGGGACCAAACCTTATCGAATTTAGGGCGGTATTCAAATAGTTTCGATAAAGTTCCACCTGCCGGACTTTTCGCCTACATTGCGTCTTTTGCCCACAGAAACTTATCGTGCTCGTTCCCGCTATTCGCTCTATTCAATTCCAAAAGACGCGAAGATGGCGACACGTGAAGTCAGAACAGGCGGAGAGTGGTGTCAGAATCGGGAAAATCAGCCTGAACCACCCAAAAAGATGCAGAAACATTGGGGATCAATATAGTAGTGCTCAAATAGCCCTTTGTCAGGCCGCCAAAACGCCATTTAAAGGGGGTACATAATTAGCAAAGTAACGTCATTGTATACGTCACCTGCATGTAATTCAGCCAGCACTGATCGCAGTGCTTGCGGCGGGGTAAGGCTACCTCAAGGGCTGCGAGCAGCTCCGATGGCTCTCAATGTTACCGATTAATCCAACAATTCCCGGAGATGACGTGTGTTGCGAGTGGAAAGGGGGTGAGTGCGAGCGCTTAATTTAAATATCCAGACCCTTTTTACCAGCGAGCGACCGCATCTTGCGATCAGGTCTGAATGAACTCATTAGTCTTTAAATAATGAATTTGGGGGATAAAATGTAAACAAATAAAATCAGCCGTAGAATACGAAATCTGTATGGGAAGATACTTAAATTGGTATAAGTAGACAGAGTTACCGCTCTACACCCCCTATATATGTTGTGTGTCCGTGCATATACAAATAGGCTAACTAAGATAAATTGCGTGAAGATCTATTTATTGGTTAAACACAGTGTGAACCTCATAACTATATCACATGTATGTACTTGGTATAGGTGAATCAAAAAACAAAGATAAAACAATGTATGACAGAGTTCAAGTAATGTTGAGTTATACGAGGGTTGTTCAAAAAGTAATGCTTAAATGCTCATAACTCTGAAATAATGTGCAACATTTATTTGAAACTTTGTCAGTTTGTAGATTAATATGCTGCTAACTATATATGTAGTTTTGTTTAGGTAGTCCAAGAAATACCATGGAATCCAAGATGAAACAAAAAGCAGTCATTGAATTTCTGGAAAAAGAAGGCTGCAGTGCTACAGAAATCCACAGAAGACTGAAAAAAGTGTCTGGTGAGCGTACAATTGACTATAGCAATGTCATAAGGTGGATGAAGCGTTTTCAATTGGGAGAATCGTCCGTGTGCAACAAACCTCATGGTGGCAGACCATCAACTGCAGTGACAGCAGAGAACTGACACAAAGTCGATGCCATGATTCAGAAAGACCATTGCGTGACCATCAGAGATATCAGTGATGAACTTGAATGTAGCCATGCCACTGTAGAAAAACTAATCAATGATTTGGGATATTGTAAAGTGTGTGCTAAATGGGTTCCAAAGCAATTAACCAGGGATCATAAGGCCCAGAGGGTGGAAGTGTACAATGACCTTTTGGCCAACTTTGAAGCCAACCCTGAGACGTTTTTGGAAAATGTCATTATAGGAGATGAGACCTGGGTATTCCTTTATGACCCAGAAACAAAGGCCCAATCAAAGCAATGGAAACACCTAAGTTCACCTAGGCCAAAAAAGTTTAAATCACAGCAATCCGTAAACAAAGTCATGGCCACATTCTTCTGGGATTGCCGAGGTGTTGTTCTCATCGATTACTTGGAACAAAACCAATCAATCAACAGTGATCGATACAGTATCACACTTAAGAAGCTGAAAGAAGCCATCCGCAAAAAAAGGTCAACAATTCGACTGTCAAATGTCATCTTACACCATGACAATGCCAGACCTCACACTTCGATGGCAACATCTGTGGCCATTGCCAAAATGGGGTGGGCAGTAATGCCACATCTACCATACAGTCCTGATTTAGCCCCTTCTGACTTTCATCTGTTTAGCCCTCTCAAAAATTGTTCCCGTGGTCAACATTTTGAAGACATGGAGGTTGTTAAAAACGCCATACGTTCCTGGGTCAAACAGCAACCACTGGAATTTTTCCAAAGTGGATTCACAGCTTGGGTTGAGAGGTGGAGAAAATGTTTGAGGGCAGATGGTGAATTTTTTGAGTAGAGTCATTCTGTTACTAAGACTTCAATGTATTTTACTGCAAATTTTCAAATCTGTATCTATAATAAAATTTGAGTTGTGAGCATTTAGGCATTACTTTTTGAACAACCCCGTAGTATCAGACAAACACAATCAATTCAAATATATATACACATTGCAAAGTACTCAGGATATGACATATATCTGTGGATCCCTGTAGACTGTGATTTGTAAGCACCTGTAGGGGTAGTTCACTGTCCTAGTAGTGTGCTACCAGGTGTATAGACAATACAGGAGAGCGGAGTCCCGCTTTGCCTAAATGGGTTTCGTATCCATACGATACTGGAAATAGGAGAATTGAGTATAGTTCTGGTTGACAAAATAGTCCAAAAAAGAAAGGGGAACGACAACACTTTTACCTCAAACTTTCAGTTCATTGGTGCCTTTCAGTGGGGTCTTGCTTATACCTGGGATTTGCTGGCTTCCCTTGCATGAAGTGCAACCAACGTACCTGTTGGTCAGATCAGAGTATTGCGGGGTTGCCTTCTAAGGAGCTACGTCGCGGGGAATCTTCTCCATCCTTCCCGACGACGCAGCCCCTTAGCAGGCAACCCCGCGATACTCTGATCTGACCATCAGGCAGCAGGCTTTGGAATAAGTACAATTATGGCCTCTGCCATAGAAGGGGGAAGTGATCTATTCTTAAAAAGGTTTTCAAATATCCCCAGCAGCTGGGGAATAAAAAAACTCATGTGGGTCTTATATAATTCAGTAGGGAGACCATCTACCCCAGTGTCTTTGTTATTAGGAAAGGATTTAATAGCATCCTCCACCTCTTCTAGTGTAATAGGGGAGTCTAAAAACTGTTGTTGCATGTCAGACAAAATAGGCAGAACAATTTGATCTAAATAGGAGGACAACTCAGAGTTAAGCTGGCCACACACTAGACCAACTTACATCCAACCAGCCAACTTGTTGATTGGTTGGAATGAAAATCTGGTAAGGAATGGGAGTAAATGATGATCAGCAATTTGCTCCTAAATGCCAGAAAACAGATGAAAATGGTCGTCAGACAAGTTTGTTAAATGTTTGATCTAAGCAATTTGTTCAAACAACAGTTTTTGTTCATTTTCCGGCGTTTGGGAGCAAAGTGCTGATTGTCATTTGCTTTCATTCCTTACCAGATTTTCATTCCAACCAATCAACAAGTTGGCTGGTTGAATGTAAGTTGGTCTAGCGTGTGGCCAGCTTAAGGGTAATGAGCTTTAGATCTATAAACATCGGCATAGTGGGTGCATAATACACACAAACATATATTTGTAAACACTCTGGCAGCCAGACCGCATAATACACAAATGCTCGTACAAAGGAAAATCATTAAAAGAAAAAATTAGTAAATAAACTCAAACAGCCAAACCAATCACCCCCTCCATACCTACCCCAACACAGGTATACCTAAACCGTAAAATAAAAACTAAAAACTAAACCCATAACCTATAATAAGCTTTTAAGAAAGAAAAAGGGTAAGGGCAACTAAACCCATACCCTATTATTAACCTCAATAACCTTAATTTCCACTAATTTCTAGTCTATTCTGAACACCTCACAATAATGTTTTTATGTCCAAAAGGTTGCACCGAGGTAGCTGGATGACTATGCTAAGCGACACGAGTGGGCGGCACAAACATGTGGCCCATCTAGGAGTGACACTGCAGTGGCAGACAGGATGATAGTTTGAAAAACTAGGCCCCAAACAGTACATAATGCAAAGAAAAAAAAGAGGTGCAAGATGGAATGGTCCTTGGGCCCTCCCCCCACCCTTATGTTGTATAAACAGGACATGCACACTTTAACAAACCAATCATTTCAGCGCCAGGGTCTGCCACACGACTGTGGCTGAAATGATTTGTGGGGGCCCAAACGAACCAAACAAGCTGGCAAAGCTGGCAATTAATCTGTCCCTGCACAAACTGGCTCTACGGAGGCAAGATGTCGTCCTCATCCTCCTCATCCACCGATTCCTCACCCTCTTCAGTGTTGTGTACATCCTCATCCTCACAGAGTATTAATTCGTCCCTGCTGGAATCCACCACCACAGGTCCTTCTGTACGTTCTGGAGGCTGGTCTCCCTGGAAGAGTTGATAATTAATTTTTATGAACATCATCTTCTTCTCCACAGTTTGTGGAAGCAACCTCCTACGCCTTTCGCTAACAAGGTTCCCGGCTGCACTAAATACTCTTTCGGAGTACACACTGGAGGGGGGGGGGGCAACTCAGGTAAAATAGAGCCAGTTTGTACAGGGGCCTCCAAATTGCCTCTTTTTCCTGCCAGTACAGGTACGGACTATCTGACATCCCTACTTGGATGCAGTCACCAATGTAATCCTCCACCATTCTGTCAGTGGTGACAGTATCATATGCAGTGACAGTAGACAAGTCAGAAATTGTTGGTACGTCCTTCAGTCCGGACCAGATGTCCAAACCGGCCCTTGACTTATGACAGAGGCGCACACTTGGCGCTGCTACTGTGTTGATGCACGTGTGACTACAGCGCACACAAGTCACAAACACAGAAGAAATTTTTTTTTTCTTTTTTGGAGCACTTTGAGGTTACACCACCCTTCAACAGACGAGCCAGCTGGCCCTTGATTTATGACACAGGCGCACGCTTGGCGCTGCTCTTTAGTTGATGCACATGCGGCTACAGCGCACACAATTCACAGAAAAGAAGAATTTATTATTTGTTGGATCACACTTTGGGGGTTACACCACCCTTTAACAGACTTATGGGACACAGGCGCACGCTTGGCGCTGCTCCTTTGTTGATGCACGTGTGGCTACTGTGCATACATTTCGCACACAAACACAGAAAAAAAAAAGAATTGTTTATTTTTTGTGGAGCGCACTTTGGGGGTTACACCACCCTTTAACAGACAGACGCACGCTTGGCGTCGATTTCAGATCCGAGTCAGGTGGGAAAAGTTGAGTCTGACTCGGATTTCAGAAATCCGAACACGCTCACCCCTAATTATATTATATTATATTATAATATATATATATATATATATATATATATATATACACTAGGGGTGTTCACCGGCCACTTTTCGTGTTTCGTGTTTTGGTTTTGGATCTGGATCTTTCTTCGTGTTTTGGATCTGGATTGGTTTTGCCAAAACCACCCTTCCGTGTTTTGGGTTCTGGGTTTTGTGTTTTGGATCTGTATTTTTTTGAAAAAAAGCATAAAAACAGCTAAAATCACAGAATTTGTGGGTTTTTCTGCTCCTATGCTATTATTAACCTCAACAACCTTCATTTCCACTCATTTCCAGTCTATTCTGAACACCTCACAATATTGTTTTTATGGCCAAAAGGTTGCACCGAAGTAGCTGGATGACTATGCTAAGCGACACGAGTGGGCAGCACAAACACGTGGCCCATCTAGGAGTGACACTGCAGTGGCAGACAGGATGGTAGTTTGAAAAACTAGGCCCCAAACAGTACATACTGCAAAGAAAAAAAAGAGGTGCAAGATGGAATTGTCCTTGGGCCCTCCAACCCACCCTTATGTTGTATAAATAGGACATGCACACTTAACAAACCAATAATTTCAGCGCCAGGGTCTGCCACATGACTGTGGCTGAAATGATTGGTTCGTTTGGGCCCCCACAAAACAAGCTGGCAATTAATGTGTCCCTGCACAAACTGGTTCTACGGAGGCAAGATGTCGTCCTCATCCTCCTCATCCACCGATTCCTTGGATAAAACAGGAAAAAGGGATTTAGGTGACCCTGGACTGCTTACGGTCTGAGCCAAAGTTTCTGAACTTGACAGTAACTTTTTATGAACGCGCTGCAGGTGCCGTATAAGGGAGGATGTGAGGATGTTCCTAGGTGGTTAACGTCCCTACCCCTACTTATTTCACCTTTACATATGGTACATATGGCAAGACAGTTGTTGTCCGGATTTGGATAGAAATATTGCCAGACCAAAAAGGTGGAATGTTTGGTCTTCTGCCCAGGCATGACCGTGATGGGCTTTTTCATCCCACGGACAACAACTATCTCCCCCGGAGCCTGATTTAGACAAACCACATCAAATCAGAATCCTCCTCGCCAACTTCCTCCTCAGTGCCAGCTACACCAGTATCCTCATCCTGTTGTACTTCAACAGTGACATCTTCAATTTGCATATCAGCAAGTGGACTGTGGGTGCTCCTTTCAGCACTTGCAGGGGGCGTGCAAATGGTGGAAAGAGCCACCTCTTCCCGTCCAGTGCTGGGAAGGTCAGGCATCGCAACCGCCACCACACTTGGACTCTCCTTGGGGATTTGTGATATCTTCTTAGAACGCACAGTTCTTCGCTGTGCTTTTGCCAGCTTAACTCGTTTGATTTTTTTAGCGGGAGGAGGGCTTCCATCGTCATGTGAAGCTGAACCACTAGTCATGAACATAGGGAAAGACCTTAGCCGTTCCTTGCCACTCCGTGTCGTAAATGGCATATTGGCAACTTTACGTTTCTCTTCCGATGATTTCAATGTTTTTTTCAAGGTCATTTTCCTGAACTTTGTCATTTGGGATTGTATGTGCCTTCTACTGTGACATTGGGCATCGGCATTGGCAGACGACGTTGATGGCATGTTATCGTCTATGTCATGACTAGTGGCAGCAGCTTCAGCACTAGGAGGAAGTGGTTCTTGATCTTTCCCTATTTTATTTTTATCGGAGAAAGTTTGGTCCTCCATTTATGTTATATTGATATACACGTGCGGCTAAGGCGCACACAAACACAGAAAATAATTTTTTATTTTTGTTGGAGACTAGTGCACTTTGTGGGTTACACCACCCTTTAAGAAATGAGCCAGCCGGCCCTTTACTTATGGGACACAGGCGCACGCTTGGCACTACTTTGTTGATGCACGTGCGGCTACTGCGCACACAATTCACAAACACAGAAAATATTTTTTTATTTGGTTTGGACTGGAGTGTACTTTGGGGGTTACAGCACCCTTTAACGGTCAAGCCAGGCGGCCCTCTACTTATGACACAGGCGCACGCTTGGCACTACTTTGTTGATGCACCATCGGCTACTGCGCACACAATTCACAAACACAGAAAAAAAATTTTTATTTGGTTTGGAGTGTACTTTGGGGGTTACAGCACCCTTTAACGGTCAAGCCAGCCGGCCCTTTACTTATGACACAGGCGCACGCTTGGCACTACTTTGTTGATGCATGTGCGGCTACTGCGCACACAATTCACAAATACAGAAAATATTTTTTGATTTGGTTTGGAGTGTACTTTGGGGGTTACAGCACCCTTTAACGGTCAAGACAGCCGGCCCTTTACTTATGACACAGGCGCACGCTTGGCACTACTTTGTTGATGCACGTGCGGCTACTGCGCACACAATTCACAAACACAGAAAAAAAAATTTATTTGGTTTGGAGTGTACTTTGGGGGTTACAGCACCCTTTAACGGTCAAGCCAGCCGGCCCTTTACTTATGACACAGGCGCACGCTTAGCATTACTTTGTTGATGCACGTGCGGCTACTGCGCACACAATTCACAAACACAGAAAAAATATTTTTTTTAGCACTTGGGGGGAGCACCCCTGACGAACAGAGCACCCCCTGGACAACACTACAGCACCCCTTTAGGACTGGGACACTGCACAGGACTTTGGAGTGGACACAGCCCCTATGGACAACTGACTGCACAACACAGTCCAGCCAGCCCCTATGGACTTTGAAGTAGTGGACACAGCCCCTATTAACAACAGCAGCACAGCACAACACAGCCATCCCCTATGGACTTTGAAGTAGTGGACACAGCCCCTATGGACAACAGCAGCACAGCGCAGCACAGCACAACAATACTCTGCACTACACTACACTACACACCCCAGCCAGCCCTAACTCCCACCCTCCCTCTTCACTGTCCACAGCCGAGTGAGAAAATGGCGCAGACGCGGGTACCTTATATAGGATCCAAAACCCGCGAGACTCGGAAGGCGGGATGATGACGTTTTGCCTCGATTTCAGAATCCGAGTCAGGCGGGAAAAGTCGAGCCTGACTCGGATCGGACTCGGATCGGGGGGGCTCGGGGGGGTTCGGATTTCAGAAATCCGAACCCGCTCACCCCTAATATATATATATATACATATATAATACACACACAAAGGGAAACACTCCTTGTTAATGTGACTTTCCATGACAAAAACAAGAAAAATGGCGCATAGTGATGAAGTAAATTTGTCTCTATTAAGGAGCACATGGATCATGATGTGACATTTCTCTCATTATATATAGAGAGAGAGAGAGAGAGAGAGAGAGAGAGAGAGAGAAAACTTACCTTATTAATAGTTGTACTGAGACGATATTAGTTCTAGACACCATAGTGTGAGCAAAATAGTGTCGATTCCACACACAGTTGCCCAATGTTTTAATTCAATGCATGCATCCCAGTCACATAGCGCATACATTTCCATTGTTAGCTCTAAGAGACGCAGAACAGAATCAGACGCATAATCTTTGGAGTTCAGTGGCATTCCTGGGAAGTTACAGGGGGGTGACTAAGCAGTTGCTGGCGTGACGCTCTAAGTGGCTGCATCCTGCTCATGTAGGAGGCCATACTCGGAGAGCAAAACTGCACCTGCCATGGGGTGCAAGATAATGCATCCGATTGTGCACCAATGGTCTAAAGACACTCCATGGAACTGCAAATCAGAACCAGCCCATAAGTGCCACATATACAGCGATATATATATATATATATATATATATTAATTATTAATGTTAGTGTACCCAATGTTCTAAACCTTTCCCGGACAAACAATATACAGGAAGAAGTGCAGGTACAAAATAGCATCAATCAAGCAATGGCCACAAAATATATACAGTGAATGTATATATATGTATATAATGCAGAAAAAACAACCATAAAATAGATATCCTAAAACTGCTTTTATCATTGTATCCTGAGGTGATGAGTGATAGCCTGCAGTCAGGGCCGGATTAACAATGGGGCGGATGGAGCTCCAGCTCCAGGCCTCCCATCAAAACAGGCCCACAGCATCTATGTACTGTGCTGCTGCACACAGGAAAACTTTTTTCCTGCGACAGCAGGCTGCCAGTGCCCCTCCGAGGCTCCACCCCCTCCTTCATTAGGCCCCGCCCCCTAGATGGTGTGCAGCGACCCCCCCTTCACACCTCACCCACCAGCGGAGGTTCAAGCAAAGGGGGCAGAGCTGTCTGTCTGCAGCTCATCACGGACATCCCCGATGAGCTCCGATGCCATTATGAAGACAGTATTCAGTCTTGACAGGCATGCATGCACAGCCCAGCTGTGAACCATGACCTTCAGGTTCCAGGATTCCAGACCTTCCAGCTCACTTCATTGCAGACTGACGTCATACTGCTGCGCTGCCCGTGCACACTCTGCAGAGGAAGGAGCATGCTAGAAGAGAGGAACTAGTAGGCAAAGTGGAGATCAGGTACTGTACTGAGCATGAAGCAAATGGGGGGTGTGCAGAATACTATAAAATGATCCTTTTTTATACAGTACATAAATGCACCTGAATTTGAGAATTCCATGTAATATGATCAGTATAAACCTGAGCTGGTTAATATCAAGACATACTGTACTGCAGGCTATCTCTCATCACCTCAGGATACAATGATAAAAGCAGTTTTAGGATATCTATTTTATGGTTGTTTTTTCTGCATTATATACATATATATACATTCACTGTATATATTTTGTGGCCATTGCTTGATTGATGCTATTTTGTACCTGCACTTCTTCCTGTATATTGTTTGTCCGGGAAAGGTTTAGAACATTGGGTACACTAACATTAATAATTAATATATATATATATATATATATATATATATATATATATATCGCTGTATATGTGGCACTTATGGGCTGGTTCTGATTTGCAGTTCCATGGAGTGTCTTTAGACCATTGGTGCACAATCGGATGCATTATCTTGCACCCCATGGCAAGTGCAGTTTTGCTCTCCGAGTATGGCCTCCTACATGAGCAGGATGCAGCCACTTAGAGCGTCACGCCAGCAACTGCTTAGTCACCCCCCTGTAACTTCCCAGGAATGCCACTGAACTCCAAAGATTATGCGTCTGATTCTGTTCTGCGTCTCTTAGAGCTAACAATGGAAATGTATGCGCTATGTGACTGGGATGCATGCATTGAATTAAAACATTGGGCAACTGTGTGTGGAATCAACACTATTTTGGTAAGTTTCTCTCTCTCTCTCTCTCTCTCTCTCTCTCTCTCTCTCTCTATATATATATATAATGAGAGAAATGTCACATCATGATCCATGTGCTCCTTAATAGAGACAAATTTACTTCATCACTATGCGCCATTTTTCTTGTTTTTGTCATGGAAAGTCACATTAAAAAGGAGTGTTTCCCTTTGTGTGTGTATTATATATGTATATATATATATATATATTAGGGGTGAGCGGGTTCGGATTTCTGAAATCCGAACCCCCCCGAGCCCCCCCGATCCGAGTCCGATCCGAGTCAGGCTCGACTTTTCCCGCCTGACTCGGATTCTGAAATCGAGGCAAAACGTCATCATCCCGCCTTCCGAGTCTCGCGGGTTTTGGATCCTATATAAGGTACCCGCGTCTGCGCCATTTTCTCACTCGGCTGTGGACAGTGAAGAGGGAGGGTGGGAGTTAGGGCTGGCTGGGGTGTGTAGTGTAGTGTAGTGTAGTGCAGAGTAGTGTTGTGCTGTGCTGCGCTGTGCTGCTGTTGTCCATAGGGGCTGTGTCCACTACTTCAAAGTCCATAGGGGATGGCTGTGTTGTGCTGTGCTGCTGTTGTTAATAGGGGCTGTGTCCACTACTTCAAAGTCCATAGGGGCTGGCTGGACTGTGTTGTGCAGTCAGTTGTCCATAGGGGCTGTGTCCACTCCAAAGTCCTGTGCAGTGTCCCAGTCCTAAAGGGGTGCTGTAGTGTTGTCCATGGGGTGCTCTTTTCGTCAGGAGTGCTCCCCCCAAGTGCTAAAAAAAATATTTTTTCTGTGTTTGTGAATTGTGTGCGCAGTAGCCGCACGTGCATCAACAAAGTAGTGCCAAGCGTGCGCCTGTGTCATAAGTAAAGGGCCGGCTGGCTTGACCGTTAAAGGGTGCTGTAACCCCCAAAGTACACTCCAAACCAAATAATTTTTTTTTTCTGTGTTTGTGAATTGTGTGCGCAGTAGCCGCACGTGCATCAACAAAGTAGTGCAAAGCGTGCGCCTGTGTCATAAGTAAAGGGCCGGCTGTCTTGACCGTTAAAGGGTGCTGTAACCCCCAAAGTACACTCCAAACCAAATCAAAAAATATTTTCTGTATTTGTGAATTGTGTGCGCAGTAGCCGCACATGCATCAACAAAGTAGTGCCAAGCGTGCGCCTGTGTCATAAGTAAAGGGCCGCCTGGCTTGACCGTTAAAGGATGCTGTAACCCCCAAAGTACACTCCAGTCCAAACCAAATAAAAAAATATTTTCTGTGTTTGTGAATTGTGTGCGCAGTAGCCGCACGTGCATCAACAAAGTAGTGCCAAGCGTGCGCCTGTGTCCCATAAGTAAAGGGCCGGCTGGCTCATTTCTTAAAGGGTGGTGTAACCCACAAAGTGCACTAGTCTCCAACAAAAATAAAAAATTATTTTCTGTGTTTGTGTGCGCCTTAGCCGCACGTGTATATCAATATAACATAAATGGAGGACCAAACTTTCTCCGATAAAAATAAAATAGGGAAAGATCAAGAACCACTTCCTCCTAGTGCTGAAGCTGCTGCCACTAGTCATGACATAGACGATAACATGCCATCAACGTCGTCTGCCAATGCCGATGCCCAATGTCACAGTAGAAGGCACATACAATCCCAAATGACAAAGTTCAGGAAAATGACCTTGAAAAAAACATTGAAATCATCGGAAGAGAAACGTAAAGTTGCCAATATGCCATTTACGACACGGAGTGGCAAGGAACGGCTAAGGTCTTTCCCTATGTTCATGACTAGTGGTTCAGCTTCACATGACGATGGAAGCCCTCCTCCCGCTAAAAAAGTCAAACGAGTTAAGCTGGCAAAAGCACAGCGAAGAACTGTGCGTTCTAAGAAGATATCACAAATCCCCAAGGAGAGTCCAAGTGTGGTGGCGGTTGCGATGCCTGACCTTCCCAGCACTGGACGGGAAGAGGTGGCTCTTTCCACCATTTGCACGCCCCCTGCAAGTGCTGAAAGAAGCACCCACAGTCCACTTGCTGATATGCAAATTGAAGATGTCACTGTTGAAGTACAACAGGATGAGGATACTGGTGTAGCTGGCACTGAGGAGGAAGTTGGCGAGGAGGATTCTGATTTGATGTGGTTTGTTTAAATCAGGCTCCGGGGGAGACAGTTGTTGTCCGTGGGATGAAAAAGCCCATCACGGTCATGCCTGGGCAGAAGACCAAACATTCCACCTTTTTGGTCTGGCAATATTTCTATCCAAATCCGGACAACAACTGTCTTGCCATATGTACCATATGTAAAGGTGAAATAAGTAGGGGTAGGGACGTTAACCACCTAGGAACATCCTCACATCCTCCCTTATACGGCACCTGCAGCGCGTTCATAAAAAGTTACTGTCAAGTTCAGAAACTTTGGCTCAGACCGTAAGCAGTCCAGGGTCACCTAAATCCCTTTTTCCTGTTTTATCCAAGGAATCGGTGGATGAGGAGGATGAGGACGACATCTTGCCTCCGTAGAACCAGTTTGTGCAGGGACACATTAATTGCCAGCTTGTTTTGTGGGGGCCCAAACGAACCAATCATTTCAGCCACAGTCATGTGGCAGACCCTGGCGCTGAAATTATTGGTTTGTTAAGTGTGCATGTCCTATTTATACAACATAAGGGTGGGTGGGAGGGCCCAAGGACAATTCCATCTTGCACCTCTTTTTTTTCTTTGCAGTATGTACTGTTTGGGGCCTAGTTTTTCAAACTACCATCCTGTCTGCCACTGCAGTGTCACTCCTAGATGGGCCACGTGTTTGTGCCGCCCACTCGTGTTGCTTAGCATAGTCATCCAGCTACTTCGGTGCAACCTTTTGGCCATAAAAACAATATTGTGAGGTGTGAGGTGTTCAGAATAGACTGGAAATGAGTGGAAATGAAGGTTGTTGAGGTTAATAATAGCATAGGAGCAGAAAAACCCACAAATTCTGTGATTTTAGCTGTTTTTATGCTTTTTTTCAAAAAAATACAGATCCAAAACACAAAACCCAGAACCCAAAACACGGAAGGGTGGTTTTGGCAAAACCAATCCAGATCCAAAACACGAAGAAAGATCCAGATCCAAAACCAAAACACAAAACACGAAAAGTGGCCGGTGCACACCCCTAGTGTGTATATATATATATATATATATATATATATATTATAATATAATATAATTAGGGGTGAGCGTGTTCGGATTTCTGAAATCCGAGTCAGACTCAACTTTTCCCACCTGACTCGGAACTGAAATCGACGCCAAGCGTGCGTCTGTCTGTTAAAGGGTGGTGTAACCCCCAAAGTGCGCTCCACAAAAAATAAACAATTCTTTTTTTTTTCTGTGTTTGTGTGCGAAATGTATGCGCAGTAGCCACACGTGCATCAACAAAGGAGCAGCGCCAAGCGTGCGCCTGTGTCCCATAAGTCTGTTAAAGGGTGGTGTAACCCCCAAAGTGTGATCCAACAAATAAAAAATTCTTCTTTTCTGTGTTGTGAATTGTGTGCGCTGTAGCCGCATGTGCATCAACTAAAGAGCAGCGCCAAGCGTGCGCCTGTGTCATAAATCAAGGGCCAGCTGGCTCGTCTGTTGAAGGGTGGTGTAACCTCAAAGTGCTCCAAAAAAGAAAAAAAAAATTTCTTCTGTGTTTGTGACTTGTGTGCGCTGTAGTTGCACGTGCATCAACACAGTAGCAGCGCCAAGTGTGCGCCTCTGTCATAAGTCAAGGGCCGGTTTGGACATCTGGTCCGGACTGAAGGACGTACCAACAATTTCTGACTTGTCTACTGTCACTGCATATGATACTGTCACCACTGACAGAATGGTGGAGGATTACATTGGTGACAGCATCCAAGTAGGGATGTCAGATAGTCCGTACCTGTACTGGCAGGAAAAAGAGGCAATTTGGAGGCCCCTGTACAAACTGGCTCTATTTTACCTGAGTTGCCCCCCCCCCCCTCCAGTGTGTACTCCGAAAGAGTATTTAGTGCAGCCGGGAAACTTGTTAGCGAAAGGCGTAGGAGGTTGCTTCCACAAACTGTGGAGAAGAAGATGATGTTCATAAAAATTAATTATCAACTCTTCCAGGGAGACCAGCCTCCAGAACGTACAGAGGGACCTGTGGTGGTGGATTCCAGCAGGGACGAATTAATACTCTGTGAGGATGAGGATGTACACAACACTGAAGAGGGTGAGGAATCGGTGGATGAGGAGGATGAGGATGACATCTTGCCTCCGTAGAGCCAGTTTGTGCAGGGATAGATTAATTGCCAGCTTTGCCAGCTTGTTTGGTTCGTTTGGGCCCCCACAAATCATTTCAGCCACAGTCGTGTGGCAGACCCTGGCGCTGAAATGATTGGTTTGTTAAAGTGTGCATGTCCTGTTTATACAACATAAGGGTGGGGGGAGGGCCCAAGGACCATTCCATCTTGCACCTCTTTTTTTTCTTTGCATTATGTACTGTTTGGGGCCTAGTTTTTCAAACTGCCATCCTGTCTGCCACTGCAGTGTCACTCCTAGATGGGCCACATGTTTGTGCCGCCCACTCGTGTCGCTTAGCATAGTCATCCAGCTACCTCGGTGCAACCTTTTGGACATAAAAACATTATTGTGAGGTGTTCAGAATAGACTAGAAATTAGTGGAAATTAAGGTTATTGAGGTTAATAATAGCATAGGAGCAGAAAAACCCACAAATTCTGTGATTTTAGCAGTTTTTATGCTTTTTTTCCCCAAAAAAATACAGATCCAAAACACAAAACCCAGAACCCAAAACATGGAAGGGTGGTTTTGGCAGTACCAATCAAGGTCCAAAACACGAAGAAAGATCCAGATCCAAAACACGAAAAATGGCCGGTGTACACCCATAATATATATATATATATATATATATATATATATATATATATATACATATATATTAGGGGTGTGCACCGGCCACTTTTCGTGTTTTGTGTTTTGGTTTTGGATCTGGATCTTTCTTCGTGTTTTGGATCTGGATTTGTTTTGCCAAAACCACCCTTCCGTGTTTTGGGTTCTGGGTTTTGTGTTTTGGATCTGTATTTTTTTTTAAAAAAGCATAAAAACAGCTAAAATCACAGAATTTGTTGGTTTCTCTGCTCCTATGCTATTATTAACCTCAATAACCTTAATTTCCACTCATTTCCAGTCTAATCTGAACACCTCACACCTCACAATAGTGTTTTCATGTCCAAAAGGTTGCACCGAGGTAGCTGGATGACTATGCTAAGCGACACGAGTGGGCGGCACAAACACGTGACCCATCTAGGAGTGACACTGCAGTGGCAGACAGGATGGCAGTTAGAAAAACTAGGCCCCAAACTGTACATAATGCAAAGAAAAAAAAGAAGTGCAAGATGGAATTGTCCTTGGGCCCTCCCACCCACCCTTATGTTGTATAAACAGGACATGCACACTTTAACAAATCAATCATTTCAGCGCCAGGGTCTGCCACACAACTGTGGCTGAAATGATTGGTTCGTTTGGGCCCCCACAAAACAAGCTGGCAATTAATGTGTCCCTGCACAAACTGGCTCTACGGAGGCAAGATGTCATCCTCATCCTCCTCATCCACCGATTCCTCACCCTCTTCAGTGTGTACATCCTCATCCTCACAGAGTATTAATTCGTCCCTGCTGGAACCACAGGTCCCTCTGTACGTTCTGGAGGCTGGTCTCCCTGGAAGAGTTGATAATTCATTTTATGAACATCATCTTCTCCACATTTTGTGGAAGCAACCTCCTACGCCTTTCGCTGACAAGGTTCCCGGCTGCACTAAACACTCTTTCGGAGTACACACTGGAGGGGGGGCAACTCAGGTAAAATAGAGCCAGTTTGTACAGGGACCTCCAAATTGCTTCTTTTTCCTGCCAGTACAGGTACGGACTGTCTGACATGCCTACTTGGATGCTGTCACCGATGTAATCCTTTAACAGACAGACGCACGCTTGTCGCTGCTGCTTTGAGGATTCAAGTGCGGCTACAGCCCACACAATTCACAAAGACAGAAAAAAAAAAAGAATATTTTTATTGTTTGTGGAGCACACTTTGAGGGTTACACCACCCTTTAACAGACAGACGCACGCTTGTCGCTGCTGCTTTGAGGATGCAAGTGCGGCTACAGCCCACACAATTCACAAAGACAGAAATAAGAAGAAGAATATTTTAATTGTTTGTGTAGAACACTTTGAGGTGTCACCACCCTTTAACAGACAGACGCACGCTTGTCGCTGCTGCTTTAAGGATGCAGGTGCGGCTACAGCCCACACATTTCACAAAGACCGAAAAAAAAAAGAACAATATTTTAATTGTTTGTGTAGAACACTTTGAGGTGTCATCACCCTTTAACAGACAGACGCACGCTTGTCGCTGCTGCTTTAAGGATGCAGGTGCGGCTACAGCCCACACAATTCACATAGACAGAAAAAAAAAGAACAATATTTTAATTGTTTCTGTAGCACACTTTGAGGGTGTCACCACCCTTTAACAGACAGACGCACGCTTGTCGCTGCTGCTTTGAGGATGCAAGTGTGGCTACATCGCACACAAGTCACAAACACATTAAAAAAATAGTTTTTTATTTTTTGGAACACTTTGAGAGTTACACCACCCTTTAACAGACAGACGCATGCTTGTCGCTGCTGCTTTAAGGATGCAGGTGCGGCTACAGCCCACACATTTCACAAAGACCGAAAAAAAAAGAACAATATTTTAATTGTTTGTGTAGAACACTTTGAGGGTGTCACCACCCTTTAACAGACAGACGCACGCTTGTCGCTGCTGCTTTAAGGATGCAGGTGCGGCTACAGCCCACACATTTCACAAAGACCAAAAAAAAAAGAACAATATTTTAATTGTTTGTGTAGCACACTTTGAGGGTGTCACCACCCTTTAACAGACAGACGCACGCTTGTCGCTGCTGCTTTAAGGATGCAGGTGCGGCTACAGCCCACACAATTCACAAAGACAGAAAAAAGAACAATATTTTAATTGTTTGTGTAGCACACTTTGAGGGTGTCACCACCCTTTAACAGACAGACGCACGCTTGTCGCTGCTGCTTTAAGGATGCAGGTGCGGCTACAGCCCACACAATTCACAAAGACAGAAAAAAGAACAATATTTTAATTGTTTGTGTAGCACACTTTGAGGGTGTCACCACCCTTTAACAGACAGACGCACGCTTGTCGCTGCTGCTTTAAGGATGCAGGTGTGGCTACAGCCCACACATTTCACAAAGACCAAAAAAAAAAGAACAATATTTTAATTGTTTGTGTAGCACACTTTGAGGGTGTCACCACCCTTTAACAGACAGACGCACGCTTGTCGCTGCTGCTTTGAGGATGCAAGTGTGGCTACATCGCACACAAGTCACAAACACATTAAAAAAATAGTTTTTTATTTTTTGGAACACTTTGAGAGTTACACCACCCTTTAACAGACAGACGCACGCTTGTCGCTGCTGCTTTAAGGATGCAGGTGAGGCTACAGCCCACACATTTCACAAAGACCGAAAAAAAAAGAACAATATTTTAATTGTTTGTGTAGAACACTTTGAGGGTGTCACCACCCTTTAACAGACAGACGCACGCTTGTCGCTGCTGCTTTGAGGATGCAGGTGGAATCTAGATGGGATTTGGAACCGAGGACACACTACCTCCATCAATTGTCTAAATCCCACTGCACTAATGTCGGATACCGGACGCACGTCTAACACCAACATAGCAGTCAAGGCCTCAGTTATACGTTTTGCTTCAGGATGACTGCTGTCGTACTTCATCCTCATCACTAGGGACTGTTGGAGGGTCAATTGTTTAGTAAAAGTAGTGATGTTCCTACTTCCTCTCTGGGATGATGAACAACTCCCAGCAGCAGCAACAGCACTAGGAGGAAGAGGTTCTTGATCTTTCCCTATTTTATTTTTATCGGAGAAAGTTTGGTCCTCCATTTATGTTATATTGATATATATACGTGCGGCTAAAGCGCACACAAACACAGAAAATATTATTTTATTTTTGCTGGAGAGTAGTGCACTTTGTGGGTTACACCACCCTTTAAGAAATGAGCCAGCCGGCTCTTTACTTATGGGACACAGGCGCACGCTTGGCGCTGCTCCTTTGTTGATGCACGTGCAGCCACAGTGCACACAATTCACAAACACAGAAAATAATTTTTTTTTTGGTTTGGACTGGAGTGTACTTTCGGGGGTTACAGCACCCTTAACGGTCAAGCCAGCCGGCCCTTTACTTATGACACAGGCGCACGCTTGGCACTACTTTGTTGATGCACGTGCGGCTACTGCGCACACAATTCACAAACACAGAAAATAATTTTTTTTTAGGTTTGGACTGGAGTGTACTTTCGGGGGTTACAGCACCCTTAACAGTCAAGCCAGCCGGCCCTTTACTTATGACACAGGTGCATGCTTGGCACTACTTTGTTGATGCACGTGCGGCTACTGCGCACACAATTCACAAACACAGAAAATAATTTTTTTTTTGGTTTGGACTGGAGTGTACTTTCGGGGGTTACAGCACCCTTAACGGTCAAGCCAGCCGGCCCTTTACTTATGACACAGGTGCACGCTTGGCACTACTTTGTTGATGCACGTGCGGCTACTGCGCACACAATTCACAAACACAGAAAATAATTTTTTTTTTGGTTTGGACTGGAGTGTACTTTCGGGGGTTACAGCACCCTTAACGGTCAAGCCAGCCGGCCCTTTACTTATGACACAGGTGCACGCTTGGCACTACTTTGTTGATGCACGTGCGGCTACTGCGCACACAATTCACAAACACAGAAAATAATTTTTTTTTTGGTTTGGACTGGAGTGTACTTTCGGGGGTTACAGCACCCTTAACGGTCAAGCCAGCCGGCCCTTTACTTATGACACAGGCGCACGCTTGGCACTACTTTGTTGATGCACGTGCGGCTACTGCGCACACAATTCACAAACACAGAAAATAATTTTTTTTTTGGTTTGGACTGGAGTGTACTTTCGGGGGTTACAGCACCCTTAACGGTCAAGCCAGCCGGCCCTTTACTTATGACACAGGCGCACGCTTGGCACTACTTTGTTGATGCACGTGCGGCTACTGCGCACACAATTCACAAACACAGAAAATAATTTTTTTTTGGTTTGGACTGGAGTGTACTTTCGGGGGTTACAGCACCCTTTAACAGTCAAGCCAGCCGGCCCTTTACTTATGACACAGGCGCACGCTTGGCACTACTTTGTTGATGCACGTGCGGCTACTGCGCACACAATTCACAAACACAGAAAATATATTATTTTTTTAGCACTTGGGGGGAGCACCCCTGATGGACAGAGCACCCCCTGGACAACACTACAGCACTCCTTTAGGACTGGGACACTGCACAGGACTTTGGAGTGGACACAGCCCCTATGGAGAACTGACTGCACAACACAGTCCAGCCAGCCCCTATGGACTTTGAAGTAGTGGACACAGCCCCTATTAACAACAGCAGCACAGCACAACACAGCCAGCCCCTATGGACTTTGAAGTAGTGGACAACAGCAGCACTACACTACACTACACTACACAGCCCTAACTCCCACCCTCCCTCTTCACTGTCCACAGCCGAGTGAGAAAATGGCGCCGACGTGGGTACCTTATATAGGATCCAAAACCCGCGAGACTCGGAAGGCGGGATGATGACGTTTTGCCTCGATTTCAGATCCGAGTCAGGCGGGAAAAGTCGAGCCTGATTCGGATCGGACTCGGATCGGGGGGGCTCGGGGGGGTTCGGATTTCAGAAATCCGAACCCGCTCACCCCTAATATATATATATACAAAGTAGGACGGCACTCAATGAGACTTCACAGCTAAGCAATAAACCACAGCACAACTTTGCTTCCTTGTCAACGTTTCAGTGTTGAACCACTTTTATCAAGACATGTGCCATCCTACTTTGTATACTACACTCTGTGTTTCTCGTAGAAGGGCACCGGAGCATTGCCTGCATATGCACTAGGCCATACCACGCCTCCACATCACTAGGTACACCCCCACGGCGATTTGCAATGGCACACAATAGGCCCTTCATGAATTTCAGCTCCAGGCCCATGTGGACCTTAATCTGGCACTGCCTGCAGTACAGTATGTCTTGATATTAACCAGCCCAGGTTTATACTGATCATATTACATGGAATTCTCAAATTCAGGTGCATTTATGTACTGTATAAAAAAGGATCATTTTATAGTATTCTGCACACCCCCCATTTGCTTCATGCTCAGTACAGTACCTGATCTCCACTTTGCCTACTAGTTCCTCTCTTCTAGCATGCTCCTTCCTCTGCAGAGTGTGCACGGGCAGCGCAGCAGTATGACGTCAGTCTGCAATGAAGTGAGCTGGAAGGTCTGGAATCCTGGAACCTGAAGGTCATGGTTCACAGCTGGGCTGTGCATGCATGCCTGTCAAGACTGAATACTGTCTTCATAATGGCATCGGAGCTCATCGGGGATGTCCGTGATGAGCTGCAGACAGACAGCTCTGCCCCCTTTGCTTGAACCTCCGCTGGTGGGTGAGGTGTGAAGGGGGGGTCGCTGCACACCATCTAGGGGGCGGGGCCTAATGAAGGAGGGGGTGGAGCCTCGGAGGGGCACTGGCAGCCTGCTGTCGCAGGAAAAAAGTTTTCCTGTGTGCAGCAGCACAGTACATAGATGCTGTGGGCCTGTTTTGATGGGAGGCCTGGAGCTGGAGCTCCATCCGCCCCATTGTTAATCCGGCCCTGTCCGGCGCTCGCATCCAAAAGGGGCGGCTGTCAATGTTGATCGACAGCTCTCCCCGTTTTGGAGGCGGGCAGGGGGGTGGCTAGCTAAACGGAGGCGTTCCCAAAGGAATGCCTGCCGTTTGGGGGCAGCCCCACTGACATCACGAGTGATGTCAGTGGGTGAGCTTCCGGCTCTATTAGAGCCGAAAGCTCACTAGGGCTTGCGGGAACGAGACCCTACCACAAGGGTCTCGTCGCAAGCCCGATGGTCACGACCATTGCGACCATCACCCGGCCGCTCGTAAAAGCTGTGGGTGGTCACCAACAGCTATGCGAGCGGCCAGGAGGCCGGATTTTAAGAAAAAAGTGGTCGTCCTGATTCAGAGCGAGCGCACGCTTTTTGCATGCAGCTCTAAATCAGGCCCAGTGTGCGGGACTTTTGGACCACCGCAGAAAAGTCTTGGTATACCGAAACTTTTTGACAATTATATTCCAACAGACCCTTAGTTCTGGTGAGATGGAGAATGGTATCACTATCCTTGTAATGAAGAACTTTGGCAAGAAAAGTCTGTGGTTGTGCAGCAGGAGAAAAAGAGCAAGCATGGATATGGTGGGCTTGTTCAATTGTAAATTGTGGGGTGAAGGAGTCCTTTCCAAAGACTTTTAACAGCCAGGACTCCAGAAATTGCTCCGGATTTGCACCCCCTGTTTTCTCAGGAAGACCGACACTGCTAATTACTGAAGGAGGGAGAGCCTCCAGGAACATAAGGAAGCTGCAGCTCAGCAGTGAAACTGGATCCAAGATGGTGCCATGGTATTTCACACAGCCCAGGGTCCAAAGCAAACACAGCCAGGACAGGGGACACACAGAGTCCGTGAGTCTGGAGACTCTCCCCAGAGTAAGAATGGTAGTTTAGGCAATAAACTTAAGTCTTCTAAGGGCTGCAGAATATACAGTAGGATCACTAGGCTGGAGAGTTATGGGACCTGCATCCTACTCCTAAGCCATGCCTGAAAGGTCAACATTGTTAGAATGTTGACATTAGGGATGGGCTGCGGCCAGGAAGTTTAGCTTTAGGCTATGGGGGTAGGTTAGGGTTAGGCTCCTGGGGGTTAGAGATAGACACTAGATGGAGGGATAGGGTAGTGATTAGGGTTAGGGAGAGCAGAAGAATACTTACCAGAATGCTGAAGGATCACAAGTCTGACCAGAAATTACTATGACATATGATCACCAGGTCCTGGAAACCGCGCTGAGCCGCTGCAGTAATCAAGAGCAGGTAAATAACTGCTGGACCAATATGGATGATAAGTTTATATTCTATCATGTCCACATTTTATCAGTATCTACATTATGAATGTCAACATGGTCAATGTCGACATTATAACTAGAGATGTGCGCCGACCCTCGTGTTTTGGTTTTGGATCTGAATCTCCCCTGGTTTTGGATCTGAATCTGGTTTTGGATTTTTTTCCTTGGTGTTTTGTTTTCATGTTTTGGTTTTGGACCAGGAGTTTTTTCTTAAAAAACCATAAATACAGCTAAAATCACATAAAATGGGCCTGTTTTTGTTCCTACAGTATAATTAACCTGAATAACATTTATTTCCAGTCATTTCCAATCAATTTTGACCACCTCACAATATTATTTGCTTCATCTAGTTAAGGCCAAAAGGTTGCATCCAGCTAGCTGGCTGTCTAAGCTAAGTGACATAGTGGGCGGCACTAACATGTGGCAGTTCAGCTTCTAATTTCCAACATGGATACAGTGTGTTATACAGTGTGGGTTTGATACACCAAATGTGCACTTACTGTGACAGCAGTGTCGGCAGAGCGGGGTTGCTGACGGTGTCCTCAGTACATGGAATGGCAGTGCTGCGGTGCTGGCAGTTTCCTCAGTGAAGGGTACCGGTGATGTCGGCAGTGCGGGGGTGCCAGCGGTGTTTTTAGTGCAGGTTTGCTGGCTGTGTCGGCAGTGTGGGGGTGCCAGCGGTGTCTTTAGTGCAGGTTTTCTGGCTGTGTCGGCAGTGCGGGGGTGCCAGTGGTGTCTTTAGTGCAGGCTTGCTGGCTGTGTCGGCAGTGAGGGGGTGCCAGCGGTGTCTTTAATGCAGGTTTAATGGCTGTGTCAGAAGTGCGGGGGTGCCAGCGGTGTCTTTAGTGCAGGTTTGCTGGCTGTGTCGGCAGTGCGGGGGTGCCAGCGGTTTCTTTAGTGCAGGTTTCCTGGCTGTGTCGGCAGTGCGGGGGTGCCAGCGGTGTCTTAGTGCAGTTTGCTGGCTGTGTCGGCAGTGCGGGGGTGCCAGTAGTGTCTTTAGTGCAGGTTTGTTGGCTGTGTCGGTAGTGCGGGGGTGTCAGTGGTGTCTTTAGTGCAGGCTTGATGGCTGTGTCGGCAGTGCGGGGGTGCCAGCGGTGTCCTCATTGCAGGTTTGCTGACTGTGTGCGGGGGTTGCTGGCGGTGTCCTCAGTACATGGAATTGCAGTGCTGGCATTGTTCTCAGTGAAGGGTACCGGCGGTGTCGGCAGAGCGGGGTGCCAGCGGTGTCCTCATTGCTGGTTTGCTGACTGTGTCGACAGAGCATGGGTGTTCTCAATGCAAGGTGCTGGCGGTGTCAGCAGAGTGGGGGTGCCAGCGGTGTCCTCAGTGCAAGTTTGCTGAATGGGTCTGCAGTGCAGGGGTGTTCTCAATGCAGGGTGCCGGCGGTGTCAGCAGAGCGGGGGTGCCAACGGTGTCCTCCATGCAGGTTTGCTGTCTGTGTCGGCAGTGCAGGGGTGCTGGTGGTGTCCTCACTGTGGGAGTGTCGGCAATGTCGGCAGTGTGGGGGTCGCTGACGGTGTCCTCGGTACGTTGGGCAGCAATGCAGGAGTGTCAGCAGCGGTGGTGTCGGCAGCGGGGGATGCTGCCAGTGGGGGTGCCGGCGGTATGAGGCGGCGGGGGGATGCTATCTTTTTTTCTTCATTTGTAGTGTTTTCAATGGGCTTAACGCTGATTGGCTGGGAGCCGTGACAGATGGCTCTCTCAGCCAATCAGCGATAAGCCTGCTGAAAACAAGACATCGCGACTCAACATTGGGGGTTACAAGGTTTTGCCTCAGGTCAGAGATCCGGGGCAGGCAGGGAGATCTGAGCTGCGCTCAGATCGCCTCGGATCCCTGAAATTCGGGTGGGTCCGGTTCTCAGGGAACCGGACCCGCTCATCTCTAATTTAAACCATGTTGACATTCTTATGTTGAGACTATAAATATCATACCACACCCAATAGAATATATTAAAAGCAGAAAATATGATGAAGCTGAATTACGACTATAAATATATATTTTTATTTATTATCAGTTATTTATATAGCGCACACATATTCCGCAGCACTTTACATAGAATATTTGGCCATTCACATCAGTGCCCCAGTTGAACTTACAATCTATATTCCAGAGGCATATCTATAATGGGTGCAGGGTGTGCGGGGCACAAGGGCCCCTGGGTCCAGAGCGGCCCCGCACCGCACACCCTGCACCCATAATATACTTACCTCTCTGGAGTCCCATGTTGGCACGGGGGTCCGGCGCTGTAAAAACATCTGGAAATAGGCTGCAGTGGCCATTTTCCCGTCGTTTGTGCATGCACAGTACAGGGAAAATGGCTGCAGCAGCCATTTTCCCGGTGACCTGTGCATGCGCTATAGACTCTGGGCACACTCTAGTGCCCAGAGTCTATAATTCTGGTGCTGGCCACGCACAGCTCAGAGCACTGCCGACTGCCGAACGGAGAGGAGGGGACCGGTGACGGAGACTGCACACGGGCCCCCTCCTCACAAGAAATGCCCCTGCTATATTGTCTACCATATGCTCACACACACAAACACAAAAGATCTAATTTTGTTGGGAGGCAATTAGACTACCTGTATATTTTTGGAGTGTGGGAGGAAAACGGAGCACCTGGAGAATATACAAACTCCACACAGTTAGAGCCGTGTTGGGAATGGAGCCCACGACCTCAGTGCTGTGAGGCAGTAATGCTAACCATTACACCATCTGTGCTGCCCAATATCAATAGAATATATTAAAAGTAGAGATGAGCGGGTTCGGCTCTCGAAGAACCGGACCCACCAAAACTTCGCGTTCTGAGGTGAGATCCGAGTGCAGCTCGAGTTTTCCCATCTGACTCAGATCCGAAAATGAGGCAAAACTTGTCATCCTCCCGCTGGTTTTGGATTATATAAAGGTCCCTGCGATCAGCTCCATTTTAACTCCGGCTGTGGAGAGAGAAGCTAGCAAACGTGTAGTCAGTCACTGTCAGTCACTCAGTGTGTGTGTCCAGTCGGGGTCTTGGGCTGAAGGCTGCTGCTGTGTTGTAGGCAGCAGTATTTAAAGGGGGGCTTCCTTTAGTGGGTGCTGCAACTGCTGTGTCACTTGTCCTGTCAATTAACTGTGGCTGCTGCTGTGTTGTTGTCCTGTCCATCAGGCTAGGGCTGCAGTCCTCAAAGGGGTGCTGTGTTGTCCAGGGGGGGTGCTCTGTCAATTATTAGGGCTCTTTCCCAGTGTAAAAAAAATAAATACTTTTATTTTTTTTATTTGTGTGTGTGCATTAGCAACTTAGCTGCGCTATTATTGTTCAGTTACACTGCCGCAGTTTATCGTCCACGTATTTGTGACTCTGCAGGTGGTCTGTCCACACTCGGCAGGGGTGCTTTGTTGTCCATAGAAAAGGGGTGCTGTTTGTGTTGTTCATCAAGGGGCTGCTGCCTCATTCAGGGGTGCTCTTCCCCAGTGTAAAAAAAATAAAAGTGAAATTAAATTAATATCAATCCCCGAAAAAAAAAAAAAAAAAAAAGTAATTTTGTGTGTGTGTGCGTTAGCAACTTAGCTGCGCTATTATTGTTTAGTGACACTGCCGGCCAGACCGCAGTTTATCGTACACGTATTTGTGACTCTGCACTGCAAGTGGTCTGTCCGCACTCGGCAGGGGTGCTTTGTTGTCCATAAAAAAGGGGTGCTGTCTGTGTTGTTCATTAAAGGGCTGCTGCCTCATTCAGGGGTGCTCTTCCCCAGTGTCAAAAAAAAGAAAAGTACTTTTTGTGTGTGTGTGTGCGTTAGCTGCGCTATTATTGTTTGGTGACACTGCCGGTCAGACCACAGTTTATTGTCCATGTATTGTGACACTTTGGGGTCTAGTTACAAAGCTGTGTTACGGGATAAAGTGAACAGTGATAAGGTACCTGGCAATAAGCTCCTAACTGCCATTTTCAAACATAGCCTGTGACATGGCAGTTAGGAGCTGATTGGCTGGTACCTTATCACCGTTCACTTTATCTCCTAACACAGCTTAGTAAATAGACTCCTATAAGTCGTAGCGCAGTATATTATTCTTATTCATAATAAATATTGTGACACTGTAAGTGGTAGCACAGTGTTTTACTCATAAAAAATATTGTGACACTGTAAGTGGTATCGCAGTGTATTATTCTTATTCATAAATAATCTTGTGATAGTGGCAGCGCAGTCTGTTATTCTTTTCTTATTCAGAAAATAATCATGTGACACTGTAAGTGGTAGCGCAGTGTGTTATTCTTTTCTTATTCATAAAAAATATTGTGACACTGTAAGTGGTATTGCAGTGTGTTATTCTTATTCATAAATAATCTTGGGACACTGTAGGTCATTGATACCACAGTGTAATATTTAAAATGTGTACAACTTGACGTGTGTGCTGTACCCAACTTCATTCATGTTAGTTGATATGGAGATCAATTAGGTGAGAGGAGAGCAGGAACCACATACTAGTGCTGGAGCTGCTGCCAGTGCCACCAGTCATGACGATACTAGTCCATCTACATCATCTACTAAAACCGATGCCCAAGAGCATACAGGGCTTAAGTCAGGGCATCTAAAATCAAGAACCAATCTTTTACAGTGGTAAAGAAAAAAAACATCAAAGGGAAACTTAGCTGCAGAAAAACATAAAATTGGCAATATGCCAGTATCATCACATGAAGTGGCAAGGAAAGGCTAAGGCCTTGTCCTTTATTTATAACTGGTTGTTCTGCCTTTTATGATGATGTACAAGTGAGCATGCTGACACAGAAATCGAGGATACTCCTGTGGAAATGTTCCAGGATGAGCAGGATATTTGTGTAGCTAATGCTAAAACGGATGTTGTTGATAAGGATGTTGTTTGTGTAAAACAGGCACCAGTGGAAGAAACAGTTATTGCCAGTGGTAAAGAAAGCCTATTCTCATGCCTGGGCACAAGACAAAAAAATCCACTTCTTATGTGTGGAATCATTTCTACCCAAATCCGGACAACAATTGTCAAGTCATCTGTACCCTTTGTAAAGTCAGAGTAAGTAGAGTTAGGAACCTTAACATCTAGGAATCTCTTCCCTGTTACATCATCTGCAGAGCATCCATCCAAAAAGTTTTTGTGTTTTGTGTTGACTCATCTGTATCCCCAGTGGGTATTTTGGGAAAGTTTAGTTTTCTCTCGATAGATGTACTTGGTGGAGAAACTGAAGGAGAAGCCATCGCTGCATCACGTGCCACTTAAGTTGACAATTTGCTTACCAACAGCTCTTTGCATCTCATCAGATTTGTGTTCATTGGGAAGAATAACACAACATATGACTTAAACATTATATCATCACAAGCCGCCGCACTGAGAATGCCGTGCGAGGTGAATGGCAGGTGTTTGCTTCGTCTATCTCCTGTCCTTCATTCTGGCATCAGTCCAGATTGGCTCCTGCATTTATATCCTGCTGGCGCTAACGCTGCTCCGATGCCTGTGATAGAGTTGTCATGTTTCCAGGTCTGGCTTTGTCTCCTGTTATCCAGTCGAGCTCCAGTTCTCCTGTCTATTTGCATATTGTTATACTGCCGTTTGTACCATCCAGGAGGCACAGTTCGCATATCATCTACCTGCTGCTTGTGTCATCTAGGCAGCATGGTCTGCGTATCTGTCTTCTGCCTTTCATGTCATCCAGGCGGCATGGACAGTACTCTGTGCTCAGAGTACACAGTCAAGCGTGCCTTGCTTGTGTCAACCCTGCAGCACAGGCCGCACTACAGTGTCAGTTGCTTGTGTCAACCCAGTGGCACAGGCCGCACTACAGTGTCAGCTGCTGGTGTCAGCCCGGTGGCACTGACCGCTCGCAGTGTCAGCTGCTTGTGTCAACCCAGCGGCACAGGCCGCTCTACCACACCAGCTGCTTGTGTCAACCCGGCGGCACAGGCTGCACTACAGCGTCAGCTGCTTGTTTCATCCTGGCGGAACAGACCACACTACTGCGTCCAAACACCAGTGTCTTCCCAGTAGCACTTATCTTGTCTGCCACATCTAGCCAAGTTATTCCAGCCCTCAAGGCTGCTACATGGCCCAAAGGCCATATCTCATCTCACAGCTCACCGCCTCATCTAGCCAAGGCCTTCCAGCCCTCAAGGCTGGTACATGGCCCAAAGGCCACTTCTCATCTTATGGCCCATCCAGCCAAGGCATTACAACTCTCAGAGCCCTTCTCGGCTGCATCTAGCCAAGAAATACCAGCTGTTGCTGGACGTTACTCTCAAAAGTCACACCCGTGGCATAACAATATCTTAAATCTTGCGTTTGTTGTGATCAGCTTAGCCACATGTCTGTGGTTAAGTGGACAGTGGGTACAATTAAGATTTTTTTTTATGTCCCTGTACAGGTTGGGAATTGCTTTTCTAGTGAAGTGGAATCTTAATGGGATTTGGAAGCAGGGACAGAGGACCTCAATTAACTACCTAAAACCCACTGCATTATTGGCGGATATTGGATGAACATCTAATACCAGCATAGATGTAATGGTGTCAGTGATCTGCTATGCAACTGGGTGACTGCTGTCATGCTTGCTCCCCCTTGCAAAGGATTGTTTAACAGTCAAATGTTTTTTAAAGTACTACTAGTAGTCTTCCTGGTCCCCTTCTGAGATGAAAATCCACTCCCAGCAGCAGGCATAGTGCTCAAGGATTCTTCTGGGGCAAGGACTGATGAGAATGATTTAAATATTTTTTGTAAATGCCTTCCCTCCTCCCTCATAAATTTGCTTCAGAATCAAAATAATAAAATTCAATTTACTACTAATCAAATCTGCCTTTCCCTGCCTTCAACTACATACATACTCCAACTCCCTCAGGCCTCTTGAATAATAAAAACATTTGTTTCCTGATGTGCCATGTTGGAAGTTGAACTGCCACTGCTGCTGCAATCTTTGACATGTGGTTGGTGAATGCCAAAAATGTCCAGAAATGTTTATCGCCACAGACAGCACCTTCTGCATGCTCCTTTAATTTAAAAAAAATATTCTGAACCACCAAGTTGATTTTGTGGGCAAAACATGGGACATATTGTTCACTGATGCTCTCGTCTCCTCCCTCATAAATTTGCTTCGGAATCAAAAAATGAAATTAAATTTACTACCAATCAACCCTTCCTGTCCCTCCTAAAACTACATACATACTCCAACTCCTTCAGGCCTCTTGATTAATGAAAACATATGTTTCCTTATGTGCCATGTTGGAAGTTGAACTGCCACATGTTTGTGCCGCCCACTGCTGCCGCTTAGCTTAGTCAGCCAGCTAGCTTGGTGCAAATGTTGGTCCTAAATCGGATGAAAACAATGTTGTAGCTGTGAGGTGGTCAAAATTGACTGAAAATGAGTGGAAATTAATGTTATTGAGGTTAATAATACTGTAGGAACAAAAAAAAACAAATGATGTCATTTTAGCAGTTTTTATAAATTAAAAAAAAAATACAGATCCAAAATCAAAACCAAAACACGCAAGGGGCAGTTTTGGCAAAACCAAATCCCAATCCAAAACACGAGGAGATACAGATCCAAAACCAAAACACGGGTGCTGGCGCACATCCCTAATTAAAAGCAGAAAATATGATGAAACTGAATTGATTACTACTGTAGATTAAGCAGATTCAGCATGTTTTACAGATCTGCACTAATGAAGCACAAACCTTGCGAGGTTTATTCTTGAATTCTGGCTATGACTATTTTTTCTAGAAAAACAGTAGCCTACTTCAATCAGTATTTAAAGATCCTTCTCCTATTATTATTAGTTACTTATACAGTGCCAGCATATTCCATAGTACTTTACAATTAGGAACAAACAGTAATACAGCAGACTGTGTAATGATATTCAGACAAAGAGGTACGAGGGCACTGCTCGCAAGCTTACAATAGGCATTGATATTGATATTGATATACAAGGAAAAGTGCTACATATTGCATATTGGTCCAGCCAGAATGCAGAGGTTCTTGGTGGGCTGTATGATCCAGTCACACAGGAATGTTGGCCTAGGGCCGAAAGTGAAAAAAGAGAAAATATGTACAGTTATGCGTGTACTGTATAGAGGGGATGTCATTGGATAGAATAGCTTATAGAGGGGATGTAGTTATAATCCCGACAGTCAAGAGTGCCGGCACTTAGAATGCCAGCGCCGGAATTCCGATACCTGTAAGAATCCCGATACCGGCATCTGGACAGTAAATTCTGGAGAAAGGGGAAGGGTTACATACACGCATACAGGCAGGGGTTTCTGAGTACCCAACCCCCCCGCCCGCCAATCAGTAAGTGTAGTGCGGACTACAGTGAGTGCAGTCCGCACTACAGAGTAACACGCACACCGCCGCTGGTGCCTGGTGGTACACTCATACTATGCGGCGGCAGTGTGTTTGTTTTAGGAACCAATGAGAGTCAGATAGACTCTCATTGGCTGTTGCGCCCACTGCCGGAGCCGGCCTGGTGCTCACTCATGAGCTCCACCTTCCGGTTCCCGCAGTGGATGATGGGAAAGACGTCGTGATGTATCTACCATAGTGCAGAGACCGAGTCTGGAGGGGATTCAGGTAATTGGGTTCTTTTTATGTTTGTCCTATATGCATAGGGGTGGGGGCACTGCATAGGGGGGACTACTACTGGGGGCACTATATAAGGGGCACTACTAGGGGTACTACATAGGAGGGGCACTACTGGGGGCACTGCATAGGGGGGACCACTACTGGGGAGACTGTATAAGGGGCACTGCATAGAGGGGACCACTACTGGGGGCACTGTATAAGGGGCACTACTGAGGGCCCTGTATAATGGGCACTACTGTGGGAACTGCATAAGGGGACCACTATTGGGGGCTTCTGGGGGCACTACATAGGGAGGCACTGTATATGGGGCACTACTGGGGGCCACTGCATAAGGGATACTACTGGGGGCACTGGCACTACTAGGGGCACTGTATATGGGGCACTACTGGAGGCACTGTATAAGGGACCCTACTGGGGGACCACTACTGGGGGCACTGTATAAGGGGCACTAATGGGGGGAGGGGGATCTAATAAATCATGTTGGTTGTATTTATTTGCCTTCTGCATTCATGTATTTTAGTGATAGAGGTGTGTGTGTGTCTGTCTGTGTGTGCCTGTGTCAGTTGTACCCCGTCATAGGCTAAGTGGTATATTTTACTGTAGTGGTCCAAAATTCTGTGTAAGCTGTTTCTATCTATCTATCTTTATTTGTGGCTAGATGTTTTTTCATTTGTTTGGTAACCAAGGATTTGGAAACTCCCCTTTCAAAATCCTGCATTTGCCACTGGGTTACGATTAGGGGTTAGGGTTAGGCACTAGGAGGGGTGGTAGGTTTAGGCACTGGGGAGGAGGGCTAGGTATAGGCAGCGGGGAGAGAGAGTCAGGGGTTGGTAGAGGACAAGGGTTAGGATACTAACCGAGAGGGGTTGGTATTCTAACTCTGTTGGGATTCTGGCATCGGGTTTCTGTCTGCCAAGATCTGGAGCGCCAGCATCCCATACCCAACCCTTATGGCTCTGTTATTTGATAAATTTGTCTGAAGAGGTGAGTTTTAAAGGAGCGCTTGAAGGTTTGGACACTAGAGGAATGTCTTATTGTGCATGGGAGGGCATTCCACAGATTGTGTGCAGCCCGAAAAAAGTCCTGCAACCATGAATGGGAGCAGGTAATGAGTGTGGATAATGGATGCAGATCTTGTGCAGAGAGAAGAGGTCGAGCTGGGAGATATTTTAAGATAAGCAAAGAGATGTGTGTTGATGTAGTCTGGTTAATAGCCTTATATGTAAGTAAAAGTATTTTATATTGATTTAGGTAGAATACAGGTTACCAATGGAGAGACTGACAGAGCGGAGAAGCAGACAATGAATGTTTAATGTGGAAGATCATCCTCACAGCTGCATTCAAAATGTATTGTAGAAGTGAAAATCTGTTTTGGGGAAGACCAGTAAGGAGGCTGTTGCAATAATCAAAGTGGGAAATAATGAGTGCATGGATTAGCGTTATAGCGGTGTCTTGTGTAAGATACGGGCATATTCTGGATTAGTTTTAGGATGTATGTAACATGATATATGGGTCTTAAAACAGAAGAGATCAATATCTCAATGTTTTTTTTCTCACATGAAAAGATTGAGAATTTTTTAGAAGGTTCAGATGGCAACACAATATCAAGAGTCCAAAACCATGTTTCACTGTGGTCATTATGTTCAGCATAGTTATGATTCAAAAGGTCCCACATTTACACAAACTTTTGCTGGAAAGAGATCCAATTTCAATATTTCATTTAAAATTGATCTTCAGACTTTGCTGTTTATCTTATGAAATGGAAAAGTACAATATGTGTGGGCTAAAAGTACTTTCAGTTTGTTTAGATTGTTGTGGTTCTAATGCTCATTTGACATTAAGACATGTACACAGTATTCTCAGGGCCCTTCATTGCAGACAGAGATAAAGTGCCAACCAATCATTTTCTGCCATTTTTCAAACACAGCCAGTGACATTTAGAAGTTTATTAGTTAGCACCTACTCTCTCTTCACTTTCTCTCTCTGCAAACTTTAATAAACCTTACCTTAGGTGCTATGAATGCTATCACTTTTCTGTGAAAGCTCTAAAGTTCTAAGGTCAAAGTGCTATGTGACAACACCCTTAAGAGCATTGACACCTCCGAACTCACCAGCTGCTTACTCAATAGCATCTCTTTTTTGCCAAATATTTATAAATGCATACTGTAGAATTATGATATTTTTCTTTACTGAACACCTGTAGGAGTAACCAAAAAACCCCACTAGTTGTGAGTTAATATTTGTTATCTGAGTGTTAGCATAAGTACAAGGGCTGATTGAAAAGTAATGAGACTGATCTTTTTATTCAGAATCAGATGACACTGCAGGATCTGAACATTTTTCTTTTTCAAACAAGTAGCGTCCTTCACATTCAATACATTTTTTGCAGTGTTTCAACAACGATTCCAAGACGTGCAGTAGACTGTTTTATGACACCACTTTTAGGGCCCTATTTATCATCAGAGGCCGTATTGTCCCTGATGATTAAGTATCCACCTTGCTATCTCAATAGCAACAAGGAAATCTTGACAAAGGACTTAAGATAGGCATCAAATTACGGACGCATACCTTAATCTCGACTCCGGAACGGCCAAAGGACTCCTGCCCAAACAAGGTAAGTCCCAGGCGCCATTAGCGTTAGCTATGGAGAGAGGGCTATGTTTAGGGAGCATAGCAAAGCTAGGGATATGGTTTTGGGTGGGGAGGTTACTGTTACACACCCCTAGGGGAGATTTTTAGGTTTAGGCTCCTCCGGGGGGAGGTTAGGGTCAGGCACCCCTCGGGAGGGTTAGGTTTAGGGTGTGGTAAGGGGGGGGTTGGGTTATGCACCACTAAGGGGTTGGGTTAGGGTTAGAGAGTGGGGGGGGACATAGGATACTTACCCGCCCTGTCAGGATCTTCTCCCTTCAGGCTGCCGGCGTTGGGATATTCCGCAGCGGGGGATACTTAACACCAGAGCAATTCATCATTGCTCCTATGTTGGGATTGCTGCTCCAAAAAGCAGCTGTCCCCATGATTTGTAGCGCAGCTACAGAAGTAGCTGTGTTATTTACCTGTTGACGCGTCGCCACTTCTATGCAAGTCTTCGCATCCCCGATACTCCTTCCCATCTGAAGATGGTGCTTGTTCTCGCAAGCAAACTGTTGTTTCAGGGTTGGGAATGCCCAGAAATCACAGGGTGCTAAGCCTGGGCTATATGGAGGGTGTTTCAGTGCACTCTCATTAATTTCAGTTAGTGTTGCCAATGCAACATGTGGTCGGGCATTGCCTTGGAGCAAAAACCACTGTTTCTTCAGCAAATGTGGTCTTTCTTCCTCATGGCTCCATGCAAATGGGTTTTCAGGATGTTTGCAGAGTAGTCACCATTAATTGTCTGTCCACGGGGAACCCAGTGCTGTAGGATCATTTTTGGGCAGAGGCGAATTCACATGTTTCGATACACTGGACTGTTGTTTGGATTCATGATTCGTCACACGTCACAATCAATATCAGGAAATCGGGTATACTTTCCTAAATTCAAAAGGTGTTCTTGCATGATTCAACTCGTCGTCACATCTGCTCTTCTGTGAGATTTCTGGGTACTCACCTGGCACACACGTATTGGATTTTCAGTTCCTTTGTCACAATATGCTGAACCCATTTGAATGAGATGCCAAGTGAAGCCGAAAATTCTCGTAAAGTTAACCTGTCATTTTGCAACATCTCTACAGCTTTGGCAATGCTGACATCTGTAACCGCGGTGGATGGTCTCCCAGAACGTGCTTCGTCAATCACTCACATATTACCCTCTTTGAAGTGTGTCCACCACCAAAATACTGCAGTACAGCTAATTGCTTCAACACCGTATGATTGCCGTAACAGTTTCATTTCTGCTTTTTTCAAGTTTAACACAAAATTCAATCACACATCTCTTACGTAATCTCACAGACATGTCTTGCTTATCCGCCATAACAGCAGTCCAAACGCAGGTTCCGACACATCGAAGTATGAGCTTCACAATAACCAGCATAGCATTGCCACATCTACCTATGGGACAGCAAAAGAGAGGCTGTCTCATTACTTTTCAATCAGTCCTCATAATTGTGTCTGTTTTGCTAGTTTATAGTTTAGCTGCATTGTTCTATCCATCTATACTTCCTATAATTCACAGGGTGAAACATATTAGATTTCTATATGAAAATGTATTATCTTAAATATATTATTAGCATAAGCACATAAAAAATTAAAATACAGTGTAAAATTACTTTCTACTAGTTGCTGCCCTAGGCTTCGCCCATGATGAAATCGCTTCTGCCAAAAAAAAAAAAAAATGATTTCAGGTGTCCTAGTTGTATTGCTCTGCATAAAGGCCCTGACGTGGGATTGGCCCACGTGACCAGCAGCGCTATACAGACTGGTGGCAGCAGCGCCTTCACCCACCACTCACACCAATGTCACTGTGTACCTTGTGCACAGGTGGCTATATGGCCTGTGCTAATCAAGTGATTGAGGACCTAAAGCGCCTCTCTGTCCATCCCAACCCGGCCACGTGCATGGTGTCACACTTATCTCTTGCATTGATGATGTCAAAAAAGTTTGATTCTGTTATTGCTCAGCTTTAACTTGATGGAGCGAGATGAAACAAAGAGCAAGTTATTTCTAGGAGTTTCCACTACAAAATGATGCAGTTTTCATAAAAATCAGTTCAGTAGTTTTTGCGCCAACTTGGAACAGGCAGACACAATGATAATATTAGTATATATTATGTTGAATACAGATAATACGCTTCATTCAGAGATAATGCTGCCGCTGCTGTATCTGTGTACGCAGTGGATGTGCGAAAGTATGCAAATGTGGCAGACTCTGAGGACTGTATTGAGACACCCACCTGTGGCTTTGCAAACCCAAGAGTCGGTGTACAAAGATGCAGCCTCTGTCGCAGATCCTTTCATAACTGGTCTCCTGAGTAACCGTATGGTCACACAGTATGGCCACGGGAACTGAGACGCCGCAGAGATTTTTCTTGCTTACAGGATCATAGATGAAGGATGTGACATTCCCTCGAAAAGGTCATTACACGCCTGCGTTCTTTGCCGCCAGTCCCCGTTATCTCTCGTCCTCTCACTGTCAATCATATTGCAAGTAAATAGTCGCTGTGAGTGACTATGTTAATGTACCTTGAAGCATGTACTGTGCGACTTAGACGCATACACAGCATACTTGCCTACCCTCCTGATTTGGACGGGAGCATCTCGAAAATTGGGTGCTGCTCCCGGCCCCTTGGAAAGGAAGGCAAGCCTCCCGGCAGCTGCCGACCCCCCCCCCCCCCCGCGTGATTAAGAGAATCCCCCACAGGAGGGGGGGTGGTGACACAATGCTCACAGATTAACGTCATTTTTGCCTCTCCCCCTACTTTACAATGTTGGTAATTCCCGGCATTGTGTAGCGGGGGGGCCGGTCCAAAGTGATGCAATCATGTGGCCACACCCCCATTCCACCCACAAATACCAGCCACTCCCCCTTTATTTGCCAATCTGGCTACCCACTCCCGGAAGTGGCAGCCAGAAAGTCGGCAACCCCGATACACAGATCAACGATTATTACTGCGTAAATATCAGCATAGTGTACATCTTTGAATGAGGCCCAATGTACACATTTAAGTTTAACTTGTTAATTAAAATGATGTCAACTGATTTATTACATTTAATGTCACATTCCATTTGAATACCTTTCTCTCAGCAAGGTAAACATGTATACTGGGTCATGGATCAGGTATTCAGTTTAGAAGTTATAATTTTGATGTATGTTGCATCATTATTTTCCCCTTGTTGCATCAGATCTATGACCTGTTTTGCATGTACTATTAATCTCTCTGTGGAAAACAAATTGTTAGAGCCTCATCTTCTGGGAATGTTTACTATGTGCTTAAATACTTCAGGGAGTAAGACAGATTTTATGTTGCTAGTGCCAAATTTATTTAGTCACCAAGAATTGTTTTCATTTACTTACACAGTTAAAACATCTGAGTTTTGGTTTTAAAATAGTTTAGAATGTATTTTTGTTCCTAAAACCGGCTTTTTAATATGAAACATTTATTCAGGGAAATAACCTCTCAACTTCCAACCAACGACCAACTAAATGGCAATGAGATCTAAGGGTTAGCGATGGAACAATAGTTAATATATACTGTCAGGCAGTGAAGAATCTGAGGTTGAATCACAATAAGAATATAGACACAAATTATTAAAATTAAAAAAGATAGGCAGAAACTTTGACACGTCTCTGTATGCATATATGGCCCGTATTCAAATAGCCGCAATAATTTCGCTGCCGATGGCGGAATCTAGTTTCCGCCTACTTCGCTTGTTTTGGCCGCGGATACTTATCGGGCGTGCCCCCACTATTCGCCCTATTCAATTCCAAAGGATGCGAAAACGGCAAGCCGCGATGTCAGAAATGGGGAAATCAGCCCGAACCCCCCAAAAAGGTGCACTAATATTGGGGATCAATATAGATACCCCCAAATAGGTCTAATAAAGCTGTTTGGGTTTCTTAAGTTGTTTCAATAGCTTCTAATTAGCATCTTTGCACATGTGATGAAGAATGGCATAAAGCAGTATTTTTGTGTAAAAATAAGTAGTCCTGGCAAATTTGGGGTTCTTCAAAATGGTTGCAAGCATATTTTAAAGTCTGTAAAGTGAACTTAAAAATATCGTGAAAACCCCCTGTTACAAGCATCTGCAATCAAAAAACACCTCACCCCTATTTGCAGACCCCCCCAAGTCTATTTCGCTACTTTTTTGTTTGTACCCCAACTTTGAAGTTTTTCGCCCCCATTTACAAAGTAATTTTTTGGGGGTGTTCCCACCTTTTTTTAGGGATTTTTTGACGTAGTTATCCTTTGAGGGGCTGTCCCAAGGGCGCTGAGTGGTATCCCGACATTTGCACCCCAAAACCCCAATTCTGCACTTTTTTCCCACCTGCTTTCAAAGGTAAATATTTTCCTCCTATTACATTGCATTGACTTTTCGCTGAATACGCCGAAAAGTTTCCGCCTGGCGAAATGACGTAATCTGCGATACTTTTTCGTGGATACCGACTTTTTGCGTCTACTTGAATACGGGGCTATGTGCTATATAACCCATATATTAATTATAAGGTCTGTTTTGCAGTTTACTAATAAAACTTAATACACTGGTTGTGATGGGATGAAAATGTTGCAATGTTTGCATCACGCTATTAAACATGCAGACAAGTCATGGTGAAGATTTATCAGGTTTGTAACAAATGTCCCTGTATTTATAGGGTCTCTGGAGGAGATGTATCAAACTTTGGAGACAGATAAAGTGGAGAGATATAAAGTGCCAACCAATAAGCTATTAATTGTCATTTTTCAAACACAGCCGGTAAAATTGCAGTAATAGACTGATTGTTTAGTACTTTTATTGTCACCACTTTATCTCTCTGCCTTTTGAAAAAAAACCTGGCAAGGGGGAGAAACGCGTCAAGGATTCAGCTGACTGCAGTCTTCAAATATCCATTGTGTGGTATTTCTGGATTTACACACATCTATTACTGGTGGCAGTTGCCGCAATACACACCAGTATTTGTGCCCGGATACATCTGCGGCCACACACGTGGAGTCAGCAGTTGTCATTTTGTTTCATCTTTCCGGAGTCTGCTTGCTGAGGTGAACTCTCCGCATATTGGTTCATTATCTCTGGTCCCATAGTCCGGTCGCGAGCCACAGGAGCAGTGCGACTTAGCCCGCAGTCTGGTTGGGAGCCACCGGAGTGGCGCGACCCAGCTTCTCAGGTCAGTCGGGAGCCGCCGGAGTGGCGCCACCCTGCCTCCAAGTCCGGTCGGGAGCTGCCATACCGGCACGACCAAGCCACACACATCGGCTGCACTACAATTTTGGGAAACCCTCACAGGGTAAGAATTGGGGAGCTCTTTCCAGCCTACACACCAGTGGGATTAAGGATAAAATTTGAGGTTGTTAGGAACATCTCTGGCTCCAGAGTCTGCAACCTATTAATTTGAAATCATCAGAGAATTTATTTTTGTCCATTTAAGACATCCCTTTAATGTGCTAGCAGGTCTGCTTTTAGACACGTTTTTCATCTATTATCAGAATCACTCATTATGCCTTACAGGTGTTAACGGATACTGAGAATATATATAATTGCCAAATTTCCAGCTACATTTAATCAGATGTCCTATATACTGGTACAGTGCCATATTGGTATGTCGATTTGGAGGCAATAATATATTTAGTCATTTGGCTCTATATTGCACATTGACAGTATTCCGATACATTTTTTTTTTTTTCTTTTTATATGTGTTTTTATATGTGTGTGTATCTAATTGTAATATTGAACTGCAGTTCATTTATATATTCCTAATATATGTACAAAAATTTTTTATGATATATTTATTTATGCATGTGTTTATGTATTGACATCAGCGCAGACACCTACCGTGTTGTTTATCTCTCTCCAAGGTTTGATACATCTCCCCCACAGCCTGTAAATTGGCAGTTAAAAGTTGATTGGTTGGTACTTTATCTCTCTCCATTTTATCTCTATCCAAGGCTTGATACATCTCCCCCTCTATACCTAAACACAATTTTATGTATCAGTAATGTGCGTGAGAACCTGAATTAGAATTACACTTACCAACTGACTCATCTACCTTCAGTTGGTTGATGTTGATTGGTCACAGCCAGAAGGCTGCTGTTCCAAAGTTTTAGGCTCGTATTCAATTTGAGGCGAAAAGTCCAGATCCGCGATAGTTTTTCGCCGATAACGTCATTTTCGCCTGTTTTGCTTTTACCCCGTACTCAATTTGAAAGACTTTCCGCCTAGGCGGAAAGTCGATGCAATGAATAGCAAGCGGAAAAAAGTGAATTGGGATTTTGGGGTGCAACTTTGAGGGAACCCCCCTGCAGCCTTCAGACAGTCCCCTTAAGGTAAACTGTGTCAAAGAAATGTTAAAAAAACACTTAAGGACCCCCAAAAAATTACTTTGAAAAAGGGGGGAAAAAAATGTTGGGGTACACAGTTAAAAACTAGCGAACTTGACTCTGAGGGGGGTCCCCAAGTATGCCCCAAGTGTTGTTTTGATTGTAGGTGCTTGCGGAAGGTGGATTTTTCATGATTTTTTCAACTTCACTTTAGCAACTTTTAAATATGCTGACCCCCATTTCAAAGTACCCCAAATTTGCTGGGATATGTTATTTTCAGGAAAAAATACTCCTGAATACTATTCTGCACCACGTATAGAAAAACACTATTTAGCGGCTATCAGGGCCGTTTAAAAAGACCAAATACCTTCAGTAAGCCAAATCAGGGGGTACCATAGGGAACCCCCATGTCAGAGCATCTTTTGGGGGGTGTCAGGCTGATTTCCCCAAATCTGACAGTACTTTCCATCTGTTCAAGTTTCGCCAGGTCCCGTTTTCGTGTACTTTCAAATTGAATATGGATAAAGCGGGCACGCACGTGATACTTTTCCGCCTACAAAACAGGTGAAGTAGGCGAAAAGTCCGGGACACGAAAAAGTATGGCGGCTCGGCTCAGATGAAATACGGCTCATAATCTTACCAACACACAACAAAGCACATATTGTTGAACTGTGTTGCACCTCTGCTGTTGACCAAGTCAGATATTGTGCCAGTTTAGAATTGTTATGCTTGAATACATTTTACATTACCACTCACATAATGATAGCAAGGCAAAGCAATAAGCTTACTGGTCTCTGGAAGATGAAGTCTGTGCCACCTAAATAATTTTGTATATATCTTTCTGCTTTTATATACTACTGGACTTCAAACATATTCATCAGGAGCACGTTGTAATGTTTTACTCATAAGTCTTTTTGATGTTTACATAGAAAGTCTCTCTGTAATGCTGACAGATAAAATACACAGCAGATGTGTGCATATATAATGTCTTATGTTATGCGAACCAATAAACAGAAAATATGATCTGTAAAAATGTAGAAGGCACCTAACCTGTTATGAATTAAGCTCAATGTTATGTCAGGTAATGTATTGTGAAACTTTATTTTTAAATGAGTTAAAGTTTTGGCATCAGAGAGCACAATCCATTGAGTCAGTTCTTAGATGGTGTTCCTGTTACAGTATCTTATGTCTAAGGTTAGCCTCATGTGAACCACATTACTGCTACCAATTTATGCTGGCTAACTGAATTGCAGTAACGATGTATCCGCCTTACATTGTGACTTGTCATGCCAAATAGCTCCTCCTGGCACCAAGGCTTGGGCCCCTCGCATGGGCATCGGAATGAGGGGGGCAAGGGGGCGGCTCGTCCCCCCAAAAAATGTAAATGGAGCGGCGGCCACGTACTGTCACGCCTGCGCAGCTTTATAGTAATAGGCTGCACAGCCCCTGCACTGCATGGGGAAGGAAGTGTAATGTGTGGTCTTAAAGTTAAAACACTGCACATTACACTTCTTCCTCCATGCGGCCCCCCCAACATAAAATCGTTCCAAAGCCCCTGGCCCCTTGGCCACACTGAGCATCTGTTTGCTCAAAATGTGCATCTTATTTGCATAAATAAAACAACTGAATGAGACAAAACTACTTTGCTAGATTACACTGATCAATTAGATGTGCAACACTTGTACATCTGTGTGCAAATGTGTCTGAATCTGTATATGTAGTGCTACGATGCAGCAGCTGCGGCTTTTACTCATGGCAAGTTCTGTTGTGCTTCATCTGCGACTTTGTACGTGTTTAAAATTCCGGAGCAGCCCTGAATCTCTAGTGCACTGTGAGTGGTGTTTTGCTGCATCTGTGATGCAATTAAGATGGAAAATGTGAAGAAAAAGATGGTACACTATAAGTCTCAGAGCGGTTCAGTATCGCCGGGCATATCACACTGTGGGTCTCATTCAGACCCGGTCGCAAGCGCTGAGCGCTCGCAACCAGGTCGATGATGACCTACTGGGCATGTGCATGTCGGAGGCGGCTCCGACATGCGCATGCGCGAGTCCCGGCCAGCGACGGGCACTCCGTCCCTGCGGGTCTCGCACCAAAGGGGGCGAGCTATCGATGTTTAATGACAGCTCGCCCCATTTGGGAGGTGGGCAGGGGGGGTGGCCAGCCAAACGGAGGCGTTCCCGACGGAACGCTTGCCGTTTGGGGGCGGCCCCACTGACATCAGCAATGATGTCAGTGGGGAGCTTCCTGCTCGATCAGAGCAGGGAGCTCCCTGGGGCTTGTGCTTGCTGAGACCCAACCTTAGGGTCTCGTCGCAAGCCCCGATGGTCGCGATGGTCTTGACCATCCCAACAATCACCCTGGTCGGGAGTTAAGCTGTGGGTGGTAACCCACAGCTTAGCTAGCGACCAGGAGGCCACACTTCAAGATGCAAGCGGCCGTCCTCATTCAGAGCGACTGCTTGCATCTAAAGGCCGACTCTGAATAAGGGCCTGTATGGCTTATTTATGCTAGATGTATGAGGACACATCTGTACCAATAGGTCATAGACTCTTGATAGCCCCTCTAGAAAACAGGTAACAGGGAACAAATGGTTCTGAAAGTTGAAGAATAAACTTTAAAAAGATTTAGGTGATTTCAGAAGAGAGAAATTGAAGACATTAGCAAAATGGTTTGCTTTTCTCCAGTAGAATTTAGCAGATTAACATTATACAGTGGTTTAGATTTGCATGAAATACAGAAACTATGAATATAATACAAAGGTGTGGCAGCCATTTTGGTTCATCAATTTGAAGGATTATTCATCCTACACACAAAGGATCCAGGTAAAGCAGCCATTTTAGGCGCACTACATAGGATTACACTGGGAAAAATAGTCAATGTCTGGAATTGATTACACATAATGGGGAAGTTTAAAATAATGGAGCAAGAGCCTTGCAGTATCTTCATAACCATGCATTGTTCATTCTACACAATAGAGTACCAGGTAAGGCAGCCATGTTGGGTGCAATATATTGGTTACAATGTGCAATAAGAAATAAAATAAATAATGATTGGCTACATGAGTGTACACACAAAGAGCGAGCTAATTGGCCTAGGCTATTGTTACTCAAAGGACCCTGACCTATGATAGGCTACATGCCACAACACACACCAGGCAACTCTGCTTATATCCAGAAGTAGGGGTATCCCGAATTAGGGACATTGTGCACAAGCCCAGGAGCGGGCGAAACACAAGTCAGTAACTCTTACCAGCATACTATGGTGCACACACAGGACCCGGTCAGCAGACCCAGCTCATCCACAAATTAGCCACACCGCACCAGGGACAAGGCAGCGGCATATCTACGCCTTTACTACTACAGGTACTTCATCTTCTGGTGCCCTCAGCTAAATGTCCCTGCAATGTCTGATACCAGGGAATACTTCCAGCCGATCTCTTGGACAGTAGAAACAACTCTCACTTTTTTCCTGTCTGTGCAGACTGACACCCTATCACCTTCTGTTCACTGATCCAAGCTGATCAAACAGAAAGGCAGTAGAAGTGCCAGGATCACTGTACTCAGACAAACATTATCTTATATCTACTTCTGTCACTCTGCTGCCTACATTGTGATTTATGTGGTGCCTGTGTAACAAGTATATTATTGATTTTTCTCTCTACATTGCTATTTATATGGTGCCTGTATATTAAGTATATTATTGATTACTATGCGTGATTGGCAAATACACTGCTGAACGTTTATGCTCACAATAATCAGGATAGGGGTATGAGTAATTGACAGAAATTGCTTATTGAACAACCATATGCCTGGAAATTTGCAGCACTATCTACAGTATATGGTGGGAAACTAAAATGTTGTGATATAGATGTATGTCATACCGTATACCGCATATATTGCATTCTGTAGATATAGTAAGCATAAGAGTATTTATGCAGTATTGAGAGTGTTCTCCTTGGTGCAAGATATGCTGTATACACTACTTATTTTTGATATGGTATTAGATGCTGCTGTGTCTGTTTGAGAATAAGCAATTCAGCACAAGTGTTCTCTAAAAGAAATATTACACCTGATGTAATAATGTTGCATTAGCGTTCATATGTTTTAATTAATATTAAAGAGGACGTACCCAGGTCAATTTAGGAGACATACCCTTGGGTGTAGTAGGTATTACCGCCGGCCGCATGGCCGGCAGTTCAAATCCCGACAGTGGCAGCCCGACAAGGGTGAAAATCCTGATCGTTAAAAGGTAAGTATCGCTAACCTAATTCTATCCCCTAACCCTAACCCTCCCTCAGGGGTGCCTAACCCTAACCTCCCCCCCAAGTGCCTAACCCTAAACCCCTTCAAGTGCCTAAACCTAATCCCCCCTTCTCCGCAGCCTAAACATAAATCTACCGGTGGGATGCCTAACCCTAAACCCCCCTGCGCGGCTGTCCGTGCCGGCGCCCGGCTTACCTTTGTTCATATGCTGGGCGTCGGTCTTACGGCATATGGATAATGACAGGCATCGAGTTTGTGATGCCTGTCATTAATACCATGCCGGGATTAGAGAGTTGGGAAACCGGCAGTCGGCATTAGACCGTCGGCTTCCTGACTACATCCCATACCCTCTAGTGTGTGCTCTGTAAAATTTACCTTTTTAATGTATCTCTAATAAAAGTTAGATTTTAATATCTTAAATTAATACTTAGAAGAAAAAAGTTTTTTCTTTTTCTCCGCTCTCTTGCAGGAACCCATCTGTAATCATGAACAGTAACTAACAAGATAAATAGTTCAATGGGTTGTTCATCCTGCCCTTGAAAGCATCAGGTGAGGCAGCCACCAAGACCTCAAGACCCCTCAATCTCATATAGGGCAGGATGTACTAAGCATCGCATTGCATCTCTTCGGGTACATACCGCAGTTGATTGCCGCAGAATGTACCTAGAAATGCGATTTACATCGCAAGGGACAGCTCTTCTGATAAGACCTGTCCTTTGCAATGCCCCCGGATAGAGGGACTTCCGGGTTAAACACCCAGAAGTCCCTCTTGTGTCCTTCTGCGCATGCGCAGAAGGATGCAGGCCATAGGGGCAGTTGGGAGGGATCCCATTGGATTCCTCTCAGTGGAGGTGTCCACATAAGAAGCCAATAGGCTTCTATTGGGTAACGCCATAGGTTTCTATTGGATAATGCCATCTGAAGATGGCGTTACCCACTGGGATTAAGCATTTCTGGTGCTTAGTACATTTGGAAAATGCAGGAAAAAACCTGAAAACTGCATTTTTGGAGGTTTACTGCATTTTTCACATCAGTACATCTCACCCATAGAGTGATGTGTATAGTAATATGAAATAACCCATACCACAAATTTTCAGGAATAGAGTGAATTTTATAGATAACTATCAAAGATACATAGGGCTCTATTAACATTATTTTTACTAAAATAAAGTGAAAAAGGGTGTTTTCACACCCATTTCACATTATTTTAGTATCACCTATAGTTATTACAGGGCAATTGGAGTAGAATTTGTAAAATTCTACTCCAACCCCTAAGTATCACTTATTTTTAGTAAGCCGATCGCATTTCCCATAATTGTAATGGGAAATGTGATCTGGCCAAAGTTACTAAAAATAAATTGTGAAAAAAATACCTAGGGAGGCCCTGTGATAATAACGCCACCTGGAGGTGGCGTTATCCAGAGTGTCCCCCAGTTACCGGATGCATACTCTGCTCTAACGGGGAGAGCAGAGCCCGTAGTCAGTCCCAGTGATCAGCTGTGTGGTCTAAACAGACCGCAAGCTGATTCACTGCAAAAAAAATAAAAAATAGTAAAAAAAAAAATTCACTTACCTGACTCCAGGGTCCAGTGGTCGGGGCTCCGGTGATGACTCCCCTCCAGTCAGCTGGTCTCCAATGCTGCACTGCAGCCTGGCCATCAGGTAATCTGGTCCCAGTGCAGTATAGGATATCACCTGAACAGAGGCATGGAGGACATCACCGGAGGCACGGATCATGCAGGTAAGTGTAATTAAGGGAGGGGGGTCCGCGATCGCGGGGGCTGGGGCTTAGCGTCGGGGGGTAGCAGCGGTGGCCGGTCGGCGCATGCGCGAGCACTTTGTCACTGTATTTTTTGCGAAAATACCGTGACTAGTGTGCAGAGGGGATTCGCAGGGACAGAGCTTTCTTGCAAGCTCTGTCTCTGCAAAGGATTTGTAGTAAATCCCTGTGATATTGCCTGAATTCGCAATGCGAATTCAGTCGTTAATATCACACTACAATTTGCATTCAATATGTGGATTGTAGTAAATAGAGCCCATAGTCACTTACATAATTATGAAGTACTGGACAAATTACAAGACTATGTAACTATGACAACTAACATGTTTCAGTGATATCCACTCATATTTCAAAGTGACAATGAAGACAAAGCTATAATACATAAAAGTGAGAACTTTTTAATGGAACTCAGCATACAGCATCAAAAGATAGCATCATATTCACCAGCAGGGCCAGTTCTCCCGTTATGCATGGTATGCAGCTGCGTAAAGCGCCACATAGTGAAGGGCGCCTCAGCTGCGTACCATGCGGCCCGCGGTGCAGACTGTGTCTCTGTGACACAGCTGCACCGCGTGTGTAGCGCTGACCCGACGGAGTTCGGTCAGCGCTACACAGCACAAACACACAGCCGCCGGAGCCGGCAGCTGTGTGTTTGCTTTAGCAGCTGATGAGAGTCTGACAGACTCTCATCGGCTGCCGCTCCCACTGCCAGAGCCGGACATCTTCCGGCTCCAGCAGTGGGTAATGGGAGTGACACGTCACTCCCATAAGGCAAAGCGGCGAATGGAGGAGCTGATCTCGGCGGCGGGACCAGGAGCGGGTGTCAGGTAAGTGTTTTTTTTTTTTTTTATTATGTCTCTACTGCGGGGGGGGGCAGATTACTACTGGGGGCACTACAAGGGGGGGACTACTGGGGGCACCTCAAGGGGCTAATACTACTGGGGGCACTACAAGGGGGGGAATACTACTGGGGCACAACAAGGGGGGGAATACTACTGGGGGCACTACAAGGGGGGGAAATACTACTGGGGGCACGACAAGGGGGGGACTACTGGGGGCACTACAGGGGGGGAATACTACTGGGGGCACTACAAGGGGGGGACTACTGGGGGCACTACAGGGGGGGAATACTACTGGGGGCACTACAAGGGGGGGACTACTGGGAGCACTACAAGGGGGGGACTACTGGGAGCACTACAGGGGGGGAATACTACTGGGAGCACTACAAGGAGGGGGCTACTGGGAGCACTACAGGGGGGAATATTACGGGGGGCACTACAAGGGGGGAAATACTACTGGGGGCACTACAAGGGGGGGAATACTACTGGGGGCACTTCAAGGGGGGGATACTACTGGGGGCACTACAAGGGGGCAAAATACTACTGGGGGCACTACAAGGTGGGGAAATACTACTGGGGCACTACATGGGGGAAATACTACTGGGGCACTATAAGGGGAGGGACTACAGGGAGCACTACAAGGGGGGGACTACTGGGAGCACTACAGGGGGGAATACTACTGGGGGTACTACAAGGGGGGGACTACTGGGAGCACTACAAGGGGGGGACTACTGGGAGCACTACAAGGGGGGGACTACTGGGAGCACTACAAGGGGGGGACTACTGGGAGCACTACAGGGGGGAATACTACTGGGGGCACTACAAGGGGGGAGACTACTGGGAGCACTACAGCGGGGAATACTACGGGGGGCACTACAAGGGGGGGAAATACTACTGGGGGCACTACAAGGGGGGGAAATACTACTGGGGGCACTTCAAGGGGAGGGAAATACTACTGGGGGCACTACAAGGGGGGGAAATACTACTGGGGGCACTAGAAGGGGGGGAAATACTACTGGGGGCACTACAAGGGGGGGTAATACTACTGGGGGCACTACAAGGGGGGGAATACTACTGGGGGCACTACAAGGGGGGGAATACTACTGGGGGCACTACAAGGGGGAGAATACTACTGGGGGCACTACAAGGGGGGAAATACTACTGGGGGCACTACAAGGGGGGAATACTACTGGGGGCACTACAAGGGGAGGAATACTACTGGGTGCACTACAAGGGGGGGGAATACTACTGGGGGCACTACAAGGGGGGGCAATACTACTGGGGGCACTACAAGGGGGGAATACTACTGGGGGCACTACAAGGGGGGCTACTACTTGGGGCACTACAAGAGGCGGGACTATTACTAGGGGCACTGCATGGGGGGGGAGTACTACTGGGGCACTATATAAGGGGCTTACTACTGGGGGCACAAGGGGCACTGCACTGGGGGGACCACTACCGGGGGCACTGTAAAAGGGGAACTGCATAGGGGGAGCGCCAAAAAAATACACGCTTACCAAAAAATTTGGGCTAGGGCCGGCCCTGTTCACCAGTAGGTGCAGTTATTATTAGATCAGGGCATGCTTCATTCCTTATTGGCTCTGACATATCTTGAAGATAAGACACAACACCCGATTGGCTGTTTGGCTATTAATTAGCCTGCTAGCCCTTTTTTTAACTCAATGATTTGCCTGGGTTATTTTGAAAAAGTGGCAGTTCAATTTTGAAGAATCCCCGTTGGATCAAGACAGGAAAGAAGAATCAAAGTAGGCATTAATTAAATTGTATTATATAAAGCAGTGCTTGAAGTGGGAATTTAGAGGTGGGGGTATGGAGATTGAATCCCCCTTCGGCCCCTGCTTCCATTGTACTTCTCACCCGCACACTTCTCCCTGCCTGTTCCCCTCTATCACATCCTGCCCTTCTCACTAACTGATTCCCTCTCTATTTCACCCTCCACAATACAAACTGCCTGCTTCCATCTGTCTGCCCCTCTCTCTATTTCCTCTCTCACACCCTCCCCTCTCTCTAATTGCCTCTGACCTGTCCTGCACTGCTGGAATGGAGCTCCCAGGAGCATCAGGTCTTCTTGGTTGCTGCAGTAGTGCACTGCAGTTTAATATGCAGCCGCTGCGAGCCAATGAGAACCTGCCACTTGGCAGCTTCTCATTGGCTGGTGGCCAGTGAGTGCTGCCTACTTTACAGTGCAGCCGGGACCTGATGCTCTGTCCCGGCTACATGCCAGCACCTCCCTGCGGGACACATCTCTACACATTGCCACCGCTGTTCCAGCGCTGGGATCCCATAGTGGATCCCAGCGCTGGTACATTCTCTTCTGCTGCTAAAATGAAGTGGAGTCGGGAAGTGGCGATATGTCATACCTCCGTATACCGCCCCACTTCGACCACTGATATAAAGTATTCAAAAAATATATGAATATATACCTGCACACATTATATTTACATATATATCAATATAAATAAGTATTCATAAGACCCTGTAACGTTTATACCACACAATGGATATCTTTTTGTCAGGCTTATTGCCAAGAAACAACAAAAGATGATTTCAAAGAAAAGAGAGAAGTGTTATCTAGAAAATGGAACACTAGGTTATATACTGTAATTTAGCATATAAGCTAAAATGTAACTTTTATTAAATTTCCTTTGTAAAAGGAACCTAAGAAGGTTTGTTGGGAAAACTTTTGACATAACCAGCGAAAATATTAAAAATAGATATAGACTATAAAGATGAAAACAAAGAGTGCTTAAAGTGGAATTTTTTTGTGTGTGTATTTAAAATAAAATTAAATTAATTGTCCTACTGTGTGTCCTCGTCTCATTAGTGTAATAATGTCAATTTACTTATGTTACTTATTGACCCTTTATAGCTTTAGTAAATTCCACGTTGTCCTACTGGATAAGAAGTAAATTGTGTAGAGCTGACAGACAAATATTATTTTCTTATGGATTCCTACTGGGGAGTTTATTAGTTGTTCACCATAATGTGACAATTATTATATAATTAATAAATGCAGGTGTTAGCCATATTATATCACTGCATCCATATATACACCTTATATTAAGCCTATGAAGTTGCTCCCTGCCTTTTTACCTTTGAGTAATGTTTGAAGTTAGGAGCTCATCAGTAGAGGAATCCAGGACAATTAATTTTATTTTATTTTAAATTCACAAAATAAAAAATGTCCACTCTAAGGTCTCTTTATTTTCATCTTTATATTCTATATATATTTTTAACATATTTGCTGGTTATGTCAAAAACTGTTACCAATGAACCTTCTTAGGTACATTTTATAAAGGAAATTTAATAAAACTTACATTTTAACTTATATAACCTAGTGTGCTATTTTCAAGACAACACTTCTCTCTTTTCTTTGAAATTATATAAAGTATAAAGGCACTTATATTTATAAAGCACTCCAACCAAGTACATTTATATTATTTAATTTATATGGGGGTCTCCTTCTTATTTTTAAAGGTGGCTACAATTTACATGATCTTATTTACAGGGCAGTTATCTTTTAATTTAAATATAGAGTCACAAAAATATTATTTCCATTATTATAGGGACAAAATATTATTAATACCCTGGTACCTGAAGCTCCAGGGATACCAGGAACACAGTAGCTGTGAATCGGTTAGTGTAGGTCCATTCATCTCCCAATCCTTAAGGGTCTACACCTAAAGCTCTATGCCTTGGGTTTGTTGGAGAAAGAAGGGGGCGTACAACTTTTTTACTTTAAAAAAAAAAAACTCATCATGATGCCATAGCCACTGGCGATGTATGAGTTTTAAAACCACATTGCATCTCCGACAGCTTGTTTTCTCACTCTCCAAATCATTAGCTATGATATCTGGCAATTTGGAGGCTAAAATCAATTAAACAAATGCAAATTCAGAATCTATTACTTTTTGCCCATAATGTTTTAGTGTGATATTTATTAAAGTATTTAAACAAAGAAGTATGTTGATTGATTGTGAATGCAAATGGTTTTAATTTTAACATACATGCTAAACAACACCCACACCTATGGAAACATTTTATTTTTTTATATTGTTTCCTATTACATATGGATAATGTTTGAAGTTAGGAGCTCTTCAGTAGAGGAATCTAGGCTGTGCTAAAATCATCATGACCGATTGTGATAAATGCAGACAGTTGACCCTTACAACAAGTCAATTTGGTTGTCTAAATATTGTAGTTGAAAATCTTTTGATCAAACCAAATGATCATACTTGGCTGTACTTTATTGGGACATTGTAAATCACTCTACCATTAATTCATTTCTCCACCAAAAGGGCAACAAGAAGGTACAGTACAAGTCCCACTAAACGTGTAGCACAGGATGCTGGCGATCACAATCCCAATGCTGGCATCCGTACAGGATTAAGATACCGACACCTGTCGGTCAGTATCCTAACCCTTCTATACCCCACACCCTAATCCTCCCTTCCTGGTGCCTAAACCTAACCTCCCCACAGCCTAAACCTAACCTCCCCCTAGTGCCTAAACCTAACCTTCCTGCACCCTAAAACTAATACTCTACCCCTTAGTGCCTAACCCTAACCCTCCCCCTAGTGCCTAACCTTAAACCTCCCTGGTGCCGGGATTCCTAAAGGGGTCGGGTACAGGATACCGGCACTTGGGATCCCTTGTGGTCAGTAAGTAATTTTGTGGAATTGGAATGAATGTGAGCTCCTCTGCATTACAATGAAAGCCCCCTGAAAAACCACCAACTCCACCCTTTTATATATAATTTCAATAAACTCCCTTTGAAAATTGAAACCTACTTTCTTCACTGCTCTGCATGTCTAAGTGCTCTAGTGTGCGCAATAAATGCTACAGTCTGCCCAACTCCTCCCTCTGCTCTGCTGCTCCTCCACAAATGTTACTAGGAGATGTCAGTGCAACATTGATGTTGCACTGATGTCAGTGTGCATTTTTGTGTTTAATAAATGACAAAGAAGGTCATTTGGTTTCTCTAGAACTCTTAAAATCTCTTTTCTTTGTCCTATTTTCAACTCATGACTAGTTCCAATCCAATCTTCCATCTTCCAGAATCACGAGTTTTACTGCTTCATACCGCACATGTTGACTCCACTCCTGTCTGACCAACACAAGTACTCTATATCAGTGGTGGAACTTGTGAGTGGTGGGCCCAGGTGCAAAAATTTGTTTTGGGCCCCTCTCCTCCACCCTACTCCAAGTTCAAAGTGCAGTGAGTGACAGAGAGAGGTAGAGGGTGACAGGGAGAGGCAAGAGTTAGACAAAGAGAGGCAAGAAGGTGACAAGTAGAGGATGACAGTGAGAAGCAGTGGGTGACAGAGAGATAACAGGCAGTGGGTGATAAGGAAAGGGAAGAGGCAGTGGGTGACAGGGAAAGGGTGATTGGAAGAGGTGACAGGGAGAAGCAGTGGGTGACAGGGAGAGGTGACAGGTAGAGGGAAGAGGCAGCGGGTGACAGGGGGAGGATGAGAGGTGACAGGGAGAAGCAGTGGGTGACAGAGTGGGGGAGAGGGTGACAGGGATAGTTAACAGGCAATGGTTGACAGGGATAAAGTGATAGGTAGAGGTACATGGAAAAGCAGTGGGTGAGAGGGAGAGGGTGATACAGAGAGGTGACAGGCAGTGGGTGACAGGGAGAGGGAGGGGCAGTGGGTGACAGGGTGAGGGTGTTAGGAAGAGGTGACAGGTAGTGGGTGACAGGGAGATGCAGTGGGTGCCCAACACGTTATACCACACTATAGTGGCCCCCACATTATGTCACATTCTAGTGCCCACACATTATGCCACCTGTAGTGCCCACATATTATGCCACCTCTAGTGCCCACACATTATGCCACCTGTAGTCCCCACACATTATGCCACTTGTAGTGCTCACAAATTATGCTACACTGTAGTCTCCACATGTTATGTCACCTGTAGTCCCCACACATTATGCTATACTGTAGTCCCCACACATTATGCCACCTGTAATGCCCACACATTATGCCAAAATGATCGACACATTTTTTTTTAAAAAAATTTAGGTTTAGGGTTAGGCACTTAAGATGAGCCAGTGTCCAACGTCATTCCCTACCATCCAACATCATTCCCTACCATCCAAGTGGGCATGGAGGGGGAATAAATCCATGTGGCGAGCGAAGTTAGCCACCGTGCCCGCAGTGTGGCGAGCGAAGGGAGCCCGCAAGGGGCCGAATAGTATTTACACAAAAAAACATTTAAAAAAATGTGTCGACCATTTTCGCGTCGCCCTTTTCCATGTCGACCTTTTGACCCTGTCGACCATTTGTACCTGTCGACCTTCTTACATGTCGACCTTTAGTGTGTCGACCTTTTGTACCTAACGACCTTTTGTACCTGTCGATCTATTGACTGTCTAACAACTGGGGTAGATCTAGACATTGTCTAACTAATTTTTGTCTATCTCTTATACCACACCCCTGCAGATTTGGTTAAAGGATAATGTTGCACTTTACCCATTACACCCATTGCTGGTACTGTTTTGCTGGTCACCTGTAAAATAGATGGAGATTTTATCACTGATCTGGTCACCCCTGTGTCTACAAGAAAAGAATGTTTAGTACCAGCTACATCAACTATCATTACAGGTTCTTCTTTAATATCCCCAGTTAACCTGACTGGCTGTAGACTACAGGTGTGACCTGACCCCTAGAGCTGACTATCTTCTTCCAGCAAAGCATTCACTGCTGCGACATGAGCAGGTGATGGCTGGAATCATCCTGACTGCTGTGTGTGCCCCTTTTGTGGGTAGCTTGGTATTCCCTGGTTTGGCGTTTCACATTTTCTGGCCTTACAGAATTTACTTATGTGGCCGTCTTTGTTACATCTATAACACCTTCATGGTTGACATGTTGTGAAAGGTTGTTGTTGTGTGGGTTGGGGAATGAGGAAAGATTGTGGTTGTGTATAGGGATAAGGGTTTGGAGGTTGTATGGGATGAGTGTATTGTGGCTGAGTGTGATAAGAGTGCTGCGGTGATATTTGCATTCCTTCCAGAGCTTGAACACTAACAGACATTAGTTTCTCGCTCTGCATTTCTCTCTTCCTAAAGATGTTTTTGTCATGTTCAATTTCAGATTCCATGAGTGTGTCTACAGTAACTACCCTCCAGCCAGGAAGTGAGGTCTGAACCCTGGCCTTTAGAGTGTCCTTAAGACCATCCATAAGCACTGTGACTGTTAATTCCCTGTGATGGGTGTTGTATTTTATTTCCTCTATGCCCGTGTATTGGGTAATAGTCTGCAGCGCTCTGGTAAAATAATCTGCTGCAGACTACTCACTCTCTTTCTGCTTAATCGTGAACATTTTACTCCAGTTAACAATTAATGGGAAATATACGGCCAATTGGGTGACAATGTGGGTTATATTGTCCTGATTACCTTCATCAGTTATGGGACTATCTCCATCCAATACACAGGACGTGATAAACTTTTTCACGTTGATATTTTGTGGAAGACATGTCCGTAATACCACTCGCCAATCTTTATTGGTTGGCTCATGAGCATTACCTAAATCCTTTACAAATCTCTGGCACTTTGCTAGTTCTTTCCTAAGGGTCAGGGAAATCTGTCATAATGGAACGTGGTTCTGCTCTTGTCCATGGACAATGCATTGCTACATTCCTTGTGGCCACTACACCATGTGCGTCCGGATTCCCATTTGGAACAGTTATTGTCCGGACGGGATGGATGCCTGCCACACTGCTACCTTTGACCTAACTACCTGTTTGAGGGTTCAGCCTATAGTTACTACGTATGGTATTAGCAATCTCCACTATTGTTACAGCGGGTGTTAATACTTCCTGCACTGGTGGGGCTACCTCCATTTCTGGTAGTAGCTGGGCAGCTACCTGTGCTTGCTGTGGTGGTACATTTAACATTTGTGCAACATGGGAAAGAGCGGACATCACAACAGGTTCATCATCTGCATCATAAACATGTTCCTTATAGTTACTTAGAAGAGGGTACAAGTTACTTGTTAAATTTTTATTATTTTTGAGATCGACTGTACCTTCTCTCCCATCCGCATAGGGCGGTGGTGGTACACGTGCTCTACTATCATTACCTTCTGCAACGCTACCATGCTGTGCGTGCACGCTACTTTGTAGAGCACACACAATGCTATTTACGTGCGCACTCCCTTGCATCGTACACGCAACGCTAGTTTGCGTCGCATGCACACCACTAAGCCACAAGCTCCCCTCGTGTTGCCACAACTTCGAGCAATCATTATACTTTACCCTTTTCTTCAGAGACTTCACTAAACATATACTCTCTCTGACATTGTTCAGAACTTCCGAATCAAAGCTACCAATCTTAGGAAAAGGTGTTCTACATTTCTTGGTCATTTTGATCCATGTCACAGTATGCAGTAGCGTATGCACCATACTTTTTAAACATAACATACCTGGCTGATCCAAGTGACCCTTCCACCAGCAGCACATCATCGACCATTACTAGAGATTGCCTTGCACCCATCTGAGAAAATGCTTAGCAATTTCTAGAGAATTTCGATTGGTGAACAATTTTCAGTGAGCTAAGTTCACGCACTCCCTCCCGTTATGCACAGCAGACCCACCTGGCGTTACAGTTGGCTTGTATAACGAGGAGCAGAATAACCACCTATTGCAAATTATTCTACTTGCGACAATATTCCAAGTTCCAATAACACCTAACCTTGCCAGCAGTTTCACTCCTATGATAACCCACTTCACAATCACGGTTTATATAACCATGCGGTTTTATCGCATTGCCCAAAGAACCTAACTGATCAATGGACTTTGCGATTAATGGGTGCTGGACCAAGAAACCCCTTAGTTTCTCCATAACCACAATGTACCTGCTTTGTACACTGGCCCAGTATTTTGTACGGCCCCGTCAGGCACCTACCGAGTTTCCACTGAGGTTTAACAGACAGTAACCTCCACTATTTAGGCTTAACAGACAGTAGCTTCACAATTACACGTTTCAATTTACATACACCTTTTCTACGCAGAAAATAGAACCTTTTCCCTTAATATAGCAGTATGATACAGAGGTTTAACAAGCAATCACGCTATTCATACAATGGCCGTTTGAACACGTGGCAGCAATACAGGAAATATGCGTACACTATTGTGCAGCTTCCCCTTTTAACACGAAACTTTATCAATGAAGGAAAACTTACTTTTTCTTTCCTTGTCCGTGGATTCTAATCAGCGGTCCTTGAACTCACACAATAACAGATAACGGTCTCTCAGCATCAAGTGGTGTCAGGTTTTCGAAGGCAATGCATTTTTTCCTGCGTATGGCGCCTCCACCCTTTGATGAGAGACTGATAACCGTGTGTTACTGTGTAAATTGGCAACGTGATCTCACTCTACGAGCCCCCAACTATGAATTCCTATTTAACCTTTATACCCTAAAGTCGCTGTTAAGCGTTGCGTACACTTATGAAATAATCACTTTCCAGACTTTGAGTGTGGTTTCAAAGCACAAAAGTTATTATTCACATAAAAAGCATATAATTACACGCCTTGATCTATAATACAATTAGCGCATACACAAGCGCTCTGGATCCAGATTTCCCGCCATCAACTATGAAACCTCTGCCAACAGAAAGAAAAAGATGACTAACTACCAGTGCTTACATATGTACTCTTGCAGAGTACATATGTACTTACATATGTACTTACATATGAGTGCTTACATATGAGTGCTTACATATGTACTCTTGCAGAGATAGGCAATACAATAGAATGAGTTGGCATAATCCCATTGGTTCTTCCTCCTGGTTCTTTGGTTACGATACAGTTCATAGGTCAGTTTGTATTGTAATAGTTCAGCCCTCCAACAGCTCTTTCTGTGCGTTTTCCCGCCAAAGAACATTACATTACAGAGTACATTTCAATGCCTATCTCTCTATGATCCATAATTCGCAGATGCAAGTTGAGATCTCCTTGCTGATGGAACCGGAAATCTGCAAATAAACAGTGGTTTAGAATAGCATCAAACACGGTCTGCTTATCATGTACTAAACCCTAGATATCAAATACCTGCATTTCACAATAGATTTGATAAAATATAAAACCTTTAATATTAACCTTAATGCTAGGGAACCTTTTTGTGTAAGTATGCAATGCGTCAGTGTGGGGATATTGTGTATAGTCGCTAATATGCGTGGTGCATTTTATGTGCAGAGTGCTTTGATAAACAGCGCAACTGTGCGCTGTGCATCTTGCATATTATATGTATGATTTAATGTGCATATGGGGTATGGTAGGACTTTTAATAATATGCGGTAGCAATGTAGTTGCACGATGCTAATAATAGCAATTTAGCATCGCACACGATGGTTTCATGCTGACAACGCAAGATGGCATCGTCAGGGGCAACATAAAATGGCGTCACCCGATATTAACTTGAGATCTGGTCTCAGCCAATCATCCGGCTTCGACAAGTCCCACACATTATGCCACCTATAGTGCCCACACAATGTACTCACCAGCAGGATCCTCAGGCAGCCAGCAGAGCAGCAGTCACAGCCTCACAAAGAGTCATACCCATGAGACTGCACTGCTGCTAAACTCCAGGTCAGAGGAGCATGTGATGGGCTCCTCCAATCAGAGCTCAGCACATGCTCCTCTGACCCCACTGCAGAGACTACTGGGATTTATTACCCAGTAATGCACTGCAGTGCTGACCCTGACTGCACTGTGCCCTGGTCATCTCTGCATGTAGCTGCTGGCTGGGTCAGTCACAGCCTTGATGACTGCCCGGCAAGCAGCTGCACTGCACCTACCATACAATTATAAACGGTACCAGTGCAGTGCACCGGCTGCACTGCTGGTAGTTCCGCCCCTGCTCTATATGCAGGAGTTGTGATTTGTATTCTCTGTTGTCCTAACTGTATGCATGAATCTAATCTAATCTTTGTACTGTTTGCATTGTATCTGCAAATAGCAGTTGGCCTTAACGCTATGTTTTCATTGCATAGTCATGGTGTCCAGCTTAGACCACACTCAGATACATAAGCTGTAGACATGTCTTACTACACTCACACATATGACATGACTCTGAGTCAAACGCAATGCTGATATTCACACCACTGTCAATGTTTTTCAACTGTGCATGCACCTAAGTAGCTAAAAGGTTGCACAGCGCATGCATCCCATGGTTTGCGTGTACAGAGTCACAGGACCGACTGAGATGCACGGAGCCTGATATGTATTGGAAAAGTATTGGGCATTCCTGGGCGGTGACTGGAAGGTGGCTATTCAGACACACTGTCTTATGGCGGTGTTATGGTGGTGGTGCATGTACTTCTCAGTAATGGTTGTGAACTCGGCATGGGGCTGGTGCACGTTTTGAAAGTGCATCCGATGGGTTTCATATAAATATAGACAAACCATGATTGTTGCATCTAAAGACACACAAGTGAGCGTTCCAATCCTTGCACATTCAGACTCGCTGATATATACCAGGGAAGGGCTTATACTGGTCTAAGCATAAAGTCTCAGATGCTACAGTGGCAAAAGATGCAAACACGGACAATGCTGCTTGTTATTGTACAGTATAAATTAAAGTATATTTATAAATTATATAAATTCAAATAATTGCCTTAAGATCTATTATATTACTTACATATATAATATATATTCTGCAATCATTCCGTAGTTTCTGTAGCAATTGCTTGTTTTGTTCAGTGTTTTGTAAATATTTGTGAGCAATATGTCTGAGCTTTGCATTTCCCTTGAGAAAATCAAATATCTCCTAGGGGACTGTAGCTAAGGGCGCCACACCTGTTGAACTTCTTTGTTATTTGTCTAAATACAGATCCTTCTCAGTCTTTCCAACAAACAACCTTTTTGCTGTGTTCACAGGCAAAACAGTATTTAAAAGCCGGGAAGGTTTTGGAGAAGCCATTTTGTAATGGTTTACCTACAGTAAGCATGATAGCGTACAGTATATAGCTCTACAATAGTACATTACTTATTTACCAACATATTTCTCAGTCCTAGCTCATACAGTACTTTATATAAACTGATGAATGCTATATTAAAATTAACATTATATTAGATAAATTATCACAGCAAATATTATCTTCTTTTTTATGTTATTATGCTCCTGTTAAATAATTAACATAGCCAATTTTAAATAAATTACTTTAAAGTTATTAGGTCAAAACACATTTGCTTTAGTTAATTTTGGTTACTTTAGTTAAACTAAGTAACATACAGTATACTGATGTGCAGTATAGGATTAGGTGATCTGCTAATTGCTATTTCAGAATTCACTCTGTGTTATTATAATTGCAGAGTGAACAAACAGATGGCGGGCATATCTAACTGGGAAAGAATTAAAAAAAAAAAAAACTCATGCCGTAGAGTTTTTACTGCAGGTGCAAGATTTTTGGTATACAATTGGGTGCAAATAATTTTTCTTGTACGCACAATTTTTTTTTAGTACCATTAGAACAAGTCCAATTTTTCCTAAATTGTTAATTTTAGGAAAAATTGTCAGAACTTGCTTCAGAACCTCTAAGATACCACACCCTTCTTCCAAAATGAGTAATTAAGCATCGGAAATTTCCATTTAGCTTATTTAGTCCAATAATTACATGACATTATTGGTTGTTAAAACCAATAATGACTTCAAAATACCCTTAAAATCAATTTTGTTAATTTATGCACCTCAAATTTAATAAATGCAATTATTTAAATAAAAAAATAATTGCTTTATATATTTTAATATATTTTAATTGGCCTAAAATAACCACCAAATCACAATGAAAACAACTGTCAAAATACTGTACATTGGGAGGGGATCAAGGTAGGGGTGCCCTTTCCTGGGGTAGCTGGGCCCTTCCAAACACACAGTAACCAGGAAACAGCACACCAGTCCAGGGTTCCCGTGCAATTAACCAAAGCTAGTTTATTGTGCAGTAAAAATAAATCATAAGACAAAATCCTAACTCATCTGAGTACTAACTAAACAAACAGGATCCCTCTTTCAACCGTGGTAGGACCTAATGCATCTTTATCAGCTTCTCACAGGTGCAAATACTAATTAGCCTATTCTCAGGCTGAAGACCTGAATACCCGAAATGGGCCTAATGGATGGAGCCTACCCTCACTCTCCATCCAGAAACCCAGAAACCCTTAACTGGCTTTAACTAAAGCCCAAACATCTATCAAGTCTGTTTTGCAATCACAGACATTTTCCTGGGGTTTTAATACATATAGGTCAGAAACCTGTGACAAATACATCTCCCGTGTATGACCTTACCAGTGCTTTTGCCACAACATGTTGAAGATTAAGTCAATCGTTTGAGGCTGGAAGAAAATATCAGGGTATTTGAAAGAAAAGTAAAGTCAAAACACAAGTTAAGGTCAAGAATACCAATATACAAGAAGAGTAAACAATTGCTGGGTAAAAAATGTCTATGAAACTAAAACATTAGTGTTTGTTTATATTTGCTTATTTGTTTGAGGGGATGTTTAAGATTCCATGTTTCGTTAGATATGGCACATGAACATCAGATACATTAATCCAGGAAAGATCATCTGTTCTTTATGCTTCCCAATCAATACTATTTACACAAGAGTTCACAATTGTTTACTTCCAAACTGTTCACAATAAGTAGTGGTGCTGAAGTAGGTTTTTGGAAATACAATTAATTGAGCACAAAGGGCAAGTAAGGTTGTATGCTCCACAAGTATGTATTTGTTAAACCAGTGATTCCTGCGTCCTAGTCAAGAAATTCCAAATTATGAAACAAATGATTGTTTTGTGTTGTAGTCACAAGCTTTGGTCTTTTCTTTATACAAAATCTATTTACTTCAGGAAAAGAAAATCTTTATAAAATATGTTTAATATGATCAGATAGGTCTGGTATTTTCTGAAGATGTTCCTCATGAAACACGGAGGAGAATTCACAGGATTCAAGACAGGGTGGCCAATGATAAGCTCTTTGAGGAAGGCATGTTTAAGCTTTGTTGCTTACAAAATACATAAAAAAAATGAGACTAGTGAGACGGATGTACAGACTGACAATCTGGATTAAAATTTATCTTAATTTCCAATCAAAGTTTGAACAGTTTTAGCAAAGTTCCTAAAACCAGGGACATCTCTAAAGGGAAAGGATTTGATGATTTAACTAAGATGGCCACTGATTGGATGAGCTTAAATCTTTCCAGAATTACTGTAAGTCCTCTATAACCTGAGACAGTACTAACTCACCAACCATGGTTCTATTCATCTTCTTTGTGACAGGATCCAGCACTGGCTTCCCCTCTTGGATGATGCTGGTCTCCACATCTTTCTAGTAAATACAGCCTCCTCCTCCTACTGTATCAGCCAACTCTTAAGGGGATAATGGAGCAGATTTCCACAATTTGATAGTGCATGAAGCCACTACAAACTAATGTACACTTCATATGTATGGAGGCAACAAACTGCATCCTGTATTAAAACAGGCTCTGTATACTGTACACTGTTTCAAATAAATAAATACAGTATATAATATAATTTCCTTAAATGTCTGTCTAGTATTTTCTCAGGAGAACTGAGGGGAGGACTCATACACTCCCCAACCCCTCTCAGAGCTCCCAGTAGCTGCTAGGGGCAGAAGGAGGTGGACATACAATACAGGAGTAGCTTCATGCATTTTTAGTCTTGATTTTACCCCAGACTTCAGAGAAATTATATAGAACTGGTACCACCGCCGAAACAGCACATAAAGAACAGGAGGGCAGCTCAGGAAGCATAGAATGACAGCTTTATAACACCAAAAAGGGTGAATGGGAGATGACTCATAATAATGATTATTGTGAGCAAACTCTGCCCAAGAAAGCAGATCCACCCTGTCATCTTGATTCTTAAAATTGCGCTCCATTTGCTCATTGGACTCTGTATGGTAGGAATGGGTATGAAGTCCCGGCAGCTGAATATCCAGAGGCTGGAAACCCGAAGGCTGAAGAAGCCGACAGGGGAGGTAAATACCCTAACCCTACCCCTATGCCCCCTCTAACCCTCCCTTAGTGGTGCCTAACACTAACCCCCCCTTCCGATACGGGGTTGCATAAGTCTAACCCTCCTCCCCGAAGCCTAACCCTAACCCTCCACAGGGGGTGCCTAACCCTAATCTCCCCCTGGGGCCCTTAAAACTAACCCTCCCCCTGCGGCTTAAATTTTACAGGGCCCACTTACCTTCATTCGGGATGCCGGCTGTCAGGCTAAAGATTGGCGTCGGGATTTTGACACCTATCTTTAGTCCCGGGTCGGGATTCCAATGGCCGGCATCCCAACCGCCGGCAAATTAACTACATCCCGTACGGTAAGTGTAAAAAACATTTGATGTTGAATGCTCTGCAAAGAGCACACCAAAACATAGAAATAAATTGCACAATAAATCTCCTGCAGTCAGCCATGCAAATGAAAGATTTATTTTAAAATATGAGAGCGCTTATGAGCTCAAAACCGACCATTGAGAAGGGCTGAAGTGAAGAGCTTTTAAGCATCGATCCCTTATCACCCAAATGATAGCACAGTTTTTACTCAGTGGCACAGTAACATAGTTCATAGAGGCAGAGCTAGATTAAAGGGAGGGGGCACAGGGGTCATGTGTTCCAGCCCGCCTCTCTCAAAGGGCCCCCTGGCCATTGATTACCACTGCAGTACAGAGCAGGAGCCAGAACTGCACTGCAAGCTTCCACCTGTAGAAGAAGAGACTGACAGAGAGGTGTAATCAAAGCATGGGCAGAACAGAGCTCTGTGTCACCAGCTGCAACATTTGTTCCTCTGTCTTTTGGTGAGAGGCCAAAAAATTTAATATAGTGCGAAAAACGCCCTCCATTTTATTTCCTGGAGATATATACACAAGTCTAGGCGCTTTAAATAAGAAGCCAGTATTTCCAAAAAATAAATATATGTCATTCTTTCATAAATGCAACAGTTATCCAAGTTTAATACTTTTTCCCAGCAATGCAGTGGTTAAATAGAACTCAATATGTAAGTTTGGCTTTGTTCGAACAGCAGGTGAACTTTAATCACACAGAATGCAATCAAAACCTGAAGAATGTACTAACCGCATTTGTCATGTCTTAAGCGGGAAGCAGTCGGGAAGCCGACGGACAAAATCCTGACTAATCCCAGCAAGTGTCTAATGACAGGCGTCGAAATCCCTACGCCTGTCAGTAGACCTACGCCACGAGCCCGACACCCGGCATACCGATTGAAGGTAAGCTGAGTGCCGAGCGCGGACAGCCATGGGGGGGGAGGGTTAGGTTAGGGGCTCCCAGGGGGGAATTAGGGTTAGGCAGCCCCCCAAGGAGGGTTATGATTAGGCTAGGGGAAAGGAGGGTAAGGCACCCTAGGAGGGAGGTTAGGGTTAGGCATCCCCCCAAGAGATTTAGGGTTAGGCACTTAGAGGGGGGTTAGGGTTATGCACCCCTAAGGGAGGGTTAAGGGTAGAATAGGGTTAGTTCCTACTTACCTTTATACGTTCGGGATCTTCACTTCTGCCGGGCTTCCGCTGTCGGGATTTGTACCGACAGCGTAACTTTTTTTTTCTCTCAGTACACACACAAGTTACACAGTGTCATTAATATAACTGCGGTTTTTCTGGCTCGCCAACCGTACTCACATATACCGAATGTTCTGCCTCATCAGTTCCCTTGCCACTCCAGAGGCGTTTGGCGTTTGCAAAATGAGTAGCATGGGCCCAGTGAAGTAATTTGGACTCCAACCACACAGGATCAAGAATAGGCTTGTACTAATTCAAAACCTATTCATTTTCTGGATCAAAATACCGAGGGAGAGCGTTAGGTTTTTTTTATTCTTACTTCCTAGACAATAGATGAGAATGAGATACTGTAAAATCATCCAAAGAACTATCTGGCTTGTCAAAGATTTAGATAATGAGTATTCTGTAGATAGAGAAGATTCTTGTGATCCACGTAGACCAGGGGTTCCCAACCAGGACACACTAACAGTCCAGGTTTTAAGGATAGACATATTTGAGCACAGGTGACTTATTTAGTACCTCAGTTATTTTTATTTAACCATCTGTGCTCATGCATGGATATCACTAAAACCAGGACTGTTAGTGTGCCTTGAGGACAGAGGTTGGGAATCACTGACGTAGACTGTCACTGGATAAGTAAGTATAGATTTCCGGAGTCCACCCTTTGAAGCAAGACAGCTCCAACTTTGAAAGTATAGGCATCATTTTCAATTTCTAAGAAGGACAAACAAGAGATTAGACAACTTTAGAATAGCTGATGATAAAAAGGCTTGCTTGAAACTTTTGAAAGCTTCTTTTGCTTCAGGTGACCAGACTTTTGAATGAAAAGATCCTCATGTCGTGTTTGTCATAGGTGCACTTTGGAATAGTTTTTTAATTAATTGAAGGTAATATTTGGCGAAGCCAAGAAATCTTTGTGTTGCCTTGACACCAACTGGCTCCATTTACAAAATAGATTGTTGACCTGTAAATATGAGAGAACTTCAGACACATGTTTCCAATGAGAAGACAATGGAAACACAACCTAGAATATACTGACAACAGGATTATTTCTTACCAGCTATCTATACCATATAGTGTCATCATATTATGTAACTCTATAAATTCACATTGCTGTTTACAGACTAAATTACCTACCACACAATTGTAGATGCCACTTAACCTACCAATATGTTTTTGGACTGTGGGAGGAACATAAAATACCCAGAAGAAGCCCACAGAAACATGGGGAGTACAGTACAATGTTTGTAGAGATAAAGCCCTGGTTTGAATCAAATCAGGTTTTCTTTTTCTGTTTCCCCTTATCATAAGCCCACAAAGTAAAAGTGTATCTACTGTGATACTATCTCTTCCGTGGCCCTTCCCCATGAGACCATGGCCCTTTTTCGGGTGCATGTCTTATGTCTCTATTTGAAAACTGTGGGAGGGGGGGCGCCAATGCTTTCTGGCACAGGGCACCAAAAAGTCTAGTTACGGCTCTGCTGACACCTTCCAGAGGACATGACCATCACGCTGTAACATTGTTATTTGTCAGTAGGGAGGGGCCAGATTAACGGGGGGGCGACAGGGGCGATCGTCCCGGGGCCCCCACACGTTAAGGGCCCCCACACCCATCGGGGTTAAAGTGGACGGAGGAGGCGGAACCAGTTCCGCCTCCTCCGGCCAACCTAACCCCGGCGCCGCAGGGAGGCTCCTATTACCAGGCGCCCGCTGTAAACAGTGGGCGTCCGGCTCCCTCCCCGCAGCAGCAGCCGGAGTCGGAGGCTTGAGCTCACATGAGCTCCAGCTTCCAGCTCACAGAGAGCACTATGGCAGAGACGTCATGACGTCTCTGCCATAGTGTGGAGGAGCAGCCGAGCGGACTGCAGTGGACGCAAGGCTATGGTTAAGGTAAGTATGATCTTTATTTTTTATTTTTTTTAGTACAAGCGGCCTACTGGGGGCATTACTGGTGGGGGGCATTACTAAAGGGGACATTACTCGGGGGGGAGCATTACACATTACACCTGGGGCATTACTCGGGGAGGGGGGAGGCATTACTACTGGGGGCATTACTGGTGGGGGGTATTATTTAGGGGGGAGCATTGCTACTGGGGCATTACTCGGGGAGGGGGGAGGCATTACTACTGGGGGCATTATTCAGGGGGAGCATTACTACTGGGGCATTACTCAGGGAGGGGGGAGGCATTACTACTGGGGGCATTATTCAGGGGGGAGCATTACTACTGGGGCATTACTCGGAGAGGGGGGAGGCATTACTACTGGGGGCATTACTGGGGGGGATTACTACAGGGAACATTACTCGGGGGGGAAGCATTACTGCTGGGGGCATTAATCATGGGGCATTTCTATTGGGGGCTCTACTAGAGAGGGAGCATTAGTATTGGGGGCACTAATAGAGGGGCATTACTACTGGGGGCATTTCTACAGAGGGCTCTACTAAAGGGGGAATGACTACTGGGGGCATTACTATTGGGGGCACAACTGCATGGGTATTTCTACTGGGGGATTTATACAGGGGGCATTACTACTAGGGCATTACTATTGGGCACATGCCCAATTACTACTGGGGGGCATTACTATTTGGGGCACAACTACAGGGCCCTACTGGGGGAAATTATACAGAGGGCATTACTACAGGGGGCACTACTAATGGGAGTATTGCATAAGGGGCACTGCATAAGGGGCACTACTACTGGGTACACTCCATACGGGGCACTACCACTGTGGGCACTGACACTACTGGGGGCTCTGCATAAGGTCCCCATTGCGCATACCCCCAGTTTGTCACATTTAATAGGGGCCCACATGTTTGTTGCCCAGGGCCCCCCACAGACCTTAATCCGGCCCTGAGAACAACCTCCATACACAAACAGTCTCTTTCTTGGTGATCGATAGCATTAATCTAACTCAATCCATCTGATTTTCAGATCAACCTTCTAGTCTGGTGTCAATCACCTCCCACAGTTCCCTGCTTTCTAATATAAAGCTGATTAGCCCAGGTGCACAGGTTGGCTTGCCTTGCAGTCTGCTAACAGCAGTGAGAGCTGAATTCCTTCCAAAGGAAAGTCATTTGCCACATATTTCAATATTCCACAAAAAGAAAACACTTTTGTACATATATTATATAATGAAAAAATGTTCACCGGGAATAAAAAGTTATTTCCGGTGAAATTAACCAGTGTATAAAATGTGAATATGAATCTAGTCATGGAGGAGTAATCACATCCTGAAGTGGTTAGATATTGTATCTGGCACGTACCTTGTATGCATATTTTTGGAATTTTGGTAATTAGACTGGCATACAATTGAGTAGATTACAAATTAATAATCACCTGAACTCATGTGAAGTGGATGTGAAAAAGTCTGTCTAAAATTGTCTAAACTTGACTAAAATCCCCCCCCCCCTTTCTATTCTATTCCAGGGGACCGGTGGAGGCAGCAGCTAGTAAATATAAAAGTGTCCAGTCATGGGGGAAGATCTCCCCAACTGGGCTGCAAATATTTAAGAGATAGAGGGGGGGTTCTTTATTTCAAATGTTGGGGCTCCTTAGTACATGTTGTCTGTTGATCACTTGTAGTTACCAGACAATGTTATCCCAAGCTAATCTGGATGGGAAGGAACTATGTGCACTATTATCTTCATAATGACAGCCGCAACTGAGTGGGAACCCATATTTGTAAGTGGGGGGTCCCCTCAAATAAATTATATTTCTCACTAGTAGCTGGTGATCATTAGGCAATTTTACTCTGCTGCGGAAAATAGTCATATTCCATATATAGGTGGAGTTACTCACTTATGAAAGAGGAAATTCCCATCTTTCAAAGATGTGGCCCCCTTAGCAGTTATGGAGATGCACTACAGTAAGCCAGGGATGGGGAACTTCAGGCCCAGGGGCCGTATAAAGTCTGTAGAATCATTTGGTCTGGCCCTCAGAGCTTTTTTCTGCTAGCCTCATCTTGCTAGCAGGGTACCTAGAATGGCACCCTGCAGCCAGAATCTATGCAGCAGTGCCGCCTGCAGCGCCGTTAGGATGCTTCAGACGGTCACACTGCTGCCCTTACAGCTCCATGGAGCATCCTCAGGATGCTCCGGACATTGCTGTAATCCTCCGCCCGCGGCCTGCCTCTCCCTGTCACTCACTTTGTGGCCCTGCGTCCCGGCGGCACCTTTTGAGGCAAAGCGTATGTGTGACATCATGCCTTCACTGCTGCTGCATAGTGCACTGAGGAGCTATGAAGAGGAGCAAGGGCCAGGGCAGGCACAAAGGTAAGCTGCTGCTAGAGGGACATGGAAGTTATGAGCTGCTGGTGGGAAAGGAGACACGGGCAGGGAGCTGCTGCAAGAGGGACACGGGAGGTATAAGCTGCTGGTGGGAAAGGAGACACAGGGGCAGGGAGCTGCTGCTAGAGGGACATGGGAGGTATAAGCTGCTGGTGGGAAAGGAGACACGGGCAGGGAGCTGCTGCAAGAGGGACATGGGAGGTATAAGCTGCTGGTGGGAGAGGAGACACAGGGGCAGGGAGCTGCTGGTGGGGGACACAGGGGTAGGGAACTGATGGTGAGGGACACAAGGGGGTAAGTTGGAGAGACACAGAGGGTGGTGTTGGAGTAAAGACACAGGAATGGGGTGCTGATGCTTGTGAAAAGATTGTGCTGAAGAGACGGTGGGATAGAGAAATTTTTTTTTTAAGCTACCTAATATTGTAGACTCAGCTGATGGCAGGAGTGCTAAAAAAGCATCTAAACTGTATTTCACACTGTCATAACCTCCAAAGCTTCTAGCCCCCAGCCATTCACTTAAAAGTTCCTATACACAACAGTGTGTGTGTGTGTGTGTGTGTGTGTGTGTGTGTGTGTGTGTGTGTGTGTGTGTGTGTGTGTGTGTGTGTGTGTGTGTGTGTGTGTGTGTAAAGGTCAGTCTTCACATTGTTGTGGCCTCTCAAAGTAGCTCCGCCTAATGTGTGTATGTGTGTGGGGGGGGAGGAGAGTAGGCAGTGTGGGAGGTGAGTTCCACCGCCTCTCTAGGACCACTTTAAGCCCTGGCTATGAGGCTTCAGGCTGCATAGGGTATCACAGTGACTAATTTATGCACGACTCTGCAACGCCATTGAAACGCACTGGTACACCTGAGTTCGGCCGACCACCTGAGTTCGGCCGACCACCCCCCATCACCACCCACAAACGGCACTTCCTGTCAATCACTCTGTGATGGGTCTGCATAGTCTCGATCGCGGTCCTGATCACAGTGGCCGGTTCGCACATGCTCACTGCGATTCATAGGCATGCACAGTACGCAACAATCGACAGATTGCATGCATATAAGCAACTGCGTTCCTCGCTGAATCAGGCCCATTAATTGCATTTAAAAAAGTTTTAAGTAATGTATGGACTATAGATCATACCTGCCTACATCCTGGCTGCTTCCTCTGGGAGGAAGCAGCCAGGTTGGTTTAGCAGGGGGGGCGGGACCTGTATAGAGGGGCGTAGCCAGGCACATTACCAGCCGTTTAGGGGCGGGACTGGGGACAGAGCCACACGATCGCATCATTTAAGCTCTGCCACCGCTACACAATGCCGATATGCCGCCATTGCAATGCAGGGGGCGGGGTTATGATGACGCGATTCAGTGAGAATAGCGTCATCAGTCCCTCCACTGCTGGGGTTTGGAGCTACATTGCGGGGGGGACTGGAGGGGTCAGGAGGCATGCCTACTTTTCCGGGGGGCGGGAGCGGCACCCAATTTTCGGGAGGCTCCCATCCAAATTGGGAGAGTAGGCATGTATGCTAAACATGCCACAAAAGCATTGTTATTTAGCTAAAATACTGTAGGTTTTAAATGGTAAAACAAAACCTCCAGTATTCTTCTTCGTTGCATTGTGTATATGTGGGGATTAATGTCCATTCCTGGCTAACTCTTTTTTTTTTCTTTACTTTCTTTAGAGGGTTAAGCTTCATAAAATCAACCAAGTTAAAATATAAGATTTTAAATGAATTGTACTTTTTTTTTTTACATGTAATACAATAACTACTGTATGTCCTTCTGTTCTCGTGACTAAGCAGGAATTCTAAAAAAGAAGTGTAAATTCTGTTTGGAGTGTGTGGATCAACAAAGCAGCATGACACACAAATGCTATTCCCTCCTACTAATCCAGACAAAAATAGGCAATGTCGTGCAGCATGACTATGAGCAAAACGAGCAAGGATTCCAATTATTCTGTATGCACATGGCAAATATTTTCTTAAGCTTATTATTTATACTGTATGTATAATAAAGTTTGAAACTTTTATTTGGACATCAGCCAAAACGGTCAGATAGATTTCTACAAATTGGTTCCAGACAAGCACTTTAATGAATTATAAACTGGAACAGATGAAATCTAAGAATTGCTACATGAACAAAGTAAAATATGAAATTAAATTTTCAATTTAATGCAGGAGTTTATAAACAATAATCAAGGCACATGATCTATCTTAATCCTCCGGTAATGGCAGTTGCAGTACTAGTTAAGCTATGTTCATATCTGGGAACTTTGCAGTCTTTGTTACTTTTATTGCACTTTGTGACAGATTTGTGCTGTGTTTTAGAGGCAGTTTAGTGCTATTTTTGGTCTTTGAAGTATTAGGGACCTAGGGCCTGATTCAGCTTCAGACGGAATAGCTAAGCAGCTTAGCTATTACGTCTGTACTGATATGGTAATGCAGCAGAGGCATCACGCCCCCTGCTGCATTACATAGCCAAGCTGCGTTGTCCAACGCAGCATCGGATACTCTGCGGCCCATCGGCCGGCTAAGGTGACCCATGGGGTCATGCAGCTGGCCGTCACAGCTATGAGGAAGAGGCCAGGAAATCTCCATCAGCTGGCCTCATACCTCCCCCCTAACAGCGGCGACACGCCTCCATTTCAGGAAACGGAGGCCATTCCCGCCCCCAAATGGCAGAAGACTGTCAATCACTGACAATCTGATGCCAGTTTACATGCATACTTGCAGACCCATTCTACACATGCGTAGAACGGGTCTGGCCCTTAGATACAAGTTTTGAAAAACAGTTGAATTTTGGACATAGGAAACAACTGGAGGAATAGTTTAATGTGGAGAGTTTTAAGTGTATGGTGATATTTTCTATTCTGGATAAATATATACTGGAGGGACTTTTGTGGTTGTGTATGTAAAGTTAACCTCGCCATACCCTCAATTCTTTTTTTCTCTCTATGTTCCCAAATCTATTGGAGTTCTATATGATTTGCATAGCTGAACCCCTGATGCACATATTTAGATGCTAATTTACACCAGCCATGTTGTGTTTATACAATTGATATAGAAATAAGCTGTTTATATTGCTGAAGATGATTTTATATTATATTTTAATAAATTGTTGTTTAACCAATGTTATGTGATAGATTAAGCCATTACTTTTTCTTTTGTTCTGAGCAGGGGAGTTTCAAGAGAGGAAGGGGCCCATGTGCAGTCTCCATCCCGGGCCCCCTCCTCTCAGTCCGGTGGCAGGCAGCTCACTGAGTGCACTGATAGACTCTGGGCACTAGAGCAGTGGACATTTTCCGGGCGTTTTTTAGAGCTTTGACACCGGCGCCGACGTGGGACTCCAGAGTAGTAAGTATAATATGGGTGCAGCGTGTGCGGTGCGGGCCCCTCCTGAAACCATTATAAATTGGCCCCTGGTTCTGAGGTTACACAATTTCCATATGGCAGCTATTCAATTGTGCACGATAACATTAGCACACAAAGTGAAAGTTTATTTTTTATTTACTATTATATTATGACAGTGGAGCAAACTTGTGACTATAAGCCAGATGCAGAGGTGAATGCTGCTGCATCCACTGGTGCATCTCTTTGCGGAGTCTCAGTACCGATATTATGCAAACTAGTTCCAGCTTTTTCCTTGTGTACTAGCATGCACCTGACTGTGCAAGCACATTCCCAGCTTCACCGCCCATGATTCTTGACACTACACCATCAGCCACCATCAAGTGCACTATTGACACGTGCACCAGCCCTATGGCAGGTGCAGGGTCTCCATTTGAACATGGGCTCTGTAGAAGCATCTGTGCATCTGATAACACATTCACTTTCACTGACATGCCCGCGACACCCCCATAACATGCCCATGGAATGTATTTTTCTCTTAGTTCACTGCAAGCCACCTCCCAGTCACCACCCAGAAATGCCCATCAGTCTGCCGCCCCATTTCTGATACCGTATCCCAAGCGCAATAGAATCGTTGTGCAGACATTTTGTGTAACACATGCTTCAAAGGGATTTTCGGGAAGTGCAGTTGCAAATAATTGCACAAATATGTTAACATCGGCATGCATTCAAACTGCGTGCAACTCTTAATCAGGACCCATGGGTGTAATCTTTGGAGCACACAGACTAGACATATAGATATAGAGTAGACAGTAAAAGTAACATTACCACTGAACATTGCTATAAATCCCTGCTGATATATTGTATTATATAAATAAGTTCTATACATGTAACTGATAAATCATTCAAAATATGACTCAAGCATTACAACCAATATTCAAAACTTATTCTACTAAAGAATCAATCTCTCTCTCTGGCTCTGCTTTTATAGAATACAATACAGAAGGAACATGTATATTAATTGTATTCATTAAAACATTGCAATGTTCTGTTAAAATATCCTCAGTCAAAGTGCGAAGAGGCCAATTTGATTTAATATTCAAATCCCAACAGCGGCTGCCTGAAGGGAGAAAATCCCGACAGCGGCACGTAAGTAGCCTAACCCTCCCCTCCCCCCCTGTAACCCTAACCCTCCCTCAGGGGTGCCTAACCCTAACCTCCCCCCTAGTGCCTAACCCTAACCTCCCCCTCAGGGGTGCCTAAACCTAACCCTGCCTCCCCAAACCCTACTCCTAACCCACCCGAGAGGGGGTGCCTAACCCTAACCCCCCCCCCCCGATATCGCCTAACCCTAATCTCCCCCCTTCCTGTAGCCTAACCCTAACCCTCCCCAGGGGGTGCTTAACAACAAGTCCCCCCGGGGTGCCCTAAACCTAACCCTCCCCCCCTGCGGCTAAGGGGACGGGCGCCCCGGACTTACCTCATTCGGCCTGCGTCGTCCTGGATCCCAGCGTCAGGATTATGATAGGCGTCGGTATCTTGATGCCTATCATGAATCCCTAGCCGGCATTCTTGCGCCCACCCGTCACATAACTACATAACTTCTGATGTTCTATTTAAATAAAATTAAAGGACTATATAGATAAAAATGGTTTCCACATAAACCTGTTTAATATTATTTACTTATCCTTATGTACAATAAAAAAAAATTAATTGCCAAAAATGCCACTCTATTCAACGGATCTATCTGTCTATGCTCAAACAACCACCTCCCACTTGCATGTCATAATTTCAAAAAATGTTTTATTATGAATACCTAATGAACTAACACAAACAACATTGCTTAGAGGAAAAGTGAAATCCCATAGATAAAAATAACACCTAAATATACAGGGAAATAAAAGAAATGAGGGTATCATGCATTGCACAGTAAATCAGTTCCTCAATAATGTCTTTTTTTCTACCCAATACCCACTGAACGATCAATCCTTCAGTGTAGGCACTGCGTGGGGAAGGGGAACGATGGTACGATTACGATGTCGTAATCGTACTGTCGTGCCGGTATCTGCTAGTGGATACGTGGCTTAAATATATGATGTTAACAGAAATAAATACTGTATAATAACTTTTTGATTACAGTACCCTAGGATAAAAGTTAGAAGGTAGCTTAATAGAAGTATATTATGATTAATAATGAATAATAATATTGAGAACCAATACGTATTCTTTATCACAGTGTGAGTGAGATTAGGTCTCGGATTGAGTTTTCTAAAAGTTGGTTGTGGTTTCAGTTTTTCTTAATAAATAAGAAAAAGTGCAAGAAAAAAGTGAACCCTCTGAAATTATTTGAATTTCTGCATAAATTGGTCATAAAATGTGATCTGTTTTTCATCCAAGTCTGATATACTGTACAACCTGCACTGACTGCATTACAAGGCGACAGGGTTTATAGTGACTCTGCAGATAAATTCAGTTTAGGATAGATAAGGAAGCTGGTCTGCTGATGCTCGTGTTGGAAAGAGTAGGAGTTTTATGTAGCCTCTATGTATTATTACCCACTTTTTTACATTGAATCCTAATGTTAACAACACTCATTTAGATATGGAACTACTGTATATAGTGAGCAACCACATTGATAAAGGTATCTTAAAGTTTTACAAAACTATCTCGTAATATCAGACCACAAGTCACACAGTAAGTGGTACACAGCTAGCAGGGACAAGCAAAAAAGGGTTAGGCAAAGCAAGATCCAATGACAGGTTGAATGGTCTGGTATATGGGCAGGCAATAGAAGTAAGCATGGAGATGGCAATTACAATATTTGTTACAGAGCAGCTGAAATAGCAGGGAAGGGTATAAGTAAGTCAAGAAAATACACACGCTAGGTCAGTACATTACATTGCAATCCAATAATGGAGTATACAGGAGAGTAGTCAAAAAGCAATCCAAAAGGTAGGAGGAGGTTCAGTCAAAATCTGCAGATGTGTACAAGTGCAAATTCACAGAACAATCACCTATCACCGACTACTAGATGATCATTCATAGTGCTAAGGGCAGTGTTCTGAGCACAGACAGTTTAGTTGGTAGTACATACGCAGACATTCTTAGCCTACAAGTAATGTCTTCAATCAACTAAGAATCATATTGACCAGATAACCTGAAGTAGAATGATTTTTAAACACATGCTGAGAAGGCGCAACAATTATTGCTGACAATAAGAGTCATGTTCCTGTCAGGAATCCCTTTACACATGTTGTCAAACCCAATACAGGAGATTATTGAAACAAACATTGTGACACCAGAAGTCCAGCATCAACATATACTATTAGACTTCCCCAGTAGGAGATGGAACTTTGGTGAGTGTTCTCCCTGTCATAGTACTCAAAGAGACTTGTTGTCAATGTGGCAGCAAAATATGGCAGACATGTGGTCACTACATATCATTTAGGTTGGCCTAAATTAACAATTCATATGATTTCCACATTAAACACGCCCTTCTCAGACAGCTTGCAACCACATCTTAGACAAGTTTTTGACAGGGGCCTTAAGACAGAGAAAAAAAAAAATAGCAGACCCAAAAATAAAGGGTTGGACTAGTTGCATATTCCTAATAGAAAAAAAAAACAGGTGGTTCCTTCAGACCAGTACTGAATGTGAAATCAAGATACTGTAATATACTAATAGTACATTTCAAACTAATCTTATTAAAAACTCCCCATAACATAGCCCTATCACTTCTATTATATCTGAGCAAATAACATTTTTGGGTTTTCAACTTGATATACATTGTTTCTCACTTGCTGATCCTCTAGAAAGATGGTTAGCTGTACATGATGCAGTAACCAATGTAAATAAAAAAACAGCTCTTTCCCCAGTTTTCTATCTTTCAATGATATGCAAGTAATCTCATAGTTCTCTAAGAGCTTTGCTTCAGGCTCAGTATACTTAGATAGACAGTATCTGCATGACACCAGAGGTCATTTTAAAAATGTCAGAATGGGTCACCTTACACCCACTACCTCCAAAGTCGCTGCTAGATCTCCCTCCATTAATAACAGTAACATAGATGCATCCTTACTAAGTTGGGTAGATGTCACACAAGACTAAGCAGTGTAAGGAGAATGGACCACAGAGTAACCACTCCTCCATGTAAAGTTGCTGGAGTTAAGAGCAGCAATGTTTGCTCTAAAAGATTTGATACCCAATGAGGTTCAAGATGTATCTGTCCAAAAAATGGAACAGCGATTACTTACATAAACAGGATGTGAGGCACTCGTCAAAAATATATTGCAAAGAGCAGACATATGGGATTGGATATTTCAGAATATTTTTATTTTTTTGCTAAAAGCAATTTACCAGGTTAAATGAATGTTAAATGATTATCCTCTTTAAAAAAAAAACTTGTTTTGTCTCCAAAAGTATGGATGAAGGGATCATGGAAGATGGAAGCAATGTCCTTTCCTTGGACAGACCTGATTCTTCCTTATGCATTTGCCCTCCATTCCTTCTGCTTTGGGTTCTACACATGATCAATTTACATAATGTGGCTCTAATAAACCTGGTGTACCCAGTATGACCATAGAGAATTTGGTTCCAATTGATTGCCCAATTACATATAGATTCAAGGAACTGATTTACTGTGTAGTGCATGATACCTTCATGTCTTGTATTTCCCTGTATATTTAGGTAAGTTATTTTTATCTATGGGATTTCACTTTTCCTCCAAACAACGTTGTTTGTGTTGGTTCATTTGGTATTCATCATAAAACACTTTTTGAAATTGGTTTGAGCACGTACTTTGCAGGAATCTACATTCTGACTAGTAAACTTTGTTTTAGGAAAAAGGATTTCCACCTAGCAACAGCACATATCCCATCCCAGACTTTCCCTGTTGCCACACCTGTTAGTTGCTCTCCTAAAAAATAATTAGTTCATGTTTTTTTTGCCTTCCATTTTTATACAGGTGCTCACATGGATCAGAGACAGTTACCCCCAAGGACAATAAATAACTCCAGGTTCATAACTTCCTGATTGTCTAACTCAATTCAAAAGAGTTTTACTTTGTTGTAAATAAGGAAAATATTCACTCCAATAATCTCTTCTTTTCTTGTTCATATTAATGTTCTTAACACCAAATTAATGTTGTCAGAAGATGAAAAGAACTTAAGAGGTAATTATATATTTTAATAAGTTAAACATTTTAATTGTTTTCCTATCCGTGATTCACATTTATTCCTCATTAGCTGATGTACCCGGTTTCTCCCTGGTAAAACTATAGATATTTACTATTTCCATCTCACCTCTCCAGTAACACAGTAATCCTTCACCTCTATAGTAATGCATCACTGCTATAGTAAGACGTTACCTTTCCTCACCTGTGTACTAACACATTCCACTCCCTCACCTCTGTAGTAAAACATTATCCTCTCTCACCTCTGTAGTAACACATTTCCCTCCCTCGCCCATGTTGTAACACATTCGACATTCCCCTCTCTCAAATGTGTAGAAATACAACTCCTACGTCACACCTGTAGTAACACATTACCCTCATTCACACCTGTAGTTACTTATTCCCCTCCCTAATCTCTGGAGTAACATACCTTTACCCCCTAGTTAACCATTTGACATTCTCCTCCCTCACTTGTGTAGTAACACATTTTTCCTCTCTTATCTCTGTAGTAACACAGAGTCCCTAACACTACACTCCATACTGTACACTTGCCCTCTGTACACTTGCCCTCTAACCCTGAACCAACTACTAAATACTTACTCCCTAACACTGCACCCAATACTGTGTCCTTATCCCCCTAACCCTGCACCCAATACTGTCCTTATCCACCTAACCCTGCACCCAATACTGTGTCCTTATCCCCTAACCCTGCTACCAATACTGTGCCCTTACCCCATAACCATGCACTCAATATTGTATCTTTACCTCCAACTCTTACCTCATTATTCAAATAGGGGAGCCACATCAACTGCCAGTGATGTTTGGCAACACTTGGGATAACAGTTGGTGTTTGAATATTGAACTGTGGGCCTGATTCAGAGCTGGACGCTCTTCAGGAGCACTCGCTCTGAATCTGGGCGTTTGTTTTTTTTCTTTGCTGCTACCTGGCCGCTCGCTAAGCTGTGGGTGACCACCCACAGCTTTTGCGAGCGGCCAGGTGATGCTCACGATGGTCACGAGCGGGTCTGAATCAGGCCCTGTGCTCTAGTCATGATGAGTCTGTTAGTCAGAACATTGCACAGGGGGGGGAAATATTTTAGCCCTTTTCACCCCCTTAGGAGTTGAATTTAGAAAACTATCTTCTAAGTAGGAACCTACGTCTTGGAAGGAATATACTTCCCGATTTCATGTTTCTAGGTCCAGGGGTTTGGGCTGGGCGTTAATCAGTCAGTCAGTCAGTTAGTCAGTCAGGACATCTGATTTTATATGCAGGTTGTCTCCCATATCCAAAATGCTTGGGACCAGGGGTATATTGGATATCAGAATATTCCGTATTTTGGAATATTTGCATACCATAATGAGATATCTTGGGAATATGACCCAAATCTAAAACACAAAATACATTTATGTTCTATATACATCTTATACAGATAGCCTGCAGGTACTTTTATACAATATTTGTAATAATTTAGCGCCTTAAACAAAGGTTGGATACATTGATATCAGAAAGCAAAGGTTTCACTATCTCAGTCATGCCAAAAAATTCCGTATTTTGAAATATTTGGATATGGGAGACTCAACCTATATATAGAATACACAAGAATTTCATGTTGTTTTTTAGATGCTTGTTCAGTAAAGCAGATCAGTTTATTGAACTTTTGTATCCATCTCTTACTTACATTTTACATTACAGTTCTTCATGATAGGATTGTCATTGGTAAACTTCTAAAATTCTGCCCCCGGGAAGCAGGCACATGTACAACTAATCACGGGTGTGTACGTGACTTGCTAGTGCACGAGACCTATAGCTTTATAATGGGCGGCACCCGTATGCACACAGAAGCGAGAACCGTGAGGCTTGCTACTGTATCTCACTAGCGGTAGGTGTTGATCCTATTCTCTAGAAATAAATAAGCTTTTAGGTTATAGATTCCTGAAACTCCTGATATGTTTTTTTAAACATACTATCCCAAGCTGCAGTCAATTTACAAACTATTCTCCATTAAAAAGTAGCTGGTATTTCCACTTAAGAGTGACTAAACAGAGGCTGTAATCTTAGAATAATAGGCTGTAACACCCCCAGTGAGTTTAAGTGATTCATTTAATTTATTCAGTTATAATTTTCATCCCCCAGTGATCTATAAAAAGACAATGGGTTTCTTTCTAGAACTAAAATTATAACAGTGAAAAATAATCTTCTGAGTCACAAACTACCACCAAGTTACCAAAGTTATATCATCTTACTGTGCCCTGTTCACATGAAGTTGTCCTGTCAACATTATTTATGCTACTCATTTTAAGTGACCAATGCTTTATTCCTTATCACTTTATACACATGATTTGACGGTTTAACAGTGACATAGTAGTATATTTAGAAAGCCAGGTCTGGCGCCACCATTAGGCAGCTTAGGTCTATTTCACACCTGACGGTTTTGCCTGGCCGGCAAAAAAACAGACAGAAGCTGGCCGTTCTTTTTAGGCACTCAGTGCCTTTCACATGGAACGGCTTTGAGCAGTTTTTAATGTTTTGGCTCCATCGTGCGCATGCGCTCTGGGCCACCATCGACCCGGTTGCGAGCGCTCAGGGCTTGCGACCGGGTCTGAATCAGGCCCAGAATACAGTGTCTCTAATGGTAATCCAGAAGCGTAGAAATGTATGGAAGGTAGTTGGCCTTTTCCCTATCCTCCATAGCAAATAATTAAAAAGTCATAAGTTTAAATGTGCTGATATACTCAAATATAGCTCTAGTCCTCAGTCCGGTTAGGCTATTAGTATGGGGATTGCAATTTCACATATATGGGAAACGGTCATGACATCCAGTATCCTCGTTAATACACACATTCCGTCAGCATCAGACCCACAGTGTTCAGCACACACACATATATATATATATATATATATACACACACATACAGTATATATGGCTATATATACACACATTATATACAGCTAGATACACTGTGTGTATATACACACACATAATGTGTATATATATATATATATATATATATATATATATATACACACACACACATACACACACTAAGAGCTACAGTACCTGCCTGTCAGCGCTCTGCATTGCTGAGGTGCACCAAGAGGGAACCATGAGGACCTGAGTCAAGTCGACTCAACTCTTCTTTATGTTGGAGCCTCGGCTCCCTCTGTATTGTCATTGACTGCGGCCACCGAGGAGCTTCCTACAGTCAGAGTCCCGCGAGATGATGACCTCAAATCTCGCGAGACTGTGACTGTAGGAAGCTCCTCGGCGGCTGATGTTAGGGAACAGCTGAGCTGCCAACAAGGACAATAGCGGCGCCGGCGCCAGAGACAGCTACATGCTGTTAGTAGCAGCGGCGACTCTGGGCAGTGTGTGGGGGCACATTATGTGTGAGGGCCCCGGGACGACCACCCCTTTCACCCTCCCTATAATCCGGCCCTGCTATTGACCTCTCTATATACTGAATGCTGTGTAGTCGTTTGACTGTATGGAATAATAATTGTGGTTATCCCACACATCTATGACTCTAATTAAGATGAGGGAATAAAAGGAGTTCTAAAGCTCCCAAGTAGGATCCACCTGCATCCTGAGAAAGCCGTGGTTCACGGAGAAAGGTGCTATCGCTATCTGCACCACATTGTACTCTGTCTGCTCAATTCCATGGTGTCTGGATAAAGCTTTCTGTTGGGGATCTCTAACATTATCAACTACTCCTCTGGATGGTCTGTTTGACCTAGCTCACTTCAATTTTCCATATAACAGATGATTGGCGGAGCCCTTGCGGCCCCCTGCTTATTACAAGGTGTGCCTGTGCAGCAGCGCGTGTTACCTGTCGGAGCTCCTGTGGCTGCCGGCTGAAAGCTGTGGATCTGGCACTTACAGATTGTGAGTATTAACGAGGATACTGGATGTCATGACCCTTTCCCATATATGTGAAATTGCGATCCCCATACTAATAGCCTAACCGGACTGAGGACTAGAGCTATATTTGAGTATATCAGCACATGCAAACTTATGACTTTTTTATTATTTGCTATGGAGGACTAGGAAAAGGCCAACTACCTTCCATACATTTCTACGCTTCTAGATTACCATTAGAGACACTGTATTCTGTGTGCTTCATTTTGTATTGCTACAGTATACCGTCTTATTCTAATTATTACAGTGTAACCTTTTCAATACATGAAGGAGCCATTGCACAGTTACTCTCTATATTGATGTTTTAACAATTATATTGCACATTGTTGTTTATATGTACTCCCGGGAGTCATTTAATCTGTGAATTATTTTTAATAAATATATGCTATATATTGGAATATGAACTGTTGTTGTTTCTGAGCGCCATAGATCACTGGAGCTGGGGCTGCTCGGCTGTCAAATTAAATAGAATACATATAAAGTGGGAGTCAGCAGTGTCTGTGGCATAAAGTGGAGATCAGTCTGTTCTTGAACGGAGCAATGTACAGACTTTCCTAGTCACCGCCCAACAGTGCTTATCGGAACTGCATAGATCTCCACGCAGTTCTGATCTGCATCCCCCCGCAGTAACCATCAAGACGCAAGCACAGTGTGTCTAACACATGCACAGATTTAAAGCATCTGGTGCTTGCGCCCAATGTTTTAAATGTATTCAACTCTGGATCAAGCATATGGGCATTTTTATTGCATTAGTGATACCTCAGGGAATAATGCACTATTTCGCCTCTTTCATATTTTTTACTTCCATTTAATGATTTTATACGAAGAAAGGTGTGTTGGCATCTATTGACGTGCAAATGGGCTATGTGGAAAATACTGTTTTATTTTGGCGGGAGGAGGGGGGATAAGTGGTGCGTGACTACAACACATGCACTGGGGTAAACAGGGGCTGTACTGTGCAGTTTTGCCTAGGGCGCCTAAAACCTAGCATAAAGCATTGTTAAAACTGATCTTAATACAAATTATTAAATTCCTCATGTATTGATACATACCGCAAAATACTAAGTGCAATTTGTCATATTTATAAAGTACCAAATTGTTCACTAGCATAGGCGATGTATCTCTAGGGAAGGCTATAAAAAGGCCAAATTCCCAACCTGGAAGACCTAAAACACCTAAACAGAATGATTAACATATTTAATATAGAAAAGTACTGAGGGCGAATGATATATTTTGAGCACCATCCATTCCCTGGTAGTTTAATTACAGAATCTGACTACCTGTAGCTCAACAGTAATTACTATAATTATGTACCTATGGGAAAAGAGGGAGCAGATGGGCACAGCTCAGCTACAAAGTATGGATATTGCTCCAGTAAAGAGGTAAGGAAAATAACAGACAGTGGGCAGCTTTTAATGACTGCAGACTGCAGGAGAAAGGCACTGTCAGGTGAATAGGAGTTAGAAAAACAATGTACAACCCACCTAGTTAAAATAGTGAATGTGAAGAGAAAGAACAAGAAACTACAACGTAAAAAGCAAGAAACAGTAGTACACGCAGTCATTCTTTAATCCACAGACCCATTGCTAAGCACACACTTTATAAGAGGTTAATTGGGAAAAACATACCAGATTCTTAGTCAGATTTATTACATATAGCGCATAAGGGAAGAGTTGGTTCTTCCATTAAGCAGCTTTAGGCTATATGATGCTTGGATCTGGGTGGTGCCGTTGAGCACAAAATTAAGGATCTCTGAAATCCATCAGTTCAGCTGTGGATCTAAAACCTCTGAACCCGCCACTGACACAGCACTCTCATCTGCCAGTGACATCAAATGCCTAGTCATGCAGACAGCCTGTCAATCACATAAGATGCTCTGGTAGTCAACTTTAGTTGGGAGGTGACTGCTGTGCCATAACTAGGAAGGTGCGACCTGTGCCGTTGCACAGGGAGCAGATCCCTGGTTGTGGCACTGTCACTGCCCCATGGCACCTGCATGTGGCTTGCAGGGGTGCCTGGCATGGCACGCAGCCAGTGGTGTTACTTTAGAGCCTCCCAGAGTATCCCTCGTACACTCCAGGCAAGCACCCTGCAGCATGAAGAGCTGGTTAGAGTGTCCTTAAGACTCTCTGAGTAGTGCTCTACTTCCCAGAATTGACAGACCCCCCCCCCATCATGTTGGTACAGTTTTAAGGGGCTTACTGCTGCCCTGTTACGTGCTGTATGACTACCCCAAAAGTAATTTTTTTTTCACAATAGGAACTTTACACCAGGCAGCTTTCAGGCAGCATGAAAATATATTGACAGTTCCAGTTTGCATTTGAGTGAGTCCCTCAGAGATGCTGCCAGGAACCTTACACTTAGCAACATAAATACTGTAGTTTACTGAAAAAGGGTATAATTAGTGGGTTAGTATAGCAAGTATATATGCAGTAACAGTAATGGTCATATATTTGAAATCTTCTGTCTAAACCAAGTTTGACATTTTTGCGAGATTTAGGTTTCAGTGAGCTTTATATTATTTTTCTGTGGTTGATGAGCCACTCTTAATTTACACCACATAGGTCAACCTCCAGAGCCCCATTCACACATTTACAGTACCATTCCCCAAAAACATTATACAAGTCATCATTGTTCCATAAATACTATTCTAAAGGACCACCTGTCCCACCTGGAAATAACCCTGCTAATGCCACATCTGGAAGCCACTAATGACTAAGGGGTATATTTACTGGTTGGTTTTGGGGTTTTGTGAAAATTACCATCTGTTTTGCAAACCAACCATTTAATAAAGTCAAAACCAACAGAAAACGCACTAAAAATCTGACTTTAGAACAACTTAAAACTAAAGACCAACAATTGATTATATAACATACTGTAGATCAGAATAGGATCCGCAGATTTACTAAGGCTTTGTTAGGTTAAAATGTAAAATAAATTAACAATGTTAAATAAAATGGCTGGGGTCCTCCTCGATATCAATAACCAACCCAGTACCTCTCAGCTTGGGCTGGTATTGGAAAATCGGGTGGTGGGTGGGTGGAGGATGGCGTGAGGTTCCCCATATTTTACAATAACCAGAACCAGGCTGGACCAGATGAACAGCGTGGAGTCCCCCTACCATAACATTAACCAGTCCCAAAACTGGGTAGCCCACGGTTTGCTGAAGTACAAAACAAACCATAGGAAATGTGATAATCTATGCTTTCAAGCAGCAGTATTAAATTCCTTGACTTTATAAAATGATCTTTCCTTCCTTTTGCTTTCCTCTGACACGACATAATAATGTGTTGCTTGGAGTCTAGCAAATATAATTTATTTATGAACATGTATTTCTTTAAATAGTGCCTATTTCTTTGCTTTTTAGAATTGGAAATGCATTAATTCATGTTTTTGAAGAATAGTGATTTTGAAGCATTTTCAAAAATGTTTTTGATGGTATAGATATACAGTGTTAAAGAGTATGTATTTTGGATGTAAAGCAGAGGTGTAGAATGTAGCCACTTCACCCAGAGCATGTACATCCTCCAAAGGAGGCCAGGCAGCAGGAAAATACTGCACATGAGGAGAAGTTAAAAGGAATTAAAATGATGTTTAGGGCCAGTATATATCATACACAATTAAGATTAGAGAGACTATATATATATATTTTTTAAATACATTTAATTTATTATACTTACCATATACTGATCACAATTAATTTAATCCTGTATGACAATTAAGCAGGCAGTTTGTAAAAAATATAAAGTTTGCACTTTGTCTGTTTTGTTAACATACAGAATTAAATGAATGGTGATTAGCATATAGTAACTATTATAATGAAAAAATATATTTAAAATTGTTTTTACATATATCCTCCCTAATCCTAATGCTGCATGATATAATGGAGTATTTAAGAAGGCTATGATTCACTAATAGATTAGTCTAGTAGTATAGTATGCTCCTTGTGATGGAGCAGAGGAGGCTGGTAGCCAGTGTCTTAGAATAAATACATTTAAAAAACAAAATGCAACCTGGATCATACCCTTGGCTGGAGCAGGCGCCTGCAACATGAGCTCCACTGGCTCCTCCCTCGCTACACCCCTAATGTCAAACCAACCTTTTTTAGGTCCTAAAAAGAAATTTGTTATGCTAATTTAAGAAAATAGATTTTTTTTTTATTGTTTAAAATCATGTTCATACAGGATAATTTCCTTTTGTAAAATGTTTGTACAATGCATCCACAGAATCCTATGCAATTTGGACAAGCTAGGAGAACATTTCCTTTCCATTTCAAAATGATAAATTGACTGATTTTTTTTCCATTTGGCATGTGGAACATATTCTTCCTGAGCAGCTGGAATGTCAGAGAAAGTGCTCATAAAGTGATAGTGTTCACAAAGTACAAGAAAAGTACAGATCACATGACTGGTGGCAGGACCACTGCTGATGCAGCAGGTGCTGCAGCTACATAGCTTGAGAATGAGAGGGTACCTGTAGCCACTACACACACATCAACAGAGGTAGTATCAACACAATCTGACCCTAGCCGGATTAAGACTAATGACAGTATATAATTTGGAGCCTTTCTCTCCCTCTCCTCCCCGACTCAATACACACACACAAAATTAACCCAGTAACCTCAGTGCTAATGGATGATTTGGCTCTGATCTGTACCCACAGTCACTATGAAATTTACCTGCCACCAGTCATTGAATAGCACTCAAGCCTTATGAACATGGTTAGCTCAGTAGACACACTGTACATTTTTTATTTTATACGTGTTGATCCTGCTGAGAATAAATATATGTTTCTTATTCATCTAGCTATTGATAAAAAAATATTCTTGACCATCAATGGTTAGCAACTGTCAATGGTTTCCTACCAATGGCTTTACAATCAATTGGGGTGGTCCAATGTTTAAAGCCCAACGTTTATTATATTGTTTACGCGGCTGTAGTTTCCATTCACTTGTGCATGAGCAGACCTGAACCATCTATGACTCACCCTGATTGTTAAGAGCCATCAACCATGAATGGTTGACCCATTGCTGGACAACCCTACTCTGCTTATTTTTAAGTACAGAAAGCCAACACTACAACATACTTGCTGACTCTCCTGGATTGTCCGGGGTACTCCCAAACTTTTGAGAAGTCCAACAGACTCTAAGAAGAGTAAGTCACCCTCCCACACCCTTTCCTTTCCCTAGTGAAATTCTCAGCAAATTGTATCGTCTAGTGCCTAATGACAAAAAAACGCCTGTTGAGTCCTGACAATGATCAGCTACAGCACCCTTCCATAGAGGAACATTTTAAAGTTGGCAAGTATGCATCAGAAACCCTTTAAAACATCAGTAAAACAACAGCAACAACAAAATACCAATAAAAATTATTTAAGATTCTACAAAATTGAAAATGGTATCTAAGTATTTGTAAAAAAATGGTCACCTATTTTCAATGAAATTGAACTATGGGGGTCATTCAGACCCACTCGCGAGCGCAGGATGCTCGCAAGCGGGTCGATGTTCCCCCACTGCGCATGCGCATGACGGGCTCTCCATCGCTCCGGGTCTCGCACCAAAGGGTGGGCGTGCCAGGGGCGTGCCTGCCAGATGGAGGCGTTCCCATGGGAACGCCTACCGTCTGAAGCCGGCCCCACTGACATCACTAGTGATGTCACTGGGAGTGATTTTGGCTCTGATAGAGCCAAAATTACTCCAGGGCTTGCGGCAGCGAGACCCTACTGCAGGGTCTCCGTCGCAAGCCCGATGGTCGCGATGGTCAAGACCATCGCGACCATCATCATGGACGCTCGCATATGCTGTGGGTGGTCACCCACAGCTATGCGAGCGGCCAGGAGGCCGCTCCATTTTCATGGAGGAGGGCACTGATTCAGAGCGAGCGCTCTGGTCAGAGCGTTCGGCTCTGAATCAGGCCCTATGAAAGTTCCTGTTTATTTTTGGACACATCATATATTATACATCAATGGCACAGGGTTCAGCCTATTCTCTCAAGGGGACATAAAACTAAAAATGAATCATGCTGTAAACAATATAATTGCTATTTATGAAACAAAGCTCCAGGCAAGTGCATCAACATTTTGTTTTTCTAAGCATGCATGAAAGAATTGTATAATGTCAAATACAGAAATATGTTACCATAATGACACATGCTCCGTGCCTTTGTGCTGTACATTCTATTATGGAAGTCATGTGGGTCAATTGTTTAAATAATGTAAAATTGTTGATAGAAAACGATTTTCCACATTCTATGTATTTTCATGCATGTAATGCTTATATATACCACAAACAGAGCATTAATCCAAGAATACAATGTTTTGATATATGAATATGATATGAATATTTCATTCACCTCAGCATTGCATCTCTTGTTCATATTATTCAATACAAACTTACTGAGAAATAAGATTGCCTTCTGGAGAGAGATTCAGTGCTAGAATTGGCTGGACTTGTTTGTTATTTACTTAGAGCAAAAGAAAATGTGTGTCAGTATAATGAGGCTTTTCTCATGTACTAATCTGATACTGTTCTTGTTTCCACTCACTTACATTTCAGCAACAGGAAAATAAATATCTACTGAACCTATCCAGTGTATAGAACTACCAAAGCTAGCACAAAACATGATTTCTGAAGCATATATGAATTCATGAAAATAGTAACAAGTTAAACTGTGTAAGGTAAAATATCATTATTGCCTGTGAGCATTGTTTATTGGGTCTGACACTGTTTTCCATATGTGATTAAAGAAAGCAGAAATAAGGAGTTACTATAAAAAGTCAACATACTAACTAAATGATGGTATTGGCTCATTTTTGTTTTGTTTTGATTTTTTGGTATGTGTAACTATGTTTGTGTCAACATTAATTATGCAACAGGTACAAATTGAACAAATGTTCAATAAAATAGTAATTTTAATATTAAGTATGAAGAACTATCTAAAAATAGGTGTATTTATTTACACTACTGTTCTACTGTATAGTATGCAATTCTGCGTTTCCAAGCATTCTCATAACTTAGCCTACGTGAGACGCCCTCTTACAACCCATTGACGTCCTGTAACTGAAATGACTGCGTCCAGGTAATTTCACAAAAATGTACAATACGCATTTGGTATGAATAGCCGGCTGCCGCATGACTGGCAGTTCGATTCCTGGCTGCAGCAGTCAGACAAAACAGCAGAGCCCGGCAGCGAAAGCCCGACAGCGCTGGGAATCCCGATCGTCCCTAAGGTAAGTACTTACTAACCTACCCAATCCCCCTAACCCTAATCCCCCCCTGTAAGTGCCTAACCCTAACCCCCCCTTCCCCGCTGCCTAAACCTAAGTCCCGCGGGGGGGTGCCTAACCCTAAGTCACCCCTGGGGATGCCTAACCCTCCCTCCCCCTAGCCTAACCCTAACCCTCCCGGGGGGTGTCTAAATCCCCCCCGGGTGCCCTAAACCTAACCCTCCCCCCCGCGGCTGTCTGCTCGCAGCGACCGGCATCCCTTCGATCGGGATGCCGGGCGCCTGTCTCCTTCTAAATTTTAGACGCCGGTCACTTATCCCTAGGCAGGATAGAGGATTCGGGAAGCCGGCAGTCGGGATTGCGCCCGCCGGCTTCCTAAACGTATCCCGTACAATACATATGACGATGAAGTAATGAGCAATTTCATAAAGAACACTGCTGGCTATCCCAGTCTGAAAGTCCCAACAGGCATGCTGTAACACTAAGGCCTCATAGCTGTGTGCTGCTCCACTGCACTGAGTGGGCCTAGAACAATAACATGGTTCATTGAAACCTACAGTACAAAGCCATTTCTCATTACATGGAAATATTTCATCACAGACTACAAAGAGTGAACTAAAAATAATAAAATGCTGTATCACACAGAACTAGTAGGAAGTTGGATTGGAGTAAAACTCAACGTTCATTTTCAAGAAATAAGTACATAAAGCCTGATTCGGATTTGTATGCAAAAATCCAATCGTGGGGTGCCTGGACCCGTTCTGTGCATGTGCAGAATGGGTCCTGCACGATTGCATGCAGTGCCCCCTAAGCACAGCCTGATTGACAGGGCAAGGAGGGAGCAGTGACCAAGTTCATTCCACAAAATGGGGGGGTGTTGCCTCAGTTTTGTGGGAGTGCCAAGGCCAGAGTCTGCATCTACCGACGCAGACTTCCTGGCCCCGGCAGTGTGAAACCACCATCCATCCTGAGTAACCAGAGGGTAACTTAGATGGCCGATGTTCACACAAGTTATCTAATGACTGCATAATCGGGAAGCAGCGGCGTATTGAAGCATGCAGGAAGCGTCTTGCTACTACAGACATCTACTGCTACTTTTGCATATGTTAGCAGGGGCGTCTTAAGAGAGGAGGGGGCCCGTGCGTATTTCTGTCCGGGGCCTCCTCCTTCCTCCCTGGTTGCCGGCAGATGACTGACGCGGCTGGCTGGCCACTGCAGCATCAGTAGACTCTGGGCACCAGAATCTACTGCGCATGCGTAGATCACCGGGGAAATGGCGCAGGTGCCATTTTCCCAGCGATTTCCTCACTGCACATGTGCAAAACGCAGGAAAAATGGGCACCACATCCATTTTCTGGCATTTTGAGCAGCGCTGAGACACTCGACACGGGACCTCGGAGAAGTGAGTTTTAGATAATATGGGTGCAGGGTGTTCGGTGTGGGCCCCCCTGGACACGTGAGCCCGTTTGTGCACCCTACACCCATTATAGAAACGCTACTGCTACACTAACTCCGTCCACATCTGAATCAGGCCCATAGTCTACTCTTTTGGAAAATATAGCTTTGTAGTATATATCAACAATACTTCCCTAATAGTCTAGAGCCATGGTTGACCAATACATCTCCAAATTCTGTTTATATCACAGCTCCCCAGCTGTCATTCTCCAATTCACTTCCAAGGTTTGCTTGCAGCCTGCACAGAGAAGACATACAACTATAGCATAACCATGATCTGTGCTTAGCACAATTAAACAAAGAAAAGTATGGAGATAAATGTGTCTTTAATGTTACAGTATAGCTATCATTATCCCAACTTCTAAGACCTTTACATTTACCTCCAGAAAATGTGAAAATGAAGCGACCCTTATACCAGTGACGTGCGGTGAGGTAAATGGCTGGGGAGGCACTGGCTAGTAACAGAGAAGGATATACACATACATACTGTACAGTGGCGTAACTTTATCCCAGGTGCCTGGAGGCAAGATAAATGTTGTTGCCCCCCCCAGCACCTGTGCCAGCCCCAGCTGCCGCCGCCCCCCTATGCAGTTCCTTTTATACAATGCCTAAAGTAATGGTCCCCCTATGCAGTGCCTCCAGTAGTGGTCCCCTTAAGCAGTGCCCCCAGTAGTAAGCCCCCTGTAATGCCCCCTGTAATAAGTCACCAGCAGTAAGCCCCCTGTAATGCCCCCAGTAGTAAGCCCCCTGTAATGCCCCCAGTAGTAAGCCCCCTGTAATAAGCCCCCCTGTAGTGCCCCCCCACGCGCACGCACACACACATACAAAAATAAATAAAAAACACTTACCTTAAACCCCGCTCCAGTGCCTGCTGCCGTCCGTCCCCGGTGCCCGCTCCTCGAAACTATGGGAGTGATGTCATGATGTCACTCCCATAGTGCACAGCGGGACCCGGAAGCCGGAGCTCAGGAGTGAGCTCCTTCCTCTGGCTACCGCCTGGGGGAGAGAAGGAGCCGGGCGCCCGCTGGTAACACACAGCGGGCGCCCAGCAAATGAAGGGTGCAGGGGGTGCGCACCCCCTGCACCCTCCGTAGTTACGCCACTGGAGGTAGAGCACCGATCAGCGGCGCTCCTTCTCCATGCAACTCCGGGTAACAATGGAGCCAGGTGCCCCCTTCAGGGCTGGCGCCCCGCGGCAAATGACTCCATTGTCTCCAGGTGTTCTGCCACTGATATTTGTATATGAACCCGACGGTTCATGTGGCATTATACAAAGGTGCAGCAGTACATAGTGCTGGAAATATAGTGTGTTTTGATCAGGGATGTGTGGAAAAGGTAGACAGGGGAGGCAGTGCCTCACCTGCCATACACTTTTTACTCCAGAGTTTTGACTATAAAAATTATTAGAATAATACAAAGAAGATATTTATAATATTTTCTTTAATTTTTTCTTATATTTTTAGTCAAAACTGTGGAGTATACCTAAGTATGACAGGAAAGGCTCTGCTAATCTGCCTCACCTGACCGCACATGCTTTATACAGTGTTATTTGTACACATCGAAAGAGACACATTTACTTTGCACTGTGCTGAAGCAATGCTGTAGAAAATAAGAAATTGTACGAGATCACTGATATGATGCTTGGGAGTCTTGATAAGCCAGTAAAATGTAACACTTTTGAGAATTTCATTCACCTCAGGCTTTCAGCTCCAGTTCATATTATTCAATACAAACTATAGGATTGTGAAAGCAACACCTATGAGCGCGGCGGTAAAGTGGGTGTGTACTGCTACATCTGAGAGGCGTGTCCTAATACTGACTTACATCCAAATGTAAACGAGCCCCAAACCAGACAGTAAGATCTGCTTGTTGATGAAAATACACTGATACTTTCCAGAAAATGCATGTAGCCATAGGGATCATTCTGTCTTATAACCAATACATAGACATTATACCAGTGATCCCGTTTGAATGTATATATCTCTGTTTTTTTAAAATACAGCAGCTTCATAATGGGATTAAGGTGGAATCAGGGAGATTGCTGGACTCTTCAGGGAGTCAGGGAGATTGCTACTATTTCAGGGAGTATCCCTGACAATGAGGGAGAGTTGGCAAGTGTGATACAAACATACAGTACAAAGAAATTAGATTGTATCCTTGTGAGAGATTCAGTGCTGGATTTGGCTGAAATTGTGTTATTGTTTTTTTATTATTTATTTAGAAAGAAAAGTGTGTATCCATTTATTTATTTTTAACATGATATCGACTTATATATTTAGTTGCTCTAGTCCAAGACCAGGCAGGGCATCAGACATCTGTACTGGATTGGGAAAATTACATGATAATACTGTAATATTTCCTTTTTCTTTAATTTGCTTAATTTACTTTTCGATTATTATTTGTTTTTCAACTATTACCTTCCACAATGAAATAATGAACAGTACAATAGATACAGTCAGGACCGTAACAGGGCTTAAGTGCACCCTGTGCCAGCCCCGCCTCCTTAGCGTCTAATGTCTTGACAATGGGTGCATGACATCATTAAATTGCGTGGAGGGGGAGGGGCCAGAAGCACAGGTAAGTGCAGAGCTGACTTGGAGCATCCTGAGAATGCACCAGATCAGCAGCACAGACTGCAGGGTGCCTGTCTGGGGCATCTAAAGGACACTGCAGCGGCTCCACTGCAGTGTTGTTGGCTGCAGGGTGCCATTTTAGGCATCCTAGTGGCCAGAAACAAGGGTCATGCCACTCACAGAGCCCTGCACTCTATGTGGTGGCACAGGTCGCACACACCTAGTTACGACCCTCAACAAAGTATTTGATTCCTGGTTTTATATCCCAGAAAACAAACCTGAGTGGGAGTGAAGACTCTCTGCAACATGTGTAAGTTTTCAAATGCTGAAATGGAACAATAGTTGCTGAGACAACTTTGAATTACTGTAAGACTATATTTAAAAGTGGATAGCATTAATAATTTACAGCACTGAAGCCATGGGTTCGATGTTGACTAGGGGGACTATCTGTGTTGAGTTTGTATGTTCTCACTCTGTGTGTGTTTCATTTCAGCGTCCAGAAACATCCTGCATACTGGTAGATTCACTGGTTCTAGGGAAATGCAACCTAGAGTGTATATGATCATGTTTTAGGGACAGGGCCACCATCACTAGGGTATTGTGGGTATACTTGTAAGGGGCCCAGGCTGTCTAGCTAACCCAAAGCAAATGATCCTGCTCGACACTTCACAGAAAGTTTTCTCCTTCACTCACCACCTGGTGGTCAATTGTGCCATAAATTAATCTGCAATCCTAAAGCCATAGTAGCTGAGTAATTTTCATAGGTCTTGGTGTACTCTACATGTGGTCTCCAGAAAAATGGCTGCTGCTTGTACAGTTCAGCCAGTAATAAAGACTGACTGTAAAGTAGAAGTTAATTTACCTGATGCTAATGTGCTCAAAACTTCATTAAGCAGCTGCTCTTCAGCAGAATTAGATATGCTGGAGTACTGCATTACTGACAGAGCCTTATTCTTGCATACTGCCTGCAATTCTCAGGCACCATTCTATAAGGGCCTATTCATCAGCGATAAATGGCCCGGTAATCATGCAGAAATGCTAGTTTCCGCATATTTTAGTTACCGGTCCATTCATCATCAGGGGTCCGAAAACCTCTGGTCACGCATGCGTAGCCAGGACGACGGGGAGGAGGTAAGTAATGCAGCTACACCTGTAGCTGTGATACTAACCGAGAGGACAGCTGCTTTTCGGTGTTATCTATCCCCCGCTGGCCCTATGTCTATCTGTGTTAGTGTGTGTGTCTATATGTCACTTTTTTTGTTGGGTGACACAGTTTTTAAAAATATGTATTTATTCTTTTAAGTTATACATTAAAACACTTGATCATCGAGTTACTAATGATGACTGGCATTTCCAGAATGCTAGCGCATCAATATACACCTAAAGCTTGATGTGTTTTACACATATCCTCATGCAAATGCATTTAACACATTATTTTTGTGGCATGCATATTATATGTACTTTTTGATGTATCTGGTCTTAAAGTATCATTTATTTCAATGTTAATATTTTAAACTTATTTATTCACAGACTACAAGTTTAAAGATATGTGCTTCACATATTAGCACTTCATGTGCTTCTCATCATTTTATTATATGCAGTAAAACAGTTAAACTATATTTTTATATAGCTGTAAACAGCAAGATTTGCACAGTAAAATAGTACCAATTTTGTGAAGTGTTATACATGTATATAAATCACACAGGCATGCAGTATAAAACAGCCAGTCAGCTAAAATCAAAAAACATCTACTGTATAAACGCAAAACTACAAAAGATCTAATAGTAATAAGGACTTGAGCACAACAGGGTTAAAGTAATTAAAAAAAATGCAGTGCAAGCTAAAATTGTACTCATATCTTCTTAACCACAATGGAGTAACCACAGATAATATATCTATAAGAACAGATGTGTTAGTCCAATAAGGGGCAACTGCAGTAGTCCCTGCTTTCTGCATGCCAAGGTTTCCAGTGCTTTACCAAACAAATGCAATATCATATAAAGGGTATCTCCCTTACTTCCCAAAAACAACCCCACTAAGGAAAAACATTTTAATTTTAAAACCTGACAGTGCTATGTGGCAACAGGTGTAAATTTGGTTTATTTTATTTATGGATTTTTTTTTTTATTATTATTACATTATTGTTTTGCCAAACATACTCAGCTAACAATTTGGTACATTGTGTGATAAGTATCACGTTATTGAAGCAGCAATGCAGTCCTAACAATACTAAATGAACCCTTGCATATTTTAAAATTATTGTAACTGTATATCATTTTGCAATCAAGGATGGTTTAAGAGAAGATGCATTCCATGGCAAAGACCATGGTTTGGGCATTGTATTGTTAGAATGGGTTGGGTACGGGATCCCGACGGTCAGGATGCCAACAGCGACATCCCGATTGTCAGAATCCCAACAGATTTCGGTAAGTATTATAAACCTTACCCTAACCTTCCCCCTAACCCACCCCTCCCGCAGCCTAACCCAAACGCTCCCCCTAGTGCCTAACCCTAAGCCTCCCCCTAACCCTAATACTTACCTCCGCAAGCTGTAGGTATTGTGACCGTCGGGATGCTATTCTGTATGCATTCCTTTGCCCAGCATAATATAATAATATAATACTCTCATGCCCCTTCATATAGTCAGTATCCACCATATGCAGCTCTGAGTCTAGCATAATAGCCTCATCCACAGCCAAATAACCTACATTTACAGAGCTCTACCCACATCATCTTCATATTCAACATATTTCCAAACCCACCATACAAAACCTTGATACAGTATATAACACAGACCAACCGCAATATAAAGAGCCCAGTGCCCAGCATATACTGTACATTAAGTCTAATGCCCACCATGAGATCTTATCAATTTGATGTATTACATCAACACATTTGCTAGTTAACAACTTAATAAAACAAAAACATTTATTTTGTTTAAAAAAGTCAAAAAAAATATTTCAGAATAAATAGAATTAAAATAATTCTCTGTATAGAAAAAAAAAACTATTTTCTCAAATATTTTTTGTTCCAGGAAACTTGATGCTTAATGAATCCTTAGAGGCATATAAACACATATTTTACTGAATATTCCATCCATCACACTTAATTTATGTGTATTTACTATGTCTGCATTGATTTAATGTCTCCTACATTGGAATTCTTACAAATGATTGTTTCCTACTGCTTCTAGTTTGTCATTGTTATTAAGTTATGTACAATAAAATGAATCTGAGAATAAAAGTTATTTACATTGGGCTCTATATTATTTACTTTCTGTGGAAACAGTGGAGCATTGACAAACGGTTCTTCAATTAAGGACAAACATGAAAGGATAACCACTCCTATATACCTGGAGCCATGTTTATTAGTAGGCTACCATTAGTTGTCCAGTAAAATGCCAGCAGTAGTAGTGTGTCCAGTAATATGCCAGAAGAAACTGATTACCAAAATAAGCCATTGGCATAGGCGAAACTGGGGGGTGGTCCGGGGCTGCACAGGACCACCCATTAGCCCAGTTTGCTTAAAAAAAAAATGCCCAGGTCGCAGCTCATCACACAAGCAGCAAAACAGATGAGCAGCAGGTAAGTGCTGGTGGCGACTGCAGGGAGGGGGGTGGGATTGGAGCTGTGCACAGTGCTGAGGGGGGAGGGGGGGATTGTTGGAGCTGTGCACAGTGCTGAGGGGGGATTGATGGAACTGTAAACAGTGCTGAGGGGTGCACAGTGCTGAGGGGGGAGGGGGGATTGGAGCTGTGCACAGTGCTGAGGGGGGATTGTTGGAGCTGTGCACAGTGCTGAGGGGGGAGGGGGATTGTTGGAGCTGTGCACAGTGCTGAGGGGGGATTGTTGGAGCTGTGCACAGTGCTGAGGGGGGATTGATGGAGCTGTGCACAGTGCTGAGGGGTGCACAGTGCTGAGGGGGTAGGGGGGATTGGAGCTGTGCACAGTGCTGAGGGGGGATTGATGGAGCTGTGTACAGTGCTGAGGGGGGAGGGGGGATTGTTGGAGCTGTGCACAGTGCTGAGGGGGGATTGGTGATGTGCACAGTGCTGAGGGTGGATTGGAGCTGTGCACAGTGCTGAGGGGGGATTGTTGGAGCTGTGCACAGTGCTGAGGGGGGATTGATGGAGCTGTGCACAGTGCTGAGGGGTGCACAGTGCTGAGGGGGTAGGGGGGATTGGAGCTGTGCACAGTGCTGAGGGGGGATTGGAGCTGTGCACAGTGCTGAGTGGGGGGGTTTAAGCTGTGCACAGTGCTGAGCGGGGATTGGAGCTGACTGCACAGGGGGCTGGGGAAGAAGGCTGGAGCTAACTGCACAGGGCTGGGGGGGATTGGACCTGACTGCACAGAGCTGAGGGGGGATTGGAGCTTACTGCACAGTGGGCTGAGGGGTATGGTTGGAGCTGACTGCACAGGGCTGTGGGGGATTGGAGCTGACTGCACAGGGGGCTGGAGTTAACACAGGGCTGGTGTGACACGGGCTGGGGAATGATGCTGATGTACACTGGGGCCAGGGGAATGGGGCTGAGAGACACACATTGGGGCTGCGGGAATGGGGCTGGGAGACACACACTGGGGTTAGGGAAATGGGGCTTAGAGACACACTGGGGAAGAGAGACACACACTGGGGTTGAGGCCTGGAGATAGAGAGACATGGTGGCCTGGAGATAAAGTGACACAGAGAGCCTGGAGAAACACAGAGGGACCTGGGGATGGAGACATTGGTGGTCTGGAGTAACACAGGGGAGCCTGGAGAGACACAGAAGTTTGATCCGGGAAATTCACATTTTTACTGCACAAAAGCTTCTGTTACTGCAGTATATATTATCTGGTTATGATGATGACATGGGTTATATTTCTACCTAAACAGGCATCTTCCAGACAATGTGATCTCCTACATGAATAGTGAATACCAGCTGAAGACGCTGCCCAGTGAGGCTCAAATTTCTCAGAGGTTCCCCGTTGCAGAGAAACCACCATATAGGTAAGAAAAGACTTTCAAACTGACTGGTGTCCCAAAAACCCACCTAGGAGGTGACACCAAGGTGACAGGAGCCAGGTGCTGCACTGTAGCATTAAATGCAGCACTCGGCTCCTGACAGTGTGAGGGAGCCGCCACTGCACAGTGCTCACCCGTACTTCTTCCACACACCACACCACTGGGGTTCGGGCTGCGAGGCCATTCCCTCTTGTCAAGTGACCACGCCCCCTGTTCACGAGGCCACACCCCCTTTTTGGCGGCGCGCACACCATACCTCCCTGCACCTGGTGACACCATGGGGAAGGACGCCACTGGTGTTTTTTTTCCAATATCTGACATGGTGCTAAAACTGGGACCACCCATTACCAGATCTCTAGTTTCGCCTATGGCCATTGGTAGTATGCCACTAAAATGTCTGCTGAAGTGGCACACAGTAACATGCTAAGAGTAGCAGTAACACCCAGACATATGATAACAGCAGTAGTGCCCAATGATATACCAGCAGAAAGAGTAATCTTCAGTGAAATCTCAGCACTCTGTCAGAGTTCAGCCGGGGATCGGCCGTCCCTTACCATCCCGCCGGCTTCCTCTGACTTCCCAGGCGGCTCGTGTGGCGTCGTGGGAGGTGCTGAACATTCTCCCTGATGCTGTGTCCCGGGCGGCCTGGTGTGCGGGGATCGGAGTCCCTGTCATGGGCGCCGCTATGACTCTTCCCTCTCTGACTGTCCTTCCTCCCCTGACAGTCTGGCCGGTCAGCTGACCCTGTTGACCAATCAGTGGGCTTCCAGGGGTATATTTCCGGCTCCTGTGTATCAGGTAGTTGCCTGAACAACCATTGTCGCAGTTAGTGTTACTAGTGGTCTCTCGTTCCAGGTTCCCTTGCTTCCAGTGATCTATTCCTGTGTACAGCTATATCGTTTATGTCACCAGTGTTTTACCACCTCAGCCTGTATGCAGCTATATCGTCCATCTCACCAGTGCTTTACCACCTCAGCCTGTGTGCAGTGCTTTACACCTCAGCCTGTGTGCAGCTATATCATCCATCTCACCAGTGCTTTATCACCTCAGCCTGAGTGCAGCTATATCGTCAGTGCGTTACCACCTCGCCTGTGTGCAGTATACCTCCATTCCACCAGTGCGTTACCATCACAGCCTGAGTGTAGTTATATGTACCCACCTCTCCAGCATTGTAATCTCTGGTTGGCTCCAGTGCCACTACCCACCTCGTTACTGGACTCTGAGGTCCCTACCTATGTGTTACAGTATTACATCGTGGTGCACTCTTTCTGACCGGCAACCCAGTAGAGTGTGTCCATAGTGCACACTTCCTTGTACCTCAAGTACAGTGTCCCTACGTGCCCCTTACTGGCACCGACCCTTTGGGCCACGAGTGTTCATCTCTCCTTTTTCCCGCAGGCTTTGGTCACCTAGTCAAAGGACCGCGACCTGCTTACGAGGTGCAGCTCAAGCCCATATCCCGATTGGTGGGGTCACTGGTGAACACCATCTCGTGGGTTAGATTCCGCACCTTTGACTAGGTCTCACCAATGACCAAGACCCGTGGATGCGGAGGTCATACATTCAGGCCCCTCGCCTCCGTTTCCTCCCGCAGCCTCAGGCCTCAGCTTCCAGAAAACCGCCTCCCAGCGTGACAGTTTTTTCAGGCCCAATGGAAGCAGGTACTGGGAATCTCCAGGAGCTAACGGCTCACATGGATAACCAAGAGGCGGCACAGCAACATGTGGCCCAGTACCTACAGGAATTATCTGGTCAGCTCCTGTCTATTCAGAACACTCTGGCAGCTATGTCTCATGCTCCACCTTCTGTCGCTCCTACGGTTTCTCCTGTATTACCTTCGGGGGTCGCTCCTCAAAAATCCCGTTTGCACTTGGCTACTCCCGAGAGGTTCGACGGTACGCCTCAACGATGTCGTGGTTTCATAAACCAGTGTGAGATCCAGTTCGAATGCCTACCCCAGAATTTCCCTACCTCCTGGTCTAAGGTGGCCTATGTAATTTCATTACTAACTGGGGCAGCTCTGGATTGGGTCTCCCCCTTGTGGGAATGAGCAGATCCACTCGTATCTAGATATGAAAACTTCGTGGCCGCTTTGAAAAGGATTTTCGATGATCCCGGGAGATCTGTCTCTGCTTCTTCAGATTTGCTTCGTGTCCGTCAGGATACCCTGTCCATCGGGCAATATGTAGTACAATTTCAAACCCTGGCGTCCGAACTAAAATGGAACGAGGAAGCACTGAAGGCAGCCTTCCTACATGGCTTATCTGAGAGGATGAAGGATGAATTGGCATCTAGGGATTTACCTCCCACCTTCTCGGATGTCATATCCCTCTGTATAAAAATTGACCTTCGCCATAGAGAGCGGTGGGGAAATAGGGGGCGTGGAGATCGTCCTCGGGATCGCCCATCCTTGGGAGGTAATGCCTCTCCTTCCTTCCCTAGCAGTGAGGAGCCGATGCAAATTAACAGATCCCGGTTAAGTACCGCCGGACGGAACCGGTGTTTTCAAACTAAATTGTGCTTGTATTGTGCTGCACATATTAAGGAATTGTCCTGTATTGGCGGGAAACGCGAAACCCTAATTCATGTTGGGAGCATGCAATTGGGGGTTATTTCTGACTCCTCCCAAATAAATGACAGTTTATTACCTGTGTCGCTTTCTTACCGGTCCAGGACAAGGATGGTCAAAGCCCTTGTGGTTTCTGGGGCTGCCGGCAGTTTCATTTCTAAGTCACTGGTCCAGACCCTAGGCATTCCGGTGGTTCCATTGCCAAACAGGTTATTGCTCTCTGGTGTAGATGGCAAGACCATGCTAGGGAGATCTATTTCCTCTAAAACCCTGCCAGTGTTCCTCCAGATTGGATGTCTGCACCAGGAGACTATTGAATTTTTTTGTTCTTCCCGACTCAGCCTATGAACTAGTTTTAGGCCTCCCCTGGCTACAAAAGCACAACCCTACGTTTGAGTGGTCCAGTATGCAGATTTTATCATGGGGTCCAAGTTGTTTCCATGGATGTCTCACCCAAGTACTCCCTGCACTAACATGGTGTCCTCCAGTGGAAATATAAGCTTCCCCCCATCTGACAAGCCCAAGTGTTCCTCTGTTCCCGGTCTACCACCAGCTTATCAAGATTTTGCCGATGTATTTTGCGAACAGGCTGCGGATAAACTTCCACCTCATCGTTCCTGCGACTGTGGCATTGAGCTCCTGCCAGGGAAGAACCCTCCTCGGGGTCGAACCTACCCATTATCAGTTCCTGAAACAGCCGCTATGGCGGCATATATAAAAGAAAATCTAGCTAAGGGGTTTATCCAGCCCTCCACTTCTCCAGCAGGGGCAGGGGGTTTTTTTGTTAGCAAGAAAGACGGCGGGCTTCGGCCTTGTATTGACTACCGTGGTCTCAACCAGATTACTGTAAAGAATCGATATCCTCTGCCTCTGATTACGGAGCTTTTTGATAAAGTTCGCGGGGCCTCTTTGTTCACCAAACTTGATCTGCAGGGTGCGTATAATTTAATTCGTATTAAAGCTGGAGATGAGTGGAACACCGCTTTTAACACCAGAGACGGCCACTGTCGAATATCTCATAATGCCCTTCGGACTCTGCAACGCCCCAGCGATATTTCAAGGTTACGTGAACGAGATTTTCCGGGATGTCCTCTACAGTTTTGTTATAGTCTATTTGGATGATATTCTAATTTTTTCCAAAAATTTGCAAGATCATCGCCAGCATGTCCGCGAAGTCTTGTCCCGCCTCCGGAAGCATCACCTTTATGGAAAAATATCCAAGTGCCTTTTCGAACAAACCGCGGTACCCTTCCTAGGGCACATAATTTCTGGAAAGACCCTCCAGATGGATCCGGAGAAGTTAAAAGCCATTTCTGACTGGCCGTTACCTAAATCCTTGAAGGCTACTCAACGCTTCTTGAGTTTTTCGAATTATTACCGGCGGTTTATACCAAATTTCTCCACACTGGTGTCACCTATTACAAATCTCACAAAGAAGGGGGCCATTCCCATTCGTTGGCCAGATACTGCCATCCAAGCCTTCCAAAAATTAAAAGAAGCCTTCTCCACTGCACCTATCCTGTGCCAACCCCAATTGGACAAACCATTCACAGTTGAGGTAGATGCATCTTCAGTAGGGGTAGGGGCAGTACTGTCTCAAATCTCTAGTGATGGAAAGTACCATCCCTGTGGGTATTTTTCTCGTAAGTTTTCCATTGCCGAAAAGAACTACGGAATTGGTGACCAGGAACTACTAGCTATGCGGTTAGCTTTAATGGAATGGCGGCATTTGTTGGAAGGAGCCAACTTTCCAGTTACCATGATCACAGATCATACAAACTTAATCTACCTCCAAACGGCTCACCGTCTAAATGCTAGACAGGCCCGTTGGTCCCTGTTCTTTTCAAGATTTAATTTAAAACTTAAATTTCGTCCTGGCAGTCTAAACAGAAAAGCTGACGCCCTCTAACAGTCTTTCTTGTCCAGCACTCAGGAAGAGGATCATCAACGTTCCCGACCAATTTTAGATCCTGTAGTCTTCGCCTCTACTCAGATTTTGACTCCTCCCCCAGGGAAAATTTTTGTGACCCCAGAACTACAGGGAAAATTACTATCATGGACCCATAGCTCTCTGTTTGCTGGCCATTCTGGCATCCTCAAGACTTACAAGTTCCTTCAGCGTTCCTATTGGTGGCCCACAATGAAAGGGAATATTCAAGAATTTATTCTTTCATGTGTAAAATGCGCTCAGCATAAGACTCCCCGCAAGAAGCCAGCAGGTCTCCTGCGACCCCTGTCCATTCCTAATACGCTTTGGACCCATATATCCATGGATTTCATCTCTGAACTACCATGCTCCCAAGGATACAATACCATATGGGTAGTGGTGGATCGCTCTTCCAAGATGGCACACTTTATTCCATTAAGGGGTCTCCCTTCTGCTCAGCAGTTGCCAAGAGTCTTTATTAAGGAAATATTCAGGTTGCATGGACTTCCTAAAGAGATCATTTCCGACCGCGGAGTTCAATTCGTAGCTAAATTTTGGAGAGCCTTATGTAGCACTTGTGGAACCAAGTTATAATTTTCTTCAGCCTACCATCCACAAACTAATGGGCAAACTGAAAGAGTTAACCAAGAGCTGGAGACTTTCATAAGACTCTTCGTTTCCTCCTCACAAGATAACTGGCTGGATCTATTACCTTGGGCAGAATTTTCACATAACTTCAAATATCACACCTCCTCCAAAGCCACTCCGTTTTTTACGGTGTTTGGGAGACATCCTCGAGTCCCAGATTTTAAAAATTTACCTACTGTAGAGGTCCCTGCAGTTTCTAAATTGGTGGAGTCTTTCGCGACCATTTGGAAGCAGTCGTCTAAGAACTATAAAAAATTTGCGGATAGACGACGTGTCGCTGTCCCACTGCTGAGAGTTGGAGATAAAGTCTGGGTATCCTCCAGGAACATCCGTTTGAAAGTACCCAGTATGACGCTAGCTCCGCGCTTCATTGGTCCATACCGTGTTCGCAAGGTCATCAACCCAGTTGCGTACAAGTTGGAACTCCATCCTCAACTAAGAATATCCAATACCTTTCATATTTCTTTGCTGCGTCCTCTAGTGCTGAATCGTTTTCAAACTTCTGCTCCCAAGTTACCTCAAGTGCAAACTTCTCAAGGTCCAGAGTTCGAGGTAGGGAGGATTTTGGACTGTCGATTTACCCAAATGTAACAACCTCCAATATCTCATTGACTGGAAAGGGTATGGTCCGGGAAGAAAGGGCATGGATGAGGGCCACAGATGTTCACGCGCCTCAAATGGTTCGAGCCTTCCATACTAGATTTCCTGGTAAACCTGGTGGGTGTCCGGTGTCCACCCTGAAAGGGGGGGGGTACTGTCAGAGTCAGCCAGGGATTGGCCATCCCTTACCATCCCGCCGGCTTCCTCTGACTTCCCGGGCAGTCGGGCGGCTTGTGCGACGACGTGGGAGGTGCTGAGCATTCTCCCTGATGCTGTGTCCCGGGCGGCCTGGTGTGCGGGGATCGGAGTCCCTGTCATGGGCGCCGCCATGACACTTCCCTCTCTGACTGTCCTTCCTCCCCTGACAGTCTGGCCGGTCAGCTGACCCTGTGGACCAATCAGTGGGCTTCAAGGGGTATATTTCTGGCTCCTGGGTATCAGGTAGTTGCCTGAACAACCATTGTCGCTGCTAGTGTTAGTAGTGGTCTCTCGTTCCAGGTTCCCTTGCTTACAGTGATCTATTCCTGTGTACAGCTATATCGTTTATCTCACCAGCGTTTTACCACCTCAGCCTGTGTGCAGCTATATCGTCCATCTCTCCAGTGCTTTACCACCTCAGCCTGTGTGCAGCTATATCGTCCATCTCACCAGTGCTTTACCACCTCAGCCTGTGTGCAGCTATATCATTCATCTCACCAGTGCTTTACCACCTCAGCCTGTGTGCAGTATACCTCCATTCCACCAGTGCATTACCACCGCCACCTGTGTGCAGTATACTATCCATTCCACCAGTGCTTTACCATCACAGCCTGAGTGTAGTTATATGTACCCACCTCTCCAGCATTGTAATCTCTGGCTGGCTCCAGTGCCACTACCCACCTCGTTACTGGACTCTGAGGTCCCTACCTATGTGTTACAGTATTACATCGTGGTGCACTCTTTCTGACCGGCAACCCAGTAGAGTGTGTCCATAGTGCACACTTCCTTGTACCTCAAGTACAGTGTCCCTACGTGCCCCTTACTGACACCGACCCTTTGGGCCATGAGTGTTCGTCTCTCCTTTTTCCCGCAGGCTTTGGTCACCTAGTCAAAGGACTGTGACCTGCTTACGAGGTGCAGCTCAAGCCCATATCCCGATTGGTGGGGTCACTGGCGAACACCATCTCGTGGGTTAGATTCCGCACCTTTGACTAGGTCTCGCCAACGACCAAGACCCGTGGATGCAGAGGTCGTACATTCAGGCCCCTCGCCTCCATTTCCTCCCGCAGCCTCAGGCCTCAGCTTCCAGAAAACCGCCTCCCAGCGTGATGCACTCTTTATAGCGCCCAGTTTTAGCAGTTAAAATAATGCTGAGTAATAAACCCCTAGTAGTAGCAATGCCCCATTAAATATGTTTTAGTATTCACTCTCCCTTCAGAAATCCTCACTCTTTTGGCAGATGCAAGTGAAGTGAGGAAAAAAGTGAAGATAATAATAAAGGGCCACCTTTTCTATTAGTGTTACTCATCTGTAAGCTCTAGTGCCTTGGGCTGCAGGAGAAGTACAGGGGTCCACCATTTGGGCACTAGGGCTTCATCTATTGCCTTTTGTAAGGGAAACAGTCGGGAAGCCGATGGACGGAACCCCGACCGCCAGCTTTCCGACTGTATAATCCCGGCAAGGGTTAAAAGACAGGCGTCGAAATCCCGACGCCTGTCTTTTTCCCTATGCCCGGACCCCGACATCCGGCTTACCGATCAAAGATAAACCGGGCGCGGACAGCCTCGCGCGGGGGGGTTAGGTTTAGGGTTCCCGGGGGGGACTTAGGTAGGGTTAGGCACCACCCCAGGAGATTAGGTTTAGGCTAGGAGAAGGGGGGGTTAGGTTCAGTCACTTAGATGGGGGATTAGGGTTAGGCATTTAGGGGGGAGGTTAGGGTTAGGCACCCCTAAGGGTGGGTTAGGGTTAGGTGGTAGAATAGGTTAGAGAATACTTACCTGGGGACGAACAGGATTTGAACCCTTTTGTAAGCACCTTTCTCTAAATCTCATCAACCATCAAATTTTTAACTAATTACACACAAAGGCCCTGATTCAGAGCCGGACGCTCTGACAGAGCGCTCGCTCTGAATCAGGGCTGGGCTTTTTTTTTTTTAGAACGGCCTCCTGGCCGCTCGCATAACTGTGGGTGACAACCCACAGCTATAGCGAGCGGCCAGGAAGATGGTCACGATGGTCAAGACCATCGTGACCATCGGGCATGTGACGAGATCTTTGTGGCAGGGTCTCGTTGCCGCAAGCCCCAGAGAGATTTCGGCTCTCACAGAGCCGAAATCTCTCCCACTGACATCACTCGTGATGTCAGTGGGGCCACCCCCAAACGGAGGCGTTCACATTGGAACGCCTACGTTTGGGCAGCCACTCCCACGGCCCGCCCACCAAAGGGGGCGTGCTGTCACTCAACATCGACAGCACGCCCCCTTTGGTACAAGACTTGGAGCAACGGTTTGCCCTTCGCTATCCGGGTCTCGTGCATGCGCACTGGGCCACCATAGACCCGGTTGCGAGCGCATAGCGCTCGTGAGTGGGTCTGAATCAGGCCCAATAAGACAAGAGGTAAATATGATGCTTCATAACAAAAAGGTTGTTTATGTTCTGGCTAAATATACTATGGGCCATATTCAATTAGAAGCGAAAAGTCATTGCTGGTTTCAGGTATGAAAAAGTATCGTGTGCATCCCCGCGTATCCCCGTATTCAATTTGAAATCGGCAAAAACAGGACCCGGCGAAACGTAAACAGGCAAAAAGTGCTGTAATTTTGGGGGAAATCAGCCCGACACCACCCAAAAGATGCTCTGACATGGGGGTTCACTATGGGTACCCCTGAATAGCCCTGCTACAGGTATTTGGGGTTTTTAAACGGTCTCAATAGGCGCTATTTAGCATCTTTGAGCAAGTGGTGAAGAACAGCATTTTGCAACTTTTGGGGGGAAAATAAGTATTCCCATCAAATTTGGGGTACATGAAAATGGGTGCAAGCATATTTTAAAATGTCTAAATTCAAGCATTAAAAAGTGCCAAAAATGCACCTTCAGCAAACACCTGCAATAAAAAAATACACCTCCCCCTTACTTACAGACCCCCCAAAGGCTATTTTCGCTAGTTTTTGAATTTGTACCCCCAGGGTGCAGGGTGGTTCCCGCAACATTGCACCCCAAAACCCCAATTCTGCACTTTTTCCGCCAGGTATTCATAAGCGAAACTTTTTCGCCTATTACACTGCATTGCGTTACCACGCCGGTGAAAATACACTACAATTGAATACGGGGATAAGTTGAAACCGGCAAAAATGACGTCATCTGCGAAAAAGTATCGCCGAAACGGACTTTTCGCTTCTACTTGAATACGGCCCTATCTGTTGTTGGGAAAAGGTATAACAATGCAAATAAACAGTCTTTTTATCTTCCACTCTCAGGAAACAATATAGCTTTAAAATCAAGAGATTTTTTTCATATAACATCTGTAAAAAATAATTTGCAAAACATCCATAAAATTCTGCACAGCATTAGCATAAATGAGATTAATCCTCTTGCAGGAACATAACAATTCATATCTCTCTCTCTCTCAAACAGAAATGCGCTGTCTAGGTGGACATCAATGGTTCTGTATACGTCCATTAAGTGAAAGGCAGTGCCAGAGATGACAAACACTGGGCCTGATATAGAGGTGGACACTTTTTACATTTGTTTGCAATTCAGCAATGTTCTGTGGTCTGCACATGTGCCTGAGCCGCATTGTGCATATGTCGCAATGGTTTTGTGTTGCCTGATCGCAGTGCGGCTTACGACGCAGTTTGATTGAAAGACTGCAGGCGTTTGGATGCTGTGACGGTGAGGTGCGTATAAAACTCAGGTGTGTTGCCAGCATTTTGGGGCCGTGCTGTAGCCAGTGATTGCACCTTTGTGCTCAAATTCACTGGCCTCAGCAGCTTAGTTGTGGCAGACATTCTGAGCAACCATAGGGTGGCTCAGATGTCTGATAGTCCAAGCGATGTCTGCGATATTCATCCGATGCTGCGTCTTTGGACGAATGCTGTGGATCTGAGAAGCTGGCTGTGGGCATCACATTACAGAAGGTGGCACCTACAGCATTTGCTAATGTTCTCAGATCTGTAGTGCTCGAAGAGGCAGCACCGACTCGCACTGCGTCCACTGCTGAATCAGGCCCATTGTGTGATATTGGAATCCAGTCTCATTTTAATCTCAGAGAGTGATGCCACTGACCTTTCCCCATAGGGAAGTGCCATTCAAACAAAAACGAGATCTCCCAATAAGCCGTACTTTTAGTAGCAAGTGGCTATTACTAGGATAAATAAGACCGTGATAGTGAGAGTTTGATGAGAGTTAACAATTATTCTGTTGCAAAAAGTAAATACAAAAGGAAGTTATCAACTGAAACAATAGTATCTCAGCAGTCACAGCTATATAAGGTTATTTTTTTTTAATTTGTAAGTACTGTAATGCAGGAGGGTCTCTCACTAGCAACCTTAATTTGTACCAGGAATTATTATGAAGGAATTTGAAAATCTGTGACCATAGCAGGTGGCAAAGTCTGTTTTTAACTTTCCCAGACTTGGAAAAACAAAGGGCCTGATTCAGACCCACTCGCGAGCAGCTGTCCGCTCGCAAGTGGGTCGATGGTGTGCACTGCGCATGCGCGCGACGGAGGGAGCTCCATCGCGCGCATGCGCGAGACGCGATGAGCGGAGGACTTTCCTTCGCTCGTTGTGTCTGATCAAAGGGGGCGTGCTGTCGATGTTGATTGACAGCATGCCCCCTTTGGTGGGTGTGCCGGTGGCGTGCCTGCCAGACGGAGGCGTTCCCAAGGGAACGCCTACCGTCAGAAGCCGGCCCCACTGACATCACTAGTGATGTCAGTGGGAGTGATTTTGGCTCTGATAGAGCCAAAATCACTCCTGGCCTTGCGGTTGAGAAACTCAACTGCAGGCTTCTGCTCGCACTGGCGATGGTCGCGATGGTCAAGACCATCGCGACCATCATCCTGCACGCTCGTATAGGCTGTGGGTGGTGACCCACAGCTATACGAGCGTCCAGGAGGACGCTCCATATTTATGGAGGTGGGCCCTGATTCAGAGCAAGCAGTCTGGTCAGAGCGTCCGGCTCTGAATCAGGGCCAAAGTCTGTATGCTTTTTCAGAATATATACACTATGTTGGTGTTCACTATATCAACATAGCGTATGTCGACATGGACTGTATATCGACATAGTCCATATCGACTTGCAATAATACCTGCATGTTCACTATGTTGGCATATCAAATGTCGGCATTTTGTCTATGTCAACATTTTCCAGATGTCAATATGTTAGATGTCGACATTTTATCCAGTATAGTTTTTCCTTTTCTGTCCTTAAAACTATTTTTTTCTCTTACACCAAACTCTGGCCCTAAGCCCCATTCTGATTCCACACAAACCATGCCCCCAACTCACATAAAGGCTATCGCTGGAGCGAGAAATGCAGATCCTCCTTGGTAGCTGCAGGCATCTAACAAGTTACATTGATGTTCTGTTAAACCCCTGTCTACTTTCCCACATGTCCTGCCTCCGCCAATGTCTGCAAATAGTGGTTATACAGTACAGCTAAAACTAAGACATTTGGGAGGTATGTCATAGAGTTCTCTATATCTGAGGTCATCCCAATTACATCAAAGAGATACACGCACACTGAATACTGTGTTTTATGATCAAGGTGAAGAAAACAAATATATTGATTACTGCCCCAAGAGCATGTATCCACCACCACCACCACCACCATCTTAGTTGTTGTTTATCTGTAACAACTTATAGGTCTATATGCAGTATTCTAATTGTGGCTGATTGGAAACTGGGTAAAGGCCCCCATACATCTGTGATGTATTGGGCCAATACTCCGATCCCCATACGCCGGGATCGGGGCATCAGTGAAATCCAACATGTTGAATTTCACTGATTTGCCGATGCCAACCAAAATATGATTGGGATCACCAAATCTGAGATTTTTATCATGAATAATTTCACTGATTCCCCGACGGATTGGCGATCATCGATGGCGAATAAAGGGAAACGACCAGCGGATGTATGGGGGCCTTAAAAAAGCTACTCTGAGACACCTGTAACTGCTAAATGACAAAGCATTCTCTATATTGCTGGTAGTATCCTATTGACTTCTACCTTAATCCTTCATGGGAAACAAAGTAACCCTTTCAGTTCCTTTTCTTTTGAAACTATTATACGCTCCTTCATACGTGTATATTCTAATTATTACAAATCATAGGAATCATAATTATTTAAAAGAAAATGTGCTGTAGGTTTTGAAGATATTTAATCGGTTACCTCTGGAATACAACTTACAATGTAATGAAATGCTCCCTTGCAAATATGAAACACAGAACCTGGGACAGGAAGGATACGTGATACAGTGGGTGTTTTAGGTACATTGTGTGCAGTTAGAAAACCCTTTGTTTTTAAGCGTTGGCACTCTTTAAATAGAAGTTTTACTTGCATTCTGAGGTTTTGTTAAGAAAGCACAGCAGGTGCAAAAACTACTTAGAAAACATGGGCATCAGCACAAAACTGAAAGACTAAGGAGTCCCTTGTTTCCTTTGTCATCTATCCATATAGGGAGTGTAAAGACTGCTTGGAAGCTGATATTGTGTCTTCATAAATTAAGGGGTGGGAGTGAAAAAAAGTTAAAATTTGTATATGCGTTGCCAGAGAGGGTTTTTAGCGTTCCAAGAAGTTTTCATGAATTGGGTTCCAAAGGCAGAACCTCCTTTCTCTGCCTTAAATGTCCTTTCAGTGTACAGTAATGGGTTCTTTGCAAGCTAAGAACTCAATAAATGTTAAAGACCTGGTACTTAACTTTAATGGGCAAGAGAATAATAGGTTATTAAACAAATAATTTAGTTCCAGCCCTTCTGCAAGACTTGCTTGCATCCCTTAAAGCATAATTACACTAATTATTCTGTGTTTAGCAGTTCACTCTTGCAATGTACTATATTCAGTCAACTAAGTGACCTGTATATTACCCTTACCGAGTCATAATAGTGCAGAAAAAGACATACTTACCACAGCACATAACCATCATCTTTGCCTAATCATTGAGTGATCATAGTGTCAGAAAATGTCATAACATATTGAGACTTATTTAATAAAATGTGCACAACTGTGTGGTAACCTTTAGCAGTCAATGCAATGTTTGCTTACATTTCCTAAGCTACACCAGAAAAATAAGGGTTAAAATCTGATTGGTTGCTATGGCTTATAGCAAAATAGTTTTATTAAATAACCCCCATAGAGAGTTATTTTGCATCCTAGTTATTATTTTCTTATAGTAAGTCTCAACCAAATTAAAAAAGGCAACATTTTAAGCTTTTCTCCAAAATCATCTTCCTGTTTTAATGACAGAATGATGCCAGTCTAAAGCCGCGTATCGTTCAATCGCTCATTAATCGTGCATGAATCGGGCATGATAATGTCGAAAAGAACCAGCGATGCCCGCTCCCGCTCCCACCTGAACATGCCGGTCAATCTGCCAATAACGACAGATTGGGCATGTTCGGGGATGAGGGAGTTTGCCTGCACTGAACAATATATCGTTCAATGTGGGCACCTACAGGATGAGGAACGACTGAACAATTACGATGCTGTAAGCGTACTGTTGTTACCCCATCGCCTAATGGATATGCACCTTAACTGTTTTGTTGTGTTGGATAAGACATTTATAAAGACATTTAAAACAAGTTGTCTAATTACTTATAGAGATGCAAGATATAAATATATGCAAACCCATATCTCTAAAAATAAATGAAACACATATACATTGTCCAGAACTCTTTGTGCTACTTTTCTCAATCCAGTGTTAATCAGCTAATGTACAAGGAACTACATATGCACATTGCTTTACTTTGTATTAAATGTGATGTATTCTATTTGTATTCAGATTTACTGCATTACTGAGATTCAGTTGAATAGACTTGACTTTCACTGCTTTACCAGAAAACATATAAATGCAGTTAGATTTCATAGTGTACTCCAACTGAGGGATGTAACTCCTCCAGGGAAAACCGCCTATGGCCAATTATGAGCAAAGTGCACTTCAGTAACCTAGCGGTTCCCACTATCAGCTAATGAACATTCAGCCAATGCATTTCTGTGGGAAATGCAGTGGCTAAAGTGCCATTCCTTAGAGGACCGTACTATGCCCAGTGGGTACGGGCTTGCCATTTTTTTATTTTAAGACATGGATGGATGCCTACTGACGATATTAAAATTGAACCTCTATACACACACCTTCCTATACCTTCTAATATCCAGCCTATACCTTCTAAGGATGACGCTAATTTGCGGACGCAGTCATACAGTAAATAAAGACTTAGACCTGGAATCTGTGGTTCCAAAGCACAAGTATTATTCAAGTAAAAGTACAGTCAGTTACAAGCAATTGATCCAGACACAATTTAGGCGCAAAGGAATTATACAGACCCAAGTACAGTATACATACGCAGCGCTTCCGGTACCAGATGTTAGGCATCAGCAAGAAACCCCTCAGTCAGCATTCAGCAAGAAGACTAAAGACCCAGTGTTGGAGCACACATATTTATACCCCCCAGGAATAGGCAAAACAATAGAGACGTTTGTTGCTGATGCTATTGGTTCCCAAGGGGAATCCATCTGTTACGGAGCATTTAACAGGCTGGTTCAAATAGACTCACCCAGCCTCTAACAACTGAGGGTCTCTCCATTCCTGCCCCCTGTAACAGTTAATACATTTTGTTGCTTGAAGTCTCTGCGGTCCATAACTCGAGAATGCATGATGCGATCTCCCCACCGATTACACCGGAATACTGTGGAAAGAGTGCGCATCTGTATGAAACCAAACACAGCTTGTTTAGCATGCATAAAACCTTAGTTACCAAATATCTTTATTTCACAGAGTTTATATTAACTGAACAAACTTAAATCTTATACCTTAACGCTAATGGAACCTTGTAAGTGAATATGTAATGTGTGAGTGTACGGGGTTTGATATGAAGACGCTAGTTAACTGAGGACAGATGCGTGCACATTTAGCTACTAAATGGTGTTTTCATACAGGATCTTAAGCATAATGTGTGTATGTGAAATGGTGAAAGATGCAATCGCATGATGCTAATAATTGTGCATTCGCTACTGGGGTCATGTTAGCAGCTCAATTGTGCGTAATGTGCGGTGTTTATGCATGAGATTCCATCCATGATGGACTTAACATATATATATATATATATTACATATACATATATATATATACACATACATACACACACATATATCATTCCTCACTCACAGTTTCAGACTGCAATGCAAATGTGTTACCTCCAGCTGTGAAGCTAGGGCCATTCTGTCTGGTTGTGAAACTAAAACCTGTTTAGGATTCAGACAAATCCAATTGTGTAGATCAATGCCTGGGTTATATTACAATTGCCACAACTATACTTATCTGCATACTGGGATTCCCAATTTGTATGTAAAGCACTCGCAGTTTCTGGTGCATTGTCTATTCTATTTAATTTTTCTCAAGAGGCTGTTCTTCTAGTTGCCCTTGGTAGATTATCAAAAACATTGCCATCTGTTCTTAGCTCGTGAGTTGTAACTTAAAGTGACGCTGGTCGCAAAATGGCGTCTTGCAGATTCTTGTTTCTAAAATGGAGTCTAGCTGCCATTCGCAAGATGGCGTCGCGCACGCTTCAATTTTAAACTGATCTTGTCTCAGCCAATTATCCAGCTTTGACACTACATGGACCAAAGAGGACCAGAACCAAGTAGTAGGTGAGTATGTTTTTCTTTTACAGATCCCAATCTGGTTTCTACTGGACAAGGGCACACGATCTACAGCAAGGACCCAAGGGGAGAATGTGTGAGTGTGAGTGTATTAAGGTTTTACTGTCACGGTGTGTGAGTCTTGTCTTTATTTTATTATTTCTTTTGCAGTTGAACTAGAGGTACCAGTGGCCCTACTTGTGGTTCTCCAAGTACCAGCATGCAGGGGAGACTTGTTGGGACCTCTAGTACTTCGGTAAAGGACAATATTATCTATATTATTTATTAACCCAGGCACTCACCACCCTGGAGTGCTGGGAATAGCCTCAGGCTTTCAGCCCAGGCCTGGGGTGCCCTGGAGAGGGGAACCCCTATATTGGGGAGTCCCCTCCTCCTCAGTGATCCCCCGTCTGGGCCGATTAGCATGGATAGCGGACCCCGTGAAGCGATTCCCACAGCTGTGGCATTACACCCCTGCTAGAAAGAGTCTGGTGCTGGTTGTGGCTAATATGGTGGACACCTACGCATTTTGTTCTCTGTATTTCCACAACCAGGACTGGCTTACTGAGCCTGATGATGGTTGATGAAAATACGGGGCACCCATATGTTTTTCTCCCCCATATTTTCATGACCAGCACCAGCTCAGAATAGCCCAGTTCTGGTGGTGCTTTAGGGTGGACCCCATGTCATTTTGTTTGTTTTTTTACACTTTGATAGCTTTTTTCATACAGAAGCATGCACAAAGCTCGCTAATCTGTGCATGCTTCTGTGTAACTCACACCTTGTCATGAAAGTCGCATTACAAGGTGCGAGTGTACCCGCAGTTTAACTTGCATGTAAGTCAAACTGGGACCCTTAAACTCGCACCCTATAACATTTGCGAGTTTAGAGGCAAACTCGCACCTTCCAAATGTGCAAGACAGTGAGAGTTTGATCCCACAAAAGAACTATGACCCTATGACATTCCGCCCATGGTATGTGATGAGTTAGTATGGGTAACAATAACAAAAGTGTTTGGAGACTGTAGATGTGTGTTTAGCTGGAACTCTTGGGAAGTAACATCTCTGACACTGGTGGAGAGGTCATACCAGCTGTTATTACATGAGAACATGATGACATGATTTTGTGTGTGCTTTTGAAAGTTTTTTATTACAATGGTCAAGGTTTCATCTATAAATTAACCTCTTCTTCATATCTTTGTTATTAAATAACTAGTAATGTAATGCTGGGTCACTTCAGTCTTCCTATTCCCCAATCCTCCCCCCCCCCCCCCCAGCACTGTCCTGGCTCTGACTGCGGCTCTGTCATGTTTCACCCCCCTGTCTACTGCTCTAACCAGCCCCACCGACCTCCACTCTTCTCACCCTCCCATCCCACTCCCATATTTACCCAGTAAATTATTAAAATAAACAAAATGAATCAATTTTATGAATTAATGGGCTTAAACTAGCTAATGTGTTCTTTTTTTCTTTTTTCACAACTTTCTACGCATGCAGTAAGTACAATTTCTGTTTATACAATTAATATTTGGTGAAGGACTTTTCATAGGAACATAGGTTCAATTTACATGAAAATTAAATGTATTTGAACTAATAATGCTGAAAGATGTTGACCATTGAAGGTATAAATGGGTCTTAGTATTATATGTGTTAAGCCCTGAGCACACAAGGACAATCAAGAGAGAGATAGTGCAGGGCCATATGTAAATAGTATGACAGGAAATCAGCTATTGCACATGAAATGTATCTTAACTATACAATTCAGGGCAAGGAAAACATAGCCATAAGGAAATAAGATAAAATAGAGATGCATTACTTACATGAAAAAAAAAACAATGAAATGCTAGATGCAATGATACAAACCTTAGTATGAATAAAAGGTTTAACAAATGCCAAATATTCTGTAACCAGTATTTTCATGAAAGGCACAGCACGACAGACTAGCCTTTGGAGATAAAAAAGACAAATACAAACTCCGGATTCTAGTACAGGTATGCAGGTACTTAACCTATGTCAGATCTAGAGATTAGCAGATCAATTCCCATGTAGCCAGTTCAATGCTCACTCTTCCTACTTCAGTGAAAGAAAAAACTGCTGCCAGTGCCGATATAGCAAGTCTTAACTTTCCTACATGGTCCTTTCATCTGTCGCAGCAACAGTACAAAGTTGGTATTTTAAAAATTTTCTATATCAAATAAATACCACAAAAAGGGTACAAAGAGTAATACTAGTAGTTTACCTTCTCCATTGTCAGAATTGCTACAGAAATAATTTAAATTGTTGTAAATTCAGTAACAATGTAATTATATGTAGATATACTGTATATATATATATATATATATATATATATAGTGCAGGATTTCAGGTCACAGACTTACATCAGGGTTGCAAGGTCTTGAAGTCCACAGCCATCAGCATAGCAGGGGCTGCAATATTCAATGTCAGTTTGTGAGGAGGCAATTCCAGGAGGGATGAGAGAATTGAAGATGTCCACTGGGTTGTCTACTGAGTCTTCATCATACATTACACTGTCCACTGACTCATATGTCATCTCTTCTTTGAGGAAACAGCATAGCAGAAACTTGTTTATCTAGAGTCATACTTTGGTGCTAAAAATTTCACAATATAACTAAGCATAATAATTTTAGAGGTTTCACTTTAAGGTCAAAGTATTAAACTATATTTTGACGCATAATGCAAATGTGTACCCTACATTAATAGTTACATGTAGCATTATTTCATAAAATATTTAGGCTGAAATAAGCTTACCTTAGACTGTGACAAGTCATACCAGCAGATACAGTTACGGCAATAAACAATGTGTATAACATACAGCTCAAACTCAGCTGACACTGACTGTCTGAGTGACAACACAAAGGCTGTTTATGATGTCAAGTAGTCACATGATCAATCTACTCAACTGTTACATCTGAACCTGCCTGCAGAGGCACAATAAATGCTTGTAGACTCAAATTTACTGTACTCTTGGCTCCAATCAAGGTGTTTTGGATTTTTCAAGTCAATTATAACCTTAAAACTAATAGTCTGCCACATTTCATCTTCCAGACATGGGTTAACATTTTCATACATATATATCCAATCTGTTTTATATATATCATAACAGTCTGGGTTGGCTCAAAGACAATTGATTGGATATAGTATAATATTGTTATGAATAACACCATTAACTTGTGATAAATCTTTAGAACCAGAATGCAGGTGTTCACATATAACAGCCTACTTTCCCACAAAACCTGATATACTTTCTGGTACTTGGATACCACCATGACTTCTGCTTAGGAAACATAGAAACATAGAATTTGATGGCATATAAGAACCATTTGGCCCATCTATATACACACAAGAACCAGCGCTAAATAAGATGGACGGTGTGATAAGAAAAACCAATGATTTATTTAAAAAGCATCAATCTACAAATGTCTCAAGACTAACGTTATAAAAAGTTCATATTAGAACCAAAATAAATATCTGCTTCTGTATAGTTAGACAGCTGGACCTAGGACAACCTCCAATATGTCCCAAACAGATTAAGTGATTTCTGAAGGCAACACTTATTTACCATGAAGTGGTGTAGCAGTCACCAACACAGTCCTTAGCATCCTACACGCCACACTTTGTAGGCTGTGAAATATATCCACATGGAAGGTTCCAGTATTTGTCAAAGGGTCCCAGGAGGAGTATAACAATGTCCAAATGATAGTCCAGCAGTTGTACAGGGGTGCAGAGAGGGTCTCAACGCATTTCACTGGGTAAATGTGACCACTCAGCTTCTTCAGGAGTGTAAAATATGTCCATAGTAAGCCCTCTTTTATACCCAGAGGTAATCAGCCTACAAAGTGTGGCATCTAGGATGCTAAGGACTGTGTTGGTGACTTCATGGTAAATAAGTGTTGCCTTCAGAAATCACTTCATCTGTTTGGGACGTATTGGAGGTTGTCCTAGGTCCAGCTGTCTAACTATACAGAAGCAGATATTTATTTTGGTTCTAATATGAAGTTTTTATAATGTTTTATAACGTTTGTCTTGAGACAAAACGTTATAAAAATATATTAATATATTGATATAAATATATTTTGTATCAATATTGATATAAACATATATATATCAATATATTAATATAAATATATTAATATTTTGATGCTTTTTAAATAAATAATTCTTTTTTTTATCACACTGTCCATCTTATTTAGCGGTGGGTCTTGTGTATATATATATATATATATATTTTTTTTTTTTATTATTATTATTTTTTTTTTTATATAGGGACTGACTATCCCTTTATTATCAGCTGCTTTGTGACAGCGCGCTCACTCCCCCTTTTGTTTACTGTGTATTTGGTCCATCTAGTGTGCCTCTTTTGGATTAGATTATTAGGTTTAGGGCTGTTAGGGTTATTTTAGCATTAGGGCTAGGGGTTATTGTTAGGGTATTAGAGTTACGGGTTATGGTATTAGGGGTAGTGTTGGGTTTGGGATTAGGTTAGAGGTTTGGTTAAAGTCGTGGTTAAGGTTATTAGAGGGTTACGGTTTTTTGGGTACAAATTTTAGAGTAGGGTTAGGGTATTAGTATAAGGGATTAGGGTTTAAGGTTGATAGGGGACTAGGGTTGAGTGTTAGGTTATTAGGGTTAGGGGATAGTGTTATGGTATTAGGTTAGTGATTAGGGTATTAGGATGGGGTTTAGAGTAGGTGGATAGATACTGATGGACAGGTCACGGGGGTCCAGCTGGGGAGAGTGTACAGGATGAAGTTCAGGAGCCATAGGGTGTTTAGTAAGTCCAGAATATGGAGAATGCAGGCGTTTAATTTGGAGAGAGGCCAAAGTGCATTTTTTAAGTAGTTTTAAAGTAGTAGAGATTTCAGGTTGACTGTAATCATACTGTTTTTCTCTTTTTAAACTTCTGTATAAGTCTTATAATACTTTAACTGTAATTACAGTTAGAAAATAAAAAACACTTTGAATAAGAAAAAACACAGCAGCCTATTACCGGCTGCAGCCTATATACTAATTAATAAATAGTGGTACAGACATGTGTGCTGCTTGAACAATTGCATCCCACCCCCAATACCCCCTCCCACTACCAGACTACCAATAAAAATTCCACAGTATACAAACCATTCCCATTTATCTAGGAATTAATGAAAAACCATGCCTTAAAACAGACTAAAGTTTGCAGATTGTAATTAATGCCAATTTACCTAAAATAATATTCAATGCTCCAATAACATGTGCCTTGTGCAATAGTATATTACCTCAATGCCAGCTAGAGTATTCTACCTGTTAGCTGAGAATAAGGATCAATCACATCACAGGCCCTCAATGCCAGCTGTAAATAGAGCTAGTAATATTATAATACTTTAAATGTAATTACACTTAGAAAATAAAAAAATACTTTGAATAAATAAAACACAGCAGCCTATTACCTGCTGCAACCTATACACTAAAAAGAAGTATATAACAAAACTTGGCCTGCTATTCTTACCCTTTCAAAAACCTTCCTCCTTTTTATCTACAGTTTTTAATTTAGAAACAATGGATAAAGCAAATTATTCATCTAATATGACGCTGCATGACTTAATATGCACACACACGATCCTCTGGGGATCCAACTCCAGACCATGCTGTTGACACAATCCTACTGGAGACCTGGATGCAGTACTTACCTCTCTTCATGCTGGCCGCTGGGCAATGCGGCATGGAGAAAGTAGTGGCCTACCGCTCCACTGTGTCTCCATGTCAGGGAATGTGGCTGAAAGTTGTAGGGAGGACAGTGTCAGAGGTAAGCCAGGTTACTGTAATGGCTAGTGAGTTGAGAGACAGATGCAAGTTTTTACAATAGAGCTCACACTCCTGAGTGTACAGGAAAAGGTAGAGAGGTTACAGGAGATATGTTTATAAGGTTAGAGGGATTGCAAGTTCAATGTGGATGTATTGGTGTTGCTACAGGAAAAGGCTAGTGGTTGGGTGAGTGGTGGTCAGCAGTCATTGATGTCAAACCCACAAACTCATACTGTAACTCATTTACATCATGAATTAAAAAGAAATCCCCCAAAATGTTATTGGAAGCTTTATCTGATCATTTTGAAGAAGGAAAACATGCTAATACTTCATCAGCCTAATTATTAGATTCTAGCATCAAGAAATAAAGTCAAACTGGGCACCTCCCTTGACTTGTCCACACTCCTTTTTCATAAACCAATAGGTCACAACCCTTTTTACCACCGCATATAGTACATACCATGATAACCAACATATCATTTTACATGAAACATAAGACTTTGAACCCTAGCTTTTTATGTTCAGTAAACTCTTGTTTAGCATTTGTGACCAGTAAAAAAGATTTAAACAACATTTGCATTTGTAACCCAGAGATTACAAAATATATCAACAAATGCTAAACTCAGGGCCATAACTAGGGGAGTTGGAGCAGTGCCGCTGCGCAGAGCCCTGTGGCCGGTAATGTCACAGCCCCACAGCTCCTACATCTGGCTAGCAGGGTGCCTGTAACTAGAATCACTGCTGCAATGCTGGCTGGAACGTCCTTTGGACATTCCAGTTGTGCACGCTGCAGCGTGTACTCCCTGAGGATGCTCCGAGCAGAGCTGTAACTCTCATCGCTGGTGGCCTCGGCTTGATGTCATGCGCTCCGGGGGAGTTGGCCAACACAGGACGCAATAAAGCCCTGTTACATCTCTGACTACAGATTTTTTTTTTTTCAATGTTATATTGCATAAAATAACCATTAAGCTATTGATATAACCTATTGGGTGGGACCTGGGTGGTCATAATAGGAGTCAAGTGGAATGTGAGACTGTCCTTAAGCAGGTTTGTGTCAGGGTCTGACTCTGGTGATCTTTAGTCTGGGGACTGGTGTCACGACCTGGTAGCGAGATTCCAGTCCGGAGACAGGGATTCGAGGGAATTAGGGGGAGAGGCAGCAGGAAAACACTGGAGGATCTTGGTAGTGGTAGATACAGGGAACACTAGGAAATATGGAGCACAGGTAACACGGGAGAGAATATCACTGAAGAATGTCACGTAGGGAATGTCATTGAGGAGTATCATGTAGAGAATGTCATTGAAAAGTATCACAGAGAATGTCACTGAAGATTGCTACTGGAGATGGATAGACAGAGAACTATCGCTGATAGATAACAACACTGGAGATCCAGATGCAGAATAGTGCCGGAGTGTATCACTGGAGACAGTACTCGGATGACATACTGAGTACACACTGTTGAATCCAGACACAAGTTAAACACTGGAGTAGAACATGGGAGGCAGTATTCAGATGATGTACTGAGTACACACACTGATGATTCAGACGCAGGGGAAGCACTGTAGTAGAATACTTGAAATTAGTACATGGATGATGTACTGAGCACATACACTGGTGATTTAGATGCATCGGAAGCTCTGTAGTAGAATACTTTAAATTAGTACACGGATGATGTACTGAGAACACAAACTGGTGAATCCAGACATAAGGAGGAGCACTGGAATAGAACATGGGAGATCTGCACTGATGATTTTCACTGAAGAGAAACACTGGTGATTTGCACTGGTGATTATCACTGAAGAGTAACACTGGTGATTTGTACTGGTGATTATCATTGAAGTGTAACACTGGTGATTTGCACTGATGATTTTCACTGAAGAGTAACACTGGTGATTTGCTCTGGTGATTATCACTGAAGAGTAACACTGGTGATTTGTACTGGTAATTATCACTGAAGTGTAACTGGTGATTATCACGACAGAGTAACATTGGTGATTTGCATTGATGATTAACACTGAGGAATCTCTCTGAGAAATAGTACTGCAGAGAATCACAGAAGAATATCACTGCAGAAAATCACAGGAGAAAGTTTGCAGAGTAGCACTGAAGTGTATCACTGGAGGTCAGTACACAAGAATAGCACTGAAGTACATCACTGGAGATAGTCACTGGAAGCATTCAGCATGGAGCCAGGAACGATACTAGTAATAGCAGCTTCTAGGTGTAGAGAAGAGTTGTACAGGCAACTTCCTGTTTCCTGAAGTCCTGCTATATACCCTAAGTTAGCTGTCCATTGGAGGAGAGAGTCAGCTGAAAACTGACAATGCTACCATGGGATAAGAGACTGGACAGGTGATATAGACAACATGGCTGCATCCATGACCACCGCCGCTGGAACTCCGATATGGAGGATCGCGTAGAAGTCACCTGTGCCCCGGGGAGAATACTCAGCATGTCACCCACCACTGCACCTGACGTCTGCTATTCAGGGGAAGCCGGCGCTGTGGTAAGTAACAGCCAATCCCAGGCTGAATCCTGACAGTTTGCAAGTTTATTGTTAACAGCAGTATACCATGGTAATGAAAGAGTTAACAGTGGTAACATAATGATGTCTGTGGTCAATGGCGTAACTATAGTGGGTGCAAGGGGTGCGATTGCTATTGGGCCCTGGCGGCTTAGGGGGCCCGCCGGCCCAGCAACCAACCCCATGCACCACACCTGTACTGTCCATCCACTGTTACCCTCTATAGCAGCGCTTCAGAGACAAATTCCAGAACACTCATTAGCTGGCGCCAGCTCCTCTATCAGTCAGAGACACTGACTAACATCATCTAGAAGCTGACGTGATGACAGACCTGCCCGCCAGTTTGGTAGAGCCTAGAGGCACGCTCTGCACTGCCCGTTTACTGCACCCTGGACTAGAGGAGCCCAGTTCGGACCTGTTGGAGACCACTGCATGCATGAAGACTGTCCCCGGCTTTCCAACTAGCAAGAGCCCTGCAAGTGACTGGAGCCCCCCTCCCACCGCTGGAAACTCCTTCCCTGCTTCCACTTCTCTTCTTGGGATGCTGCCTTGGAGGTGAGTAACCAGACTCAGTCCTCCGGTGGGGTGGGGGTGGATAGTGGTCAGAAGAGCAGTTCTAGGCTGGGGGGGGAAGGGTGAGGGCCTCTGCCTGGGTATAGCTGGGGGCTGGATGTGTGTGTGCTCAGTTCAATGCCTGGCCATAGCTGAGGGTACATATATATAGCTGGGGGCTGGATGTGGGTGTGCACAGTACAATGCCTGGTCATAACTGGGGGTACATACAGTATATAAACATAGCTGGGGGCTGGATGTGTGTGTGCTCAGTACAATGCCTGGGGTACATATATGGACAGGTAATACGTGTGCTCAGTACATGCTTGGGCACAGCTGGGGGTACATGAGCAGCCGATGTGTGTCATCAGTGCAATGCCTGGGTATAGCTGGGGGTACATATAGGCATCTGATGTGTATATCTCCATTCCTGGCACCATGTATCCACCTACCACCCCTCGCCCCATTCCATTGCTACCCCAGATGATAGCCTTCACACTGCTCTTTTGCCCTTCATGGGCCCCTGCCCCCATGTGACTGTTGCATTCCATCGGCCTTTTGCTGCTCCTCTACCCCATTACCATGGTATGCAGTCGGGAAGCCGGCAGACCTAATCCCCGGCTTCCCGACTGTCATATCAAGGCAAGGATCTAAAGACAGGTGTTGATATGCCGAAGTCTGTTATTAGACATACGCCGGGAGCCCAACGTCCGGCATCCCGATCGAAGGGACACCGGGTGCCGAGCGCGCATAGCCGCGGAGGGTGAGGGTTAGGTTTAGGGTTCCCGGGGTGGGGACTTAGGGTTAGGCACCCCCTCCCCCGGAGGTTAGATTTAGGCTAGGGGAAGGGAGGGTTAGCATTAGGTACCCCCGGGGAGGAATTAGGGTTGGGCACCCCCGGGGGACTTAGGTTTAGGCGGCGGGGAAGGGGGGGTTGGGTTTAGGCACTTAGAGGGGGGATTAGGGTTAGGCACTTGGGGGGAAGGTTAGGGTTAGGCACCCCTAAGGGAGGGTTAGGGCTTGGGGAGGGGGGGGTTAGGTTTAGCCACCCCTGAGGGGGAGGTTAGGTTTAGGCACTAGGGGGGAGGTTAGTATATACTTACCTTTGACGATCGGGATTTCCTCCTCTGCCGGGATGCCGCTGTCAGGATTCCAACCGCCGGGCATGGGTCCGGCGGTAAATCATACCGATTCCATTACCATAGACCCTCCTGTAACCATTACCCAGACCCCTGCAAATCTGATTTAATTGCAAAAACTGCATCCCTGTCTGCAGCACAGTACCACGGACCCCTTGGCAGCCCTATAGTGCCCCTGATGTCAAGGCCCCCCTGCTGTGCCTATAAACTTGATGCCCATGTGCTATGATATGAGTACTATGGAACTCCTTTTATATAGTCCCATTGTGTACAGCTGTGTAGAAAGAAAATGTTTCGTTATAAAATTGGCTGTAAGCAGGGCCGGACTGGCATTCCGGCCCTTCTGGCATATGCCAGAAGGGTCGATGGCCTAAGGACCGGCTCGAGGAGGGGTGAAGGAAAAGACCCCCGTCCTCCACCCAATGACTCCGAAATCATTAAGATTTCATGGAGCCGGAAGGGGTGGAGGTGTGTATGGGCCGGCGGCAGCTGTGCTGGGCCGAAAAGAGACGGGCATGCCGCGAGGCCAGCCCCCATGACTCGTGGCATTCCCCCTTGCATTTACCATGCCCCGCTTTACACGGAAGTGCAGGGAGGACTGCCAGGGCTGATATACAGCCCCAGTCCGTCCCTGGCTGTAAGGTTATATTGTGTGTTGTCTAGTTTCCTCTAGTCCACAGGTTCTCAAACTCGGTCCTCAGGACCCCAGACAGTGCATGTTTTCCAGGTCTCCTCACAGAATCAAAAGTGAAATAATTAGCTCCACCTGTATCAGTGAGTAATGACTACACCTGTGCTTCTGTTGGGTGACGTGGAAAATGTGACCTGTGCGGGGTCCTGAGGACAGAGTTTGAGAACCATTGCTCTTGTCTTTATGATGAATCTTTTTTTAGAATATAAATGAATGATACAGAGATATGTACTGTATGCAAGGCTGTTCGTGTGAGCTGTTCCAGAATTGCTCCCTGTTTCTGTACACTCAGGCAAAGGTCTGGGAAGATGGCCACTTCTTATTCATTATAAATTATTTTATACCTAACCTGATTTTATCTATTTGTAAACCTACAGCATTTTTTTACTGTTTAAGCTGGCTTCTACATTACCACTGAGTTAGAGAATGTTGCCTTGAATGCGTGAGATACTTTGTGAGGGATGACCTAACCTACATAAGTACTGTAAGCTCTCACATGCAGGGCCCTTTTCCCTTATGTGTTACTATCATCTCCTCCCCACTGCCGACAATGGCACCTTTCCCTTGGGTTCTGCCGCCCTGCTGCTCATTTGGGCATTATTTTTTAAGGTTAGGGGCATTGCGGGATGGAGGGAGGGGCACCAAAGGAAATATTTGCCTGAGGCTATACGTGGTCGGCACTGCATGTTAATGCATTAAAATTATAGGCCACATTAACCACGCCTCTTGTGCAGCACTAGCCATACCTACTCTGTTGGAGACCTGAGTTGGGGGGCTCCTTAAAAATTTTGCTATGGGGCCCACAAAGTTTTAGTTACGCCCATGTCTGTGGTTGCTGTAATACTCAGGGTAACAGCGGCATATATAGGGTAACACCTAAGAGTAGTTAAGTACTGTTCGTACTGTGACACTCTACACAGTAACACACATCATGTTGTGCATGCACCAGGTCTGAGGTCATGCTCCCTGCAGGCTCTGGGTCCTAGTGCCAGGAGTGTATAACAGAGAGGACACAGTTACTCTCCAACAGACGTCATATAAATAAAAGTTGTTAGTGCCTTGTGTAAAAATTCACAGTGCCATGCTGATAAAATGTATGCTGAACCTGTCAAAACATCATAAGATATTAGATTACAGTGTATAGAAAAATATAGTATGGTTAATAACATAGTTTTGATTATAATGGCATAGATGGCACATCATATTAAAAGGTGATCAACCTTACCTGACGATCAGTGAAACTAAGAAACAAGACTATGGTCCTGATTAAGAAAAGGCTGCTATAGCAAAGCCACTGCCTTTTTTTCGGCTGTATTAAAATATGCAAAAGCTGCAGAAGGTGTCTTAAGTCAAAAGACGTCCACTGCTGGCTTCTGTGATCCGATGGCTGTGTCCAAAGACGCAATGTTGAATCGAGAGTGTGAACATCGGACATCTGAGTAACCCAAAGGTTATACAGTGGGTGTTGAATCATCCAAAACAATGGTTCAACTAGAGCAGAGAATTTCCTTTTTGGTGTACTCTTTTCTAAGACAGTATTGTCTAAAACTTAACTTTTAATTAGATATGTATGTAAAAAATAAAATTAGGAGATTGTGATATAGGACATCCACGCAGACGATATAAGCAAATGTATCGCTGCAGTAGTCTTCTTCTCTTTAGGAGAATATATTTCAGATAAAAAATGTTTTATTTATTTAATCCTAACTATGGCTCATACACTATAGTAATCCTTTTGGTATACAATAAAAATGTATCTCTTAAAAAAAAATGCTGCACAACTTTCACAATATTTTAATTGTTGCATTTACCAAACATAGGACATTGTAGAACAATAAGTGAAATAACTGTTGTTAACCAATATTCCAAATACAGATTGTATTGTACATTTGTATTTTATAAAATGAAACCATATACCAGGTTTCTTATTCGTTCAAACCATCAGTTCTCTGTTTAAACACAACAACCCGTATACAGGGTAGGTTATTTCCTGCAAGTGACACACCTCAATTATTAACCCATGCATAGCCTTGGTGGTTTCCCAGATATTCATAAGATGTACCAATAAACACATTATATTCCAATCTCAAACTTTAGTAATCCAATCTCAAAATAAGTAATCCCTTGCTATAATACTTTTGTTAAGATCTTATGAAAATATGCTATACATATTATTTCACTGTCTCAGTTCTTAGTCTCATATAGACAGGAGCCACATAGATAAATATGCCTAGCGAATGTCCTCTATCATATGGCATATATGTGACAAATCCCTACCACATATGATACATGCATAATCATTACTACCTTTACTAGAGTATTTATGCATTAAATATGTTGCAGTTAGTACATTGATATCATGTACATTAAGACAGGGAAAGTAAAGAATAATAAATCAGTAAAGTATTCTGACCTATTGGAGGAAGACCCCTCACCTCTGTCTCTGTTTACCTGTAGGTATTGGACAGAGCAAAGGGAGAGCAAGACTCCCTGAGTACAGAATAGAAGAAAGGAAATGAGGACCGGCTTCTGCTAACACATTGCAGGGTGGATATGCCGGAGGTCGCTGGATGAGAGAGCCGGCAGAAGTACCTGTAGTTCTTAGGAGAACACAGCGGCATGGGAGAGGTGTGCGGGAGCGTTGTCCTGAGTTGCAGCCTTCTGGTGCTGTCGGATGCTGGGTCACGTGGGCGCCATTCAGAGACCCAGGAGTCCAGCCCGATAACATGCGTTTCACTTAGGAGCTTCTTCACATCGGAGTAAGGTTACTCAGGATGTCTGTCAAAATCATACAGCTGGGTAGTGGCATCATGAAGGGGGTGCAGGGACAGGAGCCGGCTGCTGCAGTGTGACATTCTCCTGCAACACCGGCTACTGTCATAGTAGAGGAGCCAACAGTACTGACAGCCCAGTCTAAAGGGGCAGCCTAGCATCTCCAGCGATCCTGGGGTTCCTCCCGGAGTGAAGTCATCTTGATCCCCATGAGGACACACCCCTTTATATTAGGCCATGCCCCCTTTTAGGGCACGGATGCACCTCCGGTGCGCAGGGATAATCATAGTACACACCGGGTGTCACAAGTCCCAGTGACGCCTCTGCAGCTTGGGCCAGTGAAGCTGTGTCCAAGGACATAGCCACTGGCTTTGGCGCACCTAGAAAATAGGGCTACTGTGCCCACTTTTTCTAGAATGCTGCTTGTCTCCATCCCCAATGCCAGCTGCCTGTCAATCATGCTGCAACATTATGAGCAACATCACAGGATCTGATCTGCACCTGCGCAGTGCGGCACCTGTGCAGGTGCAGATCTTCAATCAGAGATTTTTTGTGAACATCAGAGTTCCATAAATCTCTGAATCAGGCTCTATGTCCTTTGGTCGCAATGTTAAATAAATCTTAGTTATCATCTGTTAACCTACATTAAAAGTTATAAAATGGAGTTAAACTTAAGTATTCTACAGCAATGATTGCAACTTAGTTGACAAATTCTGATATGTACAAGTAAATATAGTATGCTGTTAAAGGAGAACAAACTGAGTCTGAAAGGATTGTAGCAAATGAAGAAACGGAGGAAAGGACGCTACTGTGGAATTCCCCTCAGCCAGGGTTACATACTGTAGAGTGGCATAGTTAATGAAGCACTGTTATGGAAAGTGATTCCTGATAATGTTCTATTTTCACACTCCAGTTTGGTTTTATTCCAAATAAATAAAATAAAAGACACTTGAAAGAGTCTGACCCTTTTCAGGGGAACCCCACGCCGAACTGCAGGCTTCCCCATTGAACCAGTGAATGCATCAATAGCATTCATCCAGCACTGACAGATTTTAAACAAATACACCTGCTAGTGTGGCCAGCTGTCACGCCATTTACCAGCAGTGGTTTTTGTACCTAGAGAATCCCTGCTGCTTTTAGCACAAAAACCTCCATCTAAAAGCATTGATAATTATAAGCAGCCAATACAGTAAGTCTGCAGACACTACTATGATTTCTAATCCATCACTGATTTGGTGAGAGCGGGATAAAATATGGAATAGCAAACCCAGTCTCACTGCATGTAAATTGTACAAGAAAGAAAATTAAATGTATTTAAAATTGAGGTTATTGTGTAAGACTTGTGGCATGATGAGTATATTATAATAAGATACTTAAAAAATAGGTTGTTCTAATTATAAAATGGTACATACAAATAACTTCCATTCATTATTCAAATTGAGAGGTGATATTCATATTCAGTGCCTGTAATCACCAACTGCCTAAAGCCTGGACCTGGCACTCTGCCTATGGTTAGCAACTGCCAGGAGTCAGGCATTAGCACTGTACCTGTAATTACCAATTGCCTGGAGCCAAATATAATCCCCTGGCAGTATCCATGAACACATATCCCTACCAAATGCTCCATGTGTTATTCTGCTACCTTACATATACAGTGTTTCATCCACCACTTAGCTTAGAAGCTTGTTTTGGCAGTTTCATCTCATTCTAAACCTTCTGTTTCATGTCATTGTATATTATTTGTTTCTATAATGATCCCCACAATGTACAGAAGTGTTTCCCAAATCCAGTCCTCAGGGACCTTTAACAGTGCATGCTTTACAGATCACCTCTGTACCACATGTGAAATAATTAGCTCCACCTCTGGATCTTTTAAAATGTATCAGCCAGTAATGAATACACTGGTGCACCAACTAGGAGATCTGTAAACATTCACTGTTAAGTGAGCCATACACCTAAAGAGTATCTTTCCAACCATCCAACTAGTTGTTTTCCAGTGTTTTGGAGCAAATTGCTGATTGTCATTTGCTCCTATACATTACCAGATTTTCGTTCCAACAAGCCAACTAGTTGGATGGTTGGAAAGGTAATCTTTAGGTGTATGGCTAGTTTAAGGGGTCCCTGAGGACTGGACTTGGGAAACACTTATGTACTGTACATTATTATGTTTCTATGTTAGTGCTATATAAATAAAACATGATAAAAATAGTAATAATAATTTTAGGTTAACTTTAAATTGAATGACTATTATGTATTTAGATGGATATGTAGCCAGCCTTCTAAAGAGTGGAGTAATGGACAAGTAAAGAAATTGCATATAGCAACCAATCAGCTTCTACCTATCTGATTTTACAGAATATACTTAATGTTACCTCAAAGCTGATTTGTTACTAAGAGCAACTTCTCAATTTGTCCACTTCTCCATTCTTTAACAGACTAGATACATCTCCGCCGTAATCATAGAGTATTTATAATTGGGTCATGTGGCACATGTGGGCTGGAGCAGTTTAATGAGAACATATGACAGACTAAACCACAGGTTCTCAAACTCGGTCCTCGGGACCCCAAACAGTGCATGTTTTCCAGGTCTCCTAACAGAATCACAAGTGAAATAATTAGCTCCACCTGTGGATCTTTTAAAATGTCAGTGAGTAATGAATACACCTGTGCACCTGCTATATGACCTGGAAAACGTGACCTGTGTGGGGTCCTGAGGACCGAGTTTGAGAACCACTGGACTAAACAGATAATTGCAAATGTTAGTTCTGACCTTGGCAAAATACATTCTAAACCAGTGTTCAGGTAGCACTAAAGGCCCCCATAATGTGCGATATAGCAGCCGATCTGACGGATTGGTATGATATCGCTGCTATACCATACCGTGTGTGGGCATGATATCACCCAGTGCGCACTCCCGTGGGATCGCACATCGCAACTCCAGATTTTGCATGCTGCACATAAGATCTGTTGATGCAATGTACGATCCCATGCAGTGCTATGCGGGGGGGAGGGGGCGGCATATCGGGTGGTCAGACAGCGGATTGCTCTGTGTATGGGTGATATGTCGGGCATCGGAATGGCCATCGCGTCGCAAGGTGTATATCGCACCGTGTCTGGGGGCCTTAACATTGCATGTTTTCCAGATCTCCTCACAGAATCACAAGTGAAATAATTAGCTCCACCTGTGGATCTTTTAAAATAAGTCAGCAAGTAATACAATACATAAAACACCTGTGCACCAGCTAGGAAAAATGGAAACCATGCACTGTTAGTGCTCCCTGAGAAATGAGTTTGGGAAACACTGCTTTAAATCAAATAACATACCAATAACACGTTGACCTTATGAAATGATTGATTGATTGGATTCATTTGGTCCTTGTGATGATCAGAAATATGTGGAACAACCAGAAATTCTGATGGAGAGATTTATAAGTAGGGGGTATATAAAAGAAATAAGAGGAAGCCAAATTGAGGGGTATATTTTACCAAAGTTTATTTTTGATCGATATTAGGTTTTGGGTGATTTTACATTCGATTTTGAGTATCAGAAATAGACTAAAGTCAAAATTGAATGTGAAATAGAATATAAACCCGAATCACCTTTAAGATCGACTATCATCTAAAAATTGGTTCTTTTACATACACCAACATAGAATCCCCTGATTTACCTAATATTCTAATTGAAATCGAATCACCAAATCGAACACAGCATCCCTAAAATAATAGACCTGCATCATGCTTGAGATTTTAGCATGAGAAGGTGCGAATTACACAGACGCATGCTCAGATCAGTAAAATCCGTGCTTGCTTTTGTGTGCAAAAACCTAGAAGTGTTAAAATAATTACGTCGGGTCCCCTCTAAAAGCACATCTAGCACCTGGCCAGTTCTGATTGTGAAAATACGGGGGACAAAAGATAAAAATCTATTGCTGTTGGCACTTATTAAAAAATTTATCGAATGATACTCTATAAACCAATACAAAATTTGGAAAATGTGTTAAATTATAGCAGCAAGTCTTTAAACATGGAACTTGTGAATACCCATAGAACTCACAAAATTATATTAAACTTTGGACTGTGCTAATATAGAACTCCTTACTATGAGATGGCAGAACACACACAAATATATATAGCAGTCAAGGTTCCATTAAATATAAAAAGTATATGAATTTTAATCATGAATCAAATATTTAAAGGTGTATATATCTCTCACAATATACATGAAAAAATATTTAAAAAATAATAATACAACAATATTGCATAGTAAGAACACTAATGAAAAGTCTCGTGTACACACATCGCTTGGTTTGAACTAATGAATTGAATAGATATTTGGCTTTGAGGAAGCCCCCATTTCAAAGGGGCGAAATGCGTCAGAGGACCCCCTGATTTACAAGCACCCATTCTATGCGACAAACACATTTGGATGAACATTTCTCACTGCTACAAGTGGATATTTCTTTGTACAGCAGCATCCAGCAGAGGTGACCATACTGAGGCTCAGCCCAGCAATTACAGCGCTCCAAGCAGACGAGCACGGGAGACAGATTGATTGCTGGTGCAACATCAGCACAGCTTCGGAGGCCGCTCACAAAATAAACAGTACTCACACACTGTAGAAAGTAAAATTGGATTACATGCGGCATCGTGATCCAATTCAAATACTGAAGAGCTGTACGTGTATACAAATACAGCTCTTCCCCGCAAGTGATATACAGCTGTTCCCCACAAGTGACAGGAACTACAAAGGTTCCTGCACCTGTAAGGCCGCCAGCCAATCAGCTGCCTTTACTGATTGACAGCCAGGCCACCCACAGCCAATCAACAGCCGGGCCACTGATTGGCTAACAGAAAGATCAATCAGCGGCCTAGCTGTTGATTGACAGCCAGGCCACTCACAGCCAATCCGTGGCTGGTTACTACAGTAAAGGCCGCTAATTGGCAATGGCCATATGAGGATTTAAAGATAATGTTAATGTATATGTATATATATAATCATTTGTTATCTTATTTTGTTTTTGTGTTTTTACTTATTTATTCTCTTAATTTCTTTCTGTATTTAGGTATATTCACCATAGTACCATAGTACACACTAAGGGGTAAATTTGTTAAATGTCAGATCTAGCAACTGTACAGAAAAACCAGGCGCTAATTATATAATAAATCACAATTAAAATAATGTTGAATATTATCAATAAAGCAGCAAAGAAACTATGTGCTTGTGGTTGCACATATATACACACCTAAATACCAGGTGTTACACAAAGAAACAGTAAAGCACCTTTGCGCAAATACTATATGTGAAGGTTGGTATAGCAGAAGTCGCAAATGAAAATGATAAACATATTTATTATCACATATGATCTATTGACCAGTCAACAAGATAATCTTAAACATCACATAAAATACTCCATGGAATAATAATAATAATAATAAATTAATATTGCAAAACTATTACTTAAAAAGCTTTTACTATGGTTCCACTTAATTAGGTAGTTGAAGTAGGTGGATCTAATATTTTCCACTAATATCAGTGTATAAACAATGGATATTTACTGTGTCCACACACAACTTGTGATAGTTTGTAGATGTATAAGTATCCTCCTTTTTATATATAGGAAGTCTCTCAGTCTAATATACTGTAGCCACAGTCAATTTAAATACAATGCCTGATATAATACCTCCGTGTTGTTAATGGTACAGAACATATGCAAATGTTAATAAGTCTCCACTTCTGGAAGTCCGTATACCCCATATAAGCTGATCGGAGGAAGAGAGAGGGAAGAGGGAGGCTTAATCTCTCCAGCTGGAGACTTTCGGCCTATGCCTGTCAGGTTCTCATGCCCTTTAGTAAGCGGCAGCACAAACCCAGCCTCAACCTCGCCAGTAGTTAATATCCAGCAATGTAGTGTATACCCGTCTCTCCGGAGTTCCAGGCAATGCCGAGAAACAAGTAGAAGTCACAGGGCTTGGAATCCTGGATTTTCCTGTGATCAGCGTGAAGGTGTTTTAGTGTTTCTAAAGGTCGGATCTAGATTGATTTGAAAATCGATCTAAATCGATGGCAAAATCCACATATTTATCATTCGTTGGGTTTAAACTTCAATTGAAACCCTACGCCGATGTCAGTTGGATTGTACAGGTGTAAATGTCATTAGTTTTGAACTTTCAGTTCAAAATCAGCAGCAAATAGAAGGTAAAAGTGGTAACCCCAAAAATAAAATGGGGTCCCCCCACCCAAGGGTCAACTAACCCTTTCAATCCAGGGCTCTTCCCCACACTCCTGGTGCTGGTGGGAGTGGCAACAATGTATAAAATATAGTTGTAATATTGTTCTTTACAATGGAACTACATGTCCCAGCAAGCCTGCCTCGGCATGCTGGTGCCAGCATGCCCAGACATTAAGGGCCCACACCTATAGGCCCATTGTAAAGAAAATATAAAAAAAAAATTACAGGACACACACACACCGATTGTTTTACCCCTTTATTAAATACACTCACATTTCATACTTACCTACACCTTGGATGTGCTCGGTCCCCTTGTCCATGTAGTAGTAGTCCAGAGTCTTGGTAAAACAGAACAAACACCGTGACCTGAATCCACGGACTTGTTGTACACTATGTACAGCGCTAATTATGGTATGACAGTTCCTGCACTACACAATGGTGAAGCGCTGATTGCCTAAGAGTCGGACACTCTCAGTCAATCACGGGACGGTTTCTATAGCAGCATATATGAAAAACAAAAACAAGATGTACCCCAGTAGTGCAGTATTGTTTGACTTCACCTCTGTGTGCTCAAACATCATAATGTGATATAAGGCCTTGTACCATAGGTACAATTAAATGGGCTTATCTGAAAATTACTGAAGTCCTTTTATCAAGTATAGACCAGTAATTTCTCAGCAGATGACCTCAAAGGAAATGTATATATCCCTTAGCATAATACAGTTTTAAAACTTTGTGGATTTATTAAAAGTAACAAACTCACAATAAAAAAACCTTGACAAATCTGCATATGTCATACAAAAGATACTGGAAGCCAGGTAAATTGGTGTAACAATCAGTTCACCCTCCTGCCATGATGAGGTGTACTGAAAGCAGTAGCAGCTGGAACTCCCAGATCCACCATGGATGCAGCGTTTCATCCTGGACAAGAAAGGGAAATGTGTCATTTGAAAAAATCCCGTCCAGGACTAAACACATCAGAGAGCTGTTTTTGCTTTTTTTTTTTTTTTAGCTTTTTTGGACACTTTGGACAAGTAGTGTCATACAGGACTGCTGACCTATCTTTGAACTTTGAGCTATTTATTGTACTGGTATAGTTATTTTTTAATCGCATGCACCTTAATTCTTTATTCACTATATATGTAAGTATATATATCTTTGTTAAGATTGTACCATTGGGTTATTGGGCTGGGTCAGATGGGAGACCACCTGGGAATACTCGGTGTTGTAGTATAATATCCACAGTAGGGCGTACATTAGCCACTCAGTCCACCTTAAGGATTATGGGTCACATACGAGTCGAAGCTTTATGGAATATAAGAAAATGAAAATTAAGATACTTCTGCTGACTGGCCTATATTATGGAATACTGACTTTATTTTATCTAATTTATTCCACCTATTTTTTACATTTATCCTGGACTTTGGACAATTATCACCCTATATAAATGAAATTATATAAATATATATTTTTTCAGTAACATCATGTTGCTCACTTTTATATACTACATCTATATGACGTGATTTACGTTAATAGCTAGATTCCAAATACACTATAGTGTGTGATGCGATTTATGTTACTAGTTAGGCTCCGTATCTTATTTATTTATGAACACATCCACTAATTTGTCCTCCTTTTGAATCATCAGCTGTATATGGAAAGATGGCATCCTGCTTACTATGGCAACAGCAATATTGATGACAGAAATGAGACACGCAAGCGCCAATCATAGTGCCCAGCAGGAAATAGACTTGATGGTATCAGCGAACGAAGATAGGAGCTGGAGAAAGCCTGGAGTACCTGTCAGGATGAGACAAACCGGACCACTAATACAGTCGCGCATAGACTCCAACAAAATGGCAGACGCAACATCACTAATGCAGACACGTATGGTAAATGATAGAACGGATGTGACGTTATGATTGGGCGGAAGCGGTTCGGATAAGGGCGGAAGTCCTTGTATGATCGGGGGCCCTGAGTCACTCCATAATAAACCTGAACTGATATAAGACTTATGGACAGTCTACCAAGGATGATATATATTACATCTACATGTTTCCAATACGTTTTAAATATTTTATGAAAAGAGCGCATTTCCGGATGTGTCTGACCGGAAGTGACGTCAAAGCTGGCCCTAATGAGACAATTGGAGTCCTGTCTCACAAAGGGTATAAAAAGTGGCAAACCTTGTTTACTAGCACCCCTTAATGAAGTCCCCAAGTGGATGAAATGCGACATCTAAACATCTAAAATCTCCTGGTTTCCATGTCAAGAAGTGGGATGGACCCTTGTTTATTAACCATATACATCTTTGATGTTCGGTCCCTGTCGATAGGCCGGCATAATTCTGGTATCCTTTAGTACTGGTAATTGAGGATCAGTCGCTACAATCGGCCACAATTTGTTGGCTTCAGACATTGAATCCTTGTTGGTCAATTTATATTCCTGTGTCCATAGCATGATGTTGTCCAATTTTTTTTTATAATAGGTTGCAAACAGTCAATCCTAGATAGACGTGGATGATATCCTCATGTGAGGAATTTCAATAGCATTAAATCCATCTGTTTTACAGCATCTACTGGATCACAACAAATTCTGAGTACCCGAACAAACTGGAAGAATGGGAGACCTCGTTTCTGTGCCATTGGATGTAGCTATCGGCTTGTAATAGTGTTCCTATCAGTTCCTTTGCTATATATTGATGTTATAAAATCATTTGTCTCCGTTAAAGAGACCGCAACATCTAAGAAATGAATAGATTTTTGGCTACATTGAAATGTAAATTTAATGGCCTCATCTTGAATATTTATGGAATCCATCATTTCTTTGAAGGCCAGTTCAGTGCCCATCCACAGAAAAAAATATTTTGTCTATGTAACAACCGTATACTCTTATATATTGTGCCCCTTGATTGTTGGAAGAGAACAGATCTTTCTTCACCTCTACCATGAACAGGTTTGCAAAGCTGGGTGCTACGCATGAGCCCATTGAACACCCAGCGCATTGGACAAACAGTTTATCATCGAAAAGAAAATAGTTTTGGGACAATGTAAGTTCCAAAAGTGTAAGTATAAACTCCACATATGGGCCTTTATATAACTCATTGTTAGTGAGAATTTTTCTGACAGCCACCAGTCCTCTATTATGTGGAATGCTGGTGTACAGGCTGACCATGTCAACTGTACACAAAAAAAGAGTATTCTCCATCACCGGTAATAGAGTTTGAAGTTTTAATATGAACAAACTTGTGCCCTCCAACACAGTGCTTTGACCCTGTACCACTGGTTGCAACCAAAAGTCCAAGTACTTCGAAATGGAATAATATAGATAATCTCTAGCTGCAATTATGGGTTGATCCAGTGGACTGACTGGGTTCTTGTGCAGCTTTGGGATCGTGTACAGGACTGGAATTTTAGGGAAATCACTTCTCAGCATATACGCCATTTTTAGGGATGATCTGATCATTTACAGCCTTATCGAAAATCAAATCCAGTTCTTTTTTGAAAAAGGATGTTGGGTCTCCATGAATTGGTTCATAGACTTTCCGGTCTGATAACTGTTAGTTAACCTCATCTCTGTAGGCACTTATATCTTGAACAACTATACCCCACCTTTTTCGGCGGGGTGGATTACTATGTCTGTATACTGACTCAAGTCACGAAGGGCTGTTCTTTGTTCCCTCGAAAGATTAGATGAGATGTCAGTACTCCAATCCTTGTTTTGATCAATAAAGTCATTCATACGTGAGGTAAAATATTGGCGGCGTGGTTGTTCTAGTGTGGCTCAAAAGTAGAGGGTTTGAAAAATGATGGGACTGTTTCAGTTGGTTTTACTTGCGGCCCAAAGAATTCTTTAAGTTTAAGTCTCCTATTGAATTTATATAAATCCACTTTGTTATTACATTTATTAAAGCGAGTCGTTGGCACAAACGAAAGTTTCTTATTTAGGACACTTATTTCAGCTGGGGAAAGAGTCCTTTGTGGTAAATTAAAGACTAAGGGGGAAATTTAATAAAGCTTGGAGAGAGATAAAATTGGAGATAAATAGCACCAACCAATCAGCTCCTAACTGTCATTTTCCAAACAAAGCCTGTAACATGACAGTTAGGAGCTGATTGGTTGGTGCTATTTATCTCCAATTTTATCTTTCTCCAAGTATTCTGACACTCATTACACGTAAGCAGTGTGTAACTATTCAGATAGCTAAACCAAGTTCATCTCTTAATCCACAGACAATGAGTTTTCTGGAACTTTGTACATTTATTAACATAGACCGGAATGATTGTCCATATAATACAAATGTGGTACTGCAGAGTAGGTCACTGTACTTGTGAAAACAAACAATAAACTGCAAATGCGAGCAGCAAGAAGATATAAGCCTTGTGGGGTTCAGAAGACTTACACAGCCTGTCTGCATGTAAAACACAGAATACTGCAGTGCTAAAATGGAGGATTCAACCCTTTGACCTGTCACATGGTAAAAGGTAGCCAGACATAGGAAAACTAAAGCAGATCTACACAGAGCAGAGTAGACTTAACTAGCAGAGTGTAAAACATAAGCTTGTCACATAAAATCACTGGCAAGGCTACAGTATATGAAACAATATTAGAAATGCTGTGGTTAGAACCCCTCCCTTATTTCAAATTATCGCCCGATAGCATTATTAAATACGGATATTAAGATCTACGCAAAATTGATTGCAAATAGATTGAAATTACTTTTACCATCCCTGATTCACCAAGATCAAGTGGGGTTTGTCTCGGGCCGCCAAGCCCCAGACAGCACCAGACGAGTAATAGATTTGATCGAGACCTTCTCCGATTCGGGTGAGCCATTGTTGGTGCTTTCCCTGGATGCGGAGAAGGCTTTCGATAGACTCCACTGGGGCTATTTAACGGCGGTGTTACAGCGCTTTGGAATAGGTAATAGAGCCTTGTCCTCTATAATGGCCCTATAATCTAATCCCACAGCCAAAGTGTTTTCAAATGGTATGCTTTCCAATGGGTTTGATATAACTAACGGCACTCGCCAGGGCTGTCCATTATCCCCGCTAATATTTGCGCTAGCTATTGAACCTTTGGCAGAATCTATCAGATCCACATCAGATATTCAAGGACCTATCGTTGCAGGAGTACACAATAAAATATGTTTATTTGCAGACGATGTGCTATTGACCCTCATCCATCCCATTTCTAGTTTGTCAAAGCTCCACGACTTAATCGAGAATTATTCGCATGTTTCATATTATAAATTGAACACATCCAAGACTGAAGCTCTCACGATCAATATTGAACCAAATATGCTCGCCTCGCTCAAGGCATCTTACTCATATGTTTGGAAAACTAGGAGCCTTAAATACTTAGGGATCCAAATTACACCCCATATTTCTAATATAATATCCAGGAATTACCTCCCTTTATTGAACACGCTATCTTTATTACTGAAAGATTGGATGCTGCAGGAGGTTTCTTGGCTGGGACGAATTGCTGTATTAAAAATGATGCTTCTTCCCAAGCTGATGTATCTTTTTAGAACAATTCCGGTGCTGGTTCCAAGATATATATTGGATAAATTTCATAAACTGTTTATTACATATGTCTGGAATAGTAAGAAGCCTAGAATAGCTAGGAATATTTTATCCTTACCAAAACGGAATGGGGGATTGGCATTTCCAAATCTGCAAATATATCAATTAGCATGTTTAATGAGCCAAATTGGAGATTGGTTCGAATTAGACAAACCAAAAATATGGGTTATATTAGAGAGGGATGCAATGCTCCCACTACCTTTGACTGATATGCTATGGCTGCCTCAATCCAGTAATATCCACAGTCCAAAGTATTTAACAGCTACCATGTGTACTAGGAAGGCTTGGCTCGATGTAGTTTCTAGACTGAATGACTTTTCTCTTCCCACTACTAACCTCTCCCTTAGGGGAATTGCGACCCTTATTCCGAATTTATGTTTTGATAACTGGATAGAAAGGGGGGCACTTTCCCTTGGTGATTTAACTACTGAAGACAAGTTGAACTCCTTTGCTCAGATTTGTGAGAAGTTTTCTATTCCAATAAAAGATTTCTTTAAATTTTTACAATTGCGTCACTGGTTATATAATGTAATTAATGCCCCTCACCATATTAGTAAAATACCTCAATATTTAAAAAATAGGATGGATACAATTACATCTAAGGGTGGCATAACATGGTGGTACTCTCTTATAACTGATTCCGTAAAACCCTCTAAGTTTTCCTCCCTGATTAAATGGGAATCAGATCTGTCATGCTCTTTGACTGAAGAAGATTGGCAGTTAGTTTTCCGTAATTGTTTTGCACTCTCAAAATGTGTTTCTCATGTAGAACAGTACTATAAAATACTACATAGATGGTACCTAACCCCAGAGAAACTTCATAAGATTTGGCCTTCGGTTTCCAATCTCTGTTGGCGACATTGTGGGATGGTGGGTACACTACCACACGTGTTCTGGACATGTCCCATGGTTCAATCACTATGGAACCAAGTATTTAATCTCATAACTCGGGTTTTGAAGATCTCTATAGATCCGGATCCTTTAATAGCTATGTTCCATATATATCGGGGTCCCATTTCCAGAAGTGATCGTTATGTTTTGGGACATATATTAATCTCCACAAAATTACTAATAGCTCAGCAGTGGAAATCTAATATTATTCCCAATATACAAGCTATTGAAAATAAAATCCAGGCCCATTATGAATTCGAAACAGCAGGGGCCAAATACTCATCATCAATTTCTAACCCCTTGGTCCGCTGGTTTGTATGGACCGAATATAGAAATAATAAATGTGGCCAGGATGACTGATGTGAATTAAACAATACAATAATATTTTCAAGATTTTATTTGATATAATTTACAATAAGGTTATATGGTAATATTGAGTATCGAGTTGAGTATGGAAAAGTTATTATATAAAGGAAGAGGTCACGACTAAGTGAATGTATGTTCCTCATATCAGTGCTATATTTTTGGTATTCGTATTTAAGAAGTTATACGGAGTCAAAGATATCATTATACTGTATGTACCTTTCTAAGTGGAGTCAGTTGTTTATGTAATTTTATTTTTTCCCCAATTTTTATTTTTTATTTTTCTTTTTTTTATTAGTTATTGTTTTTTTTATTTATTTCTATTGCTATTCTTTATTTTCTGTATGATTCTATTATATATATGTCCAATATTTCTCTTTTGAAAATCAATAAAAATTGAATATTGAAAAAAAAGAAATGCTGTGGTTACAGTACACCAAGCTTTATTAAATATCCCCCTAAGTCCTCTTTTTGTATACTCGTTTTCCACGTCTTTGTCCACTGGCCACCTCTCCAAGTGTATCATCCTTTGCATGGTCTACCCGGTTTCTGGTAGTTACCCTTAAAGGGGGTTTCTGAGATGACAAGCTTGCAGAGCCCCCTGCACATTCTGATTCACTTGATGTTGCTGCTTCGCTGGATGTGTCTGTTTCTAAAGGAAACTTTTTAATGGGTCTTAGGTGAGGACGTCTATTTTTATTGGGACCCCTGTTTTTCACTCAACTGTATACTTTATACTCAGAATAGTTTCTATTAACTGTAGCCAATTTGGCTTTTTTAAATTTGATTAGATGCATCAGTCTGCAATTTTTGTAAATTAGATGTTTCAAAAGTTTTAATTTTTTCTTTGACAAGCTCTAATTTTCTTGCCGTCTCAGCCACAACTAGCAACATCAGGTCAAAAGAGCATTTGTTTAATACCGCTGCCTACTTGCGGCAAAACTCCAGATTATATTGCCCTATCGTGGGGACGTTTCTAATACGAAATCCTCATGGGATCTTTTTGTCCCTAAAGTAATCCGAAAGGGTTACCCCGTGCAAGTAAATATCGATTTCTTGTTTTTTCAACTTGACTAGTTATGTGAAAATCTGCTAAAAAAAATTCTTCTTCTGCAGTATCCTGCAGGTTAGTTTTAAACAAAATAGATTCTGCATTTGTATCAGAGAGTGTGTTAGTATCTCTCCTGTTTCCAAATTCTTAGAAGTGTTGGACATCACTGGTGTAAAAATCGCACCACTGTTCTTTATCAGAATAGAATGAATAAAATACACAAGAGTTCTAGACAGTCACTGGGTGCCTTAGCCGAAACACTAATCACGCTGTCCGGTGTCACTCAGTATATATATATATATATATATATATATATATATATAAGTTTTGTGTTGCTCGGCACTCCTGTGTATTAAGACAGCTGCGCCTAGGTGCCTTTCCTATTGATTCAATACTCCACACTGCTGATGGACGGCACTCCCGGCTCTTAATTAATAATAAATACGCTGAGGCCGACATTAGCTTATCAACGTTTCAAAGCTGCTGCTCTTTTATCAAGACATAAACAAATGAATAAAACATATATACCTTTATAGATAATCACCCCTTGTGTACTTCCAAATCAGTCCGACCCCGGGGAGTCCCAGTGACGTCATCAAATGGCACCGCAGCATCGGCGTCCCAGCAAGCCTCGGGGTCTGATCTGAGCATGTGACCCATCACCACGACAACATCTATCAACATACAAAAAAACGATTACAGGGATCAGATCACATAACTTAATACTTAATAAGGCCTTATAGTAAAAGATGATCAAACAAAATCTATCTCGCCAGACACACGGTCATAGACTAATACAGTGGCCATAAAGCATAATCTGTTTAAATCCCTATATACCAATAAAAATAACCATAGTCCAAAACTGAGAAAGATGAAAACAATAAGCAGAATATATATATGGGCTAACCACATGAATCATACCATATCAAATTACAAAAAACAAGAGAAGGAGAGTATTTCATTCATGTCATGAGGTTGTACTGTGTTCAATAGGAGTATCCACCTTGATTCCCGTCTAAGTAGCTAATGTAAGACATTGATTTCTCCCTTTTTGACCTATTGTCTAATACTGTATAAAAGCGTCTTTCCACAGCCATTGTTTTATTGTGTTGATATTTGTGAGGAAGTGGTAAAAATTCCTTGACTAGTGGTAGGTTGCTTATTTATAATTGCGCAATTTGAAATTCATCTTTTAACTATTCATTATTTAACTTTCTAGATGTTTGTTATTAGTTTTTATCTTTGTTTTTAGGAGTAAGGGGAAAAAGGCAAGGAGATAACTGAGTGGAGCAATAAAGGAAGGAAGGGGACAATAAATGAAGCACAGTATGTGTTTTGGTTTTTGCATTCTTGGAATATCATGTATTCTTTGGAGTTCAGTGAGGGTGCAATATTGTCAGAGGTTACAGGATTGATATTTCAAAACAAGTGGAAATTTAGATTATTCAGTACCATGGACAGGGAATGACTGAAGAGACCTGCAAAGCAAGACATATTTTAAGTTTATCCAAAACAAACACCATTATACATATTGAATGTTGATGTAGTCCTACTAGATTCAAAGCAAACTATTCGAGATATACTGTAGCCTCATTATCCTTCCACCTATGTCTCTCAATAGAATTATTCTGTACTGAGCTTACTATTTTTTTGGAGATACATAAACTGATGCTATACAGTAAAACACTGTACCTTTTAAAGCATTATGCCCAGGACAACAGTCTGAAATATGTTACTACCTCCAATTATTGTCATCTGTGAATTACTATCAGGTCAGAGAGAGCAGACTGCCTGCTGCCATCACTGCTGTATGACAGACACTGTAACCTTTTGATTTAAAAAAAATTAATGAACTTCTAACTGGATGTCATTGCCTTATTTATTATATATGCCTTATATATGTAGTTTTTTTTAATTACCAATTAGTGCTTATTGTTGGACACAGTGAAGCCTGTGGGATCCCCCAATAGTATTTTTATAAATTAATTATGATTTTTTTATTTTTTTTAAATAATGTACAGATTTTATATAATGTTTACTACTTTATGATCTGTTTTGCTTAAATATATTTATACTAGCATTATCAATTTAATCTTTGTATTTTATTCCATGAAATAGTCTCACACAATGAAATAAAAGAAGCTCTTGTTAGTTTTAGATTTATGAGATATTGGTGTACTTGTAGATAATGATTTTTATCCAGGATTATACTCTGGCATAATTTTTACTATGGACTACATGTGATTGAGTTTTCAGGATATATTTAATTATATTTTCCCTACAGAAAAGGAATTCTATTACCAAGTAAGTGTATTGTTAATTGCATCATAGTTTAGTTTTAAAGGTTATATTAATAGTATTTTGATGTGTAAATGTTAATGATACTATACACTTGACTTGGTGTTTTACCTGGGATTAATAACAGAGGTAGTATATATGCTATATTAGTAATTATAAATTATTACAGATGCTGTTTTATGGAATAATGTTTACCACTGTTTTATTCAATTGGAAGCATTTTATTCTGATAATCAGATTGAACAGGATAAATTAAGAATTTCTGCAGCCACTCATTTAGTTCCAAAATTATTAATATAGTATAGGGATTTATCTAGATTTACAGTATCTGAGCTAAATAATAAATGTGCTTTGTATATTAATACATTTTGTGAGTTATGGTTTAAGATTTTTTTAGTTTGATTTTATTTGTCCTTTATATGAGACATATTTACAATTTATTTGATGTGCCATAATGTCTTATATAACTAGTGATTATACTTTGCTCTTCCAATTGAATATATGATGTGATATACCAAGGTTACACAACTTATTGCTTTTTTTTTAAATGTTACACAAAGAGCAGTTGATGGGAGGTAAGGAAAGAAGAAAGAAAGAAGGAAAGGAAAAAGGAAAGAATGAAGGAAAGGGATATCTTTATGGTTATTTTATTATACACTAGCTGGGATACCCAGCAGTGCCCTGGTTGAAGACTGGACCCTGAAGTACACCTGCAGCATTTATTTCTTTACATTGTCCTCGCCTATAACCACATTCCATTAATCCTGAAAAGGACCCCACTGTTTACTAGCATGCAAGCAAACAGTGGCGTAACTACCGTGGGTGCAGGTGGTGTGGCTGCTATGGTGCCCGAGCTGCCTCTGTGGTCTCCCCCTGCACCCAGTTACACATACAAGGTGGGCTGGCCCAATCAGGATCGCCGAGGGTGGACCAGGTGTCAGTGGTGTTGATTTGGTGCCGGCCTGCCAGCTGATTACAGCTGGCACACGACAGGGAGACATGGAGAGACAGCACTGCTGGTTGCAAGGCAATCAGAGCTTGTGGACCGGCAGCCAATGAGCAGTGACAGCTCCTGATTGGCTGCCAGTCCACAAGCTCCGATTGGCTCGCGAGTGGTGCCAGATTCAAATTGCACCAGCGAGGTCTGTCTATGTCTGCCGCTGCCTTCCAGTGCGCCAGCTGTAATTAGCTGGTGACCTGTCACCAAATTCACACCTGCTGGCTGCTGATGGCACACAAGGGGAGGTGAGAGGCTGCTGGATGGACATGGGCAAGATGAGTTGCTGGGGGGATAAAGTGTAAGGGGCCTTCATATGTAGCATAATGTTATGGGGCACTACTATTGTGTGGAATAATGTGTTATATGGGGCACTACTACTATATGACAATCTGTAAAATTACTGTGTGGTATAATGTCTTAGGGGGCGTTACTGTGCAGTGTAAGGGACATTACTGTGTGGCTTAATGTATAAAAGGCACTACTACTGTGTAGCATAATTAGTATAAGGGGTACTACTGTGTGGAAAATTAATGTGTCTTTTTATCTCTGGGGGCCCTTTTAAAATCTTGCTATGTGGCCCACAAAGTTCTAGTTACACCCTAGCATGCAAACACAAAGGGCTGACTAATATATATGGTCACTTTAAAAAGGACTAACTCTGGATATAATACAGTATATAATATAATATGAACTTGCATGAGTCATAAAGTTTGCTCAGACTGTGAAGTTAAATGTATGCTTTTGTAGCTTTCACACAGGTTTTGGCGGACTGACAATTTCCACTAGAGCCAGCCCTGGAACCTTTAAGAGTGTGCCCATTTTTATGGATTGTGTCACAGTGTGCCCCTGACTAAGTTCAAATCTAGGCAAAAACTTAATCCTGGTCAAATTACACCGACATGTCAAAATTGGTGGAGCTAGGTCCAAAACTCTGCCCGTGCATAAAGGACAAACAAACAGAAGCTTTCTCACTTACCGTGTATTAACAATTTGCAGAAATGAGAATGGTCTCATACTGGAAAAATAGTACGTTATTATACAAAAAACAACTGATATAGACAAACCTATTGCAGCTTTATGCTATGCTGTTGTGATAAATGTGTAAAGGTGGGTGGGTAAAAGGAGATGTTTGTTAGCCTGTATTAGAGAGCATGCTTAGTGTAATGGTTAGCATTACTGCTCCCATATTCCACAATATTGGAGCCATACTTGCATACTATGGAAAAAGCATTTCAGGGAAATTGTGAAAGCAACACCTATGAGCATGGCGGTAAATTGAACATGTACTGCTACATCTGAGAGGTGTGCCATAAAATTGACTTACATCCACATGTAAACGTCCCCCAATGTTGCTAGTAATGATGAATGATGAAAACACACTGATACTTTTCAGAAAATGTATGTAGCCATAGGGATCATTGTACCTTATAACCAATGCAGGGAATTATACTAATGATCCCATTTGAATATATTTATCTCTGTTATTTATATACCAGCTGCATAACAGGGTAAGGTGCAATCAGAAAGATTGCTAGACTCTTTAGGGAGACAGGGAGATTGCTACTATATCAGGGAGTCTCCCTGACAATCAGGGTTGTTGGCAAGTATGATTGGAGCACCATCAATTAGATAAAACCTTTTTATGTGCTTAAAAACAGCAGTGTAATCCCCTCCTAGGGAGTATCCCAGATACGCCAGGTGAGTAGGTATGTCAGGGTTGCCTACCCTCCCGATTCGGCCGGGAGCCTCCCGATAGTCGGGTGCATCTCCTGGCCCCCTGGAAAGACAATCAAGCCCCTCAACCCACCCCGCAATTAACTGTTAAACCCCCGCAGTGGGGGAGGGGGGCAGTGACACGATTCACGCTAAATCGCGTAATTTTGGACCCGCCACCTGCTTCTCAATGCCTGTATTATCGGCATTGTGTAGAGGGGCCAAAATGATGCGATTGCGTGAGCTCGCCCGTCATGCCTACAAATGTCAGGCACCCATCCGGCCACGCCACCCCTGCCCTGCCGATCTGGCTGCTCCCTCCCGGACCGGTCTTTTTCCACTTGCACAATAAGACCAACTTATTGGAATGGCCCTGATATGAAAATACCCCTATGCCTCACACAACCTCTTATACATTACTATGGTGGTGCAGCACATGGCAAAGCAAAGTATGTCAAATATTTTGTTTCTTATTGCACTGCCCATATTTGGGAACATGGTCTTCAATAATTGAGACTGAATAGAAAAAAAAAAGTATATGTTAAGTTTATTTATACTGCATTCCAAACTATTAACTTATTTAAAATGTTTAATTTCTCTTTTTTTTTTTTTTAATATTTTGACGAAAAAAAAATCAGAAGAAAAACATCCATCAATATAATAAATATATGCAGAATACAGAACATTTTTAATCCCAAAGGATAATAAGTCAGTGCGACATTCACCTGCATTAAAAAAAAATCACAATTCGCAAAACAATATGACTGATAACAAAAGGAAACTGATCCTACTAGGGAGCAGTGTAAGTGCACACTTTTTTTTTATAATAGATAAAAAAAAATAAACAAAATTAACATTACAAATACAAGGAAGACAAAGACAAAACAAAAATGGGGAGACAAAGGAGAATAAAATAGATTCACAGGTCCAGGTACTAAATTATCAGCATAATATATGGTCATATATTATTAAAGCAAAATAATTGTGAAGTCCGCTAAGCTTACTTGGAGTTCCAAAGTCCAAAAGATTTATTTGCACAAAGAAGTACAAAGAGTACCGCCCATACAATGCGCATGCGCGGTTGGCACCGACGCAAGGCTTCAATTCTGAATGCACTTATTTCCAAAGGTCACTGCAGTACTATTTAAAGGTTAACATTCAAATAGTCCTTAAGGGATAAAATCATAGGGTACAGGCAGGGATCTGTGTATACTCGACATTGGATAGGTCAGGATCTTCTCTGTGTGAGTGGCCGGATCTTCAAAAAGCCTGAGGGCCCCGCCAATGACTATCCTATGCTGGATTTCCTTTGTTTTGCAGTATCATGGGTGAGGGGTGTATTGAGTTTCAGGGGCGGGACATTAAGTCCATTGCTTAACTGCTAAGAAATGGATCTAGAAACATTACATCTCTAATATTACATTTATATTTGCCACAGAGATGCAGTCAGGGGCGGATAGGGTATTACTTTTTGCAGGGAAGATCCCGGTGGGCCGATTGGTTGTGGGGACGCTTGTTATTTGAGGCCCCGCCCCCCCATTCGCATCACCCAGCCGGCTCCTGTGTGTTTTACACAAGCAGCCCGGCTGCCTGTCAGTACTATATATGACAAAGTTGTGAGTACCCACTAGTAATACAATTGAAATGAATTACATAATTGATACCAACATCAAGGTTCATCACAATAAAAAAAATTTTTGGATGACTCTAAGTTGGTGGTGTACCATAAAGGTTTGTACTAAACACATATAAAAGTACTTTCTGCAAGAAGCAGAGGAAAAGGACAAATATGCCTTTGTAGGGGCACTCTTATGACAGATAATTGTTTATACATGGATGATGATGGAATGATTAGTGTGAATAAAACTTAATGTTTAATATACACCTTTAAAAGGAAGTTCTCCCCAGAGAGTGGTGTGTAGATTAGGGGTGTGCACCGGCCACTTTTCGTGTTTTGTGTTTTGGTTTTGGATCTGGATCTTTCTTCGTGTTTTGGATCTGGATTGGTTTTGCCAAAACCACCCTTCCGTGTTTTGGGTTCTGGGTTTTGTGTTTTGGATCTGTATTTTTTTGAAAAAAAGCATAAAAACAGCTAAAATCACAGAATTTGTAGGTTTTTCTGCTCCTATGCTATTATTAACCTCAATAACTTTAATTTCCACTCATTTCCAGTCTATTCTGAACACCTCACACCTCACAATAGTGTTTTTATGTCCAAAAGGTTGCACCGAGGTAGCTGGATGACTATGCTAAGCGACACGAGTGGGCGGCACAAACACGTGACCCATCTAGGCGTGAAACTGCAGTGGCAGACAGGATGGCAGTTTGAAAAACTAGGCCCCAAACTGTACATAATGCAAAGAAAAAAAAGAGGTGCAAGATGGAATTGTCCTTGGGCCCTCCAACCCACCCTTATGTTGTATAAACAGGACATGCACACTTTAACAAACCAATCATTTCAGCGCCAGGGTCTGCCACACAACTGTGGCTGAAATGATTGGTTCGTTTGGGCCCCCACAAAACAAGCTGGCAATTAATCTGTCCCTGCACAAACTGGCTCTACGGAGGCAAGATGTCATCCTCATCCTCCTCATCCACCGATTCCTCACCCTCTTCAGTGTGTACATCCTCATCCTCACAGAGTATTAATTCGTCCCCGCTGGAACCACAGGTCCCTCTGTACGTTCTGGAGGCTGGTGTCCCTGGAAGAGTTGATAATTCATTTTATGAACATCATCTTCTCCACATTTTGTGGAAGCAACCTCCTAAGCCTTTCGCTGACAAGGTTCCCGGCTGCACTAAACACTCTTTCGGAGTACACACTGGAGGGGGGGCAACTCAGGTAAAATAGAGCCAGTTTGTACAGGGACCTCCAAATTGCTTCTTTTTCCTGCCAGTACAGGTATGGACTGTCTGACATGCCTACTTGGATGCTGTCACCGATGTAATCCTTTAACAGACAGACGCACGCTTGCCGCTGCTGCTTTGAGGATGCAAGTGTGGCTACAGCCCACACAATTCACAAAGACAGAAAAAAAAAAAGAATATTTTTATTGATTGTGGAGTGCACTTTGACGGTTACACCACCCTTTAACAGACAGACGCACGCTTGTCGCTGCTGCTTTGAGGATGCAAGTGCGGCTACAGCCCACACAATTCACAAAGACAGAAAAAAGAAGAAGAATATTTTTATAGTTTGTGTAGCACACTTTGAGGGTGTCACCACCCTTTAACAGACAGACGCACGCTTGTCGCTGCTGCTTTAAGGATGCAGGTGCGGCTACAGCCCACACAATTCACAAAGACAGAAAAAAGAAGAAGAATATTTTTATTGTTTGTGTAGCACACTTTGAGGGTGTCACCACCCTTTAACAGACAGACGCACGCTTGTCGCTGCTGCTTTGAGGATGCAGGTGAAATCTAGACGGGATTTGGAACCGGGGACACACTACCTCCATCAATTGTCTAAATCCCACTGCACTAATGGCGGATACCGGACGCACGTCTAACACCAACATAGCAGTCAAGGCCTCAGTTATACGTTTTGCTTCAGGATGACTGCTGTCGTACTTCATCCTCATCGCTAGGGACTGATGGAGGGTCAATTGTTTAGTAAAAGTAGTGATGTTCCTACTTCCTCTCTGGGATGATGAACAACTCCCAGCAGCAGCAATAGCACTAGGAGGAAGTGGTTCTTGATCTTTCCCTATTTTATTTTTATCGGAGAAAGTTTGGTCCTCCATTTATGTTATATTGATATATACGTGCGGCTAAAGCGCACACAAACACAGAAAATATTTTTTTATTTTTGCTGGAGAGTAGTGCACTTTGTGGGTTACACCACCCTTTAAGAAATGAGCCAGCCGGCTCTTTACTTATGGGACACAGGCGCACGCTTGGCGCTGCTCCTTTGTTGATGCACATGCAGCCACAGTGCACACAAGTCACAAACACAGAAAATATATATTTTTTTGGTTTGGAGTGTACTTTGGGGGTTACAGCACCCTTTAATGGTCAAGTCAGCCGGCCCTTTACTTATGACACAGGCGCACGCTTGGCACTACTTTGTTGATGCACGTGCGGCTACAGCGCACACAATTCACAAACACAGAAAATAATTTTTTTTTTGGTTTGGGCTGGAGTGTACTTTGGGGGTTACAGCACCCTTTAACGGTCAAGCCAGCCGGCCCTTTACTTATGACACAGGTGCACGCTTGGCACTACTTTGTTGATGCACGTGCGGCTACTGCGCACACAATTCACAAACACAGAAAATATATATTTTTTTGGTTTGGACTGGAGTGTACTTTGGGGGTTACAGCACCCTTTAACGGTCAAGCCAGCTGGCCCTTTACTTATGACACAGGCGCACGCTTGGCACTACTTTGTTGATGCACGTGCGGCTACAGCGCACACAATTCACAAACACAGAAAATATATTTTTTTTTGGTTTGGACTGGAGTGTACTTTGGGGGTTACAGCACCCTTTAACGGTCAAGCCAGCCGGCCCTTTACTTATGACACAGGCGCACGCTTGGCACTACTTTGTTGATGCACGTGCGGCTACTGCGCACACAATTCACAAACACAGAAAATAATTTTTTTTTTGGTTTGGACTGGAGTGTACTTTGGGGGTTACAGCACCCTTTAACGGTCAAGCCAGCAGGCCCTTTACTTATGACACAGGCGCACGCTTGGCACTACTTTGTTGATGCACGTGCGGCTACTGCGCACACAATTCACAAACACAGAAAATAATTTTTTTTTTGGTTTGGACTGGAGTGTACTTTGGGGGTTACAGCACCATTTAACGGTCAAGCCAGCCGGCCCTTTACTTATGACACAGGCGCACGCTTGGCACTATTTTGTTGATGCACGTGCGGCTACTGCGCACACGATTCACAAACACAGAAAATAATTTTTTTTTTGGTTTGGACTGGAGTGTACTTTGGGGGTTACAGCACCCTTTAACGGTCAAGCCAGCCGGCCCTTTACTTATGACACAGGCGCACGCTTGGCACTACTTTGTTGATGCACGTGCGGCTACTGCGCACACAATTCACAAACACACAAAAAATATTATTTTTTTAGCACTTGGGGGGAGCACCCCTGATGGACAGAGCACCCCCTGGACAACACTACAGCACCCCTTTAGGACTGGGAAACTGCACAGGACTTTGGAGTGGACACAGCCCCTATGGAGAACTGACTGCACAACACAGTCCAGCCAGCCCCTATGGACTTTGAAGTAGTGGACACAGCCCCTATTAACAACAGCAGCACAGCACAACACAGCCAGTCCCTATGGACTTTGAAGTAGTGGACAACAGCAGCACAGCGCAGCACAGCACAGCGCAGCACAGCACAGCACAACACTACTCTGCACTACACTACACTACACAGCCCAGCCAGCCCTAACTCCCACCCTCCATCTTCACTGTCCACAGCCGAGTGAGAAAATGGCGCCGACACGGGTACCTTATATAGGTTCCAAAACCTGCGAGACTCGGAAGGCGGGATGATGACGTTTTGCCTCGATTTCAGATCCGAGTCAGGTGGGAAAAGTCAAGCCTGACTCGGATCTGCCTCGGATCGGGGGTGCTCGGGGGGGTTCGGATTTCAGAAATCAGAACCCGCTCACCCCTAGTGTAGATATAACATAGAAATCTACTAAGGACAGAAAAGAACAATATAACGTCCTTTGAAGTGTAAATGAGTATTATAATTTATTATTGATAAAAATGCAATGAGTAATCAGCTCCTGTTAAGGGTAATGAATATTCTAATTAACCCTAATTCAGTCTACAGGGAGGCACATATGATTACTTCATACAGTACATATCTGGCGAACTATAGTAGTTTTTAATTAGATCTCTGTTGTGATCGACATATACATAAATGGTAGTCGGTCAGAAACAATTGTACATTGTAAGAAACCACACTATAATAACTAAGAATGATGATTTATTAGGATAATCCAGCAGCTTTGAAATCTGTGTCCCCTGTAGATGAGTGAGGGATATATATTGTAATTAAATATTAGTACACATATATAGACATTGCTGATAGTGATAAAGTCTGTGGACCTCATTCAGAGTTGGTCGTTGCGGCCGCACGGTCTTCAGTGCAATAAAGAAAAATAATAACAGAAAAAATATACTTGTACTGAATATCAACCTAAACCATGGACAAATATAACATGTTTGTGTACATATGTAATAAGGATGTGCCCTGAAAAAAAACAGGGTTATGTGTCACAACACAAGGGTAAGTCAATGCATACGGTGAATTACAATATATAAAGAAAAAATCATTGATAATTCAAAAAATGTTCATGAACAAAGAGAAGCAATAGTATATATACTGAGTAGTGACACTCTCGTCAGTAAAAAAAAATAAAAAAAAATGTATGCACATGTACTAAATGAGAACATAGAACTTGACATTTATATAGCATTTATAGATATATATGAAAGGGTTTAAGCTGAAGGAAGTAAGACCTGGAATAAAGTAACGTGGAGTCACTTCTACTTTCCCCTGTCTACATCAAACAGGGGATGAGAGAGTGACTACAGCGTTTATTCCAGGGGAAACAACAGACAGCACTTCTGCTGTCTGAGAATAGAACTAAGTCTCACCCCTGTTACTCTCAGGCATTGCAGGGGGAGTCACAGACTAGCACTCAGATGAGAGAGCGCAGGAGAGCAATAGAAAGATACCTCACAGGAAAATCTGTGGGTCAGAGCTGTTGGTGTGGTTATTCAGAGATCAGCATGCTAAATGAGCATAGACAGAGACAGGACACGTGTTTCACCAGGAGGCTTGTTCACCTGATCACCAGGCTTTGCTCTGGCTTCCTGCCTTTTACAGAAAGTCTGCCCAATCATAGGGCTGTGTTGCTGAGTGGCTGTACATCCGACCAATGACCAGGGAATGTCAAACAGTCCATCATGTTACTGTTAGGAAAGGAAGGGGTGTATCCAAAGAACAAAATTAGCATATGTAAACAAACTGAGAGATTATGTGTGTCTGACAGCACACAAACACTAGATAATGCACTATCATAGTGCAAATGAACAAATAACGATAATCTTATGAAATTCATGCATAAACTGTTCATAAAACATGTATCAAATAAAAGTATGTGAGAAAATATTTTTAAAGAGGATATATTAATTATAGTAAAAATATACACTTAGAAACTTAATAGATGAAAATAATACGTACAGCACCTGATATTCCCAGGTGGTCTCCCATCCAAATACTAACCAGGCCCAACACTGCATAGCTTCCAAGATCAGATGAGATTGGGCATGTCCAGTGTGGTGTGGCTGTAGGTTATATTAATGATAATATATCAATATAATAAAAGTGTGAAGTGATGTGAGTGACTATAATGTAAATATATAAAAGGATGAAATGATGGACAGATAAATATTAAAGAATTTAATAAATTTAACATAATATACAGTGTAAAACATAAACGATGAAAAAATAATAATGTGAGTGCTGGGGTAGTTGGAGAATAAATGATATAGAAAAGTGATATAGGAGTACAGAAGAAGCTCTAAAAAAATAAATAAATAGAGCTAATGAAATGGTGTAATTGTAAAAAAAAAGGGGGGTGCTTGGTTATGATGGGTGTATTAACCCAAATTATTGATGAATATGTGTAAAAGACAAAAGATATATTAGAAAAATAGAAGTGATTAATTGTATATTATCTGTAGAATCGGTTGGTAAGAATAGGAGTAGATAACATTGCTATATAGAAAATAAATAAATAAATATTAAAACGTAAACTTCAATAAAAGAAAGTGAAAAAAAAAAAGATAATATATAAAGGAATAAAAAATATGACGATGAAGACTTATTGAAATATATAGCAGTAGATATAAATCCTTTGATTGATAGTTTGCTGCTGTTAAGAGGAAAGGAGGAGGAGCTGTGCACCAAGGCCCCGAGGAGGACGCTTCACCCAGCCACCACGCTTCAGTCAGTCTGTGTGTCAGCGACAGCCTATCTGTAGCAGAAGAGGAGAGGGGATCAGAGAGTTTGATTTAAAGCAATTCTTTGCTTTCCCCAGGTAAGGCAATGTTTCTGGCTGCAGCTTTGCTTTGTTTTGATTTATTACTCTGTAATGGCAGGAACCCCTGTTTTTATTCATTCTCTTTTTTTTTTTTATGTAACCTTGTAAGAATATATGTTTTTAAACTCTGCAATTTCTAACAGGGAGGTAGTCAGCTCCCGGCAGATGGGATGCTGACGTTCAAAAAACCGGCGCCGGAATCAGCAGTCGGGACTCTGTCTCCAGAATCCAGAGCACCTAGGGTTAGGGGGAGGGTTAGGTTTATGGTTAGGAATATGCACTATGTTATGGTTGGGGGGAGGATTAGGTTTAGGCACCAGGGACAGAGGGTTAGGGTGCGGGGAGGTGGAGGTTAGGTTTTAGGTTAGGAATATGCACTAGTAGGGGAGGTTAGGATTAGGCACTAGGGGGGAGGTTAGGTTCAGGCACTGGGGGGAGGGTTACATTTAGGGTGGGGGGACGGGGAGGTTAAGTTTAGGCACTAGGGGGGAGATTATGTTCAGGCACTGGGGAGGGTTAGGGGTAAGGGTTAGCATTAGGGTACTTACCTAATGGTGTCAAGGTTCTGACTGTCAGGATACCGCTGTCGGTATTTTGGCCGCCGGCATCCCAACCGCCGGGATCCCATACCCAACCCTTTCCAACACTATATTATTATTTTAAGTTATCTTTTTTTATAATAATTTTTTTAATGTTTAATTTATATAGATATTTTTGAATCTGTGGGGCGATTTAAATGTCTTGTGTGCCCCGTGCAGGCTGTCTATAAAATTGTAGCTTTGTTTGGATGCCTAAAGCTATGGGGTGGGGGGACACATTTCTTCTTGCAGCCTCCTGAGATGCAAGAAGAAATGTGTGCAAAGTCCGTTGTTTGGGCACCCAAACCAGTACTTCAGACACCCAAACTAGAACTTTAGACAGATTTAGCTGCTCTCAGCTGCTAAACCCTGTTCTTTTGGGCGCGTTAAATAGTAATGGGTGTCTAATCTGAGTAACAATTTATTTGCTCTGATAGACGCCCATTAGTTTAGACACCCAGCAGGGGGCACGCTAAACATTTGAATCGCCCCTTGTATATCTGTATAAAGAATACATTAACAAATTAATTTGTAATTTAAAAAATGATAGGTATTAGAAAAAAAGGGCAGGGGGATGGAGGGGATACAGGGGCCAGTAGGTGATACAACAGAAGTTCAACCAGACTTGTGCCCTGTATGATGATGACATGGTTATTTTCCTATACAAACAGGCATCTTCTGGGACCATGTGATCTCCAACATGAATAGTGAATACTGACTGAAGACAACGTCTGCCCAGGGAGGATCCGTTTCTTCAGAGGTTCTACGTTGCAGAGAAACCACCATATAGGTAAGGTGTATTTGGAACAGAATGGAGAGGAATGTTCCCAGAGTGACGAGAAATGGGTGGAGTGTCATGAAGACATGCCCCCATTTCCAGTGACCATGCCCCTAATGACACGTGACCATGTCTACTCTTTTGCCGTGCACCTTCGGCATGCATACACTACATATTGCTTTGTTTTCACACTTGCGCCACTAAAGTTAACAGAAGTTAAATGGCAAGTTTCGCCTATGGGCACAGACAGTGAGTCGGAATACGACTGTCACTGTCTGTGAAGGGATGCCTAACCCTAATCTCCCCCCCTAGTGTGTGTATGTGTATGTGTATATATATATATATATATATATATATTAGGGTGTGCACCGGCCACTTTTCGTGTTTTGGTTTTGGATCTGGATCTTTCTTCGTGTTTTGGATCTGGATTGGTTTTGCCAAAACCACCCTTCCGTGTTTTGGGTTCTGGGTTTTGTGTTTTGGATCTGTATTTTTTTTAAAAAAAGCATAAAAACAGCTAAAATCACAGAATTTGTAGGTTTTTCTGCTCCTATGCTATTATTAACCTCAATAACCTTCATTTCCTCTCATTTCCAGTCTATTCTGAACACCTCACACCTCACAATAGTGTTTTTATGGCCAAAAGGTTGCACCGAGGTACCTGGATGACTATGCTAAGCAACACGAGTGGGCGGCACAAACACGTGGCCCATCTAGGAGTGACACTGCAGTGGCAGACAGGATGGCAGTTTGAAAAACTAGGCCCCAAACAGTACATAATGCAAAGAAAAAAAAGAGGTGCAAGATGGAATTGTCCTTGGGCCCTTCCACCCACCCTTATGGTTGTATAAATAGGACATGCACACTTTAACAAACCAATCATTTCAGCGCCAGGGTCTGCCACATGACTGTGGCTGAAATGATTGGTTCGTTTGGGCCCCCACAAAACAAGCTGGCAATTAATCTGTCCCTGCACAAACTGGCTCTACGGAGGCAAGATGTCGTCCTCATCCTCCTCATCCACCGATTCCTTGGATAAAACAAGAAAAAGGGATTTAGGTGTCCCTGGATTGCTTACGGTCTGTTTCTGAAATTGACAGTAACTTTTTATGAATGCGCTGCAGGTGACGTATAAGGGAGGATGTTCCTAGGTGTTTAACGTCCCTACCCCTACTTATTTCACCTTTACATATGGTACATATGGCAAGACAGTTGTCCGGATTTGGATAGAAATATTGCCAGACCAAAGAGGTGGAATGTTTGGTCTTCTGCCCAGGCATGACCGTGATGGGCTTTTTCATCCCACGGACAACAACTGTCTCCCCCGGAGCCTGATTTAAACAATCCACATCACCATCAGAATCTTCCTCGCCAACTTCCTCCTCAGCGCTAGCTACACCAATATCCTCATTCTGTTGTACTTCAACAGTGACATCTACAATTTGCATATCAGCAAGTGGACTGTGGGTGCTCCTTTCAGCACTTGCAGGGGGCGTGCATATGGTGGAAAGAGCCACCTCTTCCCGTCCAGTGCTGGGAAGGTCAGGCATCGCAACCGCCACCACACTTGGACTCTCCTTGGGGATTTGTGATATCTTCTTAGAACGCACAGTTCTTCGCTGTGCTTTTGCCAGCTTAACTCGTTTGATTTTTTTAGTGGGAGGAGGGCTTCCATCATCATGTGAAGCTGAACCACTAGTCATGAACATAGGGAAAGACCTTAGCCGTTCCTTGCCACTCCGTGTCATAAATGGCATATTGGCAAGTTTACGTTTCTCTTCAGATGATTTAAATGTTGTTTTTAAAGTAATTTTCCTGAATTTTGTCATTTGGGATTGTATGTGCCCTCTACTGTGACATTGGGCATCGGCCTTGGCAGACGACGTTGATGGCATGTTATCGTCTATGTCATGACTAGTGGCAGCAGCTTCAGCACTAGGAGGAAGTGGTTCTTGATCTTTCCCTATTTTATTTTTATCTGAGAAAGTTTGGTCCTCCATTTATGTTATTTTGATTTGATATATACGTGCGGCTAAGGCGCACACAAACACAGAAAATATTTTTTTATTTTTGCTGGAGAGTAGTGCACTTTGTGGGTTACAACACCCTTTAAGAAATGAGCCAGCCGGCCCTTTACTTATGGGACACAGGCGCACGCTTGGCGCTGCTCCTTTGTTGATGCACGTGCAGCCACAGTGCACACAATTCACAAACACAGAAAATATTTTTTTATTTTGTTTGGAGTGTACTTTGGGGGTTACAGCACCCTTTAATGGACAAGCCAGCTGGCCCTTTACTTATGGGACATAGGTGCACGCTTGGCGCTGCTCCTTTGTTGATGCACGTGCAGCCACAGTGCACACAATTCACAAACACAGAAAATATTTTTTATTTTGTTTGGAGTGTACTTTGGGGGTTACAGCACCCTTTAACGGACAAGCCAGCCGGCCCTTTACTAATGGGACACAGGCGCACGCTTGGCGCTGCTCCTTTGTTGATGCACGTGCAGCCACAGTGCACACAATTCAGAAACACAGAAAAATAAATTTTTTTTCTGCACTTGGGGGGGGAGCACCCCTGATGGACAGAGCACCCCCTGGACAACACTACAGTACCCCTTTAGGACTGGGAAACTGCACAGGACTTTGGAGTGGACACAGCCCCTATGGACAACTGACTGCACAACACAGTCCAGCCAGCCCCTATGGACTTTGAAGGAGTGGACACAGCCCCTATGGACAACAGCAGCACAGCACAGCACAACACTACACTGCACTACACTACACTACACAGCCCAGCCAGCCCTAACTCCCACCCTCCCTCTTCACTGTCCACAGCCGAGTGAGAAAATGGCACCGACGCGGGTACCTTATATAGGGTCCAAAACCCGCGAGACCCGGAAGGTGGGATGATGACGTTTTGCCTCGATTTCAGATCCGAGTCAGGTGGGAAAAGTCGAGCCTGACTCGGATCGGGGGGTTCGGATTTCAGAAATCCGAACCCGCTCACCCCTAATATATATATATATATATAATATATATATATGTGCGCGTGGATGTCCCGACCACTGAATCACCAGTGTTGAGAGGTATGATCCTAATAGTGAATACTTATGCCCCAGCTGCTGGTAGCATTGTCATGCTCCTGTGGGTGGGTGCTTCTCACATGTTAGACATGCCCCCAAAGAGGTGCAGCCCTGTCCCTAAAATGCTGTGACCACACCATCTCCAGGGGGGCCCTAGGAAGTTGCTGTACTGGGTCCCAGGATTTCTCTTGGCAGCCCTGGTTGTGACACATAACCCTGTTTTTTTCAGGGCACATCCTTATTACATATGTACACAAATATGTTGTATTTGTCCATGGTTTAGGTTGATATTCAGTACAAGTATAATTTTTCTGTTATTATTTTTCTTTATTGCACTGAAGACAGTGTCATTATTCAGTACATGTAACACTGTCATTGTGTACTTACCATTATTGTTTGGATTTTTTTCTTTTTCATACATATTTTCTATTTTGGGATATCACTTTGTTTCTCACAGTGCAAACTGCTGATATTATATGGCAATTTAATATATGCATTTATCACTACTCCAAGGTGTACTATTCTTTACCTAGCATATCTGCTAAAAACCAATATGAGTTAACATACTTGGGATAAAAGTCCTCCCAAACACAATCCTCTTAGTGATAAAGTCTGTGTCCCCCTATAACTATCAGCAATGTCTATATATGTGTACTGATATTTAATTACAATATATATACCTCACTTATCTACAGGGGACACAGATTTCAAAGCTGCTGGATTATCCTAATAAATCATCTTTCTTAGTTATTATAGTGTGGTTTCTTACAATATACAATTGTTTCTGACTGACTATCATTTATGTATGTGTCGATCACAACAGAGATCTAATTAAAAACTACTATAGTTCGCCAGATATGTACTGTATGAAGTAATCATATGTTCCTCCCTGTAGATTGAATTAGGGTTAATTAGAATATTCATTACCCTTAACAGGAGCTGATTACTCATTGAAGTTTTATCAATAATAAATAATAATACTCATTACACTTCAAAGGACGTTTATATTGTTCTTTTCTGTCCTTAGTAGATTTCTATGTTATATCTACACACCACTCTCTGGGGAGAACTTCCTTTTAAAGGTGTATATTAAACATTAAGTTTTATTCACACTAATCATTCCATCATCATCCATATATAAACAATTATCTGTCATAAGAGTGCCCCTACAAAGGCATATTTGTCCTTTTCCTCTGCTTCTTGCAGAAAGTACTTTTATATGCCTGTCAGTACTGCCTGGCCGTGCCTGAGCCTCTCTCACAAGAAGAGAGGCCAGTGGCCAGCAGCCTACTAAAACCCTATCCAGCGTACAGTCGGCGTCATCGAGGAGTGAGGTGAAGTGGCGCGGGACTGCCGGTGACAGCGTGGTCGCGGTGAAGGTAAATTGCAGCGGGGATGGGGGGCCGGTCAGAGCAGTCTGTCAGCCTGATCACATCCTCTCCACTCTCCCCTCCCCAGGCTGTGAAGTGTCATGTTTAAGTTTCATTTCACAGCCTGGGGAGGGGGCAGAGAGGAGAGGAGACAATCGGGTCTGGCTGCAGTCTAGGGGGTGATGATCTGTCTGTGGGGGAGGGGGGTCTGATATACTAGGGGTGGGGGAGATGATGATCCGTCTGTGGGGGAGGTGGGGTCTGATATACTAGGGGTGGGGGAGATGATGATCTGTCTGTGGGGGAGGTGGGGTCTGATATACTAGGGGTGGGGGAGATGATGATCTGTCTGTGGGGGAGGTGGGGTCTGATATACTAGGGGTGGGGGAGATGATCTGTCCGTGGGAAGGGGGGGTCTGCTATATTAGGGGCAGGGGAGATGATCTGTCTGGGGGAGGGGGGTCTGCTATATTAGGGGCAGGGGAGATGGTCTGTCTGTGGGGGAGGGTGGTCTGCTATATTAGGGGCGGGGGAGATGATGATCTGTCTAGGGGAGGGGGGACTGCTATGTTAGGGACAGGCAGGGGAAAGATCTGTCTGGGGAGGGGGGTATGCTATATTAGGGGCGGGGGAGATGATCTGTCTGTGGGAAGGGGGTGCTCTGCTATATTAGCAGTGGGGGAGATGATCTGTCTGTGGGAAGGGGGTGCTCTGCTATACTAGGGGTGGGGGAGATGATGATCTGTCTGTGGGAAGGGGGTGCTCTGCTATACTAGGGGTGGGGGAGATGATGATCTGTCTGTGGGGGAGGGTGGTCTGCTATATTAGGGGCGGGGGAGATGATGATCTGTCTGGGGGAGCTGCCATACTAAGGGCAGGGGAGATGATCTGTCTGGTAATGGGGGTCTGCTACATTAGGGGTGGGGGGGATGATCTTTCTGGGGGAGGGGGTTCTGCTATCATCTGTCTGTGGGGACGGGGGGGGTTTGGGGGGGGTTTGATCTGTCTGTGGGGAGGAGGGGTATTCTGTGCTAAGGGGAGGTGATCTGTGTGTGAGAAAGAAGGGCTATTCTGTGCTAGGGCAGGAGTACGCCACTAAGGAGACGCAGGATGATGGCGCTCAGGAGACGCGGGAGGATGGCACTGTCGGTGGATGGTGCCAGAGAGAATTGGGGGTGGCACTGGAGAGGCGCTGAAGAAACACACAAGAGGGGATAGGTTGGATATACACCAAGGCGGTGGTGCTGGAGACACACATATAGGATGGTAGGAATGCTGATACTATTAGTAGAAAACACTGGGGCACAATAATCTTTAGTAAGATAACAATTCTAATGAAACCATATTCTGATGCAAATGGTACCAAAGGAACAAATATATTTTATTAATATAAAATTGTTTGATATGGGAAACCCACATTTAATATCTGGTTGAACCTCTGTTGCATGATAATGACATTGGTTTTAATGGGACACATACAGGCTGCTTCCAGACCATGGGATCTCGTGCATGTATAGCAAATACCAACTCAAGACACAGGGCCTGATTCAGACCCGCTCACGAGCGGGTCGAAGGTGGTCCAGTGCGCATGCGTATGATGGAGCCAGCTCCGTCATGCGCATGCACGAGACCCAGATAGCGACGGCCAAGCCGTCGCTCCGGGTCTCGTACCAAAGGGGGCGTGCTGTCGATGTTGAGTGACAGCATGCCCCCTTTGGTGGGCGGGCCGGGGGCGAGGCTGCCCAGACGGAGGCGTTCCCATGGGAACGCCTACCATCTGAGGCCGGCCCCACTGACATCACAAGTGATGTCAGTGGGAGTGCTTGCGGCTCTGTTTGAGCCGAAAGCACTCTTGGGCTTGCGGCAACGAGACCCTACCACAAGGGTCTCGTCGCAAGCCTGATGGTTGCGATGGTCTTGACCATCGCGACCATCTCCCTGGCTGCTCGCTGTAGCTGTGGGTGGTAACCCACAGCTATGTGAGCGGCCAGGAAGCCGCTCTAGAAAAACAGAGGGCTGGCCCTGATTCAGAGCGAGCGCTCTGTCAGAGTGTCCGGCTCTGAATCAGGCCCACTGCCTGTCCAGGGAAGATCAATTTCTTCAGAGATTCCCCATTGCAGAGAAATCATATAGGTAAGGAAATACTCATTCACATGCTCGCTGTGCTTATTCACTGGAGAGAGGGACTGTGGGCATACCCATCAGCTCCTGGAGCGGTAAGCATGCCCCCAGCATGACTGAAACAGGGGGAGTGGCTTGCGGCATGGTGTTTCGCATTAGGCCACAGCCCCTGTCCATGAGGCCACACCCACTTTTTCGGCACCGAGGGCCACTTTTCACAGTTGTTTCCAGGGCCACTTTCAATTCCCAATCCGCCCCTGGATGCAGTATTTATCAATAAAACAATACATATCAAATGCTGATTAAAATAAGTCTAAACATCAATATACTGTTATACAAATTCAATAGAAATAAGAAATTATGCATATAATGAAAATATTTATAATAACATACAGAAAGTGTTGTATTTTATTGTACTTCATTCAGTTTTAATATTTGACAATATCAACGGTACTAAGATAACTGACGGTATAAATACCAGCTGGTAGTTTCAAATATTTTTAAAATATGAGTTTGTTCTTGAAGGCCTAGATATTCTATATAGCATCCCTTCTCTTTTGTTTAGCAAAAAATGAGTATGACTACTTTAATTTAGTTGTTTATTGCTGTTTCCCTACAATTCAACCTTTCACACGAGGGAGAGGCATGCAGTAACCAATTTATAATTTCTTTAAAATGCAGAGCTGGAGTATATAAACAGGTGGAACATTACATTGTTGGGCCCCTGTTCCGGCTTAAATGTACTTCCACTGAAACAATGATGGCAGGAACTACTACAGTTGCACCGCACTATGAATGACATTCTTATGTTACCTCTGTGCAAAATATATAATATAATATAGTAGCTGGTTCAGTCTTGTGCTTGGGGGTCGCTAGCTGGCTGCAGCCACAAGCTGCATACACATACCTGGTAGCTGGGACTCTGGGAGACACACAAAGGATGCTCCCCAGCAGCTCCAAAGGTGTTATAGAGACACTCAGAGCAGTCAGGATGTATCTTCTGCTTGTCTCTCCAACCCCAATCATGTACATGCAGTGTCCAGCCATACTGTTAGACTGCTATTCCAATGCTGGTGTTATTATGACTGACTTGCGTACAAGTCTAAATTGGCCCCTAGGAGTCTAGAGTCTGGATATCCTGATGGGACAAGATTAACTACCTAAAGTGGCATATCCCAGTCAATATGGGACAGTTGGCTGATGAAATGGGTGGGATGAGGCAGTCAAGTTGATTCCGGTCTCACACATGTGACAGTTCACAGCATATGTGCCCCAAGAATCATATCCCATACCCTGTAACCTACAGTAAGATTACCCTCTCCTTCTACTATTTCCCCCATTTCTCTATGTTTCCCTTATTACTCCCTCATGCTACATATATCAAAGTGCACATTCCCTTTCTTCCTGAAGGTCTAGCATAAGATCACACAAGATAATTTTGGGTGCAAAAATGAGTTTATATCAGAAAATATAAATGTGAAATAAAATGTAGGAGAAGGGAACTAATCTGGTAATTTGCATCATCAACAGCTGTGATATTTTATGTCATAGCAAGAACCCCTGGCATGTGTGCCATGTAGCCAGGGCTGGCTCCAGGGGTTTCGAGCAGCCTGTGCCGGCCCTTAATAATGCGCCCGATGAAATTTGGGGGTGTGGCCTAATTATCATAAGCCACGCCCGCATGGCAAGCCTCCAAATAACGTCAGGCTGGGGGTAAAGCCCAGCACTCAGTCACTGGCTGGGCTTCCCCCAGCCCTCTCCCGTCAGTGAATGGATGCTGTGCGCATGTGTGCGGCATTCATTCACACTCCGGGGGTCCGGCACTGCCGCACAGCTGCGGCAGTGGGGGTCCCCAACCTCCCGATTTGACCACTTCGGCCCGCGGATGGAACAGCCGGACAGTACTGTCCCGGTGAAATCGGGATGCTGGGAAGGGGTGCGCCCTCTATGGGTGGCGCCCCTGTGCGACCGCACTGATCGAACACCTCTCGAGCCGGCCCTGCACGTAGCTGTAATTTTCTGTCCGAACAATAACCCCTGGCATGTGTGCCATGGAGCTGTGATATTCTATGATAGAACAAGAACCCCTGGCACATTTGCCATGTAGTTGTGATATTCTATGACAGAATAAGAACCCCTGGCATGTGTGCCATGTAGCTGTGATATTCTATGATAGAACAAGAACCCCTGGCACATGTGCCATGTAGTTGTGATATTCTATGACAGAATAAGAACCCCTGGCATGTGTGCCATGTAGCTGTGAAATGGTGAATTCAAATAAAACCACCTGGTGTGTTTAAATTATTTTAAAAGAATATATTTCATACCCATCATTAAACATATACTGCCACCTCTAAGGGGCATATTTAGTAATGGGCGCCTTCTGTTTGTAGGTTCTGGCCGTTTGATTTAAAACGACAATGATATTAAATGCAATGATGGAATTGTTATTGAAAGGTGTTATACATATTTTGTATTTGTATGTACAAATATCTAAGTGTCCAAATGAAGCGAGTGGCTCACAATCATCATGACTGCAGCCCTTATAGGGATACGTTACTTCAATTTGGTTTAAGATGGCGCAATGATTCATTAACTTGCGCGCAGATTGTAGTCACCCAGAATCAGTGGCGTAAGTTCATTCCAGACGCCCGGAGGCAAGCTATAATTTAGTGCCCCCCCCCCCCCGTCACAGCCACTGACACTGTAATGTAGCAATTTGCATGCAGACAGGCTATAGATAGAGGAAGGCGGCAGCTGATGGTCTGACATGGAGCTCTCCACTAGTGTATGGTGGCTTCTCAGGTGCCGGGAAGGGGTGCCATGTATTGGGCGGCCATGGACGGTACACTCCGGGTACATAGTTACAGCCCTAAGTGGGATGAATATGTTGTGGATAATTGAGGAGGTGCCCCTTCAGCGCTGGAGCCCGGCGGCAGGCGCCTCCATTGTCTCCCATAGTTCTGCCCCTGCCCAGAATCCTCATTGGATCACTGCACATGTTGGTGAGTGCTGTTGTACCGGTGCACTTCCATATACAGAGATTTATCCCCACACAGTGTTCTGCAAATAGATTTCCAAGCTACAGAACATGCTGTTTTCTATTTACATGTGAGTGACTTGCTCAAACAGCTTTCAATATATTGAATTGACTTTCCTTTTAATTTGATTGTAACATCTAAAGAAGCCTAAATAAACAGTATACAGTACCACATGCTTATCAAGTGGGACTAGCACAGTTCACTATTAGATTACAGCCACCTGTATATTACTCCTCTCCATTCATGTTCTGTTATCTGCATCATCTGTTTAAACTCTATTGAATGGAACTATTGTTACTAAAATTAGAAATAACAAATGGGAGCTGTATTCAGAGCAGGTGCAATACTTTTTTATGATTTATAATTAAGCTTTCTTCGTTTTACATTTTTAGGCTGTTTGTGTTATTTGCGATATAATAATGTTGCTTGCATTGTTTGATAGGAAAGTATTACTTTTGTGTGTGTTGTTTTATTATTGGATGTTGGTTTAGTCCTCCCTTTCACCCCGTTCATTGAAAAAAAACACACATACTGGCAAAACGGGCCCGGGTGCCAACTGACCTACAGCTAGTGCAATCATGGTGAAGGGACCTCCACATTGTCGGTCTCTCCTCTATGGTTCCACTCTGGAAAAACAGAACTAGGATGACCACAGCAGACCACTCCATTGCTGGAAGCACTGATCTACACATTTCTTTAGCTCAGATATCTCACGGTCACCTTTTTAATCCTCCCGGCACAAGCTCGCAATCGACAGGTCCACGTTATCGGCCTTGTCTCCGCCTTGTATCTCCACCGGTTGGTTAACCTCCCTATAGTGAGTGGAATGGACCCACGTATCTTCCCCGGCCACCCTTTGAGGATGTGGTATCTTCAACAACGTCAGATACGGACCTTTCCACCGATCAGTCAAACAACCTGAGCTAAAAAAAATTGGATCATAACAAATTCCCCAGGTTCGACATCATGACAGTTTGCTTCAGACATGTTGGAAAATAACATTTTCAATTTCAGTTGTTCTTACTCATCTTCGTGGGACCCTGCACAGTAACCTCATTATCATATTCTCACATGAGGCTGCCTGTTAAACAGTATCTCAAAGGGGGGACAGATAAAAGAAATGACAGTCTGGAATGATCTTGGTTTTATTACCCATCACCTTACACATGTTCTGAGAAACGTCACCTGTAAAATGAGTCCCTCTATCATTTTTAATAATTCTAGGGATATAGTATCTGCATACAGGTTCCTGCAATTAAATCTTGTTATTAATAACTACTGCTCTAAATAATGCCTGGGCCACTGGGTTGGATAGTATTCCGAGTAGTCGACCTTAGCCTGGCATGGCTGCCGTTTATCCTTAGCAACCTTGTGTCCTGTGAGTGGGAGACAAAGCACAACAGTTTAATATCATTTAAATATGACCTAAATACAACAATAAATCGTCCACATCTTACATTAGAACAGATCCATTGGCAGGTTGAAAAGATTGTAAACAGTCATATAAGGCCAGGGAGAAGATACTGGGGTTGCCTATGAACCCATGGGAAACTCGTGTTCATGTGTGGTGTTCTTCACTTTGCAGTACTTACTTATGTGTCCCACTTGGTGACAGTTAAAACATCTTTTTGAACGGGGTGGATGAAAGGATTTTTGTTGGAGTTGAGCAAGAGGAAAAGATGGTGGGTATGGGAAAGGATATGGAGGATAAAGGTATGGTAGGAGGTATGAAGTTTGTGGGTAGCATGAGACCTGTGGTTGTGTATGATATGTGGGGTAAGGATGTGTTTGCTGTGGTGTGGGATTGGTGAGGATGTGTAACTGTTCAGATGCAGGTGTGTGTCGGTTGGCTGTGATGTTATTGTCATTCCTTCCAGAGCTTGGATACTGACAGCCATTAGTTTTTCGCTCTGGGTCTCTCTTCTTTGTGATATTTTTATCATGTTCTATGGCAGATTCTATGAATGTATCTATTGTGACTCCCCTCCAGCCAGGTTGTGAGGTCTGAACCCGAGTCTTTAAGTCGTCTTTCAGACCGTCCATGAGTACCGTGACTATCATTCCCCTGTGGTGAGTGCTATCTTTAATATCTTCTAACCCAGTGTACTGGGTGATAGCCTGCAGAGCCCAGTCACAATAACCTTCTGCAGATTCACTCTCCTTTTGCTTAATGGTGAAAATTTAATTCCAGTTAACTACTACTGGAAAATATGTACCCAATTGAGTTACAATGTGGGAAATGTTACCTTGGTTTACTTGGTCTGTTAAGGGAACGTCACCATCCAATACACAATCCGTGATAAATTTTGTCACGTCGGTATTGCGTGGTAGACAGGCCCTTAACACCACACGCCAATCTTTATGAGTGGGCTCATGTGAACTACCCAAATTTCTCAAAAATCTTTGACATTTGGTTAGTTCCTTTTTGAGATCGGGGAAATCATTTATGATGGAATTTAGTTCTGCTCTTGTCCAAGGACAATGCATTACTACTTCCCTCGTGGGCACTACACCGTTCGCATCTGCATTTCCATTTGGAACGATTATTGTCTGAATGGGATGCAGACCGGTAGCGCTGCTACCTTTGACCTGGTTACCTGGCTGGGGGTTTAATCTGCTGCTGCTACGTATGGTATGAACAACTTCCTCTAAGGGTGCAGAGGGTGTTTGTTAACACTTCACTTGCTGTTACCCATGTAGATGGCGGCACCACTTGTGATTGTGGTGATGCAGCATCTATCATTTGCACAGCATGGGAAATGGCAGACATTACAATAGGCTCATCATCCACATCATAAACATTTTCCTTATGGTTGCTTAAGAGAGGGTACAAATTGCTTATTAAATTTTTATGGGTATTTTTGGTAACTGTACTTGCACCTCCATCCACATAAGGTGGGGGAGGTGAGCGTGAACTACTGGCAATACTCTCCACAATGCTACCTTGCCACACGTGAGCGCCATTTTGCGGCTCATTTAAATTGGTGAGAGACAATCTAGATACTCTCACTTACCTACGGAAGAAATTTCTAGATGCCCCCGCTCACCTACGGAAGAAATTTCTAGATGTCCCCGCTCACCTACGGAAGAAATTTCTAGATGCCCCCGCTCACCTATTATCTCTCAGATCACAATCACAAGTTTCCTAGTGCGGCTCAATTATAATGCTCAAACAACCCAACCTAATTACTGAACACTGCAGTCACACTGAGAGCCGGTCCCTAACAAAAATAACAAACCATACACCTGCTCTGTGTACTGAACGGTAAGCTGCTTACCAAGTGGCTAGCACCTAGCCCTTAAAGGTCATACGGTACCTCTAACTGTAGGGAACAAGTTACCCCTACCAACAAATACTCACAACAGATACTCATTGTTACACACATTTTCCTGCGCAGAAAAATACACGTTAACCCAGATATTGATAACAATTGAAAATGTAAACCTCAACGGCTTTATTTAAACACGTGGCAGCACAACCGGAAGTATGTATACGCTATTGTGCGACCAGTCGCATACACAATAATGGGACTACCACACAACCGTATGACAACTTTTTAGCTGCGTATGCAAAAATGCGTCTTTACTGTGCGCAAAACTGCGACTCAGCCGCGTACTCAATACTGCGGCGCCCCTTTAAACGCTAGGTTCTATCAACAAAGGAAAACAAACTTTTTCCTCTCTTGTCCCTGGATTCTAGTCAGCTTCCTTGGTTCACACGGAAATGGATAGCGATCTTTCAGCACAAAGCGGTTGCAGGTAAACTCTGCATGTGGCCACTCCACCCTTTGCTGAGATATCGATAGCCATATGTACCGTGTCAGTAGGTAAGTGACTTCACTTGATGAGCCCCCATCTGATGATACTGGATCAGAACCTCTATATATCCCCGCCTATACCTTCTAATATCCTACCTATAAACATCTAAGGATGACGCTAATTTGCGTACGCAGTCATACAGTAAATAAAGACTTAAGACCTGGAATCTGTGGTTCCAAAGCACAAGTATTATTCAGGTAAAAGTACAGTTAGTTACATGCTATTGATCCAGACACAATTCGGCGCAAAGGAATTATACAGACCCAAGTACAGTATACATACACAGCGCTTCCGAACCAGATGTTAGGCATCAGCAAGAAACCCCTTGTCTATCAGCATTCAGCACGAAGACTAAGAACCCAGTGTTGGAGCACACATATATACCCCCCAGAAATAGACAACACAATAGAGAAGTTTGTTGCTGATGCCATTGGTCCTCAAGGGGGAAGCATCTGTTACAGAGCGTTTAACAGGCTGATTCAAATAGACTCAACCCAGCCTCCAACAACTGGGGGTCTCTGCCCTCCCGCCCCATGCAATATCCAAACAGTTGTTCATATTATATACATTTTGTTGCTTGAAGTCTCTGCGGTCCATAAGTCGAGAATGCATGATGCGATCTCAACACCGATAATACCGGAATTCTGTTGAAAGAGTACGCATCAGTACAAAACCAAACACAGCTTACTTAGCATGTATAAAACCTTAGTTACCAAATAATCTTTATTTCATAGCATTTATACTTAATGAACAAACTTAAATCTTATACCTTAAAGCTTATGGAACCTTGTATGTGAATATGTAATTTGTGAGTATACGGGGTTTGATATAAAGACACTAGTTAACTAGGGACAGATGCGTGCGCATTTAGCTAATAAAACAGTGTTTTCATACAAGGTCTTATGCATTCGCTAATATGCGATTAGTTACCAGCGCAATTGTGCATATTAATGTGTGTATGAAAAATGGTGCACTTAAATCTCACTTACTAAGTGAACACCTTTCCCAAACTCTAAAGAAAAGTCCTCTGTTCTCCTAGACTCTCTTGTGGGAATGCAAATGTGTTACCCCAAGCTGTGAAGCTGGGGCCATCCTGTCTGGGTGTGGGGCTAAAACCTGTTTAGGATTCAGACAAATCCAATTGTGTAGATCAATGCCTGGATTATATTACAATTGCCAAAACTATACTTGTCTGCATACAGGGATTCCCAATTTGTATGTAAAAACACTCATTGTCTATTCTATTTACTTTTTCTCAGGAAGCTGTTCTTCCAGTTGCCCTTGGCAGATTATCAAAAACATTGCCATCTGTACTTAGCTTGTGAGTTGTAACTTAAAATGGCGCTGGTCACAAAATGGCGTCTTGTAGATTCTTGTTTCTAAAATGGAGTCTAGCTGCCATTCGCAAGATGGCGCTGTGCACGCTTCAATTTTAAACTGATCTTGTCTCAGCCAATTATCCAGCTTCGACACTACATACAGCACAGCACACACATGGCAGCAGGGAGCACACACACACTACATACAGTACAGCATACACATGGCAGCAGGGAGCACACACACTACATACAGTACAGCATACACATGGCAGCAGGGAGCACACACACACTACATACAGTACAGCATACACATGGCAGCAGGGGGACGCACACACTACATACAGTTAAGAAAAAAATGAGGCAATCACAAACTCAATCACCAGGCACTAATGAAGCATTAAATTTAAACAATATGGGAATGTATATAATATCATAAATCTATAGTACGCAGCTCCCCAATAAAGGAGCTCTGTTGGTTTGGAATTAGAAAATATATGTGCAAGCGGAATAGAAAATACTACTCCACTTGAGGGTGCGCGATATCATAGATTAACAGAGACACAGATGTAAAAATAGTCAGTATTTAATTATTATATATAGTATAAAATACCTAGCCTTCAACCAGGCATATATTAAAAACTTACAACACACAATTCTGTCAATAATATATACCAATACATATATAGGAGAAATGTCCTGAAGTAACTACACTTTACTGCTACAAGGAGGCACAAGGATAGTGTATCTAAAGACCACTATATCGAACAACTGTTCATATCCTTTTCACAATCTCACTCAAAGTGGCAATAGTTCAAAACTGCAAGAACCATTCAAATATCTTGTAGATCATAAAATTGATGGTCTCTAGTCATATGTTTAGAGACAGTGTACAAAAGTCCTTCATACAGATAAACCTCTTTATGACTTCTCCTTGTAAAATAGTTGTAATTCTTATAAGTAGCAAGCGTTAGTGCGGATATTTTAAGCAGCTGCTCTAATGCAAAAGAGCTCTCACTGCCTGTGTCCCGTTCTCCAATCCGACATCAGTCATCACCACTAGTATCGATGCACCCACCGTTGGTTGCCAAGGGAGTAATAGGTATTTGTACCCATTCATATGTCAAGTGCCGCCCTATGTGGAATATTGATGGGCGTACTCAAAGTCTTTGTGTCATACACTCCTAGCTGGTACCGGAGCCAGCTAGGCTATGGTATATAACTTTCCTTAAGTTTGAAGAGATTTCTTAGTCAATGAGACTTGATAAATGTAGTCTTCAGAAATTCTTATCCGGTACATACAAAGAAAAAGAAAATCTCATAGTGTAGTATTATCTTAATACATTCGCACACACAATTTGAAATAAGGTGGAACTCCTACCCGACATAGTATCTACTGATTAGGTAGACAAATGTAGCAATGTAGGGAGAGGGAGAAAACCCACTTTCGATAATGATCCACATTACTAGAAACAAATAAAAAAGAGACTCCCCCAGCAAGTACAGGGGAAAAATCTCTAATAGTGTAATATTGCTTTTACTTCCAATACATTAAACAACGAAAAACACAAAGTTCCTTTGGTCATGAATATGAATGGATTGCTACCAGAAATTTAATCTACTCCAAATAGATGAATTGCTCCGGCGCTCGCGTTAAGTTAGAATGTTAATTACCGGACCCCGATAATTAACATGATGAATAGAGCGCTTAGAGCGATAAAAATCCAGTCACTGGGACTAATAAAAGTTCAGAAACAGTTAACAACAATGTTTCACTATATTGGCATCAGACTTCAATCAATACTTTTGGTCATGTAAGCCTTTTTACACAAATGGTATAGTTGTTGTCTTGAACAAGATTTACATGAAGGATAAATATACTAGTACTGATCCAGAACCACAATGTGCTGATAGCCGCAGGAAGTGTGTTCACAATACATAAGTAGCCAATAGCTGTCCGTTCTAGTGCCTAGCCCTAACCATTGGGGTAAATGCCTAACCTAAACTGTCACTTCTACAGCCTGATCCTCCAGTAATAGCCTAACCCTAAAATAAATGAAAAAAAATATGTTGACCATTTTTGTATTGACCATTCTAATGTTGACCTTTTAACCACGTCGACCTTTTGTACCTGTCAATCTTCATCCATGTCGTCCTTTTGTGTGTCAACCTTTTGTACCAGTCGACCTTTTTCCTTTCTACCAGTTGTCAACCTTTTAATTGTAGATCTATTGATTGGAACCCATCTGTAGAACTGGATGTCTTTTAAGTAGTGGGTTATTCTTATTAATACAATTTTAAATTTTATAGGCTGAACTATTATATTTACATATGAAGGACACATTTTAAATCATATTGTGATCCTCTCCGCCTTGATTATACCCTATAGCATTCTTCACATTATTTATAGATATTTTTAGAAGATCCCCCTATTAATAAGGCATACTTCTGAATAAGATTTATCAAGCAGGGATAAAGGATATCCCCTCTCCACAAAGTTATCTATCATCTTTTTTGTTTGAGATTGGAAAGTAGAATCATTAGTGCAATGTCTTTTCAGACCTTTGGGAATATTAGTTTGCCAAGGATTGTAATGCTCACTTTTAAATGGAAAACATTTTTGTATCAACCTTCTTGACAAACGCAGAAAATATAATCCAATAATTTTCAACATTAAGATTCAAATTCAGAAAGGAGATGGAGATTTTGTGGATGGAGTGAGTACATTTTAAATTGAAATTATGTATGTTCATATGATTAAAAAAATAAAGTGCTGATTCTTCTCCACCTTCCCAAATCTATATAAGTGAGAAAGCGTATCTGTGTGTCCAACTTCTTGTCCTTTATGCATGGGCAAGCGTTTTGGACATAGCTCCACCAAATTTGGCATGGTGGTGTAGTTTGACCAGAATTCGTTTTTTGCCTAGGTTTGAACTGCATCAGGGCCACACACTGTCACACAATCTCTAAAAATAGAGGCACTTTTAAATTACACAGGTTCCAGGGATGGCACCAGTGGAAATTGGCAGTCTGCCAAAAACTTGTGAGAATGCAACAAAAAATATCCTTTTCACCTCTGAGCAAACCATGATGACTCATGCAAGTTCATATTAAATGCAGAGGTCTGTGTTTGTATGCAAGAGCGTAACCAAGGGTGTAGAGAGCCACCCCAGACTCGGAAAGGCAACGTGGCCTAATTGCGGAAAGGCGTGGCCATGTCCCTCTATGAAAAATAACTTTTTTGCAAAGTGGTGATGCACACTGGGGAGAGAGGCACTGTTAGCCCCTAAGCCCGGCTCAAAGCCAGGGACGGCAAATCAGTGTGATCGCTCCCCCCACAGGCAGAGGAGATTGTAGCAGCAAGCGGTCTCCCATTGCAACCCAGCACAGAGCAGCTTGTGCTGAGCTGCTGACAGGTAAGAGGGGGAGGTGGCATTGGGCCCCGGGCTCTCCAACAAGCCCAGACCCAGATAATTAGTACCCGCTCCCCTACTCTCGGCACCCCTGGAACTTTTGGGTCACATAGCAACATCTTTAAAGGGCCCACCCAGATGTAAAAAAAAAACATACATTTGCCCACACAGACCCCATTCAGATTATGCCACACAGTAGTACCCCTTATACAAATTATGCCATGCAGTAGTAGTGCCCCTTATACATTATGCCACACAGTAATGCCCCTTACCATACACAGTAATGCCATTTACAGACTATGCCACATAGTAGTAGTGCCCCATATAACACACTATTCCACGCCATAGCAGCTGCACCCATTGCACTCACGGTAGTTAGTCCTCTGTTTGCATGTATGTTAGCAAACAGTGGGGTCCTTTTCAGGATCAATGGAATGGGGTTATAGGTGAGAACAATGTAAACAAATAGGACTACGGGTGTACTTCAGGGTCCAGTATTCAGCCTGGGCAACAATGGGTATCCCAGCTAGTAATAAATACATCATCTATATAATGACCATAAAGGACCAGGCCTGTGCCAAATCTGCCCCCTCCCCCACACTTGTGTAGGTCCTTGAAGGCACATACATATAGGTTGGCATAACTTGGGATGAATCTGGTCCCCATCGCCATTCCCATCACCTGTAAATAATGAAAACCATCAAACAAAAAGTGGTTGTGCATGAGAATAAACCAACTAGACTGTAATAAAAAATCCTGGTGATATTTAGACAAAATCTTATCCTTTACTAATGCCCTGTCTGTAATATCTAGACCTTTCTTTTTTGGGATATTAGTATAGAGAGATTCAACATCTAAGGTTAAGCATCCATAACACTCTTTCCATACAAAAATTTTCAGTAAGATTCAAAATGAGTGTAGATTCCTGAACATACAATTAACATCCTATTACCATGAGCTGAAGAAAGAAAGAAAGAAATATAATGTGAAAGGTGATTCATGAGGGACCCAACACCCAAAATAATAGGCCACCGAGGCTGTGGTAAAAATTTATGAATTTAGATAAGTGATAATAAATGGGTGACACAGTAAATATTATAAAGAAATTTCCATTCCTCTCTGGTTATCAAACCATTTGACAAAGCCTAATCCAGAATCAATTTAAGGGCCTTCTGATAAGTGAGGGTTGGGATATGGTCCAACTTGGTATAATAAATAGTGTTGTTCAATTGGCGATATGCATCTCATTTATAATCCACAAGATTCTGAACCACAACCCCTCCCCCCTTGTCAGCTGCCTTAATAATAATCGAGGAGTCAGATTTTAATTAATTTAGCACTTTGTTTTCATCCAGTGTTATGTTATTATATCTAACTTTATTTTTACTGTTTACTGTTTAAGGGCCTAAGTCATTACAAATCGCTAATTGTGATCTGTGTGCGTAATTGGAGCTGCGATCAGCTGCGAAAATATGCTAAGAATGCAATCGCAAAGCAATCGCACAGTCAGCATAGAGATGCCCACTTCTGTTACCTCACATTCGTAATATCTTCCAGTCCTGCATATACATCAGGAACATCGAGTAACATTGGCCCCTCATGCACAATTACAACAGGTCTGACCTTACTCAGAAATTGCTAACCTCGTCGCACACAGTGAGTACTCAAGCTGTGTATGCCGTCACAGTGGCTATTTTATGCAGGCCCATGCAAAAGTGTTCAAACAGACAGACACGCCTGCGTTTCTCCAACCACTCCCCCGTCACCACCCCCAAACGCTGACCTGCTGTCACTCATTCTGCAATTGCTTTCTTTCTGCATGCATGATTGCAGTGACTGGTAGTCTGCGTTTGGGGGAGGTATCGGGAGGGGGGGTTAGAAAAACGCAGGTTTGTCTCACCATATAACACCATTACAGGGCATGCAAAAAATAGCCATTGCGTTCCTTTACTCAGCATTAGAGCTCTCTGCGTGTATTTGAGTCAGGTCAGACCTGCTGCAAGGGCTGCATGGCTGGTTGATGTTCATCAATGTTACAGATATTTATGCTGGTACGCAACGTTGGATGCAGAGAAGCAATAGTGGGCATCCCTATGCTCAGGTAAGCTTTGGAGCTATTAGCATATTTTGGCAGCTGCGATCCATGCAAAATCACAACTGTGAACACATTAGTAGCTCTCAGTCTCTTGTAATATCTCAACACCCCTTACCAACAGATGAGGCTTAATCCACATGACCCATCCTTCTAGATAGTCTGTGATGTCTTTCTCCAGTCAATGATTTCTCTTCCTGCTTGCACCGTACCCAACGTCAATGCCTGGTTGCAGGGCCACCATCAGGTGGGGACTGGGTGGACTAAAGTCCCAGGCCAGGAGAGAGAGGGGGCCCAGTAGTGGAGGTGTGGAATGCACCGTGGCAGCCACAGAAAAGAGTCACGGTGGCATTTAATATATGGAGCTGGCCACAAGGCAATCACAGCTCACTTTTTTTGTGTATGTATTGTGGCAGTATCACCAGAGGTGGTGCTAGTGAGCAGCAGATTCTGTGTGGGGCAGGACAGATCCGCCCACACAAGAGTAGAAAAGCATTCTGAGAAGTTATGTAAGTGCTGCCTTGTGCAGAGAGCTCAGGTGTGGGCTGATGAGGCAGACCAGTCAGGCTGCTGTTGGAGACAGTCTATGTGAAACTGTGGCAGCCAGAGAGCCCAGTGAAGCTATGTAAGCCATTGGGGGCCAAGAGGCCTTGGTCTGTACCTGCAGGAGGCAGGGAGGACCACAAGACTCTCAGACTGTGTGACATTGAAGCAGCTGGGCCGCAAGCTGAGGAAGCCAGAGCTTACTGTATACCTGGAGGATACAGGGAAGGCACAGAGACTGTGTTTGTATAGCTGTGGCAGCCAAACCAGTCTGGAGATGATAGACCTGCAGAGAACCAGGCTGAGACTTTATTGGCAGATTAGCTGCAACCTTATAGAGAGGGTTCAAGAAGTGAGTTAGATGCCCTAAATAGGGGCTAGGTTGTTTATTATTTTCTGTTTGTTTCCTGACTTTCCATGCTGGAAAGTAAAGCATCATTTATTTACTTGAAAGCTGTGTGTGGAGCCTCATTAAGCACCTAAACACTGCACCAATCCACCCTCTGCCGAGCTAATTACACCCAAGATATCACATATGGTGGAGAATGCGGGCATAAAGATTCTACGCACAAGATTCTATGCATAAAGGTCTACGTAAGATAACTCTGTGGAAAAAGTGGATTACAGCAAGTAAATGGACATAAGGAGGCTCACTGCACCTGCATGGTGGAATGCTCGTCAAGGTGGTGAGTGAAGATAAGTTTGTTGTGAAGTTTTGTTTAAACAAAAAAATTGTCTGCAAGTGTGCACTATTGCTGCAGTGTACATCTTTTCTGTGGAAAGGAAGAGATATAAGTGTTACACAAGTTGCTGGAGAATTGTTTTGCTTATGGGAGATGCAAAGTTTGCCAGAAACAGAAGTATTCAAGTGTCTTGCAAAAGAGAAAAGTGCAAGTATATTGTCTGTGAAGAGAAATGTGCACTTCCTCAGCATTGGAAGGGTTAAAAGAAATTGTGTGGTTTATCCTGGTAAATTGCTCATGCTCATTAAGTCACAGTGTTGTACTGAGTAAGCAGAGGTTCCTATTGAAAGGCTATTGAGACTGTTTGATACATGCTGGTAATTATAGTGCCACATGAAGAAAAATGTTTTGCTGTGTTGAAAATACTTTTGAATACAAAGTGTGATACAGTGAAAACAAAAAACAAGTTGTTCCTGTGTAATTTGTGCCAAGAATCATGGGAAATAAAAAGAAAAATTCTAAAGGTAGACCACCTACAAAGGTTTATTCTCAGTCTAGAGAGATGGAAAACCTGGGCTGGAGTTTACAGTCTGAATGTGAATAAAGTCGGTTACATGGATGTTTTTTAAAGCTGTTTGAAATCCTCTGTGGTGAATCCTTTCAAATTGATGGGGCAAATGTTATTCCATTGAAAGAGACATTTAAAAAGCAGAATAAAGATGTCAGTGTGTGTGGTCAGTGTATGGTGCAAGGTCAGTGTATGGTGCAAGGTGGAAAAAGTTGACTCTCTGTGTGAAGTTTGGCGTGAAACACTTATGCGCTATTGCGACCAGATAAATGACTTGGAGGACAAGTCTACAAAAGAGAAGCTCTTGCATGCGCAAATTGAAAAGACTTTACAGAGTGAGTTGCCGTCTTTGAAAATAGCATTGGTGCAAGAAGAAGAAAAAAGACTTGAAGTTCTTAAAGAGACAGACCTCAAATTAGCGGTTATGTCTGAACGCCTTGAGGAGGCTAAAATGTTCCAATGTGTTACAAAGTATGAGAATGATGTGCTTCTAGCAGGGAATGATGTATTAGAGCAAGATATTGTTGAAATGCAGCAAAAGTGTGAGGTACTTCAGCAGGAAGTAGAAGAGTTGAAAGAATGTGTCCAGAGACATCAGAGTGATGTAAAGCGCGCTCAAGTGAAAGTGGTGGATCTGACTCTGGTGCTAAAAGAAAATGGCTCTTTAATTGTGTCCACTCAAGTAAAGCTTAAATATTGTGAATGGGAGAAAAGTTCTCTGGCTGAAAAGTTTTGTGAAGTGATAGAGAAATATCTCCAGAAGCTGCAGACTCGCACTCAGTGAGAGACAGAACATGAAGGAAAAGATATAGAGATGATCCGTCTTAAAGTCAGCTATAAGGAGCAAGTACAAACTCTCCACTTCAATTTAGTTGCAGCTAAAGCAGTTTCATTATGTCTGACGGAAAGAAATGTATTCCTGGAGGAAAGTCTGCATAAAGCCGCAAAGCAAAATGGCAGGGCTTGGAAGTTGCAAGAACAGAGTGAGAACCTTGAGAAGTGTCTGCTAAGTACACAGGATCAGTTGCAAAGACTCCAAGTGGAGAGGAATACCAAAGAAATGGAGTTGCAATGTGAATTAAACAGAGTCTGAAATAATTGTACAAAAGTTGAGAGTTGCTGAATTTGAAGCTGTGGAGAGTAATCTGCTACAAGCTAAGAGCAAGTTGGAACGTGCCATGGTGAAAATTGCCCAGCTGGAAGAGCAGCTATCTATAGCTCAGGAAAAGTTCCACATAGTAGTGGGAAAATCAGAAGAGGAAAATAAGTTAAATAACATTCTGAAGTTGGATTCGGGACCCAAAATGGCATACGATGTCTTCGCTGAACCCAGTGTGGCAGAAGTACATAAACATAAGCAGCAATTGTTACAGGTTGATCCTGAAAAGACTGGCATACAGAGTGTCTTGAGTGATGAGCAGTGGGACCATAGAGATGTCCTCATTAATGATACCAGTGTACAAGAAGGGACAGAATTATCGGAGTTGGGAAATTCCCTAAAGGTCCGTCTTGGAAAAATGGATGAGATTCCTTGCAGCGACTTTCATCTTACAGTAATAGCTGAGGGTGTGAAGTCCTCCCAAAGGGACACAGGTCCAGGTTGCAACACCATGTCTGAAATTGGTGATAAAGAAATAATGTATACAGATGGCGATTGCATAACCCATAAGGCAAAGGTACAAGATGTACAGAAGTCTACAGATATGTTAATGACTTCCAAAGATGAGACTCTGATGTCACTATATGATCACAGTGATGTGAATGTGCCCAAGTCATGCATTTTTGCAGTGGAAAACAGAACCTTACAGGCAGTTAATGGTAACAGTCTTGTGAAGAGTAATTCTCAAGTATATCGCCTTGAAAAAAGTTACTTCAAGTTCTTAATGCCTGTTGCAGTACCGAAGGGTGAGCCTCGTGTACCGCATAAAGAAAGCAAGTACCACCATTTGTACCACAAAGTGAAGAAAAAAGTGAGGAGAAAGATTAACTCCGGAACTTGGAGGATGCGACCCCCAGAAATTACCAGAGTCTGGATGATCTTGGATCTGGTGGATAGTTTTGAGAATAAAGAAGAGGGACTTCGCAATGTGAATGCCTCATCCCATGTAGCTGAACCCAGGGGTTTCAAGCTAGGGAGGGGGATATGTGGCAGTATCACCAGAGGTGGTGCTGGTGAGCAGCAGATTCTGTGTGGGGCAAAATAGATCCACCCACACAGAGTAGAAAAGTGTTCTGGGAAGTTGTGTAAGTGCTGCCTTGGAGGAGGCAGCAGTCAGGCTGCTTTTGGAGACAGTCTTTGTGGGACTGTGGCAGCCAGAGAGCCCAGTGAAGCTAAGCAAGCCATTGGGGGCCAGGAGGCCTTGGTCTGTACCTGCAGGAGGCAGGGGGGACCAAAAGACTCTCAGACTGTGTGACATTGAAGCAGCTGGGCTACAGGCTGAGGAAGCCAGGGCTTACTGTATACCTGGAGGATACAGGGAAGGCACAGAGACTGTGTTTGTATAGCTGTGGCAGCCAAGCCAGGCTGGAGCCAGCGATAGACCTGCAGAGAAGCAGGCTGAGACTTTATTGGCAGATTAGCTGCAACCTTATAGAGAGGGTTCAAGAAGTGAGTTAGATGCCCTAAATAGGGGCTAGGTTGTTTATTATTTTCTGTTTGTTTTACTGACTTTCCATGCTGGAAAGTAAAGCATCATTTATTTACTTGAAAGCTGTGTGTGGACCCTCATTAAGCACCTAAACACTGCACCAATCCACCCTCTGCCGAGCTAATTACCCCTAAGATATCACAGTATATATATATATGTATATATATATATATATATATTATACACACACACAGCAGATCGGCGGCACTCTGATAGAAATAAAACTTAAAGCAGGATCTGATGAATATATATATACATACATACATACATATATATATACACACACAAAACATCTTGTGCTTAGATATATTAAATTAAAAACATAGAGTAGGTTATGGGTTTTGTCTTGCTAGGCGCACATGAGATTTAATTTTAGCATAAATGGATAAAGATGTGAAAAGAAATAAATATACATGTTAGATAATCAATGTTTAAAAATTAAAATAAGTATTTATTTGTGTGTGTTACCAGTTGGCAAATATATGCAGGTTGCAAATATAATAACAATAAAACCAAGTATTATTAGTACATATGCGCAGTAGAATTAGGATTAGAAAATAAAAAATAAAGTGTAAAATAAAAATAAAAAATAAAAACAGTAAACTCGATAAAACAATCTGCAGAAATTGAGATGCTTATGGAAACCAGACTCATATACTGTTAAGAGCCATAAAATTGGCTATTTGGTCTAAAAATGATTGTTTTTAATGTCTCTTTTGAGACTAGGTAGCATATCAGCGGAGTGCTTTTTTATAGATTAGACAGGGTGTAATCCAGTATCCGTATATAAACTTTTAAAAGTCCTCTTGTTCATACAAGTTCCAGTAAGGCAGAGAAAAAAAACACTTGTGTGAACAGGGAGCAGGTTGCAATAAAAAAAGACCAAAGTTTATTTTGTGGTGTGCGCACCTCCTACCTTAGCCTGTGTCACAACTCTCGGATGGCAAAAGGACACAACCCATATTTGGGGATTGGCATGACCTATTTCTGGGGCGCGGAGTCTAAAGTGCCGGCGGTGTTCACCAGGGACCCTCACAAGAGGGTATGGGCTTGGCTGCATCCGACACACAGGTCGCGGCCCTCACAATAGGTTCCCCTATACAGGTGCTGGTATACTCTGGATGTAATGGAGAAAATTCTCAGCGTAGTCAACAGGCCGGGTCAGAACCAAACGGATAACAAGGTACCAGGGAGCAGACGATTGCAGGTCGCAGAGGATAGCCAAGGTCAGATCCAGATAACCAAATGCAGTACCAGGGATATGACTGAAGCAGGTAAAAAAAAAAGCCAGGGTCAGGAACAGGTTTGCAGAGGCTGATTGCAGGAATCCTCTGATCAGTGCAGTTGGTGATTGCACTGAGCTGGAATACAGCAGCACACAATCAGGACACAGGAACTGTAGATATAGAGCCAGGTAGCAGTGATGGTTTTCTGCACAAAGGAGCCACAGGATAGAACTTAACACTAGTAAGTAACTCTTTGCTCTGGCACCAGTGGGAATTCTCACAGAGGATATGAATCTGCTGCCAGTCCCTGATAGGATGCTGAGGTCAGCTGAGGCAGGAGCACTCCCACTGGTAGAATGCTAGCAGCTGACATAGGCCCTCATTCAGAGCCGTACGCTCTGAGCAGAGCGCACGCTCTGCATGAGGGCCGGGCTCCTTTTTCATGGAGCGTCCTCCTGGACGCTCGTATAGCTGTGGGTCACCACCCACAGGCTATACGAGCGTGCATTTTGATGGCCGCGATGGTCGTGACCATCGCGACCATCGAAATTGCGAGCCGGAGCCTGCGGTTGAGGTTTTCAACCGCAAGCTCCGGAGTGATTTTGGCTCTATCAGAGCCAAAATCACTCCCACTGACATCACTAGTGATGTCAGTGGGCTGGCTTCTGACGGGAGGCGTTCCCGTGGGAACGCCCCTGTCAGGGAGGCACGCCCCCGGCACGCCCACCAAAGGGGGCGTGCTGTCAATCAACATTGACAGCACGCCCCCTTTGATCGGACACAACGAGCGAAGGAAAGTCCTTCGCTCGTCGTTTCTGGCGCATGCGCACGACGGAGCTCCCTCCGTCGTGCGCATGCTCAGTGCAGACCATTGACCCACTTGCGAGCGTACAGCCGCTCGCGAGTGGGTCTGAATCAGGCCCATAGTGCATGATGGTAATGTCAGTGCATGGTTGTCGAACAAGGTCAGACAGAAATCCTGACCTGCAGCAAATGGCAAGGCAAGTCACACAATTTGAGCAGAGTGTGACAGCCTGTTCGTGATAACTAGCAGGTATTTGTGGGCTTCTTCTGAGCTTCTAAGTATTGCAACATTGTCTTCCTCCTGCGGCAGTATTTATCAGTGCTCCGTCTTCTGGGCCTGATTCAGAGCTGAACGCTCTGACCAGAGCGCTCGCTCTGAATCAGGGCCCTCCTACCTTTTTTTGGAGCGTCCTCATGGACGCTCGCATAGCTGTGGGTTACCACCCACAGCTATAGCGAGCGTCCATGATGATGGTCGCGATGGTCTGGACCATCACGACCTTCAGGCTTGCGATGGAGACCCTGTGGTAGGGTCTCGCTGCCGCAAGCCCTGGAGTGATTTTGGCTCTATCAGAGCCAAAATCACTCCCACTGACATCACTAGTGATGTCAGTGGGGCCGGACCCAGACGCTAGGCGTTCCCATGGGAACGCCTCCGTCTGGCAGGCACGCCCCTGGCACGCCCACCAAAGGGGGCATGCTGTCAATCAACATCGACAGCACGCCCCCTTTGGTGCGAGACCCGGAGCGATGGTGAGCCCGTCGCTCGCCGGGTCTCGCGCATGCGCACGACGGAGCTCCCTCCGTCGTGCGCATGCGCAGTGGGGAACATTGACCTGCTTGCAAGCGTCTTGCCACTCGCGAGCGGGTCTGAATGGCCCCCTCTGTGTAGAGTCTTTGGTCCTTTAGCGGAGGTGGGTGTCGGTGGTGCGGGCGGCTTGTGCAGAGGAGGCAGCTCCATCTGGCAGAGCTCTTACCTCCGGAGCTGTCCTTACTGCTGCTGCGGTGTCTCGTGTAGCTTGAGTGAGGGTGTATAGTGGGCGTGTCCAATGCGTTTCTCCCGGTCGGCCTTTGTCAGGGACAATGATTTGTGTTACTTGTGCCATGCTGTTGCCTTAAATGGCTTCCTTAATTGTATCTTGTTAAGGATCATTAATCTCTTTGTTGAAAGAAAATCTGTTTAATCTCGTTTCACGGTATATTCCTTTGTTATTACGTATTGTGGTTTTTGAAAAAGATCCTATGTTAGAATACTTTTGCAATCTTAGACTGAAAACAAAATATAGAATCATTTGTGTGTGACATTAATCATATACTTGTGCTTGTTAATGAGGGAATTGGGAAGTGTTGGTTAAGAATAGACATGTTCTGTATTGTTTGTAAGTAAAAAAATTTCCAAAGATTAATTGGGAAAATGGGAAAGGAAAATTCTGATTGTTTGTTTTGGGTTTTTTTTGGAACATGAGAAAAAAGAGAAAAGTTGTATGTTGGAGCTTCTAATTTGTAGAGATGAACCTGTTTTGTTGGAAAGTTCTGTTATTAGCAGTATTATATATTCCCATACTGGTTTTGGTGGAAAGGTGTTAGAAAATATCTATATCTTGATGGAGATGATGTAGGTGGTGGAGAATTAAGTACTGTAAAGAAAGAAATTGATTCGGTGCCTGGATTTATAATAATGGTTATAGAGGTTCTACCCTTGCATATTGTTTTAATACTCAAGCCTCTCCTCACAGCTGTTTCTTACATGTACCATAGATACTTAATGTAGGGTCTATATTCGGGGACAGTTTCAGTTTGTCTTTTTCCTTGATTTAGCTTGTTGTTCTCTCTTCATGTTGATTGATGATGATTATTTTAATTTTTTTCAGTTTTTTTGGATTAAAATCCCTTCCACTGCCCGGTTCTGCAGTTTACTTTTTGTGGGAATGTAGACAAATGCTTTACATCCAAAAACTCTAATATGTTTCATACTGAGTTTTCTCCACTGTTCTGGAGAATAGTATGTTCTGTAAATATGTGGTTGTCATTGCGACATCACCCCAATGTTTTTTTAATCCTGAATCTGTTAACATGCATCTGATAATTTCAGTGAAAGTTCTGTTCTTTACTTCATCTGTTATTTCCTTCAGCTACCTCTTCTATTCTAGTGTGTAGTGTACTGTCTGTTGGTGCTCTATGCCGAGTTGCCTTAAGAAGTGTTCTGCTTAGCACTTGGTGGCAGGGCAAGATTATAGGAGGGGCAGATGGGGCAGTTGTCCAGGGGTCCCCAGACCTTGGGGGCCCACACACTGCCACAGATATTGACCAGAAGCTGGCCACTCACCCTGGTCAGCTCCCGGTAGAATCACACACACAGGCACAGACAGCACACTCAGTCAGGACACTGACTGATGGACCACTAGTGGCTGCCTATAGAAGCCCCGCCCCCTTGACATAGCATCATGATTTGTGGATGCATGTGTAGGGGGCGAGGCCTAATGTAGTGAAGTGCCCGTCCCCATAGGAAAGCTGATGACTCCTGCAGCTGCAACAGGTATGTGTGCGGGCTCTCTCAGTCCATTCTCTCTCTCCCCTTCCTTCCTTCTCTCTCTCATTCCCCGTCTCTTGCTCTTCCTCTGTGTCCCTCCCTCCCTCACCTTACTCCCTCTTTGTCTCTCTCCTCCATCCCTCTCTCTCCCTATTCCCTGTCCCTCTGCCCCCTCTCCCCCCCTCTCCCCCCCTCTCCCTCTGTGTGTGTGTGTGTGTGTGTGTGTGTATATATATATATATATATATATATACACACACACACGCAGGGCCAGCTTCAGGGGTCAGAGCATCCTGCGCTGGTTCTCTCTAGTGCGCCCCTACATCGCGCGTGGCTCAGCCTAATTACCATAGGCCATGCCTCCAAACAACGTCAGGCTGGGGGGGAGCCTCACTAGCTTGGCTTCCCACAGCCCTCTCCCATCACTGCATGGATGTCGCTCGCATGCGCGCAGCATCCATTCAGACTCCGGGGTCCGGCACTGCCACACAGCTGTGGTGGTGGGGGTCCCCAACCTCCCGATTTGACCACCCGCTGGCCACTTCGGCCCACGGGTGGAACAGCGGGCCAGCACTTTCCGCTGAAATTGGGATGTTGGGGAGGGGTGCGCCCTCTATGGGTGGCGCCCCTGTTCGACCGTACTGGTCGAACACCCTTAGAGCCGGCCCTGTGTGTGTATATATACAGTCAGGTCCATAAATATTGGGACATTGACAGAATTTTCATATTTTGGCCTCTATTCACCACCACAATGGCTTTGAAATGAAACAAACAAGATGTGATTTAACTGCAGACTTTCAGATTTAATTTGAGGGTAATTACATCCAAATCAGGTGAACGGTGTAGGAATTACAACGGTTTCTATATGTGCCTCCCACTTTTTAAGGGGCCAAAAGTAATGGGACAAACTAAACAATCCTAAATCTAAACTTTCACTTTTTAATACTTTGTTGCAAATCCTTTGCAGGCAATTTCAGCCTGAAGTCAGGAACGCATAGACATCACCAGACGCTGGGTTTCATCCCTGGTGATGCTCTGCCAGGCCTCTACTGCAAATGTCTTCAGTTCCTGCTTGTTCTTGGGGCATTTTCCCTTCAGTTTTGTCTTCATCAAGTGAAATGCATGCTCAATCGGATTCAGGTCAGGGGATTGACTTGGCCATTGCATAACATTCCACTTTTTAGCCTTAAAAAACTCTTTGGTTGATTTTGCAGTATGCTTCGGGTCATTGTCCATCTGCACTGTGAAGCGCCGTCCAATGAGTTCTGAAGCATTTGACTGAATATGAGCATATAATATTGCCCGAAACACTTAAGAATTCATTCTGCTGCTTTTGTCAGCAGTCACATCATCAATAAATACAAGGGAACAAGTTCCATTGGCAGCCATACATGCCCACGCCATGACACTACCACCACCATGCTTCAATGATGAGGTGGTATGTTTGGGATCATGAGCAGTTCCTTTCCTTCTCCATACTCTTCTCTTCCCATCACTCTGGTACAAGTTGATCTTTGTCTCATCTGTCCATAGGATGTTGTTCCAGAACTGTAATGGCTTTTTTAGATGTTGTTTGGCAAACTCTAATCTGGTCTTCCTGTTTTTGTGGCTCACCAATGGTTTGCATCTTGTGGTGAACCCTCTATATTCACTCTTGTGAAGTCTTCTCTTGATTGTTGACTTTGACACATATACATCTACCTCCTGGAGAGTGTTCTTGATTTGGCCAACTGTTGTGAAGGGGTTTTTCTTCACCAGGGAAATAATTATTTTGTCATCCACCACAGTTGTTTTCTGTGGTCTTCTGGGTCTTTTGGTGTTGCTGAGCTCTCCGGTGCGTTCTTTCTTTTTAAGAATGTTCCAAACAGTTGATTTGGCCCCACCTAATGTTTTTGCTATCTCTCTGATGGGTTTGTTTTGATTTTTTCAGCCTAATGATGGCTTGCTTCACTGATAATGACAGCTCTTAGGATCTCATATTGAGAGTTGACAACAACTGATTCCAAATGCAAATGTCACACCTAGAATCAACTCCAGACCTTTTACCTGCTTAATTGATAATGAAATAACGAGGGAATAGCCCACACCTGTCAATGAAATAGCTTTTGAGTTGATAGTCCCATTACTTTTGGCCCCTTAAAAAGTGGGAGGCACATATTGAAACCGTTGTAATTCCTACACTGTTCACCCGATTTGGATGTAATTACCCTCAAATTAAATATGAAAGTCTGCAGTTAAAGCACAACTTGTTTGTTTCATTTCCAAATCATTGTGGTGGTGAATAGAGGCCAAAATCTGAAAATTCTGTCAATGTCCCAATATTTATGGACCTGACTGTGTATATATATATATATATATATATATATATATATATAATGTATGTCTTTATATCTATCTTTCTCTAGCTACAAATATAGTCACTTTATATCTGTTACCTCCTGGACAGCTGACAGATAATGAGCTACAGCACAGCTTTGACCAATGGAAAATAAGAATGCAGTAGTGTGTGGCTGCAGAAGGAGAGTACATAGAATGTGAACAGAGTTAAAATGTACTTAATATAATTAAAAATAAATTATAGCATTAGTCTCGTTATTTAATAGCCTTCGCAAGCCAGTCTAGCAGACAAATTTAGCTTGAGGCCTGATTCAGAGTTGTATGTAAATCCGATAGTTTACGCACAATTCTGATGTTTAATAAATGTCATATGCGCAGGGTCTGTATGGTGCATGTGTCGATCACTGACTGCAACGGCGGGTCAGCATTCTTGAAAGCAGGAGTGCGTCGGCCCCATTTTCAAAGTGTGTCGAGGCGATGGTCTGTGTCTTCCGAAGCAGATTTCATGGCCCCGGCAGAGTGAAAACATTGGCTATCCTGAATGACCTGAGGATTACTCAGATGGTGGATGTTGTCGCAGATGACCTGATGCTGCGTCCTCAGATGCAGAAGTGGATCACAGAAGCCTGCAGGAGGAATCTATTTACACCAGATGCCTCCTGTTGCATTAGCATAGTTACACCAAAGATGGGTCCTTGGCAGGGCCGGCCCTAGCCCAAATTTTTAGGTAAGCGAGTAAATTTTTTGGCGCCCACCCCTATGCAGTGCCTCTTTTACAGTGCCCCCGGTAGTGGTCCCCCTTGTGCCCCAGTAGTACTAATACTCCCCCCCATGCAGTGCCCCAAGTAGTGTTACCCCCTATGCAGTGCCCTTTATATAGTGCCCCCAGTAGTGGTGTCCCCCCCTTGTAGTGCCCCTAGTAGTAGTCCCCCCTCTTGTAGTGCCCCCAGTAGTATTCCCCCCCTTGTAGTGCCCCCAGTAGTAGCCCCCCTGTAGTGCTCCCAGTAGTAGCCCCCTTGTAGTGCCCCCAGTAGTAATCCCCCCTTGTAGTGCCCCCAGTAGTAATCCACCTCCCCCCCACCACCCAGTAGAGACGTAATAAAAATAAAAATAAACCACTTACCTGACACCCGCTCCTGCTCCTGGTCCCGCCGCCGATATCTGCTCCTCCGTCCGCCGCTTTGCATTATGGGAGTGACGTCACGTCATGACGTCACTCCCATTACCCACTGCGGGAGCCGGAAGATGTCCGGCTCTGGCAGTGGGAGCAGCAGCCGATGAGAGTCTGTCTGACTCTCATCAGCTGCTAAAGCAAACACACAGCTGCCGGCGCCGGCGGCTGTGTGTTTGTGCTGTGTAGCGCTGACTGAACTCCGTAAGGTCAGCGCTACACACACGGTGCAGCTGTGTCACAGAGACACAGTCTGCCCGCGGCCCGCATGGTATGCAGCTGAGGCGCCCTTCACTATGTGGCGCCTTACGCAGCTGCGTACCATGCCTAACGGGAGAACCGGCCCTGGTCCTTGGTAACTATAGCAATGTTCAACATATAATCGTGCAACAAACAGTCTTAAGTGCAGAATCAAATGAGTCAGCTAAGCAGATTGAAGTATTGATTCTTACATACTTTCAACAAACTGTATTTGATACAGAATCAGCAGATTCATCCAAATACCAATTCCATTCGTGCCTTTTGCATTATTAGCCACAAATGAATATAGGAGAATCACTACAAACAGTATGGTCAATATGACTGCATTATTATTTATTACTGTTCAAGTTCTGCTCAATCCTCTATAATAAAGTCTGCATCCCCCAGCTGTTGATGAGTCTTATTTATGCACTCTGTAAGGGTACATAGTGAAAAGCATTCAGCTTGTTGTGACTTGTTATGTCCATTGGAGATACTGGTTCTTAGGTTAGACGGTAAGATAACACCGGAAACGCTCCCCCTTAATGTGTTACTCCACCTTATAGCAATATCAGTGGCTTCCTCATACCCTGCATGCAAAACACATAAGTAAATGTATTTGCACATCTTGTATTGCAGTATGGATTGTCCAGGTGCAAAGTTATTTATTTTTTAGTTTTGCTCTGATCTCTGAATCAGCCACAGAATGTCTAGCAAAGTTCAGAAAGGTGTCTCTATGTCACACTTGTGTTTGCTTAATGAATTAGCACATCTAGGGCTTGATTCTGAGCTACACACAATGCTGATTTTCACGTAGTTTAGCCATTATTTGCAATAGTGCATGAGTGAACATTTCTGATAACCCTATGCAGGCGTTACATAGCATGAATGCACAAAGGTGCTGTTGCAATTGATTCAGATAGTATCAGAAAGGTGGCGGAAAAGTGATGGCCATTCCTGGACGGTGACTGGGAGGTGGCTAGTAGTGTAAGCAAAAATGGTGTGTTCTGTTCATGTTGTCTGCAAGCAGCGGCATATACAGACGGACAGCCGCAAGCATGGCCGTGGTAATATGGGGAAACTACACATGCCATAGGGCTGGTGCAAGTTTTGATGTTGCGACCAATGGTGGCTTAAGGACAGGGGAGCTGAGAGGGGGGAAGCAGGTACTAGTTACAAGGGACCAGCTTATTGGAGGGGGCCAGCAGGGGCCCAGAGCAGTCTCCTTTCCTCTGCCTAATGGGGGGAGCGATCACAATCACCCCCCCCCAGATAGATATGCGCTGGGCAAAGGGGGCTCACATTTCCCCCCTCCCTGGCATGCAGCACCACAAAATTTTATTTTTTTTCAAATGGGGTGTGGCCATACCTCCCGCAATCAGGCCACGCCCCATCGGTAACCTGGCTCATGGCGGCTCTTGGCGTCACTGTATAAGGATTCACCAATCAGTAATACAGCGAGCACAGATGCTAAAAATGGGTGTCTCAGTCCTTGCACATTTGGGCCACGGAGTTTGTAGGCTACTGCCATTAACATGCAGACGGCCTACCACCAATAGATGGTTCTGTATGTACTTTTGCTTGCTCCTTTGTATTTGTATTCACTGGATCCTTGTTGCCCTGCCGACTATATTGGATTTACTATCCCCTCGGCTGCTGCATGGCCAGCATTACTTACCTGCTACAAGTTCTCTGTGCCTCCTCCAACCACTCGGCTGCTCCAGGACACGCTTCCTCTCGGCCATCTTCGTGCAGCACCAGCTGTTGTCTGCTGTCGGCTTACACTGAGGGAGTTCTCAGCTTCCAGACTGGCTCCCCCGGCGACTCCTGCAGCCCTGCCATTCCAGCCTCCGTGTTATCCCGGTTCTGCCATCGGCACTCAGCTGCCGCACTGCCAGCAGCGCCTTCTGCTGGGTACTTCAATGGTTAAAGCTGCCGATGAGTACCTGTAGGTAGGACCGTGTCACCCCTTGATATAAGAAGGAAGTTTGAGCTGGAATAAGTCGGTGTGGTTCAGCGGGATATGCTGGATATGAGTATCCGACAGGGCTGGATGCTCTACAGCCCACTAGTTCTCCCGTGGTCGGCGTCAGTGCCCGTCTTTGTTCTGACAGCCGCCGGGACCTCCGTCACCAGTCACGTGACTCGGATCCCCGTCTGGAGTGAACGCCGGAGGATGCTGTGGACAGGACAACCCGTCTCAGACTCAAACATGACTCCCTCCCTCATCGTCCTGCGCTCGAGAGCGGGTCTGAATGACCCCCAGAGTCCGAGGACATGCAAACTCACATTTTTTAGACAAAAATACTCTCAAGAATTAATCTCTCATCTGGATGTTTTCCAATTTTATAGATAAAACTCGACCAATGTGATAGTTTACTGCTAAACTCCCACATTTTCTAAACTCTCACCCTATTACATTTGGCCCTTTGTACCATAATAGACATTGGCTGACATGCATATTCTTAATTTAAAAAAGCAGTAACAATGTATGCAGCATTTTTACTTTTTTTAAAGTGAGTGGTTTGAGGACATGGCAAATCATTTACAGATACAGAACAGACATATTTAGAAGTAAATTAAATCAACCTGCTATAATACTGTGTATATGTCTCTCTCTCTCTTCAAATAAATGGTATCATATAGCCTTGCTTATAATCTCCGCATAACATTTATGTGAGAGCATAAAACACAACACAGCAGTAAGTAAAACAATATGTGTGTTTCCGAATATGTGTTATGCCAATAAGGGCATATTCTGAGCAAATGGAGATTACCTAAAATTGACTCAGTGGGACAGGAAAGGCCTGATAAGTAATAAGGAAAAATGGAAAAAGGATGTTTCACAAAAGCAATTGTATTCTGGATTTTAGCAGGCAAAGTTCATCTTTTTACATCAAGAAAAACAGGCAGAGTGAGGTTGCTTGGCATAAAATAAATTCAGTATATGTATATGCCCAAAAACAGACTGCAGGCATATGCAGATTTACTTCACTTATGAACACTTGTGACGGAGAGCAGGTGTGTATGTAGGGATCCGATCACCCCAGGCAAAGTTAGGGAACTGGCGCCCCTGACCCCCCCAAATACTAATCTTTTTCCTGCTTCTCCCATTTGGATTTGCCAGGGGCCTTCCTTCTAATTCCAAGATGCTGCTGGCGCCCTTCAGACTCCAGGTCTCCAGACACTCCCTATTAAAATCTCCTGGGTGGCACTCAGTCCTACAACTCCTCAGTGTACTCCTCTCTCAGTCCCACGACTTCGAAGGTATCCCCCTCTCTTAATCCCACCACTCCTCATTGTTCCCCTCTCTCAGTTCCGCCAATCAGTTACCCCTCTCAGTTCCACCACTCCTCAGTTACCCCTCTCTCAGTTCTATCACTCCTCAGTGTCCCCTCTCAGTCCCACCACTAATTAGTGTCCCCTACACTCAGTCCCACCACTCCCCAGTGTCCCACTCACTCAGTCCCATCACTCCTTAGTATCTCCCTCTCTCAGTCCCACCACTCCAGTTTCCTCCTATCTCAGTCCACCATTCCTAAGTGTCCCCCTCACTCAGTCCTACCACTTCTCATACCCCCTTTCAGTTCTACTACTCCTCAGTGTCCCCCCTCAGTCCCACCACTCCTCAGTTTCCCTTTCTCACAGTCTCACCACTCCTCAGTGTCCCCCTCTCTCAGCCCCACCACTCCCCAGTGTCCCCCTCACTCAGTCCCACCACTCCTCAGTGTCCTCTCCTCTCAGTCCCACCACTCCTCAGTTTCTTGTCTCTCCACCCCAGTATCTACCTCTTCTAATCCCTGAAGCCCATTGTGTCCTCCTCTCTATCATTCCCTTTACCACACCGCACATTGACTCCTTTTAGCCCCTGTTTACCTCTGTCCCAGGCTCCCAGGAAGCCACCTCACCTGCAGGGTGTCCATGACTTGTAACTATCACTAATGCTGCAGCAATTGCAAACCGAAACCTGCCGCCCAACTCAGGGAGAGTAATGAATGCAGCTCGGCCAATGTAGTTCATGTACTTTCGTCATTACAAGAGTTTGGACAGGAAACGGACTACATTTCCCTGCAACACAGTCAATCACCACTAGAGAGAGAGTAATAGGTGGGGCCTGCTGAATGGTTCTGTCACAGATCTACTATGTGATTCTACCCTCTTGCTGCGGGTAGCATCGCCAGGCAGCGCTCCACCCCCATCCTGGCCAAAGGGTAGATACGCCCCTGCTGGAGAGGCAAGACAGCTGTAGAGAATATCCTTCTCACGTTGTCAGAGTAAAGTAAGGGTGTGAGTGCATCTTTGAAAACAGATTTATATGGGCACACTTATAAATGTCTTGTAATTTGCTTGTGTCTGTGAGCTGGGGCAAACACAGAATGATGCCGATGATGGTTGCAGGTACTAGAAAACCACTTATGATTGGCTGAAAGTGAATGCACAGCTATTTTTTCAAGCATAAGTGATGATTTTATGTTCAGATTTTAGCTCTTTGTTTTCATACAGGACGTAGAGTTGTATCTGCTGTGTTAAAGAGATTTTTTAAGTCTTACCGAAGCCTAATAGTGACTGCATATTTCACAAGCAATAAAAAAATGGTTAAAAACATGGGTGTAAGGTTATATGACATACAGTATGAAAGCATTTTAACCACACAACTGGCTAATATTTTTTTCAAAAAAACACTCAGAAATTGTAAATTTTTTTAATCAAATTAGGATAAGAACCTCTATTTAAAACTTATCCAGTGCAACTTTATTTAAAACAAATTGTTTTTAAATACATAACAATAACATAATTTTTTTCTGACTGTTGGCTCCTGAAAGATTATCTTCCAATAGCCGCCATAGGACATTTCTGACTGGTTGCATCAGATGCGACCACGCCAGGCAAGTGGTTAAGACTAGACTTTGGGGCAGAACAAACACCATCATCCCCATTGTTGCAATATTGTATGGATGCCAGGAGAAGATTATAGTGAGGATTTAAAATGTGGGACTGATCATTGTATAAGATATTCTTTATATTTTTTGTATATCGAGTTCTCCACATTAAAATAAACTATGAAAGGATCCTTCAGTAGAAAGAGTAAAGAAATATATATATATATATATATATATATATTTGGAAAATTAATGCTTAAGGGACAGGCGGTTTCATCTGTGTTATGCTGATGTGTATAACATAGCATTGATGAATGGATGCCTGGAGAGCTGAATTGCTGGTCTACTTCACGGGTAGAAGCGTAAACTAAATTCTTTTGTAGCACAGCTGACTTGTGTGTTGACTGCAAATCTGCTTTCCAATTTATGATGCATGGATGTTTTATAAGCAAGCTCTCAATAAACTAGAATTTCATATTTATGCTATATATCGAGGCTACATTTTACAACTTGCAAAACAATTTGGATGTCTGCAAAGTCTCAGTGTCTAATATCCTTTTTGACAGATGATGTTTGTAATGGCAACCAGAGAAATATATGCCCGAGATCCTGCTGAACTTCACAGCTGGAAATATTCACAGGAAATAGGAAGAACAGCTTTGCATTTTTTATGTAGGAAAGAAAAAAACATAGCAATTTATCCAGCGAAAGACACATTTTCCTTCACTAAGGCCTATTTATTATAAATCTTAAAGTCTGCACAATGAATACTTGGACTGAGATCACATTAATACATATGACTAGCTATCATGCATTTCTCCAGCAAAGACTCAATCATGACCATGCTTCCAGAGGTGAAGCCAGAGCAGTCACTTCTTGTTACTATTTATAAAGACTGTATTAGTGACCTAAATATTATATTAAACAACATATCTGTTTATATTTAATGCATGGTTGCTACTCTTTTAGAATGTCTGGGAGATTTTGGAGAGTTCTCCAAGATTCCTGAGAGAGTAGATCAGCCTCTCCCAAGTGAAGTCAATGGTCCAAATGTCTGATGATGCAATTCCCATCATTGCTCCATGCCCAATGCTGCAAATCATTGCATTGAGCAATGGGTAGTGTGACCACTATGATGAGATTCACCGTGCCACCATCCCTTCACCACTGAGAAGGTAACAAAGTAGAAATTAGGACAGAGTAATAAATGATTTTGAATTAATACTGGTAGACTTTAGTAAAAGGAGTATTTTTAGGATAATATTAAGAGCTGGGAAGAATGGTAGAAAGTTATATTTGACAAGGGAGTGAGTTCCAGAGGAGGAGGGTGCTGCAAAATAAATCTTGGAGACAAGTGTGAGAGTGATTAACCAGATAGAGATGAGTCAGAGGAGGTGCAGAGGAGTTCGCATGTAGTGCGGTCAGAGATGAGGTTAAAGATAGAGTGATTAAGGGCTTTATATATGAATTTTAGAACTGTATTCTGAAATTATTAGGCAGCCAGTGGAGTAGTTTGCAGGGGTAGTTACTTTCCTATATGCCCTACAGTGTGAGAGGAAATTGAGATGAGCAGCAGCATTAAATAAAGATTGAAGTTCAAATCAGCAACATTGACGGGACCAGAAAGAATAAGATTACAGTAATCAGGAACGGAGATGATAAGTGCATGGATGAGAGTTCTGTTGGCATCTGGAGGAAAGGCCAAATCCTAGAACAGATATGGATGTGAAAGTGGCAGGACTGGGAGATGTCCTGAATGTGGAGTGTGAAGGAGAGAGCAAATATAAGGATGACACAAAGGTAGCAGACATGGGAGAAAGAACAGAGGATAATGTTATCAACTGAGCGAGAGAGGACATGGAGGGACCCTAGAAGGCGTAAAAACAATGAGTTTGATCATGGCTATGTTACGCTTCAGAAAGCACTGGGACATCCAAAAGTAGATGGAAAAGAAGGCGGTAAGATGGAAGCAGGGGTAGAGGAAAAGAAATCACGGCAGGAGAGAGAGATTTTAGTGTCATCAGCATGCAGAATTGCAGGAGCTGCTGATGAGATTTCCAAGGAAGAAGGTGTGAAGGGAAAAGAAAATTGTGCCAAGAACAAAACCGATGGGAGTAAGCATCAGGAGAGAGGAAGTGGAAGAGGAAGGAAATTGGGTCAAAGAGGTATGTGGAGGAGATAAAGAAAAAAGGATTCAGACTTTGTTGCCAGTGGTGGGGAAAAGGCATATACAGTAGTGTGGGAAGGCTGAGGGTAAAGCAGTACTATCAAAGGAGCCTAGTGTAGGATATGACATTACAGATGGCTTAAATGTTGGTAGTAAAGTGGGTGGCGAAGTCAAGGGCAGGAAGAAGAAAAGGGAGGAGCAAAGGGGCAGAGGAAGGAGTTAATGGTGTAAAAGTGGTTGGATGATTGGGAGGAGGTAAGAGATTTAAAGAAAAACTGTTGGCATGAAATAGGATGGAGCAGTAATAGAAGAGGCTGATTTTGCAGTAGAGATAGTCAGAATGCATGTATGACTTCCATAAGTACCATAAGAAAATATAAGTAACAGTACTAATTATTCTGGGCTCAATGATTAGATGTAATCAACCTACCAAGTTAAAACCCAAACTAATTTATGCTATGTACAGAACTGAATAGATATGTTAGGGGACTGTGTAGGAAAATGTTTGCAACAAAGAACTCTTAGAAATTGTGGGAAGCCTAGAATTTTAGAAGAAACCAATCAGATTTGCCTACCTAAATTTGAAGATATATTGCAATCTAATGCAGTAGATCTTGAACTAGACCACATTAGACCACTGTTTGATAGAGAACAAATCAAAATGATTTAGAAGAAAATCCATCTTTAATCCAGTGCATCATAAGAGCCCCAGTATTCAGGTTTTCAGTCTTAAGACTGTAGGATTTTCAAGTCCTATATAGTAAAAACTCAAACTTTAATGTCTCAAAAACAGGAATGAGATTTCCTGAAGAAATTACAGGAATACACCTCACTGTCAGGAGAGGAGAGGCGATTGTTATTTTAAATAAAAAGAGAAGGACCAGAAGAAAAAAAAGTGGGGGGAGGAGAGAATGTTACAGGACATCATGGGTGAGAACCTATATGCCATACAGGGACAATACTTAATCACCCTACAATAAGTATCTACTTGGGAGGGGTCAATGAGGTTTTGATATTGGTGTGTATACCTTCTCCCCCTCCCTTCTCATTCTACCCCACTATTGAATACAGAGTTCTACCAAAACACACTTGTTTCAATTAACAAATTTATTAATGAAAACACACGGCAGGGAAGTTCTTTGATTTTATTTTTCACTTTTTCATAGTAATGTTAAACACAATCACTCTTAACTATATTTTAACATATATTTCACTGTATTATGTTCCAATAGGAACAATTTTAATGTATATCAAATACAAATGCCTTTTAAATATAATTAAATAATTAAATGTGCGTCATATAGAAGACAAGTCTTTCTTTCTTTCCTTCCATGCTTTTGTTCTGTTTCCTGAATGTACATGTACATGTCTAGTCCTTTTGAATAGTTATGCTGAGCCTTAACTGTTGGAAATAGGTCTGTACAGACTTGGATTTAGTAGAATTCTTGCACAGACCAGCGGAAGCCTCAAACCTATGAACAGCCTGGTTGTTTAACCAGTAGAGTGGTTTATTGATGTTACACAGCATACAGGAGTAATCACTATATTACACACACTGGTGGAGCAGAGCTTGTGCAGAGTGGGTATCATTCAGCTCACCAACCTGTGAGTGAATGCTGGATGCGGATAGCAATACAGGATGCTGGAACAGCGCCTGGTTAGTGGATGATACCGGGTCTTCACTGGCGCTAAGTGGTACACAGCTGTGTACCACAGTGTTGCTCTTATACAGTGACAAGATAGCAGAGCACATCTGCAGTACTTAGGCCATTTTGTTAGAGGGAATGAAGCTTTCCTGGAGGAGCAGCAGCATGGAATCTGCACAGTAGCACGCTCCACTTTCAACATTTACACCCCTCCAAAGGACGCAGCTCGAGTGCATTTCCAGGTGCCTCACATGCTGGAGAAGGGTGCTACTGGGGCAGTGATGCTCTGGGCGACAGCACTGGATGCACACCCATCCTTACGGCCTTTAGTTTTCTTCCTCAACAACTTCAGTGGCATGAATATAAAAAAAAAACACAAGGGTGAGGTTTCATTTGTGCGTCTAGCTTTAGTTAAATCTAATTTAACAATCGGGAACTTTTTTCATAAATTGGGATGCAGAACATTTATTTTTAATTATTCTGGAGAGTGCCCCTACCTCATAAACACATTACAGACAGCCATTTTGTGCCTTAGCAATGTTACCCAAAATCTCACAAATCGATTACGCTGTGCAAAGTGTAATCATTACATAAAGAGTATGACCTCTTACCACTTTACAACCACTCGATTCATTAAATAAAACATATACTGCTAAGGTTATGCTCAGTTTGCCTTATTTATAGCTTAATTAATCATGTATTTATTACATTTGGCACCTTTGTGTTGTGGTGACTTTGTTTTTTTGTTTAATATTGAACAAATGGAGTGCCCACCCCGTTTTCTGAGAGTGGCAAGGCCAAAGGCTGCGTCCACGGCCGCTGTTTCCTGGCCTCGATAGATGGCCAGCCTGAGTAAGCTAAGGCTCACAAAAAGAAAGGGGGAAGATTCTGCACAGAACCATTGTAGAATTTTTAAAACCAACCAAGGACTATTTGCTGGGGCACTCTTTATCATGTAATCTGTATAAGTTAAAAAATGACCTTTATTACATCACATTAAAATTATAAGTTACCATAAACATTGATAACTATCAAATTATAACAAGTGATATAGTTAATCACTTGTCAAGGTAAGGTTTCATTAAGTAAGGTGAAATCTTATGGCAAAATATTATTAGCATTAGCATACCACTAATGGTGATTAGGTTTTAAAAATAATGACACTATATAGGTATGATAGTCATGCAATCGAGTATTATCAGAGAATAACTCTGTCTTATACCAAGGCAGTCCCAAAATACCTCTTTAGTCCTACAGCACCTGGTATAACCCAGAGATCTATCCTCCAAGTACCAACCATAAAGAAAATATATTGGTATGGTGGTCGTGAAATCAAGTATTATCAAAAAGATGCTCTATCCTGTGCGTTAGCAGTACCAAAATATCTCTTTAAACCTACAGCACCTGGTATTCCCAGAGGTCTCCCTTCCAAGTGCTAACCAGGCCTAGTACTGTTTGGCTTCCAAGATCAGACGAGATTGGGCAAATCAAGTAAAGTATGGCTGTAGGTAATAAGAGGGGAAAGGTAGTATAGTACCAGCAACAGGTCAGAGCAAAATTAGATAATCAAATAAATGTAGGACTATTATGATAGGAAGTCCATTTAATTATGTAAAATATATAGTGTTCAAGAGAAGTAATGCATGAGCATACGTCAATCGTTACACGTAAATTGTTTGCATTAAATAACATAGCATCATAGATTAAATGTATATACGTGTAACAATAATTACTGATTAACTCAAAAGTTTGTTATCACTCAGATGGTATTATTTAGATCAAAATCAGTATCTCAAAAAATCAGGTAATTTCAATGATTGCAATAGCTGGTATAAATCATATAGTGTCAATGATCCATCAGACAAAAGTTCAACATGGTATATTGTGACAAAACAGGCATAGTATGTTTTGCACACACATTACAAGAGAAGCATATCCTTTGTCAGGGCGCAAAATCATAAACATACCCCTTACTCAGAAATGAGAGACAAGGAAGCATTCAAAAATGGATTATAAATTGGATGATTCTTAGTCAGCAATAAAATATTATTCATATATAAAGTATCATTATGCATAACCATTTGAAACCAGCTGAATGAAAGGATCAAACTCTATCTGGACATGGAGGTCCTAGATTGAGTATATACAATACCAATTCCAGTGAACTATTAGTCTGGTCCATGCACTGACTGCTTCTCCATGCAGTATGCACTAATCAATGAGGACCAGTAACCACTGCTTTAAATAAGTATGCCGCTTATCTCTCCTACAATGCTTGGGATATCATTGGATAATAAAAGGGTTGCTAGGGGAAGCATCCCATGCCTATCTCTAACACCATAGAGGGTCATGTGATCGGACATAATGTCCAATCACCTAAAGGATATGCCGCAATGCATGTGGGTAGATGTAGTTTAATATCATGCTTAGTCGTACGGCCATATGGTAGATGTAGAGCTGCTGAGGAAGCCACTCCTTCTTCCTATATTATAGGAGGTCATGTGATCGGACATAATGTCCATTCATCTCAGGGCTGTTCCCCAATGTATAGTTCAATACCATACTAAGTCATATGGCATAATGTATAGACTTATATTACCAAAGTTACACAAATAATGGTAATGACCACAATTTAAGTTTAATACGATCCTGCGTAATTGCATAACTCACAAATGTTAAGACTTTAGATAAGTGTACCACTTATCCCTCCTGAAAAGCTCGGGATATCATTGGATAATGTCCAATCACTTCAGGAATCTGCCGCATTGCATGATGGTGAATGTAGTTCAATGACAGGCTGATTCGTACGGCATTATATATAAACTACATTGTCAAGATCACACAGATAATGGTAGTGATCATAATTAAATTTGATACAATCGTGCATAATTGCAAACCTTACAAATGTTAAGACTTTGTATTAAATTGTGTATGCAGTTTCAAACAAGGAACACCATAAGGAACGAAGAGTCATAAGGTGGTTAAATAGGGGTCCTAATTAACACATCACTAGGTTCAAATATATAGGCATCATTACCCCTAATCATAGTAGGTCCATGTTACATAGTATTATTATTATTATTATTATTATTATTATTATTATTATCTTTTATTTATATGGCGCCACAAGGGTTCCACAGCACCTTACAATGTATATAAACAAATGAGCACACAAGAAAACAGTTATTAACAGTACAAACAATGCAGGACAGATACATGATTAATACATTGCTGCATAACACTTAGATAAGCAGCATGGTGTCGGCAACCAAGGGTGGGTACTGTTGTATATTAAAGTATAATCAAATGAAGGAGAAGCACATGAGGGAAGAGGGCCCTGCTCGTGAGAGCTTACATTTTAAGGTGGAAGTGGCAGACAGACAGGGGTGACACAGATGGGCTGGATACAAGGGTGACAGTAATATAACATTTTTGGAAAGGTTAGTTTAAACTTAAGAGGAAAGGACAATGAGTTTAACAAAATTTCACCAAGCCTCAAGATTTGGGGGCCACAACCAGGGTCCATTAGAGGGGTCAACTTGCTGCGGCATTTGGTATGGAATAGTTGGAGTGGATAAGCAGATTGCATGAGGAGCTCAGGAGGGATGTGAGCAGCTTTGGGGATCCAGGTACAGGCACAATCCATAGGCATGTTGGAAGTGTGGTGGTAGTTAAAAAACAGTCCTTAATAGGAGGAATAGTTGATTTGTTAGTTTCTCCTTCTGTTCTCCTCCTGTTTAACTCCTGAATAACTCTGGCTTCAATTTAAAAATTCTATTTACACTTTAAACTAAGCACTTCAAATCTAAGCACTCTTGCAAACGCAGCCTTGGCTTAGCAGCCTAAGATGTAAGTAATAAGTATGGCTGAAACCAACTGTCCACACTGATTCTACCCCTCCCCAAACAGCAAGCAAATAAACAAATGGTGAGAGGACAACCCACAACACAGGTACAGAGTAATTTCCTGCCTTGTTACAGATTTTAAAACTATATGAAATACTCTATAGTTAAATTACCTAGCAATTTTAAAGGCTGTGAAATAGAAACACCAAGCAGCAAGTTATGTTGGGTGCAGTAGTTAAATTGCCTAGCAATTTTAAAGGCTGTGTAATAGAAACACCAAGCAACAAGATATGTTGGGTGCAGTAGTTACATTACCTAGCAATTTTAAAGGCTGTGAAATAGAAACACCAAGCAGCAAGATATGTTGGGTGCAGTAATTAAATTGCCTAGCAATTTTAAAGGCTGTGTAACAGAAACACCAAGCAGCAAGATATGTTGGGTGCAGTAGTTAAATTACCTAGCAATTTTAAAGGCTGTGTAATACAAACACCAAGTAGCAAGATATGTTGGGTGCAGTAGGTAAATTACCTGTGGATGATAAGAAATGAAAAATCACATCACATTCTTTCCCAAGTAGAAGTATAGTTAGTTATAACTCCTGAATAACTCCGGCTTCAATTTAAAAATTCTAGTTACACTTTAAATTAAGCACTTCAAATCTAAGCACTCTTGCAAACGCAGCCTTGGCTTAGTAGCCTAAGATGAATCTCTGGACATGACTCCATGTTTGTTAGGCAATAGAATACCAATCATATAAAAATACTGCAAGAAAATAAGAAAATATCCATAACAAATGAATTAATGTGCATTCATAATCTCAAGTGTCTATTAAAATTCCTAACACATGTGAACAAAATTAATAAGATATATAAGAATAAATGGATATTATGTCTAAATAAAATATAAAAACAATAGATAATAATTATTATAATTAAAAATAACAAAAATTAAATAAATAATAATAGATTAACTTTATAAGGTAACTATATCAATGAGCTATTATCATCCACATGGGATCACATATTATAAATTAGAATCAACAGGAGAACAAAAATATTTATAATAATAGCAGTATATTATATGACTGTCCATAATATCATGTCCGTGGACAGGATCTGTATTAGAACTAAAAACAATAAATAATTATTGTGATACATAACATATTAAGCCATTCGTAAATAGACATAAGTAAATAATTAACATTCAATTTGGAAAATAATATTATAATCTTATAAATGCTCAATGAGGTATTATAGAAATAGGTGAATACGCTAAGTAGTCACCGTGAAAATACACCAAAAATTGTTTTTAATTTTTTATATGATTATTAATATGGTGTGGGTGAATGCATAATGTGGTGATGAAAGTGAACCATTGTGTGGAAATTTAGACCTAATTGAAATAAGGTAAAAAAATAAAATATAAATAGTGATAGACACAAAAAATTAATAAAACAAGTGAGGTGTGAAAATGGAGGGAGGATCTCTAAATAAGAAGAGAATTTAAGTGAAAAATTATATTTATATTATTTAAAAGTTGTGAGATAAATATAAATACCTCATCAATTAAAGTGTTAATGTCAATAAACATAATACTACATCAAACTAAATATTTATAACCATAAGAATTATGTAGCCATCAGACAGGAAGTTCAGTAATGAAAGTCCTGGTTATGTAGTCCACAGGATCTTGTAGTATGGAGAATCTGAACTCACAATTGTTCATCCCACTTTGTCCAATTAATGGTTGGGGTGTTGTTTGTTTGTAGATCGGTGGGTTTCCTTCTGTTTCACTTCTGAATAACGTTGATATAATGCCAATAATCGATCTAAAATGTAATTGACACTTTAAAATAGGGCACTTATGAGATAGGGCACTCCAGCCAAAGGCTATCCAGCCTTCTAATGAACCTTACATAGGAGGCCTGGCATGTGAAGCCACTGATTACTAACTACTCCCAAAACACTCCCACTAATATTGCCAGCAATAAATTAACTTAAACAAACAAATAGCACAAACCATTTAACATTACTTCAAAGTTAATTGTTCAGAGCTGCAGTCATATATCTATTGTAGCTGAGGCTGGGACATACAAATACAATGCAGCAAGAATATGCTGGGAGCAGTAGTCATATACCCAAAGCAACTGAGGCTGGGACATATAAATACAATGCAGCAACAATATGCTGGGAGCAGAAGTCATATACCTAATGCAGCTGAGGCTGGGACATACAAATACAATGCAGCAAGAATATGCTGGGAACAGTAGTCATATACCTAATGCAGCTGAGGCTGGGACATACAAATACAATGCAGCAAGAACATGCTGGGAGCAGTAGTCATATACCTGCAGGTGAGAGGAGACAGAAGGATGCATCAATTCATAAGCATTAGCATCTGTAGATATAATAACGCTGATATAATGCCAATAATCGATTTAAAATGTAATTGGCACTTTAAAATAGGGCACTTATGAGATAGGGCACTCCAGCCAAAAAGTAAATGTAAAACTGCCCAGTGTTGCTGGATTATGGCCTGAATGGCCATTCTCTACAGAAGTTACCTATAAATCTTGTCCCATCTTTGTTCTTAGGATCACCTCTGTCCTGCTTCCCCTTATTCTCATCTCTAAAAATTAGTTTTTCTCTTTGGATATCAGCAACGCTGGCTGTGGCTTGCTTGATACAACTCTTACTGTATCCCCTTTCCAATAATCTGTCCGTGAGTTCGAGACTCTTAGATTTGTATATATGTGTCTCTAAACAATTACGCTTCAACCACAGAAATTCGCCTTTAGGGAGATTCTCAACTGTAGGCGGAAAGTGTGCGGTAGTCTGATGTAACAAGCTGTTTGTTGCCGTCTCTTTACGATAGAGTTCTGTATGTACAGTGTCCTCGCTTGTCTTGTAGATGTTCAGATCTAGGAAAGGTATATGCTCCAAACTGTAATGGTGAGTAAGTTTGATATTCTCATTGTTTTTGTTGAGCTTATGTATAAATTCACAAAGTAGAGCTTCTTCTCCTTATATCATGAGGATATAGTCGATGTATCTCCAACTGCCAACATATTGGGTGTACTGTTCCATTGCTTCACCAAAGACGGAATCCCGCACCCACTTGCCCATGAAGAGGTTGGCATATGTGGGGGCACACACCGCCCCCATTGCCGTCCCCCTCATTTGCAAGTAGAAGCGGTCCCCAAATGTAAAATTATTTTTTGTCAAAATAAATTTCAAGATGTCCAGGATGAATTGGTGGAATGGGCAGGGTTCTTTTCTTCCATATGGAGAAAATAGGCAACCGCTTGTATTCCTAAATCATGGTTGATGCAGGTGTATAATGATACCACATCCAATGTGACAAAGAAATGGTGTTTCTCCAACTTGATATCATGGAGTTTCCTGAGAATATCTGATGTGTCCTGTATATATAGTCCTAACACATGGTGTCGAAGGTAAAGATCAATGAATCTACTTGCATTTTCTAATAGTCCTCCTATACCAGAGACTATGGGTCTCCCTGGGGGGTCATAAATGTTTTTGTGGACCTTGGGTAGTAAATACAGTGTAGGCACTTTTGGGCTGTTTACTTTCAGATATACATATTCCTGTTTCAGGATGGTTCCTTCTTTTCTGGCCCGATCTATTAACCTGTTATATATCAAAGTATAGTTTTCAGTCGGGTTGAATAGAATTGTTTGATATCAGTCTACATCATTCACTTGTCGCATTGCTTCTCTCTGATACATATCTACAGGCAAGATGACAACATTCCCACCTTTGTCGGAAGGCTTAATGTTGATGTCTCTCCATAGTCTAATATCCTTAAAGGCTTTACGTTCTTGTTTATTAAGATTGCCCATACTGTATGTAATATTTTTGGTTTTCATGTGTAACTAATCCAGGTCCTTGGACACTAGTTCTTGAAATATTTTTATTTCCGGTCTGATGGATTCTGGGGGGAAAAATTTTGATTTTTTTTTTTCTTACACAGTGGTCTCTTTTGGTCCTCCATGCTGTTAGAATTGGTGCCTTACTCCTGTAATTCTTCCAATATACATATGGCTTCTAGTTCATCTTCTTCTTCCAATGTTGGACTCTCCTTGATCAGGAAATCTATCATGGTTGGTCTCCCATTTCCCATTTCTTCCATATCTTGATTAGCAAAGTATTTTTTAAGTAGAAGTTTGCGCCCAAAAAGTTTGAAATCTTTTTCCCATCCAAAATGATCACATGAGTATGTTGGTGAAAAAGACAATCCTTTACTCGGTACAGATGTTTTGGCATCAGTGAGTATTAGATTAGAGAGATGTATTATTGTCAGGCTTTGATTTGGTGTTATTTCCTTCTCACTCTGATTGGGTATCTGGGTGGCAGTCGATGATCCCAATCTAGTTGTTCCTCTGCATTTCTTCTTTCCCCACCTTGTCTTCCTCTTGTGTGATATTTGGTACGTCCTCCTCTGCCTAGTCCTTAAAAAGCAGATGAGAGATGTTGATCATCATATCTGTCTTGTCTCAGCCGAGAATTCTGAGGAACACTCATGTTATCTGAAAGTTCTTCCCCTCCTGAAGAATCCATCTCCGAGGAGGTGTAGGTTTCCTGTGGCTTGTAGTAAGATTTGCTAGTATAGGTCTACTCCACTTGAAAATATTCCCAGTAAGGAAGTCCCTTATATCTCTATTAAACTTAACTTTTTTTCTCTCAATACTTTTTAACTCATATGTTTCCAATTCTTTTTTATGTTTTTCCACCGTTTTTTTAAATACTGTCTCTTTCTCCCAACTCTCCAATTTTTTCCCTAATATTTCAATTTCTTTCTCGCATTCATCTAGCATAATATGATTGTGTTTAATCAGAATAGACATCAGATCTTGGGATCATTTTAATAAAATCACCTCCCAGTCTTTACTCAGATTTTCTGTAGCCAGTTTAAATGCCGGAAATATCTTGGGCCGTAGACCTCTAGGGGTGATCTTATGTTTAAGACAGTTTTCCAGAGTGGTTATGTCCCATGTTACTCTAGTTCTACATTGTAATATGGATTTAAGTTTATGTAGGTCTTCTTCCCAGTTGTCTTTGGACGAGTTAGTAAGTGACACATCTGAAAATATGTCTTCAAGATTATCTGGAATTTTCCTTTTAGTTATCAGTTCATCTTTGAGGGAGAACGTGGACATGTTGTTACTGACCTTCACTGTTTGTGAGGAATCTAAATCGTGTTTGGCAAATAGGGAATCTTTAGATATGTCAAAAACTATTGGTAACAAGTGAATTTATGGTAACTTGTTAATGAAAGTAAGTGTAAGGTTTGTGCTAGAATCAGAAACTGAGATTAATCAGCCAGAATTTGATACAAAGAGAAAGGGGGAAGATTCTGCACAGAACCATAGCAGAATTTTTGAAACCTATCATCTAATATCATAGTATTAATGACAACATCTAATATTGTTGGTGGTGCTCCCAAAGTCCAATAAAGTGCATACAATAAACAACCAAGAAGAAAAAAAGAAAAGGACTATTTGCTGGGGCACTCTTAATCATGTAATCTGTATAAGTTAAAAAATTACCTTTATTACATCACATTAAAATTATAAGGTACCATAAACATTGATAACTATCAAATTATAACAAGTGATATAGTTAATCACTTGTCAAGGTAAGGTTTCATTAAGTAAGGTGAAATCTTATGGCAAAATATTATTAGTATTAGCATACCACTAATGGTGATTAGGTTTTAAAAATAAAGACACTATATAGATATGATAGTCGTGCAATCGAGTATTATCAGAGAATAACTCTGTCTTATACCAAGGCAGTCCCAAAATACCTCTTTATACCTACAGCACTTGGTATTACCCAGAGGTCTATCCTCCAAGTACCAACCATAAAGAAAATATACTGGTGTGGTGGTCGTGAAAACAAGTATTATCAAAGATGCTCTATCCTGTGCGTTAGCAGTACCAAAATATTTCTTTAAATCTACAGCACCTGGTATTCCCAGAGTTCTCCCTTCCAAGTACTCTCCAGGCCTATTACTGTTTGGCTTCCAAGATCAGACAAGATTGGGCAAATCAAGTAAAGTATGGCTGTAGGTAATAAGAGGGGAAAGGTAGTATAGTACCAGCACTAAGTCAGAGCAAAAATAGATAATCAAATAAATGTAGGACTATTAAGATGGGTAGTCCATTTAATTATGTAAAATATATAGTGCTCAAGAAAATTAATGCATGAGCATACTTCAATCGGTACACGTAAATTGTTTGCATTAAATAACATAGCATCATAGATTAAATGTATATACGTGTAACGATAATTACTGATTAGCTCAAAAGTTTATTACTCAGATGGTATTATTTAGATCAAAATCAGTATCTCAAAAAATCAGGTAAATTCAATGCTTGCAATAGCTGGTATAAATCATATAGTGTCAATGATCCATCAGACAAAAGTTTGTCGAAGCTGGATAATTGGCTGAGACCTAACTTGTAAAGATAATATCGGCACAACGCCATTTTGCAAATGGCTAACACAATGCCATTTTCTGAATAGCTACACAGCGCTATTTTGCGTTTCCATACTGTATCAGTAAAATACGGTGCTATGCTGTTATTTAGCGTCATGCATTTCCTACGCAATAGAACACATTCTCATTATATAAATACATTACTTTTCTCAAACATATAATATGAACAACCCCGCAAAGCACGTACCACGGTGTACACCACAAACACGTATACGCACAACGTATACTAGCGTCTTTTCTTAATATCCCCACACTGACACATTTCATACTTACACAAAAAGGTTCCCTAGCATTAAGGTTAATATTAAAGGTTTTATATGTTATCAAATCTATTGTGAAATGCAGGTATTTGATATCTAGGGTTTAGTACATGATAAGCAGACCGTGTTTGGTGTTATTCTAAACCACTGTTTATTTGCAGATTTACGGTTCCATCAGCAAGGAGATTGCAACATGCGTCTGCGAATTATGGATCATAGGGGTAGATGTATGAAGCCCAGAAGCGGTATCAGCGCACGTTATGTGCACTGATACCGATTCTCCCCAATGTATGATCGGGGGTCTGGGCGGTAAATGACAGGGGTGCTATGCGCCCCTGTCATTATCGGCGCTGCTATCTACAAGATAGCAGCACTGAGCGGCAGGGCCATGTACGAACGGTCATACCGCATGACTGTTCGGCCGGCTGTATCTGTCATTATCGACAGCTACAGCCTGGCGTTAGCCTATCCCCACAGCAGGGACAGCGCTGTCCCTGCTGCGGCGGCTGCCGGCTCCAGGCTGCACACGGGGATCTCGTGGAGCCAGCCGGGACAGAGACACAGAGCATCAGCACTAGGCTGATGCGGTGCTGTCTATAGCGGGTAGCGCCGGAGGTGGGAGTTAATGCTCCCCCTCTCTGGCCAAAGAGATGTTCTTACATCTCATCGGTAGTGCTTCCTGCTTCGCCTCGGTAAAGATGCGAAGCAGGAAGCATTATAGCGGCACTTAACGTGTCGCTTTCATACATCTACCCCATAGAGAGATAGGCATTGAAATGTACTCTGTAATGTAATGTTTATTAGCCAGTTTATGTCAGAGTCTGTATTTGTTGTGGACCCGGGGTGGAAACAGGAGCAGACACAGGTTTAAACTGAAAGGTGGGTTGTTTAATGTGAACGTTTCTAGACATGAATAAAGATAACTAAAGACCAGTAATAAACAAGCTGATATATGTGGCTGAAGGGAGCTGCAGTGAATGGGAGTAACAAATGTCCAGATCAGTGGCAGAGATTAATCCAGATGAACTGTGGGAGTGAAGTGGAAATCCTTTTTTGCTGAATAGTGGTTGGAGGGGATATCCAGAAATGCAGTGATGCTGGCTGAAATGGAGAACCGGAAATGCTGTGATGCATGAGTTGGGGAGACAGGTTCAGGCAGGAGTGGGTTAACCAATGAGACAGGTTCTGGCAGGAGTGAGTCTGGTGTAAGGCACAGGACTGATCTCAGCAGTGAGCAAGGCTTGGCAGAGCAGTGCAGGCGATGCAGGGAGCCAGAGACCGACAAGGAGCTAGGGCTAGCACCGGAACACAAGTCTGGGTTACAGGAATGCAGAGAACTTTCTCACAGCTATGCTGTGAACACATTGCACTGGCAACTACAGGGAGCTCCAAACACCCTTAAGTACCCAGTAGCGGAATGTGATAGGCCAGAGAGAGCAGGTGACCTACAGATGATTGGCCTGCTATGTCACATGGCCAAAGACAACATGGTGGCGCACAGACACCTGTGACACAGAGATGCCACTAGACTTACCCTTGCTAGGATGGTCCAATGCTGGCAGACCTCTGCGTACAGCCAATGCCAGTCTCCACATGCCAGCTCCCCTGACAGAAGGACCGTGCCACAGCACCCTCACCGGTAAGGACAGCAAACCTCCATGCCTCAAAATCCTGATCGTGACAGTACCCCCCTCCTTTCGGGTGGCCTCAGGACACCTTCCAGGCTTTTCTGGATGAGCCGAGTGGAATTTGCTGATGAGTTTTGGAGCATGGACATCCTCAGATCTGGTCCAACAACGCTCTTCCGGACCATAGCCTCTCCAATCAAGCAAGTATTGCAAATGACCATGACGCAGATGAGAGTCCAGAATCCGAGACAGCTCAAATTCCACCCCTTTTTCAGTTTGGATCCTGGGGGGAACAGGGAGAATGCTGAGAAATTTATTCAGAACTAGTGGCTTGAGGAGAGATATATGAAACAAATTAGAAATTTTCAAATAAGACGGGAGCTGAAGATGATAGGAGACTGGATTGATTATTTCTGTAATGGAGTATGGTCCAATAAACCGGGGGGCGAACTTAATGGATGGTACCCTGAGGCGAAGATTGCGGGTAGAAAGCCATACTTGATCTCTGACCCGCATCTGAGGAATTTTTCTTTGTTTCCTATCAGCTTGGTCCTTGTACCACAGGGAAGTTTTCACAAGAGCATCTCGCACCTGAGCCCAGACTGAAGCAAAGTTCCGTACAGTGGCAGCCACAGCTGGTACATCAAAGGTGGGTACACTTTGGAACTCAGGGATCCTGGGATGAAGACAATACACAATGAAGAAGGGAGTTTGGTTCGTAGAAGAATGATATGATGCGTTGTGCGCAAATTCGGCCCACGGAAGGGACTCAGACCAGTTGTCCTGGGATGAAGACATAAAGATTCTCATAAAGGTCTCGAGATCCTGATTCACCCTCTCGGTGGACCCATAACTTTGAGGGTGATAGGCTGTGGAGAAGTTGAGTTTTATTTGTAGGACAGAACAGAGGGCTCTCCAGAATTTTGCAACAAATTGGACCCCTCGGTCTGAGACGATTTCTGAAGGAAGTCCATGTAGACTAAATATATGGTGTACAAATAGGTGAGCTAAATCAGGTGCTGAAGGTAACTTTTTTAACGGTGTATAGTGGACCATCTTAGAGAAACAGTCTACTACCACCCAGATGGTGGTATATCCATTACAACTTAGCAGGTCCATCACAAAATCCATGGACAGATGTGTCCACGGACGAGATGGCACTGGAAGAGGCCCCAATTCTCTGGCTGGAGACTGTCGAGGAGATTTATACTGAGCACACAGGGTACAGGATGAGATGAACTTGGTTACCTCTGTCTTCATCGATGGCCACCAATAGGATCTTTTTAGGAACTCCAAGGTCTTGCGAATGCCTGAGTGACCAGCAAAACCAGATGAGTGAGCCCATGTCAGCAACTGTTTTCTCAACTCCGGGACAACAAATGTCTTCCCAACAGGTGGTTGTAGTTGTATAGTGGCAAAACCTTTGACTCAAGCACAGGAGTACTCCTCAGTGTTTCTGGACCACTCTTACTGGTCAGTGATCGTGACAAGGCATCAGCCTTCAGGTTGAGAGCCCCAGAATGATATGTCAGGGTAAAAGGAAAGCAGGCAAAAAATATTGCCCATTGGGCCAGACAAGGACTTATACATGGGATGTTTTTCAGAAAAAGAAGATTCCTGTGGTCTGTAAAAACTATGAAGGGGAACTTAGCACCCTCTAGGAGTTACCGCCATTCCTCTAAAGCCAACTTGACAGCTAATAGTTCCTGCTCACCTATGGCATAGTTTCTTTCAGCAGGGGAGAACTTCTTCGAAAAGAAACCACATGGGTGGAACCGGTTATCCTCGAAGCGCTGAGACAGGATACCTCCCACTGCTTCAGATGAAGCATCCACTTCCAATAAAAATGGCCTATTGACATCCGGTTGTCTCAAAACGGGAGCTCTGATAAAGGCTTGTTTGAGAAGTTGAAAGGCTGTCTCCGACTCAGGGGGCCGTAGAGCAGGATTGGCACCCTTACAAGTTAAGGCCGTGATGGGAGCCACCAAGGAGGAGAATCCCTTAATAAAATGTCGATAATAATTGGAGAAGCCAACAAGTCTCTTGATGGGTTTCAAAGACGTGGGACGGGACCAATCCAGGATTGCCTGGACTTTCTTGGGATCCATTGCCAACCCTGATCCGGAAATGATATATCCAAGAAATGGAACACTTGGTACACCGAACACACATTTCTCCAGCTTACAATACAGTTGGTTCTTTCTCAGACAAGACAAGACTTCTTTGACATGATTGCAATGTTCTTCAGGGGAGGATGAAAAAAATCAAAATATCATCTAAATAGACAACAACTGAGACATATAAGAGATCCCTAAAGATCTCATTAACAAAACCTTGAAAAACAGCAGGTGCATTACACAGCCTGAACAAATGACCATCCCTTGTGTTGAATGCTGTTTTCCACTCATCACTTACTCGGATATGGATGAGATTGTATGCACCCTGGAGAATATCGTGGATTCCTTGACCCTGTCAAATAACTTGTGATTAATGGTAGTGGGTATCTGTTTTTTACTGTGATATCATTCAAGCCTCTATAATCTATACATGGCCTCAGGCCTCCATCTTTTTTAGAAACAAAGAAGAATCCCGCTCCAGCAGGTGATGTAGATCGTCAGATAAATCCCTTTTTTAGATTCTCGTGGATGCCTTCCGACATGGCGTCGGTTTCTGGTAGGGACAATGGATAGGTCTGACCACGGGGAGGTGTCTTCCCAGGCAACAAGTCTATAGGACAATCCCATTCTCTATGAGGAGGTAAGATGTTAGCTTGTTTTTCGGAGAAAACATTGGTAAATGATTGATATTCTTTAGGTATAGATGGGGTCTCAGACGACTGAATTTTTCTCATAGGTCGAATCTTCGGAAGACAAGACCCCTGGCATTCCTCACTCCATGACAGAATGTCACGGCCAGGGTATTTCAGCATGGCGCTAGGCGGGTGTTACCTGTGAGGTCGTTGTGGCGCGGGCTGTCTGGTGGCGGAGCTGGTGTCTGGCGGGGGGCTTTGGCTGCGCGTGTTGTTGTGCGGCCCTGTTGTCACTCTGCGCTGGTGAGGCCTGGCGGCATCTCCGTTCCGTTTGGCATGGGCACCGCCATCTTGCCTTCTGGCCATGTGATGCGGCTGGCCAATCCTGGTGAGTCACATGTTCCCTCCGGCCAGTAACAGCACGGCATGGGGTATTTAGGAAGGGTCAGTGCCTTCCTTCTTTGTGAGTGCAACGTGTATCTCAGCCTAGCTGAGAGGGAGTTCTCTGTGCTTTCCTGTTCCTGTGAATTCGCTGTCTGCCAGTCTGCCTGTCAGCTCCTAGCTCCCACTGGACTACCCCGCTTCCTCCATCACCCTTGCCCATACCTGAGTGCCTGAGCCTGCTGACATCCTGCGCTTCAGTTCACTACCTGTATACCTGGCTTGTTTATTTTCAGTTCACTACCTGCAAACCTGGCTTGATTATTTTCAGTTTCACTACCTGCACACCTGGACAGCTCTAATTGTTTCTACTTGGACATTAACCCTTTTACTCCCACCACAGAACTCTTGTGCACATTATATATTCCTGGACTTTTATTTACTGCCATTATATGTCTACTCAAGCACTTATTAAAAATTATAGTTTTATTTTTAAATCTGCTTCTGTGATCGCTCCTGCTACCACCCCGGGTCCACAAACAACCCAGAACATCACAGTTTGCACTGGCCCCATGGAGCCGGCCACGGATCAGGAGTCAGGAGTGGATTTATTCAGGTGCATTTCTGGTCGTTTAGAAAATCTGGAAAACATGCAGCATCAGATGGCTCAATTTCTGCAAGAGATGTCCAAGTGACAGGATAGTTTGCAAACTTCCTTTTCTACCCCTGAAGTACCAGCATCTACATCTGCATCAGCGTCTGGGAATACAGGAGGCAGATCATCTCCCTGCTTACATCTTCCTTTACCAAATAAATTTGACGGCAATCCTAAACTCTGCCGAGGATTCCTAAATCAGTGTGACATACATTTTACCCTGCAGCCTGACAACTTTCTAACTGCAAGAACTAAAGTGGCTTATATAGTCTCTCTGTTATCCGGCCAGGCCTTGGAATGGGCTTCCCCACTCTGGGAGCGCTCAGATCCGCTGCTGGATAATTATGCAGGCTTTGTGTCATCCTTCAGGAGGATTTTCGATGAACCTGGGCGTACTGTATCAGCATCATCAAACATCATGACACTGAGACAAGGGGTCTGTCCTGTCAGTCAATATGCCGTGCAATTTCAAATTTTAGCATCAGAGCTCAAATGGAATGAGGAAGCCCTCACCTCGACCTTCTGGTATGGGTTGTCAGACCGACTAAAGGATGATCTAGTCACTCGAGAGCTTCCTACTAATCTGAACGACATGATTTCATTGTGTATCAAAGTTGACCTACGCTTCAGGGAACGTCAGGCTGAAAAAAACAGAACTGACCGGCAAAGGTCATTTACCCCCTCCATTTCTACCCATCCCATTCCTTCCCCTATTGAAGAGGAGCCTATGCAGGTAAATCATACACACCTCTCTAAAGAAGAACGTCAGAGAAGAATGCAAAAGAACCTCTGTCTGTACTGCAGAGAGTCCGGTCACCTGCTGATCTCCTGCCCCCGTAAACCGGGAAATGCCAAATCCTAACTGACCCTGGAGACATCAAGTTAGGAGTTATGAACCCGTCTCCAAAAATTAAAGATTTCACGATTACCCTAGCCTTGGATCTTAAACCCAAACCTGTCTTTGCTACTGCTCTACTCGACTCAGGAGCAGCCGGAAATTTCATAACGTCTAGTTTCATAGATACATTTCAGATTCCTTGTTTGTCTCTCAACCATGCCATCTCTCTGACCTCTATAGACGGACGCCCTCTAACTAACGGGATAGTCACCAAAGAGACTCAACCAGTATTGGTCCGAATTGGGGCACTTCATTCTGAGTCCTTAAAATTCCTGGTGATATCAGAGGCCTCTCAAGAAATTGTTCTTGGTCTACCCTGGTTACGTCAACATAATCCCAGGATTGATTGGAGTTCTATGCAGATTCTGTCATGGGGTATGGACTGTCAGAAATCCTGTCTTCCAAAGATTCGACCTGTGAGAAAGACAGTTCCATTAGTTTCTTCTGCCATTCCCAAGGAATATCAGATGGTCGCCGACGTTTTCTCTGAACAACAAGCAAATATCTTACCCCCTCATAGGGAATGGGACTGTCCAATTGAATTGATACCTGATAAGATACCACCTCGTGGTCGTACCTATCCGCTGTCCTTGCCTGAGACTCAAGCCATGACCGAATACATCTGGGACAACCTGGCAAAGGGGTTCATTCGCCCCTCTACTTCACCTGCCGGAGCGGGGTTTTTCTTCGTTGGCAAGAAGAACGGTGGTCTAAGACCATGCATCGATTATCGAGGCCTTAATGACATTACTGTAAAGAATTGATACCCTCTTCCCCTGATTACTGAGTTGTTTGATAGGGTCAAGGGCTCTGTCATTTTTTCGAAATTAGATCTAAGAGGGGCTTATAACCTCATTCGTATCCGAGCTGGCGATGAATGGAAGACCGCTTTTAATACCAGAGATGGACATTTCGAGTATTTAGTAATGCCTTTTGGATTGTGTAATGCCCCTGCTGTCTTTCAAAGTTTCATTAATGAGATTTTCCGGGATCTGTTATATGTTTCGGTTGTTGTCTATCTGGATGACATACTGATTTTTTCACCCTCTGTGGCTAAACATCAAGAACATGTTAAAGAAGTTTTGACCCGTTTGAGAGAAAACCACCTTTACTGCAAACTGGAGAAGTGCGTCTTTGGAGTGCCCAGTGTACCTTTTCTCGGCTATGTAATATCTGGCTCCAGTTTAGAAATGGACCCCAAGAAGGTACAGGCAATTCTGGATTGGACCCGACCTCAGACACTGAAGGCCATCCAGAGATTGTTGGGCTTCGCAAATTATTATAGACGCTTCATTAAGGGATTTTCTACACTGCTGACTCCCATTACAGCCTTGACCCGCAAAGGTGCTAATCCTGCCCAATGGTCACCTGAGGCAGAGTCTGCCTTTCATCTTCTAAAACAGGCCTTTATCTCAGCACCAGTTCTTCGACAACCCGATCTGGACAGGCCTTTTTTGTTGGAAGTAGACGCATCATCTGAAGCTGTGGGAGCAGTCTTATCTCAACGTTATGAGGACAACCGAGTCCATCCGTGTGGGTTCTTTTCTAAAAAATTCTCTCCTGCCGAAAGGAACTATGCCATAGGTGAGCAAGAACTACTAGCTGTAAAGTTGGCGTTGAAGGAATGGAGATATTTGCTAGAAGGCGCCAAGTTTCCATTTACTGTATTTACGGACCATAGAAATCTCCTATTTCTCAAAAACCTCCAATGTGTGAGTCCTCGTTTGGCCCGCTGGGCAATATTCTTTGCCAGGTTTCAGCTCACCCTGACCTTCCGGTCTGGAGCACTTAATCAGAAGGCTGATGCCCTATCGAGATCTCTCCTCTGTGATGATCAATCTGAAAATCAAAGCAATACCCCTGTCTTGGAATCAAGAGTTTTCGCCGCATTACAACTTCAGCCTCCTACGGGGAAATCATTTGTGGCCCTGGAATTAAGGAAGCAGCTTCTCACTTGGGCACATTCCTCTCGCTTCGCAGGGCACTCAGGCACTCGGAAGACCTTGGAGTTCCTGAAAAGACACTATTGGTGGCCTTCCATGAAGGCAGATATAATGGAGTTTATCTCTTCCTGCTCCTCCTGTGCGCAGCATAAATCATCACGACAAGCTCCAGCTGGGGAATTGCTTCCATTACCTACTCCATCACGTCCATAGACGCATCTCTCCATGAATTTCGTCACAGACCTGCCAGTCTCTCAAGGTTTCAACACTATCTGGGTTGTAATTGACGATTTTCTAAGATGGTCCACTATATACCGTTGAAGAAGTTACCTTCTGCCCCTGACCTGGCACAGTTGTTTGTCCAACACATATTTCGTCTACATGGCCGTCCTGCTGAAATTGTCTCTGACCGTGGTGTGCAGTTTACTGCAAAATTCTGGAGGGCTTTGTGTTCTGTGCTTCAAGTGAAGTTAAACTTTTCCACGGCCTACCATCCGCAAAGCAACGGCTCCACCGAGAGAGTTAATCAAGATCTAGAGACTTTCTTAAGAATTTTTATGTCATCTTCCCAGGACAATTGGGCTGCCTTGCTGCCGTGGGCTGAGTTTGCACATAATGCTTCCTACCACTCGTCAACTAACCAAACGCCATTTCAGGTTGTATATGGCCTTCATCCTCGTGTTCCCGAATTCCGAAGCCTGCCTGTTTTCGATGTTCCGGCCGTGGAGGACACGGTGCGGAATTTTGCTGCCATCTGGACTCAAGTACGGTCTGATTTGTTGAAGGCATCCTCTCGCTATAAGACCCAGGCCGATAAGAAGCGTAGAATAGTTCCACGCATGCAAGTAGGAAACCAGGTCTGGTTGTCTACTCGTAACCTTCGTCTAAGAGTTCCATCTATGAAATTCGCACCCCGCTTCATCGGTCCCTTCACCATAACAGAAGTCATTAATCCAGTGGTCTACCGTTTACAGTTACCCCCATACCTAAAAATTCCCAATTCCTTCCATGTTTCCTTATTAAAGCCCCTAGTCCTGAATAAGTTCCATAATGCTCTACCTGCTTCTCCTCGAGTCCAGACAGAGAGAGGAGTTGAGTTTGAAGTCGCCCAGATCTTGGACTCTCGTCTGCGCGGAGGTCATCTTCAGTATTTGTTGGACTGGAAAGGGTACGGTCCAGAGGAACGTTGCTGGACCGATGCTCGTGATGTCCACGCTCCCACGCTAATCAGGAGATTCCATTCTGCCCATCTGGAGAAGCCTGGTGAGTGTCCTGAGGCCACCCCAAAAGGGGGGGGTACTGTCACGACCAGGGTATTTCAGCATGGCGCTAGGCGGGTGTTACCTGTGAGGTTGTTGTGGCGCGGGCTGTCTGGTGGTGGAGCTGGTGTCTGGCGGGGGGCTTTGGCTGCACGCGTTGTTGTGCGGCCCTGCTGTCACTCTGCGCTGGTGAGGCCTGGCGGCGTCTCCATTCCGTTTGGCATGGGCGCCGCCATCTTGCCTTCTGGCCATGTGATGCGGCTGGCCAATCCTGGTGAGTCACATGTTCCCTCCGGCCAGTAACAGCACGGCATGGGGTATTTAGGAAGGGTCAGTGCCTTCCTTCTTTGCGAGTGCAACGTGTATCTCAGCCTAGCTGAGAGGGAGTTCTCTGTGCTTTCCTGTTCCTGTGAATTCGCTGTCTGCCAGTCTGCCTGTCAGCTCCTAGCTCCCACTGGACTACCCCGCTTCCTCCATCACCCTTGCCCATACCTGAGTGCCTGAGCCTGCTGACATCCTGCGCTTCAGTTCACTACCTGTATACCTGGCTTGTTTATTTTCAGTTCACTACCTGCAAACCTGGCTTGATTATTTTCAGTTTCACTACCTGCACACCTGGACAGCTCTAATTGTTTCTACTTGGACATTAACCCTTTTACTCCCACCACAGAACTCTTGTGCACATTATATATTCCTGGACTTTTATTTACTGCCATTATATGTCTACTCAAGAACTTATTAAAAATTATAGTTTTATTTTTAAATCTGCTTCTGTGATCGCTCCTGCTACCACCCCGGGTCCACAAACAACCCAGAACATCACACCGAACTTGCATAGTTTTCCAATCAATTCTGCGATTGTGTTTACGCAGCCATGGGTATCCAAGTATAATCTCATGGGAAGCCTTGGGTATGATTAAGAAGCTGATCTGTTCAACATGAAGGGCTCCAATACAAACTAGAATAGATTGGGTTCTTTTAGACACAGTTCCATTAGAAATAGGCCTACCATCGATAGAGATCAAGGAGATAGCAGGATCCAAGGTGATGCAAGGAATTTGAAATTATCTGCCAAATGAGAGGACATGAAATTTTCTGCTGCCCCAGAATCCAGGAAGGCAGATACGAATGCAGGACTAGACTTAATGTCTAGAGCTATGGGCAAAACAGAGTCATTTTGCTTTGGGGACGGAAGTATTACTCCTAACTGAGTGTCCCCGGGACTAGTTAGGAAAGGGCGTTTCCTGGCTTGCGGGTACAGGAGACCACCAGGTGACCCGTGTCTCCACAGTATAGACAAAGGTTATTTTGAATGCGTCTCTGTCGTTCCTCTTTAGAAAGATGGGTATTATTAACCTGCATGGGTTCTTCATCTGTAAAGGAGGGAGGAGAACGGGTAGGAGCAGGTAGAGGATGAGACCCAAAATGACCAGCTCTGTGCTTCTCAGCTTGGCGCTCTCTAAAGCGTATATCCATTTTGTTGCAGAGGGAAATTAAATCATTAAGGCTAGAGGGTAAATCACAAGTGTCTAGATCATCCTTTATACGATCCGATAGTCCATGCCAGAAAGCCGATGTTAGGGCTTCTTCGTTCCATCTGAGCTCTGATGCCAACGTCTGGAACTGAATGACATACTGACTGACAGGACGGATACCTTGTTTCATATTCCTAATACTGAATGAAGCAGAGGTGGTTCTTCCAGGCTCCTCAAAAATCCTCCTGAATGATGTTAAAAATTCTGGATAATTATCCAGCAGTGGATCTGATTGCTCCCAGAGTGGGGAAACCCAATCTAAGGCTGAGCCTGACAGCAGCGACACAATATAGGCCACTTTGGTTTTAGAGTAGGGAAATTGGAGGGTTGCAAAGTAAAATGTACATCACACTGGTTTAGAAATCCACGACACAGTTTAGGATTGCCATCAAACTTGCCAGGTGTATTTTCCAAATTTAATGTTATTTATTTACTTTTGTCTATTTACGAAGGGCTTAATATGTTATGTATCACAATAATTATTTAATGTTTTTTAGTTCTAATACAGATGCTGTCCAAGGACATGATATTATGGACACGTCAGTCATATAATATACTGCTATTATTATTATTTTTGTTCTCCTGTTGATTCTAATTTATAATATGTGATCCCATGTGGATGATAATAGCTCATTGATATAGTTTCCTTATATAGTTAATCTATTATTATTTATTTAATTTTTGTTATTTTTAATTATAATAATTATTTATTATTTATTGTTTTTATATTTTATTTAGACATAATATCCATTTATTCTTATATATCTTATTAATTTTGATCACATGTGTTAGGAATTTTAATAGACACTCGAGATTATGAATACACATTAATTCATTCATATTTTCTTATTTTCTTGCAGTATTTTTATATGATTGGTATTCTATTGTCTAACAAACATGGAGTCATATCCAGAGATTCTTTATAATATACTATGTAATATGGACCTACTATGATTAGGGGTCATGATGACGAAATATTTGGACCTAGTGGTGTGTTAATTAGGACCCTTATTTAACCACCTTATAACTCTTCGTTCCTTATGGTGTTCCTTGTTTGAAACTGAATACACAATTTAATACAAAGTCTTAACATTTGTGAGGTTTGCAATTACGCATGACTGTATCAACTTTAATTATGATCACTACCATTATCTGTGTGATCTTAGCAATGTAGTTTATATATCATGCCATACGAATCAGCCTGTCATTGAACTACATTCACCATCATGCAATGCGGCAGATTTCTGAGGTGATTGGACATTATGTTCGATCATATGACCTCCTACAAATAGGAGGTAGGCGGGGATGTTTCCCCAGCAACTCTACATCTATTTTAATTTTGTACCATTCGGCATGATATTAAATTACATTTACCCACATGCAGAGTGGCACATCCCTTAGTTGAATGGATACCATGCCTGATCACATGACTCCATATGGTGTTGGAGGTAGGCGTGTGATGTTCCCCCAGTAACCCTAAATTATCCAATGATATCCCAAGCTTTTCAGGAGGGATAAGTGGTACACTTATCTAAAGTCTTAACATTTGTGAGTTATGCAATTTTGTTCTGACCTGGTGCTGGTACTATACTACCTTTCCCCTCTTATTACCTACAGCCATACTTTACTTGATTTGCCCAGTCTCGTCTGATCTTGGAAGCCAAACAGTAATAGGCCTGGTTAGCACTTGGAAGGGAGACCTCTGGGAATACCAGGTGCTGTAGATTTAAAGAGATATTTTGGTACTGCTGACGCACAGGACAGAGCATCTTTTTGATAATACTTGATTTTACGACCACTATACCAATATATTTTCTTTATGGTTGGTACTTGGAGAATAGATCTCTGGGTAATACCAGGTGCTGTAGGTCTAAAGAGGCATTTTGGGACTGCCTTGGTATGAGACAGAGTTATTCTCTGATAATACTCGATTGCACAACTATCATACCTATATAGTGTCATTATTTTTAAAACCTAATCACCATTAGTAGTATGCTAATACTAATAATATTTTGCCATAAGATTTCACCTTACTTAATGAAACCTTACCTTGACAAGTGATTAACTATATCACTTGTTACAATTTGATAGTTATCAATGTTTATGGTACCTTATCATTTTAATGTAATGTAATAAAGGTAATTTTTTAACTTATACAGATTACATGATTAAGAGTGCCCCAGCAAATAGTCCTTTTCTTTTTTTCTTCTTGGTTGTTTATTGTAAGCTAAGGCTTACTCAGCTGGCCGGTGACCTGGCGCTGTCCACCATCATGACCAATGGTCATGATGGATATCCCAGCCTGCTGGGATAGCAAATTCAGCAGTGGGTGTTGTACACCTCCTGCTGCATTTGCATCTTTTGCAAGTATTGAATAGCAAAGCTGCTTGTGTGCGGCTTTGCAATTCCGTCCAGTACTGAATCACCACCAGAGATGTTTAATGTGCACTACAGTATTTAACACTGAGGGCCTGATTCAGACCAGCTCGCAAGTGCTTGAGCGCTCGCGAGCGTGTCAATGGTGTGCTCTGTACCCGCACAGCGGCCGCATTGCGCGTGCGCAAGCCCCGGAAGCAGAGAGAGATTCTCTCACTCCGGGGCTAACTATAAAAGGGGCGGCTGTCGATGTCGATCCACAGCTCACCCCGTTTTGTAGGCATTGCGGGGGGGGTGGCTTCACAAACTGAGGCGTTCCCATGCAAACGCCTGCCGTTTGTGGGAGGCCCCACTGACATCACCAGTGATGTCAGTGGGAGATCTTCTGGCTCTATTAGAGCCGGAAGCTCTCTGGGGCTTGTGGCCACGAGACCCTACCACAAAGGTCTCGTTTCAAACCCCAATGGTCACGATGGTCTTGACCATTGCGACCATCATCCTGGCCGCTCGCAATAGCTGTGGGTGCTCACCCACAGCTATGCGAGCGGCCAGGAGGCCACACAAAAAAAAAAACGCCCTGATTCAGAGTGAGCGCTCTTTCAGAGCGTCCTTTTCTGAACCAGGCCCTGAGTCCCAGTGTTGCTGAACTGGTTGCATTATGGGTAGTTCATCCCTTCTGTTCCTATATAACCTCAGCAGCTTACTATTTATTTTTATTTTTACATCTAGAATGTGTTATGTTTTTTATCATGACTTTTTCCTTCACATGTTCACCTGAAAAGAAAATGCCATTTATTTTGCTAGAGCAAAATATATGATAAATGAGGTGAGAAAAATAGCTAGAGCAGAGCTGAAGATGGATCTGATATTCTGAGAGGTGACCAATTAAACAGCCAGGTGCAAGTGAAGGAATCAATGTCTCAGCAGACTGTTAGTTAAATGCTTGAAAAAGAAGAAAAATCAGTCAAATGTTAAAGGGCAGCAGAGTGTTGTAGGAGTGAAAACATAGACATGTGCTATACATTATGCTGAAATGTTTGCCAATTTCTGCAGTTCCTTATGAGAAAGTTAAGTTAGGAGATATTGCATGGGGCAGTTACTACAATAAAATATCCAGCAGAACTACGGCACATAAACTGTCTTATGCCACCTTGGCACTAACTACCTAAAATTATTGTATTAGCAAAAGGGATTTAATCATCGCTCTTTGCAGCCACAGTATACAACAATAACACAAATTCAACATTGCAGACAGCAATGCATAACACAGGTGATACAACAGGTAAAACAATCATTCTAGCCCAGAGGTTCCTAAACTCCGCCATTACAGTCCACGTTTTAAGGATACCCATGCTTGAGCACAGGTGACTTAAATAGTACCTCAGTCAATTTAACTCTGGACTCTAGAATGGATATCCTAAAAGCCTGGACTGTATTGGCAGAGTTTGGTAACCTCTGCTCTAGCCAATCACTCTTTGACTGCAGGGTAACAGGAAAGATTTGGTATTAATTCCACTAGTAGGATCACAAAGTCTCTCCACTGTACTCTTAATGTGGGCCACAAGATTTCTCCACAAACTAAAGTACTGATGGAGTCCAGGACCCAGTGCCCATCCTCATTGGTGAGCAGTGGGCTTAGAGTGGAGGTCAGGGCTTGTGCAGAACATGGGGCTTAATGCTCCTGTTGGTGGTCAAAAGAAATAGAAGTGGGACAACCAATGCTACAAGCACAAGATGCCAGCAATTGTATGTCCTTGATAAACAGCACTGCTATGCAATAATAACAAGGGGAACTCTGCCACAGAAGATTTGGTCATATCAGATATGACAGTGTTCAGAAGTTGCAGAATGGGAGGGCCACAGAAATGTCAATGACTAATGGAGCATACACACGGTCAGATTTGTCAGACTTGTCAGATTTGTCAGATGAACGATTGAACGATTTGAACGATTTTACCAAAGTTTTGAACGATTTGAACGATTGAATGAATTTTGACTGCATTAAAATGAATGGAATCGTCCAAGTCTGACTGCAAGCACAAGATGTCAGATATAGTTATCTGACAAACGGGAACGCGCATTGTAGATCGTCCATCGTTCAGGCATGTCAGATATGTCAGATTTTCCTTCAGATATGAACGACTGAACGATTTTTAAATCGTTATAGTTCATATATGAAGGAAAAATCTGACCGTGTGTATGCACCATAATACATATATACAGCTTGAAAGCTGCATATTTGGAAAACAAAGTCATCAACCATTTCCAAAGTCAACCAATAGAGCTGAAGCACCACTTGAGAAAGTACATTCTGACATATGTGGACCAATGGAAGTAAAATCTATTAGTGGATATAGATACTTTGTGATATTTATTGATGACTTCACAAGAATGACACGTGTGTACTTCATAAAGGAGAAATCAGAAGTAGCAATGAAAACTGCAGATTACAATAGTGTTGTGTAAAAACAAACAGGCCACAGACTCAAAGTTCTGAGTTCTGATGATGGAGTAGAGCGGGGGTTTTCAACCTTGGCCCTCCAGCTGCTGTGGAACTACACATCCCAGCATGCACTGCCATCTTTTTGATATAACAGCATGCTAAAACTATGGCAGTGCATGCTGGGATGTGTAGTTCCACAGCAGCTGGAGGGCCAAAGTTGAAGACCCCTGGAGTAGAGTAACTCAACAGAGAAGTGGAGAAATTCTTAACATGAAATGGAATAGAGCATCAGTTGACCATTGCAACAGACTTGAATGTACTGAGTCCAGAGTCTGTTTCTAAGGTCTATGTTACCAAGAAAGCAGACTTTGGGCCTGATTCCTCATGGATCGCAATTGCAACAGCGTACGCAGATCGGCCTATGATGCATGCACTGCAGTGTGCGTGCGCAGGCCAGGATTTCAACAGCACTGGAATCACGCACACAGACAGAAAGCCATCGAAGAGTGAGTGATGGGACGTCAGCATTTGGAGTTGGTGACGAGGGAGTGGTCTGAGAAGCGCAGTCGTGCTTGTCCATGTGAACACCGTTTCCTGGGCATGCATAAATTAGCCACTGCGATGGCATATGCAGCTTGACTACTCACTGCGTGCGACAAGACTTGCAATTTCTGAGACAGGTCAGACCTGCTGCAATTCTACATGAGGGGCCGATGTCACTCGATGTGAGACGCAGGACGGTTGTGAGAAAAGCAGTAGTGGACGTCTCTATGCTGGCTGAGCAGTTACAAACATTAGCACATTTTTGCAACAGAACTGCGTGCGTAATCGCAGTGCGCTCGCAACAGCGATCTGTAATGAATCAGGCCCTTTGTTCCCAAAAGGAAGGCCAAACCAAATCGCTTTGATTTCATAATGTTCTTTTGTGTGACATGGTGGAGAACAGATATCCCCCTCTCAGCTCCAGGTATCCTCGTAATTACCCCACTATAACCAGTATTCCATGCATCGCTACCCTATAGAGAAGAGTCACCGACTGGTGAGCTCTCTGTATCCCTGCTCCGCTGCAGGCTCTGCTCAATCCAGAGTGTATATTACAACAGTGAGTACAGCTGTGCAAACTATTTCTAATGATAAACCACAGAGCCTGGTTAAGTTACTTGACTGGTCATTGCCTACAGAATTAACTGCTGGTGTGCATAGTATTCTGCTTAACATCAAGGCTGCACACACTTTCCCAACACATCTGCTGTTTATAATCAGCCTTTTTTGATCCCTGGTGTGGTATTATATTGTAGGGATCTCTAAATGAGAATACAAATTGCAGAGCATGTATGAAAATACCTTAGATGTAGCAGAAGTTTTCCAGTTTTGTAGAAAATGCTGTTGCGGGGTACATGCCCCCTATACCACATTTCTTGTGGTATAGAGGAGAATTTCCTGATTCTGCCATCATTGTTGGTGTGGGAAACAGTGGTGTTTCCTTGCTGGTGGGTCATGTGAGCGGCAACCGTTTTCTTGCCGGTGGTACATGGAAGAGTCACCTGATGAAATACATTTTGGCTGAGGCTTGATCACATTTGAGCCAACATGTGAACACTCTAGACCTCTATCCCTCGAAAGCCCTGCCATTAAATCAATTTTGCCAATGTTTAATCATTAGTTGTCACTCCCCATACAGCCCCAACATTAATGGTAAATAGGGGGGAATTCAACTGTTTTTGCATGCTTAATCACACCCAATTGCTTGTCTAAACTGATGGGGTGATATTCAATTGTTGCCGAATTTTTGTGGATGTCTATAAACTCATCTAAAGTCCTGCTTAGAGCGCCCAAATGGCAGTTTAAGCGCCCAAAGCAGGGACTTTTTGCCGATTTCTGCTCGTCACCTAGAAGGGTGCAAGCAGAAATCATGCATTCGTACCTGTCAGCAGAAACAATTAATCAGCTCCAACAGGTGCGCAAAAACAAATGATATCCCACCATAAAGGAGATATTGAACAAATAGACCTATCTCCACCCCAACAAAACCTGACATGCCTAGTTCTCCTTATCCAGCCCCGATAAATAATAAAACTCACATTTAATAAATAGTACTATTTACCCTCCATCCAGGCATGATATTAAATTAATAGCATTAACATTACTGTAGGTCTATAAAATAATTAACCCCACCATTTAATACCCCCACATTTAATAAAGTGCCACAACAAAACATTAATATTTCCCACACCAACCCCACAAAACATTTATACTCAAGTCACACATTCAATTTACTGTCACTTTGCAGCCCTCACTGTCCCCACTGGCCATCTGTGGCACCCCTGAAGTGTGTAGGCACTTATCTGTTATTGTGGCTGGAGTTCTTCACCTGACAGTTCCTGTCATTCTGAATCGTTGGCGCTACTATCTTGGATTGAATAATATGACTCATTCAGAGGGGTATATTTACTAAAGTGCGTGTTTTTAGAAGTGGAGATGTTGCCCATAGCAACCAATTAGATTCTAGTTACTATCTTCTAGAAGGTGCTAGATAAATGATAAGTAGAATCTGATTGGTTGCTATGGGCAACATCTCCACTTCTAAAAACTTGCACTTTAGTAAATATACCCTGGCTCCTGCTCCAGTACCTGCTTTAGTGTTTGCTCCACTGCATTCTTCCTCATTGTGTTCCAGCACAACTGCTTCACATCATTCTCCCTCATTTGCTTCACAGCATTCAACCTCAGTGTGTTCCAGCACACCAGCTCCAGTATTTGCTTCACAGCATTCAGCCTCAGTGTGTTTCAGCACACCTGCTCCAGTATTTGCTTTACAGCATTTGCTTCAGTATAATCCAGCAAACCTGCTCCATACTGTATATTAGTGCAGCCTGCTCTATTAGTGCTCCAGCATCCAGTGTTTCAATCTTCCAAAACATAATGATTTATTTTTTTTTTTTTTTTTTTTTTTCTGGAGCACAATCTGCTTCAGTTGTGCTTACAGCACTCAGTTTCAGTGTTTTCTTGCAGCCTGTTTTTCTTGTTAGCCTGTGGCTACAGCCACAGGCTAACCTGCACCTGTTCTCTATATATGTCCTACCCATTGTGCAGCATCAGTCTCCTGCTACCATTAGTGGCAAGCATAAGAAATAGCATTATTAGGCCATCCAGATTCACTCACATTCCAACACATACAGCTAGCCTAAGCAACCCAACCCAAATCAGCAAACCCCTAGTGTTCTGACAGTGTCTGACTTATAGTGATCACAAGACATTATGGAGCCATCAGCCTACTAGGAAACCATCCAGTGAGCTTATTATTATTATTATTATTATTATTATTATTATTAACTTTTATTCATATGGTACCACAAAGTATCCATAGTGCCATCTAAGAAACACCTACAATAAAATACACAAACAATACAATATATTCAGCCAACCATACAAGGAAGAAAATCAAATGGTGAGATTTCTATAAGTGAGTGACAGATACTAACAGTAGCAATCAATGACCCAGGTCCTAGAAGGTTAAGACAGAAAAGATTAGAGCTGCTGACTGATGGGGGCACACTGGAGACAAAGATAATGCAGGGTGGAGGGCCCGAACAAGAAGAGATTGAAGTCTAGGGGAGTGAGGGTCATACTTGAGGGTGAACTAGTGAGAAATAAGGAGGGAGGACAGAGGACATGATGAGTTAGGAATGTGAAGAGGGCTGGTAAACTTTAACAGGTGCATTTTCAAGGCAAGTTTGAAGCCCTGCAGGCTGGAATAAAGTATTTTAGGGCAGGGGAGTGAGTTATAGAGAAAAAGTGCAGAACAGGAAAAGTCATTGGATGTGGAAGTGTGTTGAGGTAAATAGAGGTAAAGTGACAGAGGAAGAGCAGAGAGGGTGAGAGGTATGTAAGAGGGTTTATGGGTAATCAGCCCCCAATTACAGTTTAGCTTTCTGAAATACATTTTCTCAAAGTGTTGGGTGTAGAAAGACTGGAATTGATAAACGTTTAAGACTGAAACAAAATAGCATGACAAATAGACTGGACTGCGAACAGGAACTCCAAGCATGCATAGCACATATGACATCACTTCCTGCCCAGGCAGGTCATACAGTGACATTTTCCCCTTTATTTAGGGCGGACAAGGTCAATAGGTTGATGGTAATGAGAAGGAGAGGACCATGGAAGAATTGCCACTAAGTTATACAGTCTTGGAATTTTGGGTTGGGCTTGGATACCCGACCAGGCCTCATGATAATTGGAAGTTTCATAGGTTGATTATCTCCCAAAAGTCCACCTCAGCATTCAGGCAGGTCAAGTGATAGTCTTGAGTCTGAATAAGATTTGGGTCACCCATGGTTGGATTAGTTGCTGGAAATATTAACTCTGGCTTACTCAGCATGTAGTGGCAGGTACGCTCATAGGTAGCACCTTCAGCTTTTACCATGTAGCCATTGAGAGGACAGTAGCAGGTCTATCATATTCATAAGGAGCTTGCATTCAACAGCTTGACCTGGAACAAGATGTGGAAAAAGGATATGCTGCTCAGTCATAACTTCTTTTGTTAGATATCCACTTTAAGGTAAGTACTGATTGTACTAGTATTTGCTGTTGCAATTGTCACTTTGTAACAGTTATGGAGGTCCTGGTCCAGTGTTACATAACCACTGGTGATAGACAATATCGTGGTGTGTTTCTTAAGTCAAGCAATGCTGTAAAGATATCAGTGTTACCACATGTGCATTTTTCGAACAGGTGTTTGGCTGACCAGAGAGCTCTTTCTGCTAGCCCATTGGATTGAGGATAGTGGGGACTGCTGTGGTAGTGTGTGTGAAGTCTTTGAACTCTCGAATCATGAATTGCATGGCATTGCATGGCATTGACCATAATGATTTGTCTCTGGGAGAGCTGCTTTGTATAGTATTTCTGCAGGGTGTATGGTTTTATGAACCTTTAAGCTCTCAGGATGACTCCATCAGACAATGTGAGCTCAACTCTCATGTCAAAGAAATGGCAAATATCCTGTGAGATCTCCCTAGAGAACTGTGGCCACCCACATAGTATGAGATGAGATAGCCATTGGCACAGATCATCCTTAAGGTTTAGCGCTGCAGCTCATCCATTAAGTTGGAGGAAGATTGGGGCCATTCAGTGTAAAGTAAGAAGGCCCAGGAGAGAACATCAGCCACAAATAATTCTTTCTCATTGTTGTAGACAACTTCCAGATGATATCCCTGCAATTTGAGCATAATAATTTGTATGTGGGTAGAAGCATTATGCAGAGGCTTCCTCAGTATGTTAATGAGTGGCTGATGGCCCATTTCAACAGTGACAGATTGTTGCAGACAAATGCTAACGCTAAAAGTTTTTTTCAATCTGTGCATATTGTGATTCAGTCTCAGCTAGTGCTCTAGAATAAAAGACTATGGGCTTGTAATCTGTAAGCACACAGCACCCAGGCCACACTGTGAAGCATCTTCTGAAATCACCAGTGGTAAATACTCATTAAAATACTGAAGTACTGGAGGATTGGTGAGCATGTGTTTTAATTTTGTAACTACAGCCTAAAGTTGCTATTGCCAGCGCTATTCTGAATCTTGACAAAGCTGTCGTAGTGGTGCAGTTGTCTCACTGTAGTTGGGAATAAATTTCAACAGGTAGTTTGTCATTCCCAGGAATCACTGTAGACTGAGTTTGTCCTCAGGGGATGGTTTTGATGAATGGCCACCATTTTTTCAGGTTCTGGCTTGACCCCCTTGTCAGAAATGAGAGGAGACCCACATTGACACCCGGAAACTGCATTTGTATGGATTAAGCATTATGTTTATGGTATGGATGCTGACAGAAGAGCTCATCGCGTTCTTGCATGTTGCAACCCCAGATGGGGATGTCATCGACAATGATTTCACACAGTAATCCTGTAAACAGCTTTGTTGGAAAACTTCACTGCCATTGGTCAGGCCGTAAGGCATACTCAAAAAAGCATATCCACCAGCGGGTGTCATGAATGCAATGAACCTGGACAGCTCCAGAGGTATCAACCAAAATCTGCATTTAGCATCCAGGGTGCTGAAGGTTTGCACCTCAGGCATGTCAGCAATAACTTGTTCAACAGTTCTTAATGGCTGTTGATGCCTCAACAGTGCTTTGTTGAGGTGCACAGGGTCTATGCATATCCTGACTCACCCACAACATTTTTCACCATGGCTGATATTCACTGTGTTTCTTCCTCTATTGGGGATATTACACAGAGCCTTGTCATGCAGTCTAGTTCAGCAAGCACTTTGTCTTTCATGACTGGGACGTGTTGGGGTGCGCAAACTGTGGGGACAATTGACTGATCCGTTTGCATATGGTAAATGACGATGATTTTACCAATGGTATCACAGTCGAATAGATCTTTGAATTCCTTGAATTCTGGAGTTTCTTGCTGTACCATATGGACTTTGGCTCCCAGGTGTAACCAGCTCAGTTTAATGCAATCGTGCAGTCCTATTAGTGGTCTGCTATCACAATCAACAATGAAAACTGTTCCCATGGTTTTGCTGATTCAACTTCCTCACCTCAAGGTTTACAGAATCTATCTGGTCAATTAGTGCCTGTGGGTTTGTTCTGTGCAGGAGCGTTTTAGACAAACATTGCACTTGGCACCAATGTCAATTTTTACTTTAAGTATATTTCTGTTGTGTTTGATATAGAGGCTGGTAGAGATTTCTCCATTTTCAGTGATCAGACCTACAATTTAGCAATATATTGCTTTGGCAGGTTCTGATACTGACTCAGGGCCTGATTCAGAGTTAATAATAGAGTAATGCTAGCTAAACACTGTCAGATTTTTTTTGATTGGGACGAGAAACAGGATGATTTTTCAGCAAATTGCCAGTCCCAATATCTGTGCTACACATTATGTCATTTTTTATTAGAGGCTACTGATTTTCCACCATACCACACTCATTTTGCATATGTACGATCACAAGGAGGATGACATAATGACAGGAAAACATTGGAAACAACAGGAGATTATCGAAAATGCACACTCACTGCTCCATATCGGGAAATTGAGGCCAAGATTTTCATACTTGCATCTCGATCGGATAATCGAAAGAATGCGTTTGTGGACGTTTTTTAACTATTTTATCGGCGAAACGATAAAACGATCGTTCATACACACTATACAATAAATCATAAATCAGACCAATCACACGATTATTGGCAAATTGGCCCAATAATTGTATAGTGTGTAGCTAGCTTAACAAAGACAAAGTAAATGTGCACCTTGGTAAAACCATGCTGCACTGCAGGTGGGGCAGATATAAATGTGCAGAGATTAGGGGGTATATTTATCAAAGTTCATTTTTACTTTCGATTTGAAGTGTGATGTAGCTCACCTCAAATCGAATCAAATCGAATGTACAAATCCCTCTTCAAATCCCTAATTCACTAAAATTCAATTTTAGAAGCATTTTCTAAATGGAATTCGCTTTGGTTCGGTTTGGCATGTTCATGTACAAATCGAACAGGAAATCCCACTTCAAAATGAACTGCAAATCCCCGACTGAATAGAACTGATTCATGCTTTCATTTTCAGCATGAGCAGTTAGTTTTGACACAGATACTTGCATATATCAGTGAGATGTCTGCATGTATCTTACTGTAACAAGCTTAGAAAGAGTTAAAGTTACAAAAAAATTATGTGGGGTCCCCCCCTTAAACAGGACCAGCCCTGGACTTTTCATAGCCAGTCCTGGTTCTGTAAGTACAGGGAAATAATTGTGTAGGGTTCCCCCTGTACTTAGCACAAGCAGCACTGGGCTCTGATCCTGTCCTGGTTTTGGAATTACAAGGGCAAAAACTATAGGGTTCCCCTGTAACCTCCATAACCAGCACTGGACCATTTCTAAAATAAAGAAGTGTATAAACATTGTCTTCTGCAGTAGAACTGCAGGTATCAGCAAGCCTCTCCCACATGCTGGTACTTGGAAAACCACAAGTACCAGCATGCAGGGCATTAAGGATACCTCTAGTTCAGCTGCAAAAGAAACTAAGGGCCCGCATTAAGGGCCCACTGGTACCTGTAGTTCACCTGGAAAGAAATGTCTAAATAAACATAATAACCACACACACACCGTGAAAGTAAAGTTTTAATACATACATACACACTCACACATACCTACATTACCTGGACTGGTCCACTTCTCCCCGTAGGCATCCATGGTCTTGGTAAAACAACAAAATGAATAAACATGAACCACGAACTAGGTTACAACCCCGATGGTTGTTACCTCCCAAATGAAGAGCTCAGACACGGCTCTAGCATTTGTAGAGCCATATCTGAGCGTTCATTGGCTGAGAGATGTCAGCCCCCGCCTCTTTCAGCCAATGAACAGCTCCCTCCATTAAAGTCAATGGTGGGAACCGCAGAATAAACTTTAATAATCCTGCGGCTCTTCAATTGACTTCCTACACTATCAACCCGCCACCCACCGCCCAGGGGTGGCGGAGATAGCTCCAGGCTCTCAGCCTAGGCCAGGGGTGCCCTTTATTGGTCCCCAACTCCCCAGGGATCACTGGCCTGGGGCTACTAGCGGTCAGGGCTGATGTTACGGCTGGGGGGCCCGGTGATAGGGCTCCCCTGGCTGTGGCATCAGCCCCCGTGTCACAATCGTGGGATTTTGAGGCTGTGTTCCTGGGCTGGGCTTTGGACCTGTATTATTCGGCTCAGATGTTCACTGGAAGAGACTTGGCTTGATAAAGTTTCTCCGCATGAGAAGGTGCAGAAGACTGTTAGAGGATTTGGGTAATGCGGAAGGAGCTTGGTGCGGCTAAGGAGCCGTATCAGGATGTTGATAGCGTGGTAGTTGCTTGGAGCGGCTGGATAGCCGTGGGGAGAAGGTGGTAGCGTGGGAGCTACTGGGAGTGGCTGGATAGCTGTGTAGAGAAGCTGGTAGCGTGGAAGTTACTTGGAGCGGCTGGATAGCCGTGTGGAGAAGCTGGTAGCGTGGAAGCTACTTAGAGTGGCTGGATAGCCGTGTGGAGAAGCTGGTAGTGTGGGAGCTACTTGGAGCGGCTGGATAGCTGTGTAGAGGAGCTGCTAGCGTGGGAGCTATTTGGAGCGGCTGGATAGCTGTGTAGAGAAGCTGGTAGCGTGGGAGCTACTTGGAGCAGCTGGATAGTCATGTAGAGAAGCTGGTAGCGTGGAAGCTACTTGGAGCAGCGACACCTACAGAGCGCAGTGGGGAGGCTCACTTAGTTGGACTAAGGGACTTGTTGCACTGGCAACTTGTGTCAGCAGTGGGGAACCAGAAGACACCGTGGGTAAGCGCCCGCAAAGGTAAGTGACGGGGTCTGATTCTGGGGTCCCTGGAGCGACGTGTGACACCCCACTGGAAAGGGTCCAGTGCTGGTTCTGGAGATTACAGGGGAACCCTACACATTTTTTCCTCTGTAATTCCAGTACCAGGACAAGATCTGAGGAGCTCATTCAGACCCTCTCGCTAGATGCCCCTGCTCGCTCGATGCGTATGCAAATCCATTGCACGCCCAGCAAGGCAGGCGAACGCAAGGCATTAGCATGCCCACTATGTCTTGGCATGCGATCACTATGTGTATACAGATGCCCACCAGTCATTCTTAAGACGCCCACTTGTGCACGTCATCTCCTGGAAGTATTTGAAACCATTGGTACATGAAGCACCATCGGATGCGATTGCAGCGCTTACGGTTGACCATAACCTGCCGCAAGCACTGCAATTACTTTAGTGTGTATTTCAACCGGGTGACGTGTACAATTACGCTGCCTGTAATTTATGCTTGCCTCTGTAATGACTTTGGGACACTCAGGCACGCCTGCGTTCGCACCTCCACTCCCCTGTTTCTAGTGGCCTGCCCTTGTCACTACCCACAAACGGCTTGACCTGTCACTCACTCAGCAGGGCTGTCTATGCTGGACAAGCGTACGCTTCCCGATCTCTTGCTGTGGTACGCGCAATGCGATGCATGTGCATCAGTCAGCTATGAGCGTTGGCATCATAGCGAGATGGTCTGAATGAGCTCCAGAGCCAAGTGCTGGTTGTGCTAAGTACAGGGGGAACCCTACGTAATTTTTTCCCTGTACTTCCACAACTCTTTCTAAGCTTTTTACAGTAAGATACATGCATGCATCTCACTGATATACGCATGTATCTGTGTTAATCCGACCTGCTCATGCTAAAATCGAAAGCATGAAGCAGGTCTATTCATTTGGGGATTTGAAGTTCGATTTTGTGTTTGATTTTAAATCTAATCATAGTAAATAAGGGATTTGTGTGTTGGTCTATGTAAAAGTACCGATGTTTTTCCGGTGTTCGATTTTGAGTGGGATTTGAGTGAAATTCGGTGTTATGTTTGATTTTACAATCGATTTAGCCTTTAGTACATACCCAAATGCAAAATCGAATGCAAATCGAATGTCAAATCACTCAAAAATCAAAATCAACCATTAGTAAATTTACCCCTAGATTTTGGAGTGGTGTGTCCAAACTGACATCTAAATTGCAGTGTAAAAATAAAGCTGTCCAGCAATTGTGCACTATGGGCCTGACTCAGACCCGCTCGCTAGATGCGGACGCTCGCTCCCAGCGTATGCAAATCTAGCGCGCACCCAGCAAGGGAGGTGATTGCAAGGCATTAGCACGCCCACTATGTCTTGGCGAGCGATCACTTTGCGTATGCTGATGCCCACCAGCCATTCATAAAACGCCCACTTGCGCACGTCATCTCCAGGAAGTGTATGCAACCATCGGTACATCGGGGTCCATCGGAACTGACCGCAGCGCTTGCGGTTGACTGTACCCTACCGCAAGCACTGCGAGCACTTCAGTGTATAATTCAACCAGGTGACGAGTACTATGATGCTGCCTGTTAATTATGCACGCCTCTGAAACGGCGTTAAGACACTCAGACACGTCTGCGTTCGCAACTCCACTCCCCCGTTTCCAGTGGCCTGCCCCTGTTACCACCCACAAACGGCCTCTCCTGTCACTCATTCCACTGGGCTGTCTTTGTTGGGCGAGCAAGCGCTTCCCGATCGCTCAGATTAGTTTGTGCACGTGCACTACGATGCATACGCATGCGCAATTGCATGACATCGGCCAGGAATGAGCGAGCGGCGGCTTGCGAGAGGGTCTGAATCAGGCGCTATATGCATAACCAGCCAGTATTTATCCTGCATGCAGAAATAACATATGTATTTGCATCCCTTGCATTGCAACATAGGCCCTCATTCAGACCCACTCGCAAGCGGGCGCACGTACGTTAGGCGTACGTACAAAATTATTTAAATTCAATGGCTCGCTCGTATTTTCGTTCGCATCTAAAATTCCTCCCTAAACTCAGGCGACCCCTCCTCTAACTAACGAGCGTGCGAAATAGCGAGCGTACATCCCCGAAATGGCTTGAAGGGAACGCACGCACAAGTGAAACCGGAAGTGGCCTTGTCAGATGTCGATTACCTGCTCCTTTATTCTGCCTACCTCCCTCAATCGTATCATGCCAATCAATGTATCAATTAGCTTAATTGTTTTTTTTTTTTCAACACAATGCAAGAAACTTTACTCTTGTCCGTGTTTGTGTTTACCCGCAGAATACGTACGGATGGAACATTCGCTTTTATTGTTCAAAAAACATGTGAACCACAATTAAACAATTGTTCTATTGCTGTGGATCCCCGCATATTTTCCGGGGTTCATTTCTTTATTTAAATTTGCAAACGCATGTCACTGCATCAAGCCTATCATAACTCTCCAGAGATTTCTGGCCCTGTTGAACACATGACTCATACACTAACCAATAAAATTGCTCCTGTTAACTTCCAAAATACATTAGCCAATCAGAAATTTTTTGCACACTTTATCAAAAATGTTTTGTATGAAAAACTCCATTGCCATCATGAGAGCCTCCGCATTCACCAGGCGCGAGCTGCTGGTGCTTACGGAGGTGATGGATCGCCGTATCACCAGCCAGCCTCCACCCATCACCAACCGGCAGAAGCGCTCCGCGTATGCAGAGGCACGGTCCCGCCTGCGGTCCTTGGGTTCACGCCGCAACATCGGGCAGCTGGAGCGCAGGTGGTCAGACCTGCAACGGCGAACGCCCCGCTTGCTGGCATGCTTTCGCATGCAGATCCTTGAAAGTAAGTGTTATGTATTGTGGTTTTCATGTTTGTGTTTGTGGGGCAAACTGCGTGTGCATGTTTTCCTGTCTGTCCTATTTATTATTTGTCCTCATATCTGCGTGTGCATGTTTTCCTGTCTGTCCTATTAATTATTTGTCCTCATATCTGCGTGTGCATGTTTTCCTGTCTGTCCTATTAATTATTTGTCCTCATATCTGCGTGTGCATGTTTTCCTGTCTGTCCTATTAATTATTTGTCCTCATATCTGCGTGTGCATGTTTTCCTGTCTGTCCTATTTATTATTTGTCCTCATATCTGCGTGTGCATGTTTTCCTGTCTGTCCTATTAATTATTTGTCCTCATATCTGCGTGTGCATGTTTTCCTGTCTGTCCTATTTATTATTTGTCCTCATATCTGCGTGTGCATGTTTTCCTGTCTGTCCTATTTATTATTTGTCCTCATATCTGCGTGTGCATGTTTTCCTGTCTGTCCTATTTATTATTTGTCCTCATATCTGCGTGTGCATGTTTCCCTGTCTGTCCTATTAATTATTTGTCCTCATATCTGCGTGTGCATGTTTTCCTGTCTGTCCTATTAATTATTTGTCCTCATATCTGCGTGTGCATGTTTTCCTGTCTGTCCTATTAATTATTTGTCCTCATATCAGCGTGTGCTTGTTTTCCCTCTATTTCTGTTTTTTTCATTCTACTCCTATTTGCATGTTTTTTGTTGGTGGTTTTTTTTTTTTTATTTGGGCCCCGGATTTGCCCAGAAACTAACCTCAATTTGTTTGACATATTTTAGGAGGACAGCCAAGACTACGCCATCACCGTCCGGCCAGACGGCGTTCCCGGCCACTATCCCCAACCCCCAGCCAACACTCCACCCCAAATATTTCCCCTATACCCCACTCCTCCCCAGCCTTCCAAGACCCTCTCCCGGAACTGTCGGGCCTCCTTCCCCTCCGTCCCACTTCCCCCTCTCCTCCACCCACCCCTCTTCCAATTACCCCCTCCCCGGAGTCCATCATTACCCCTCCCCGTTCTTTGGGGAATGAAGGCTCCTCCGAGGAGGAACATGGAGGGACTTCCGGAGCTCCCGTTTTGGCTCCCGGTATGTTTTTCTTTCTCATTTTTTTAACCACAAACTGTTTGTATGTAATCATGTGTCGTGCCTTTATTCGTGCTTGTTTGGTTTACTTTTGGTGATTTAGCAGTTTGCCTTTACCTCTTCCTGCTGATTTCAACATACACATATCACACCTGTGTGAATTTGTACATAGGCCTTGTATTTTTGGCAGCACCCCCTTTTGGTTTTGGTTTTTTTTTTTTCGGTTTAGGAGTGATTTCGTTGTGTTTTTGTTTTTTTAATGTGGATTCCCTATTGTTTTATTAATCCACACACTTTTCTCACCCACAGAGGAACAGAGGCGTCGACAAGAGGTGGACGATTGTGTTGGCCAGATGCGCCAACATGTCATTGGCATTCTTGTGGGCCTTGACCGGCTGTCTGGCATCCTTCGCCAGTAGTTTTTTTTGTTTATTTTCGTTTTGTAAATAAATTTTGTAGTTCTAATATACGTTCTGGCTCATTCTTTTTTTCAAAAACAAAAATAGTTTTCCCTGACATAAGTAGACTGTTCCTGCAAGGATTTCCCTTTTTTAAAAGTTAGATTGTATTTTGTATTTGTATGTTAAACAGCCACAAGAAACACATAACAGTAACAATGTCATTTCCCTTTTTGGGTGTAGTGTCAATTAGATATTTCGACATTTTACAGGTTCCTAGTTGGTGTGCAAGCTGCTTAGGCCAATCTTCAAAATCCAAAGGTTTGGACAGGCTTCCTTTTGGTGTGGGTTGGGAACCTGCAAACATATTTCAGTTTACATCAACTGGTGTCAGTACTGGATTACCCCTTAGTCAAATGTAAGGTGTGTTAACCTGGTTACACTTGCTGTTAACGTCCAAAAAAAGGAAGACCATTTCACTCTCCAAACATTTATTCACAACATAAATGAGAAATCAAAGTGGTCAGTCCCAAAAAAAAAAAACAGTGATAATCTCAAATACAACACATACAAATAAAATATTTAATTAAAAAAAACAATCAAGAACTGGTTGACGAAGGACCATGCCAACATGATTCCACAAACATGGCGTTGCGATATGGGTTCCAGAATATATGGCCAAAATCACCAGATCCAGGTTTGGTAAGGGTAGCAGGAAGTAGTGAGCGTTGGAGTGGCAAAGATTATGTGAACAAACAGAAGATGGTGAAAAAAAAAAAAAAAATTAGATGTTCGCAAACAAACACAAACACATTAGGTATAAACACTGTAGTTTGGGTCAAACTTACCTAAAAAATCTGGCCACCACATCATCGCGTATGGCCCCCCCACATACTGACCTCCGACCAACCTCGGGGGGGCCATCCTCAGGTAAGGCATCCTCTGGCTGCATTGGGACACCACTCCTTATGGCGATGTTGTGAAATATCCCACACAGGACCACAATTTTCAACACCATATCCGGCAAATACATGAGCTCGCCACCAGAGCGGTGGAGGCATCTGAATCGGCCTTTTAAAAGGCCGATACAGCGCTCCACCACTTGCCTGGTGGCTGTAAGTGCGGAATTATACTCACTTTGTGGGCCTGGTGTGGGAGCCAAATAAGGAGTGAGCAGCCAGGACATGCAAGGGTATCCACTGTCTCCTGTGAAAAATAAGAGACAACATCAGGAACACTGTGTATCAAGCTTAACATTGTTATGTACTAAAGGTCTCCACTTACCCAGAAGCCACGCATCACCAGCTTGTAGGTTGGTTAATTTCTGCCATATCCCTGATTGCCGGATGACGAAGGAGTCATGTGCACTTCCTGGTAACTTAGCATTCAGGGACAGGATCTGGAGGGAGGCATCACATACCATTACATTTAGGGAGTGATAGTGTTTCCTGTTTCTAAATATTGCCTCCAGCCGTGCTGGAGGCTGAAGTGGTATGTGAGTACCATCCACAACCCCTATGATGTGTGGGAAGCCAGCTATTTGGTAAAAATTGGCCTTGGCCACACTAAGGGCACCCATATCCAAAGGCATTTGAATAAAATGATGGAGGTGCTTGAAAAGTGCCTCCATCACTGCCCTCAGGATCCGGGAAAAGGAGGATTGGGAGATGCCCGCCACTATTCCCACCGTTGTTTGAAACGATCCTGAGGCACAGAAATGTAACACCGCCATAAATTGCGTCAGTGGTGGTATTGCTGTTGGACTGTCAATTTGCCGCTCAAGATCACTTTCTATTAATGAGAGAGTGTCTATGATGATTTTGGGAGGTAGACGGTAGCGTCTTAAAACCTCATCATCGGGCATTCCAAAAAGGGTGACACGTGTTCGAAATATCTGGGGCCTTGCATGCCTACGATGCCTACGCCTGGGATGAGATTGAGGTTGGTCGGCTTCCGGGAGCATGGCCAGAACAATCCGCCCCAGATCAACCTGAAATTCAAAGATTTCAAAGTAAGGCTTTTGACCCACCCCAAAACTATATTAAAACAACTTAGCTTGATGATACCATCCATTGCTGCTTACATGCCGGGGTATTGTCATGATACGTCCAAACTGAAAATAAACAACAAAATTACTTGACACATTTCACTCTGTGCATTTTTGTTGATACATTTTGTGCTAGACCAAAGTTCAAATATGCCAAACACCCATTTAGCAAAACCGCAAAGCGACATTTAACACAGTACATCAAAACGGGTCGAAATGTTGGCTCAAAAAGCGAAAGCTAAACCACCAAAAAGTTAGAATGATTATTAAGCTGTTTAAAATGCGCTAATTAGTTCGCTAATACAAGTCACAAGAGTAACTACTAAAAATGCGCTAATTAGTTCGCTAATACAAGTCACAAGAGTAACTACTAAAAATGCGCTAATTAGTTCGCTAATACAAGTCACAAGAGTAACTACTAAAAATGCGCTAATTAGTTCGCTAATACAAGTCACAAGAGTAACTACTAAAAATGCGCTAATTAGTTCGCTAATACAAGATAAAAAATGGACTTACCAAGAGCAAATATCTAAGATGCAAAATCAAAAGGTCTTTGGGGTCGAAAATAAACAAAATCTAAAATAGAAGAAATTAGGGATCCAAAAATTACAAAATATACGAAACACAATGAAACAACAATTGAACAAAAGTTAGACTTCACAAAACTTACCAAAACAACAAACGAGGTCCCAAAAATATAAACCAACAAAGATAACGGAAAAAAAAACGCAAATCTAACCAACAAACGAATCTCCAACCTCCAACTCCTTTCTACGCAATCAATAAACTCCAGCCAAGATAACCTCCAACAATCCAAAAACGCCACCTCGACTTGAGACACACCAAGCCATAAATAGTGTTTCGTTTCCCGCACAAATTAAGGAGGGATCATAGGGCCGCACAATCAATGATGCGGCCGCAAAATAAGGACGCATGTATAAATACGTCACGAAAACACATTCAAATTCTGGTGTATTTCTTGTTTGGACCTCAGACATGGCGACAGACCAGGGAAAAAATGCACAAGAGTCAGGCGGTAAGTCTTTCATGCATTTTCTATCAACGATTAATTTGAAACATAAGATTAGGCAAGTTGTGATTTTGTGAATTCTGTAAATTTACACAAATAGGTGAGGAGGATGACATGGAAGAGGCTGCTGGGCCCAGTATTCCGGCCAAAGCGGGCAAAAAAAAAAGGCAGCCACATTTCACAAGAAAGGAGATGGAGGTTTTGATCCAGAAGTGTGTGGACATCCTGCCACAGGCAGACAGGAATATGAGTCTAAGCCAGAAGTGGAGAATGTGGGAAGAGGTAGCCGTTGCTGTCAATAGAGTGGGTGATTATGTCCGTCTAGCCCGGGATGTCAAACGGCGGTAAGTAAACCCTTGCCCCCCCTAAAAACAAACCCCATTTTAAACCAAAGGATAATGGCTTCCATTTTTCCCCACAGATGGGGCGACTTCAAATATCGCCTAAAGCAAAAACTCGCGGACAGGGCTAGGCATGCAAGGGGGACAGGTGGGGGTCCCACCCCTGTGTCATTGGAGTTGACGGATTTAGAAGAGCTGGCACAGGGGTGTGTGCAGCCTGTGGAGGTGTTTGGCGTGTCCAACATGGATACGGACATGCCAGACTTTGCGGCTCCTCATGTTGGCCCAGGTAAGTATTGTGATGTCACCAACTCTGAAATGCTATTGTGCCAATATGTAGATTCTAATGTGACTCTTTTCTCATTTTTCAAACAGAGACACAGGCGGATGAGTCTGCTCCAGAGGGAAGCCTTGGCCGCAGAATTTCTGCTGGCTCTGCAGGGGAGGAACCAGTACATCCGGCTGAGGACCCTGCAGAAGCCAGTCCAGGGCGTGCCCCCTCGCAGGCAGTGGGCCTCCTCACAGAACTCAATTTCAAATCGGATTTCCATACGGAGATTCTGCAGAGGATGGACGCCTGTCTGATACGGGTGGCTGAGGCCTTGGAGCAAAATGCTGCGGCCAACGTGACCATTGGTCAGGCCCTGGCGGAAAATACCAGGGCCAACATCCGCATCGCCGATGCCCTGGAGCAGCTCGTTCGCCAGCACATGGTGGAGCCGACCTCCCTTCCTGCCGGAACATCAGGATCCTCCACCTCTGGCACAACATCAGCCAATCCTCCAAATGTGCCTAGCCCTGTGCCTAGTCCAGAGGCCACAACATCTGCCTCTGGACAGGCCAGCCCGATGGCATCCCGGACCCGGTCTGGCGCCCACCCTCCCCCATCCAAACGGGTGAAAAAACGGTGACAGCAATGGCGACTTTTCCCACACTCCTTCTGTGCTTGGCTCATATTCCTTTCTGGTCAAAACTTCCCTCTCCTTTCTTGTGAAATGTTTTTAAGTTATTTTTGTACGTTTATGTTATCAGTTATTGATTATTTATTTTTGATAAAAAGTATCTTTGGCAGAAAAAAAAAAAAAAAAATATTATGCCAATTGGTTTGTGTTTAAACAATAAATTTATGATAAAAATCTGACATTGTATTGTGACATTATTGTACAAATGGGTTACATTTAATCCTGGCCCTAAAGGCAAAAAAGGACACAAAAAACCATTTCATTTGTATAAAAAAAAGGCCTCTTGAAGGAACGTTTAAAAAATCACATAACGATGCAAATTCCACATTAAAAAAAAAAAGGGGAGCTAATTAAAACATGATGACATTATTGTCACAATAGGCCATAAACAACAAATTGAGGCCAAAAAAAACCCCCAAAAATGTACGCCAATTGATTGTGTAATCCTGACATTAGCAGGTATGATTTCCACCTGCGTACGGTTTTGTGCTATCCCAATAAACTGCTTTCCAAACACATACCAAGCCGGTTTTCAATACAACACTAATTGCTTTTGTGACCACCCGCGATTAATCGCTGCAACATCATGGAGTCCCGGGACGGAGGAGAAGGCCATCGCCAATGTGGTCGAGTAATCCAGACCCTAAACTGTGCGAGCATTTTGAAGGGAAAGAGGATGTTCCAGTGACGTATGTGACGGTCCGAACACATTTGACGTTCGCATCTGCTAATGTATGTACGCCCCAAAAACGCCTCGCCACGCCTGCGTTTTTCCATCTCCACCGCCGTCAACACCCAAAAACGCCCTGTTCTGTCAATCACATTTGACATGTCACTTCCTGTACGCTATTTTAGGAACGAGAGAAAAAAAGCTCGCAATCTGCCGTACGCACATGCGCAGTGTAACACCGACGCATGCGCGGTTAGTCAACATCGGAACGCAACGAGCGTACTGCTGTTTGCGAGTGGCTCTGAATGAGGGCCATAGTTTGTCCAGGTGCGCAGTTATTTGTTATTTCTTACTCTATTCCCAACTCTGAATCAGGCCCTCAGTCTCCACATTATTGACACTATGTTGCTGCCTGTCCCTCTATGTTTCATGTGGCATGCTAGTAGCCATTGTGTAATGGCAGTTTCTAAAGTTAAATTCTTTTCTCTTAACAACTGTGGGTCTCATTCAGACCCGCTCGCAAGCGCTGAGCGCTCGCAAGCGGGTTGATATTGAGGCCCTGCGCACGCGCAGCGGCCGCACTGTGCGTGCACAAGCCCCGGAGAGAGAGAGAAATTCTCTTGCTCCGGGGCTCACTACAAAAGGGCGGCTGTCGATGGTGCAGGCGGGGTGGGGGGGTGGCTGGCCAAATGGAGGTGTTCCCGAAGGAACGCCTGCCATTTAGGGGCGGCCCCACCGATGTCACTCGTGATGTCAGTGGTGAGCTTCCGGCTCTATTAGAGCCGAAAGCTCACTGGGGCTTGCGGCAGACGAGACCCTACAGCATGGGTCTTGTCGCAAGCCCTGATGGCCTCGATGGTCTTGACCATCGCGACCATCAACCTGGCCGCTCGCTAAAGCTGTGGGTAGTCACCCACAGCCAGGAGGCCGGCTCATTACACAGAAGCGGCCGCCCTCATTCAGAGCGAGCGCTCGCATTTTGCGAGCGGCTCTGAATGAGGTCCAGTGTGTGAACAATTTCATTATGAATACCACAAACAATTCTGTATCTGATTTGTTCATTAGTGATGGTGCCAATATCACATGTTTTAGCTAGTAGCTTTAACGTGGACATGTATGATTGCACATTTTCATCACGCTTTTGGTTTGTGGTATGAAGTATATGTCTGTCCATTATTGCATTCTTGACGGGTAAACATATCTCTTCACACCGTTTAAGAAGCACTTTTTGGTCTTCGGGACCTCCCCTTCCTCATAGACAAAAGTGTCCACTTTATCTACTGCTTCTGCACCAGCCAAATTTAGAAAATTATATGCCTATACCTTTTTAGACTTCTCAGACAGTTCAGCGGTGCAGAATACTTTCCATTCATTTCTGAACTGAAGCCAGTTGTCAGCAATGTTTTCATCAAAGACGAGGGGATCATTCTGTCGTAGACCTTGGGCCATGTCAGCCAACTTCTGGCTCCATGTAGATGTGGGTGTAGAAAGACTGGAGTGTCAACATTCAGTAGTAAAACAAAACGTGTTTACACAGCATGACACACATTCTAGACTGAACTGGGAACAGGAATCTGCCAGCATGCATAGCACTAATTCCCTCACTTCCTGCTAGAGATGTTCGCCGATCCCCGTGTTTTGGTTTTGGATCCTTATTCATCTTTGTGTTTTGTTTATAGTTTTGCAAAACCACTCTCACGCGTTTTCGTCTTAATTTTGGTTTTGGATCTGTATTTTTTAAAAACTGCTAAAATTACATCATTTTGACCTGTTAGCATGCAATCCAAAACCCAAGTTACATTTTTAAATCCGAGTTCCGAACCGCGGGAAGATCTGAACCGGGACTAAATGATTTCGAACTTGAACTTGGTTCTACTTGGAGCCCCTAAATTCAGTTGTTGTCGGTTCTCTGAGAACCAAACCCGCACATCTCTACTTTCTGCCCAGCCTAGACAGGTCAGTCATTTACACAAAAAATAAAGAAAATTATAGGTTGGACTTCTTTAAAACCATATTGTGGCTTAGGGACTGCGTTTATGATTAGTAATAGTAATGGAATTGTGTTAAGGTGAGCAGGGAAGAGATAAGGCTTTGCTTCTAATATTATTGCCCATTAAATCCAGTGGCTGAAGCCGACGAAAATGGTGTGGCTTTGAAAAGCACTGCTTAGTAAATATACCCCAAGAAGCCTTTTTATTCTTATGCTTTGGGGAAATCATAGATAAAGAAACTGAAGGAAGGAATTCCTATCCTAGGAAATCTGGGAACTGAGACAAAGGCACCATCCGGGCTTTATATTGGGAAGATTAATTGTAGTTCCACAGTCCTAGGGAGACCCTAAAAAATACTATTTTCCTATATATTTAAGCTGCTTTGCTTTATGTCCAGACTGCAGATTGGAAAAATGTGCAAGTTAGTATTAAGGTAATGTATACTGTATATTACCGTGAACAAGGCATAATTATAGCTAATGTAAAGTATTGTTTAGCAAACTTGAGTACAGTTTGTTAAAAGCCAGACGTACCGAGCTAGTTTTACTAGAATGTAGAGTTACCTCTGGAAACCAGTGCCAATAATTTAACTAAGGCTGCAGCAGAATCTCATTAATGACATCAGTCAGAGACTTTTCTTGAAGTTCATTAAACATAAGGAACTTGTAAAAACTTGGCAAAGCTTAAACACGTACATAAGACACATCAGAAGAACAAAGCATGATGGAAGAGGACAAAGTACAGCAGAGGGAAAATGTTACTCATTCAAGAAGGAAATTCTACTGTATAGGCAAAAGAGATAAGGAGACAAAGAAGGATAAGACATGCCAAATGAATTTAAGAGCAATAAATAAAATTTCACACCAGAGGCAGAAGGATTTATATAACTAACAATAGCGAATCCAGTACAATGTCAGTTGTATATTTCTTTGCAACGTTAGAAAATGTATAAACAGTGTGAAACCATCAGCAGTCTGTACACATATTTGCTGCAAATTTATCTGCAAACAAGTGTGACAACAACTGTACTGATTATACTGATAAAATCATCTTTGTTTGTCAATTTCTGGGTTAACAAAATGAAGGATAAAATGGTATGCTACTTATTCTGCGGTTTCCAGTAAAAATATGACATCACATTTTAGTTAAATCCATTTTATAATAACAGAAGATGTAAAAATCAGCTCTGACACTGATGGTTCAGTTTTGAATTACTAATTTTATTATCTCTAATTGCTTCAGTTTTGATTCCAAATTAGCATATTAGTGTTGAAAGATATAATGATTTAGAAATCAGGGACTTGTATAAAAACTATTTCAGCATGATTAATAATATTAGATGTACAGTACTAAAATAGTTTAGCAAAAGGAGAATCAAGGGACATACATTAAATGCAGTGGCATGACTCGGTAGCACCGAGCACTTTTTCGTACTTTGGAGCTCATTCAGACCCGCTCACTAAGATGCATACTCTCGCTGCTGCCGATGGTATGCAGTGTGTATGCATTGTGCGCATGTGCATACCTTAGCGAAAGTTCACAATGCATTTGCTCGCTGCACATAGACAGCCCAGCAGAGTGAGTGACAGGGAAGCCATTTGTAGGTGGTAACAGGGGCTGGCCATTAAAAACGGGGGAGTGGAGGTGTAAACGCAGGCATGCCTGTGCATCTCAAATGTGTTTTATAGATGTGCATAATTATAAGACAGCATCATAGTACACGTCACCTGGCTTGTTTTTACACTGAAGTGCTCGCAGTGCTTATGGCAGGGTATAGTCAACCTCAAGCGCTGCGATAGTATTCGATGTACCGATGGTTGCATACATTTCCTGGACATGACGTGTACAAGTGGGTGTCTTAAAACAGGCTGGTGGGTGTCTGCATACACTATGTGATCGCTCTCTAAGAAATACCAGGTGTGCTAATGCATTGCTGTTTCGATAGCACTGCTTACGCAATTTGCATACACATCTAGCGAGCGGCTCTGAATTAGGCCCTTTTTCCCGTAAAATGCGTCTTACTTGCAAAGCGATACGAATAAGCAGCCTCTGCTGATTAAAATGATATGCGGCATGCCTATATTCTGTATGCGACTTCGGCTGTATCTGTATGCAAAATGCTTTATTACAGTGTCACAGCCGCTGACACTGTAACGTAGCATATTGCATGCAGATATAACTGCAGTCGCACATAGAATATAGGCATGCCGCATATCATTTTAATGAGCAAAAGCTGCTTGTGCAACCTATTCACATTGTTTTGGGAATAAGACATATTTTTAGGGGAAAAAAGTTGCACGAAAAGACACTCTGCGCTACCGTGTCGCACGGCACTCACACTCTATGTGTAATGCGACTTATAGCGCATGGAGGATTGATGTATGTGGACACATCTGTATATCATTTGCGGCAGACCCTCAGATGCTTCCAGTAAGAACCCTGCTTTCATACATATATATAATAGCCCCTGAGTTAGATCTCTCTTGCCTGAGAGCACTGAAGTGATATATAAGAATCAGGAACCTGCTTGATATACAAGACAATGGGTTGCCCAATGAGGAACCCTTACCAAAGTTGTATAATGTGCAAGGGATGGAATATTAGCAACCACTAATAAAGCAGTGGAAACCGCTGTCCACAACTTATGTAAAGCACTCCACAGAGGTCAGATAGGAATAAAGGAGAAAATGTAATGCATTAGGCAATGTAACAATTAATTGCTCAATGTACCTATAGGGAAAACTATCTCTTGCGGAGTTTGCTCTCATAAGCTCCAGTTGTTTTGTGCCAAACATATTTATCATGTAACTATGCAATGGTCAGAAAATGTCTGCTTCATCTTTCCTCGATATTTTGTTTCATGCAAATGTCCATCTACTTCATTACTCATATTTAATGTACAGTACATCTGTGTGTAATGAAATTAAACTAGACTAGAAGGGTTACATTTGTTGCTGTCTGGCAAGGTAAAATGATGAATAATGTGGTAAAACAAAATACTCTTTGTGAAAGATACTATGAAAATATATAAGAAAACTATTTGATACTGTATAGCTAGCATAATAGTGCTATCTATAGCACTAGTTTTGTTTCATAGTTAACAAAACTATGAAAAATTAACTAGTTAAATAATAAATCATCTAAGGAGCTCTATGTATGATGGTGGTAAAGTTATCTGTATGGCTGTTATCCATCTTATACAGTCTAGGGTTTGTTATATTTTGTTGACATTCATAATGTTGACATAAGAATGTCCACATGGTCATAATGCTGACATGCTGCATTTTGACTTTGAGCATGTCAGCATTCATCTTGTCGACACCGATTAGAATGTCGACCAAATGTTCCTGTGGTCTAGTGGTGAGTCACCAGTTGTGTCTTCCAGGTCTGAAGGTCAGCTGAAGGGCCCACCAGGGAAATGCAGTGGTAGGGGCCCATAAGGGGTGTGGTCAGCCATCAGAGGGAGTGTGGTCAGCCACCACTGAGGCTTGGCTAACCATTCGAAAGTCCATGGTCTGGGTCCCTTTATAAATATATATAGTAAATACTGAGTATACATGATCATTTACAATATTGCTAACAGCAATGTATTTTAGTGAATACACTATAGTCCTAAGAAAGAAGTATAATGTAACAGATGCATAATAATAAGTAAGCACATCTGTCTATATATATATATATATATATATATATATATATAGTATATATATATATATACACATATGATAGGGGACCCTGGTACTGGCTGGCCAGTGTATAAAACTAATTGAGAACTACATAAGTCTAGTAAAGCTATTGTTAAAAATGTAACTATCTGAGCTCCTACCACTGGGATGACTTAATTGTAGGATTGTGAATGAATGCAGTTACAATGCCATTCCAATCACTTGCAGGAACTGTGTTCATTATGTTTTAGCCCACCGCCATCAAGAGGAAGGGATAGGGTTGTGTCATGACCACCCATTTTGATTGGCAGGAAGGTGAATTTTGGTGAAATTTCTATAGAGTTGAACCAAGCACTCATGTTCATCAGTGGTCCTGCTCTACCATGTAGCTGATGCTTAAATAAAATAATATATAAACTGAGTGCACACTCTGGAACTAGACCTCTAGAGGAGAAGGTGGGCCCACAGGCAGTGTGCCCCACCAGGGATTTCTCCTGTACCCCTATGGGCCAGTCTGACCCTCGTGGTGAGTATCGCTGATCCCTCCTCTAGTGCCTAACCCTATCCTACCCTCCTGCAGTCTAACCCTAACCCTCCCCCTTAGTGTCCTACCCAAACCCTCCTCTCCTGTAACCTAACCCTAACCATCCACTGTCGCAGACTAACTCTAATACTCCAGTCCATGCAGAATGTCGACATATGATGTTGCCATTTCACATTTCAACAATGTTGACATCATAACTAACGACATTTAAAATGTTGACATAATGACTGCATTCCTTATACTATTGCTTTGCTTCATTTAGTGATGATAACCAGAGGCGGGCTGGGCCGGGGGGCAGGGTGACAGATGCCCCCCGGGCCGGTCCCATTTGCAGCACTTTGGGCTGGCCACTGGTCCCTGCAGAATGGGCTGCGCTCAGGGGCGGATTGCTTGGCCCGACCCCTGCACTTTGCTGCCAGGCCGCCTCACACTGTTTCAGGGCCAGATGCCACGATCGGAGCTCAGCTTAGCTCCGATCGGGCAGTGTTCACTGTTGAGCAGTGCTTCTAATTACTGCACTGCGACTGGCCAGTGGCCAGTGCAATAAAGTTTTTGTTTCCTATTGGAGCAGCGCACCTGACGTCACAACGTCACATGCGCAGCTTCACTGCTGAGCTGAGAAGGAGAGGAGCCGCGGCCGGGAAAGGAGCGTACTGAAGAAGCTCAGCATGGTGAGTTTCCGTCTGCATAATAACAATTTACCCCCCCACACACACACAGATAGTACAGGCTTTTCGCAATGTGCCTCCCATGCAACTCTCTGAGCTGGGTGCCAATGGCTGGGCTCCAGAGCCTTCTTCACAGTGTGCTGCTGGGTGGCCACGGTGTTTGTGTGTGCCTGCTGGGGGGAATGTACTACTGCTCAGTCAGTGACTCTCAGTATTATCACCAAAGTCTCCGGCACGTCCTCTGAGGAAAGGGAATATATATGTGAGTACAGTTTAAATATAGAAGGGTGTGAGCTTGATAGTGGATATATGCCCTTCAGTTTTTGTACTCTGATGTCATTAATGTTCAAAGTCAACCTTTACTACCCACATGGCATAGAGGGGGAATATAAATATGTGAAAACATGGAAAAAGAAAACATGTCTTACCTTTGTGATCACCCTCCTCCGCCGGCTGCTCAGCGAAGCATCGACGGTTTCCAGGCAACCGCCCGACGTCATTTTACCAGACCAGACTCTGTGATGCTGCTGTATGCAACACTCTCACACCGCCAGACGGACTCAGCATGGCCACGTCCGTTACAAACTAGAATTGCACTCATAAAGGTAAGACATGTTTTCTTTTTCCTTGCTACACATGTCCTGATAAAAAAGTTCAAGAACCTTGAAGCGTCTACTTGCACATAAAGCTATAAAATGAAATTCATTTTTTTTACCTAAGGAGGAGTACCGCCTGTCTATCCTGTCTAAACCTGGGGCTGCATAGCTACTAATAAGAAGGATACTTGCGCTATATATGTATATATATATATATATATATATACATATATAAAAAATTAGGGCTCCACTCATGGGCCAGTGCTTTGAGGATGCCCCCCAGGCTAAACTTTGCCAGCTAGCCCCTGATGATAACACTTGGGAGTACTCTGTAAAATATGTTTCCACATAGTAGCCAGGTGGAACATAACAATGGTTTCCTGAACTAAGGAGAAGTTACTAAAATAACAATTACAAATTGATGCAGTCTGAGATTATGCTCTTGTGCTGCCCAGCCCAATAGTTGGCATAATAAAATATGTCTATATTCTGAAATAAAATGAACATTATTACCAGCTGTCGACCACTTGTCACAGCTATTGAGGTGACATGACATGCAAGAGGTGTATGGTGACAGGCCAGTGAATGACTGGACCTCTGCTCACTTCTATTGCATCCATACATGATGATAGAGTTGGTGAAATAGAAGTACTGGGAAGTTAAACCTTCCCCTGTACTGCTATTTCTGACCTCGAAAGTGCAACCATCATCCTTCTCATGGAGCTTACTGGCTGTGACAGGTAGCAAGCACAGTGAGCAGGACCTATACTGGATTGTACAGATGCGACTAGCAAAAACATGTCAAATGTTTGTTTTTAATAAATATAAATTAAATGTAAATAAATTATATGTTACCACTGCCATTGACTGAAGAAAGCTGATTGTCCCTGGTATCCTTAGAAAATCTACTGACCTACAGTATCTACCGTATGATGTGTGTGGCAGTGTTTGTGTTTTTTATGTAACACTTTTCCCCTCTGTAAATGGTACCATCTTACTCGGTAGAAATGTCCTTACTTGAAAACATTATATATGCTGCACTTACGGTACCATTATACTCGCGGATTTTTGTTTGCAACTCTATAGGGCAGCTATCAAACATGTACAAGTCCGACACAAGTCCAAACCACAATGGGAGTGAGTTCCGATGCCCTTGCCGATGTTTACATGCCATCGCAACAGCAACTCGCCCCCCCTTACGTGCGGGTGCAAGATAAACGCACCTAGTTGAATTTCCCCCATGTATTGATAAAAAAAATATTACTTTACAAAATTAGGTTTGCTGTTTACCCTTATGTCAAAGTAATATCATAACTTGCAGATGAAAAAAGTTAAATAAATAAGTCTTTAGTAGATGGACATACTGTATTTAAAGGAGCCAAGTCCAAAAAGTGCTATTTATTAAACATCTGAAGACAGTCAAAAGTCGGCATAATGTGTGTGCTTAGGCCAAACACTGGAGACTCTGACATTATTGTCACAAAGGACCATTGTTCATTTTTTTTAGAAGAGATCAATACATTAGTGTTTGTGGTCATGTGCTTTGCAGCAAAGGCACCGACATATGACTTCTCAGTAGTACTGTATTTTTGCCTGGTGGTTCCCTAACAAATTAGCTGGAACGTACATATCATATAAAGACCATTTATTCATATTATATTAACAACTGCTATAGTATGCAATGAAAAACTAGTAAACCAGATTTTATACTACATAGTATATTGTAATCATATTATTCAAATGATACAACAAATGTGTTCCTTATTTAATTGTATTCTTTCTAAAAAGGATATCAGTTTAGGGTTATTTGTTTAGGATATAAGAAAAGAAACAACAGTCCCCAGACCCCAGCCAGTGCCCGCATTGTTCAGCTTGTTTAAAAATAGTAAAAAATGTTAAAGTTCTTAATTCAAGTATTTGTACCTGAACCAAAGCTAACTAGATGGTGCTGGGCCACTAAGGAGTCATTGCTGGTTTTAGACTAAATGGAGCGCTGGGCAGAAATCATGATGGGGACCAGTACACCCTGAATGCTGCGCCAGTGGCTCAGTGCAATTTTACATACTTCATCGACATATTAGATTGGGATGCGGTTAAAATACAGATAGAGGGGATATCGGTGGTCAGATTACCGGCGCCGGAATTCAGACACCTGTCAGAATCCCGACGCCAGCATCCTGACCACCGGAATCCCGAGGGTAAGTAACGGGGCTAGGGGGAGGGTTAGCATTAGGGGTAAGGCACCAGGGGGAGGGTTAGGGTTAGGCACTCAGGGGAGAGGGTTCGGTTTAGGGAGCGGGAAGGGGGAGGTTAGGTTTAGGCACTATGGGGGAGGTTAGGGTTATGCACCAGGGTGGGAGGGTTAGGGTAGGGAGAGTGGTAGGGTTAGCATACCAACCGACAAAGTGTCGGTATTTTAACCATGCCAGGATGCCAGCTTCGGGATTCTGACTACCGGGATCCCAAACGTCAGCATCCTGTACCCATCCAATTACATTACATATTACACAGCTCAATTTCCCGAAACACATTGGCAGCTAAATCACACATTGCAATTGCTCAAACTATCCATTGTACAAACCCTGCATGTCTTTATTCAAAATAAAAAATTTATATTAGAGATGAGTGGTTTGGTTTTGGATCGGATCTTCCCACCAAGTTCGATTCTCAGAATGAGGCAAAACATCATCTTTATGGAAATCTGTGCCGAGATGTCCGTGAAAGATGATGTTTTACCTCATTCTGAGATCCAAACTTGGCGGGAAGATTTGAGCCACAACTGAGCCACTCAGCGTAATATATATATATAGTCCAATGCTCTTCCGATGAAAGGTGTAAAAAAAAACCAGAGGTAGAACAAAACAAAGGAGGCACTCCCTGAGATAATGAAAAAAAATTGTAATATACTTAAGACATGTGAAATTCAGTACAGATGTGTCAACGTTTCAAGGTCCGCAGACCTTTTCTTCAGGACTGTACAACAGGAATCAAACAAATTGTGACAAGTGCTTACCTTATATACAGAATGTGTATGTGCTGGAAGGTGCTGAAGGGGAAGAACGGCAGCAGCGGGCGTCCCAGCCGCGAGGTCCGGGCTGGCATCCGGCAGAAGCAGGGGATTCCACGAGTGGTTGCCTAGCAACGCCGATGCACATCCAGTGACATCATCGGGGGACGCGGCTGCCATGATGAGCAGTGAAGAAAGAGAGCTGAGTGTGTTCAGTGAATTGAGACAGCCGCGCAATCCGGCTGTGGATATTAGAATAAAATGTTAATAGACAATGGTGCGAAGTAAAACATAAGTGGTGTTAAAAGAATGTACTATAAGTTTAAAAAGCAGTGCAAAATAAACGGATATAGAAGACTGCTGTATGGCAAAGAGTAAGGCTGGATGTGGAATGTCAGAGACAGGAAAAATACTGTAAGAGATATATGCGGAGAAAGATATAAGTCAAAACGTGTCTAGAGGCACAAAAAAGGTGAGGATGACCAAGACACTATCATACCTCGCAAAAAAAAAAAAAAACAAATTGATGCAAATGAACTATACAAAAAAAGGAAAGAACAACTGCATAGCATTGCCACGTATATAATCACGCAATGGATAAAGAAATAAGTATGTTTCCAGGAACAAGACACATTGGCAGGAGAGGTTCAAAAAGAGGAGACAAATGAGGCATAGGGAGATGAGAGAAACAGGACATAGGCAGGAAAAGAAAGAAGGGAGAGGAGATGGAGGGGGGGGGAGGGGAAAAGAAGAGGGAAAGTAATGGAGGAAGAAGGGAAGGGGAAAAGGACCCGAGGGAGAAGAAGAGCAAAAAGAAGAAGAGAGAAAGAGAAAGAGAAGGGAATGAATTGAAACAAAAAAAAGAACAAATTAGGGAAATTAGAGGAAAACTGGGGTAAGGAAAAGAGAATAGAAAAAGAGAAAAGAAAAGGAAAAGGAAAAGAAGAGTAAGGAGTAGATAAAAAGGAAACCCAAAACAGAAAACACGAGTAAGAAACCACAAGGGTAGGACATGAAGAAATATGAAAATACATCATAATCAAAATAATTTGTTAGAAAAAAGGTATCAATGGTGAAAAAAATATTGTTATAAAAAAATGTTCCAAGAAAATTTTTCATTTAGACACCTTGGGGCAATGGTATCCAATCAGTATATCCATCTTGCTTCCAATTGGCTCAGGCATTTTGCGCGGTCACTACCGCGAATATCCATTGGAACATGGTCTATGATCTTGTATCGTAGAGAAGATAACTGGTGTCTGGCATGTTTAAAATGTCTGGCAACAGGCTGTTCCATGTCTTTGCCAGAGAGGGCTGCTCTGATGGCGGATCTGTGTAGAGCCATCCGTTCGCGGAACGTACGGGTGGTCTGGCCCACGTACATCAGACCACAAGGGCACATTATAATATATATAATGAATTGAGACGTGCAAGGTAACAAATGTCGAATTAGAAATTTGTAACCCGTGTGAGGGTGTTTAAAATAATGTCCACTCTCCATGTAATTACAAGTAGTGCATGATATGCATTTATAGCAGCCAGGTTTTTTCTTTTGTTTAAGAAAAGATGAGGAGGAAGTAATGTTGGAGGGGAGACTGGAGATGTTTGTTTTGACCAAAATGTCTCTCAAATTTTTACCTCTGCGGTATGCAGGCATCAGTCTCTTATTTCTAAAAATTGGTAGATCCTTGTCACCTGATACGATGGGCCACAGACCCTTGGCGGCCCTTGGTAGTACTGGGCAAGCTAAGTCATATTCGGTGATGAGAGGGATCTTCTGATCATGGGATGAAACCCTTGTTGATGGTAGAAGTAACCGTTCCCGTGGAGTATGCAGTACTTCATTTTTAATTTTCTGAAGTTCAGAAGATATGTAACCTCTTTGCAAGAATTTAGAAGTCATAGAATTTAAGGTGTGTTCCAGGGTATTGGGGTCGCTAGTAATGCGTGCGGCCCTAAGCATCTGGGATTTAGGGAGCGACTTCTTAAGGGCTGGTTGGTGGCAACTACTGTGGTGAAGGAGATTGTTCCGATCTGTGGCTTTATTGTACAATGAAGTTATGATTTTACCTTGTTGAAGTTGTATGGTGACATCCAAAAAATTGATGTTGGTGTCACTAATTTGACTTGTAAATTTCACAGGGTTATCTTGTTGGTTGATGTTATCGATCAAATTCAATAGTTCCTGGTTAGAGTCAGACCAAATGAGAAATAGATCGTCTATATATCTTGTGTAAAAGAACATTTTTTTGGATATCTCCTTATTGTCAAAGAAAAAAGTTGTTCTTGCGCAAACATAAAAACATTGGCGAAGGACGGAGCGACATTAGAGCCCATAGCGCATCCAGTACACTGTAAAAAGAACTTGCCGTTATGGAGAAAATAGTTGTGTGTTAAAGTAATGTTTAGAAGAGTCAAAAACAGATTTAGATCCAGAGCGTCAAAATTTTTTAGGATCAAAAAATATTTCATTGCGTTAAGGCCTCCCACATGTGGAATGATGGTGTAGAGACTCTTGACATCCAACGTGCACAATAGGCTTCCGGAAGGAATATCAGGAAGTGCTTGTAGTTTCAAAAGTAATTGTGTAGTGTCCTTCAAAAAGGTTTTTTCTTGCATAATGAGAGGCTGGATGAGAAAATCTAAGAAAAGAGCCAGTGGTTGCATAAGGGAGTCACGGGCGGAGATTATTGGCCTCCCTGGTGGGTTAAGTGCATCCTTGTGAAGTTTTGGGAGGGTATAGAGAATGGGTACCCTAGGGTGCAGCTGTATCAAGGATACCATAAGTTTTTGGGTAATTAGACCCTCTTCAAAGGCGGTGTTCAGGAGGGACATGAGTTCTCTTTGGTATGTATCAGTAGGGTCAGCGGGTAATCTGCTATATGTGGCGGTGTCCGTTAGCTGCTGGTCAATTTCATTAATATATTTCTGAACATCCATCACAACGACGCCACCTCTTTTGTCCGCTGGGCGGATTACAATATCTGTATAACCAGAGAGATCCTTGAGGGCTGTCCGTTGGGCTTTGTTCAAATTATAGTAAATTTTATGTGGAGTGTTGTTGAATTTGGAAATTGATTCATCCAAAAGTCTAGAGAAAGTCTTTAATGATGCATTGGACGAGGGCGGATCAAAATTGGATAAGGCTTGTTTTTTATAAAAGTCCATGAATGGATCTGCAGTTATGGCCGGTTTATCCTGAAAGTATTCCTTAATCCTGAGGGATCGATTGAATTGATGGAGGTCGATCTTCCATCGGAAGTCATCATGTGGGTTGGAGGGAACGAAAGAAAGTCCTTTGCAAAGCACACTAGTTTCGGTGGGGGTAAGTATATATCTCTTACAGTATTTTTCCTGTCTCTGACATTCCACATCCAGCCTTACTCTTTGCCATACAGCAGTCTTCTATATCCGTTTATTTTGCACTGCTTTTTAAACTTACAGTACATTCTTTTAACACCACTTATGTTTTACTTCGCACCATTGTCTATTAACATTTTATTCTAATATCCACAGCCGGATTGCGCGGCTGTCTCAATTCACTGAACACACTCAGCTCTCTTTCTTCACTGCTCATCGCGGCAGCCGGGTCCCCCAATGACGTCACTGGATGTGCATCGGCGTTGCTAGGCAACCACTCGTGGAATCCCCTGCTTCCGCCGGATGCCAGCCCGGACCTCACGGCTGGGACGCCCGCTGCTGCCGTTCTTTCCCTTCAGCACCTTCCAGCACATACACATTCTGTATATAAGGTAAGCACTTGTCACAATTTGTTTGATTCCTGTTGTACAGTCCTGAAGAAAAGGTCTGCGGACCTTGAAACGTTGACACATCTGTACTGAATTTCACATGTCTTAAGTATATTACAATTTTTTCTCATTATCTCAGGGAGTGCCTCCTTTGTTTTGTTCTACCCCTGGGGTTTTTTACACCTTTCATCGGAAGAGCATTGGACTATATACTACTAGTTTAGGATGGCACCCCGCTGTTTTGCATTTTCAGTTTGAGTGCCGAACCTTTGCATATTATTATATATATATATATATATATATATATATATATATTAGAGACTACCTGAAGTACCTGGCACTGCCCAGGTTTAAATCTTCAAGCTACTAAGTTTTATTATGAGATGTCATCCAAATCCATCCAGTGGAAGGCCAAGAACAGGCTGCCTGGTTCAATGTTCTCCCCAGCACACTCTGCTGTGAGGACCGACCGGGACCCCAACCACTTCATTAGGTGGAGCCGATCAGATAACAAGTTCCACAACTGCGGGTAACACTGCACCACTATATTTCGGAACTACTCCTCATCGGCAACCCGTCTCCTCAGTGGAACGGCCAGCTGCCAGTGCCTCCTTCCATCTATCGGAGGTATAGGCAGCTAGGACACTGTGCCTTTAGAGGAGTGTCATATGTAAACTAGTTTACGGGAAAGAGCCCATATGCTCCATCGATGAACGGAGATTACAGCAAACACCTGATTGTGAACTGGGGATTTTATTCAGTGGTTGGCTGGAGCTTGTGAATATTAGTGGACAATTACTACCCCTAATAGCCTTGCACACTTTAAAGTTTTTCCACTAACCGAACCAAAGGACTCAATAGCCATTTAATTACAAGCCGAGCATTTTACTCACTGGCCGGCTAGAGACATAAAATATTACCAGAGAATTATTACTCTGAATGGATCTTTGAACACTGCCAAATCATTGCAAAATTTACTGTTTTAATTTCAACATTGGATACATCTGTGACTAAGTTACTCTCTTCTGAAACTGATTGGATTTGGTGGATACAACTGTATCAATTATTTCTACCTCAGTCAGTGTTATGGAACAACGTGGAGACACATTTTAATTTGCATATGATTGCCAGCAATTATTGATATAGATCTACTACTTTCATGCTATTTTACACTATTGTGTAGCATTTATACTTGTCATATTGTGCAGCTATTGTTATATATATTTTTATGATCATTACAATTGTAAAGAATTGTTGTTGTCTAAAAATATTTTTTATGACTTTATATTTGAATAAATGGGACATTTTCCCTTGTAACAATTACTTTGTGTGATAAGCGCCACCTATTTAGTCTTTATTTCTACACCAATAGGAGGTCCAACCGGGACTCTAACCCCCCAAAAACCTGGCCAGTATCCAACTGGACCACCTTGCGTTTGTTTCATCCCAATCAGTGGAGGGGTGTCCGAATACATAACCAGACAGACCAATGAATTTTATATATAAGATGTGTGGTTCGGTCGAAGTCCTGGCTTAAATCAATTTTGGAGTTTCAAGTAGAACAGAGTCCCGTCTCAGGTCTGCTGTAAATTCAGACCTTGGATTTAATAAACTAATCTCTGGTTTTGAATTGCATGTAAACAGGTCTGAATTCCATTATTTTAGCTGGTTGTATACATTTTTAAGAAATCCAAAACCAATACTGAATCAGAACAAAAAAAACATGCGGGTGGTTTGTCCAAAACCAAAGCCATAACATTTGAGGGTGGCTTTTCCAAAACCAAAACACAGGGGTCCACACACAACTCTATGCATTAGTGCAGCCCCTCTGCTTCCCCCATATATAGTGGAGAAAATCCATTTTGCACATTATTATTATCCTTTATTTATAATATGCAGAACACATCTCCTCCTCCTGCTGTGGACCCCTGGGAGTGATGTTGTGGTCGGTGATCCCTGACATCACTCCTGAAATCATGCCCCAGACTGCCGTGCGAACGTTACTCTAGCAGTCCAGGGTGTGTGTGCCAAAACTAAAAGTGTGAGGATGGAATCTTGTTCCCCTCCGAGCACAAATATGCTTATCACTGCATGTGCAGAGAGCAGCTGCAGCAGGGAGGACTGAAGATAATCAGATTATTATTATTATTATTATTATTATTATTATTATTTTTTATACATATAAGTGTCAGATTAAGTTTTTAACTTTTTATGAGGCTTTTAGGTAAGGGAACAAAAATAGAAAAACAAACAAGCAAATGGGAAGACAGACACGTGGTAATGACGAGGAAAAAGGAAGGGTACCCAGACTGTGGGATAGGAGTTTCAGAGCTTTAGCATGTAGTAGACTTTTTGAATAAGCGATACTGCAACACTGTCAGTGGGCAGCAAAAAGAGAAGAGTAGTTCAAGAGGAAGCTGAGACAATCATATATGCGGACATCTCTTTGAACCCAGTCATTTTAGGCAAGAGGAAGTGAACTCCTGAGCTAAGTCCATAATTGAAAAAATAATGTCATCAAGGGCAAGTAGAAATCTATTCATGTAAACCACTCCAAATCGAAAGTCACAATAGTAAACTTGCAGTGTTTTGGCTGATTTGCAATGGTGGAAAGAGATTTTTTTAGATTTGGAAATAGGAGCTTTAGGGGGTTACAGAAGTTAAAAGTTATGGTCAACCAGCATATCTGTCTCTATGATGGTCATAGAGAGTTTTATGACCTTGGTAGATGGTACTTCTACCATATTTGGAATTTCGAGCCAACTGCACAGTTGCATCTCCAGTAAAGGGAGCAGACAGATGGAGAACTTGTGTAGTACTTCTGGGCAACTTTACCAACTTAACATCTTGTATTGAGTCTCAACTACAGAGGTACTAAAGGAGCATGCATGTGTAAATGTATAAACCTGTGCCCATGGGAACAGGCTGAAGATTCCAGCCAAGTCCCTCTACCAGGACTGATAGTGGAAATCATTTTAGTCCTTAGTCCCCCTCTAGTGCTCCAAGTGAAACAGTCTAGGTATATTACAGAGCCAAGGCAAGAAATGTATTGGAGCGGTCACACAAATGCCCTCTAAGTATACCTATTGTTTAATATCCTCCAATTTTTACCAATTACAGGATCCTGTTAAGCTTGGTTGCCTGGTAGTATCACCAGAACATGGGAAGTTGTATGCCATCCATTGTGTATTCATCTATAGAGAATTTTGAATCTTGGTTGCCTGCCCCACAAAGTCTCTGACCCTTCTTTGCAGTTCACAAAGAATCTCAGACGTACTCTTATGGAAACCATCTGCAGAATTTACAAAAAACTTTGGGAGGATGGTAATTTTAACAATGTTGGCTCTACCAAACCATGTAAATTGCAGAAAAGACCTAGATTTAATTGAATGGGCATGTATTGGCAAGGAGAAGAGAAAAATGTAGTTCAAATAGTTTTAAAGTGGTGTTGGCGAGGGCAATCCCCAGATAAGAAATCTGCCAGGGGTGACATTAAAAAAAGGAAGCCTCTAGGTCCTCCATTGTAATATATTTAAGGTGGATGACTTAAGATAATTAATTTTTAAAATTGGGCAAGTCTCTAGGTCCTACACTGGTGTATATTGATTAATATATTTAAGGTGGATGACAAGATAATTTTTTAAATTGGGCAAACAGTCCACATTTTTGGAATTCTAGCATCAATAAGGGAAGTGATGTCATGGGGTTCATAATAACTACTAAGGGATGATCAGCGATATCCGGTTTCTGACAGATCAGCCTTTCTAACTTTTTCAGGAGTATGAATATAAGGGAAAATAAAGGACTGCCCTGGTGGGTGCCATTGAGAGGACCTAGCTGGAGATCATTCCCCCTCACCTTTGATTGACATCTCAGTGATTTCCTCTAATTCCACATCTTCTCCTGGTGGTATATAACAAATTCCTATTCAAAACACCCTATTTTGCCAGATTTTAAAATAACTATAATACTCTCAAACCCAAATGAAAAAGGGGGCTCTTATTTTCTTAGGAACCAGTGTAATTCTTGAAGGCCTTTACTATTCAGGCTCCATTTTTAGCAATTTTGACGGTGAGCCCCCTGTTTTTGTAGGTTCATGGTTAATGCTTTTTATGACCTCTTGGTAAAATAAAACTGATCACAACAAAATAGGTGACACAAATAATAAAATAACAATGTATTTATGTTCTACGTCCAGAGGATGGGAACTGTTTGTGTATATATATATATATATATATATATATATGAGGTTGACATAATACTTGCCTTCTCACCCTGAAGGTTGGATAGGCACCTAAAACGTGTGGCACTCACGGGAGCAAGGAAAAGTGGGCAAGTCACAGATATTTGGACATGGCTGTAAAGATCCTGTAAAGTTTTAAATGAATGCTAAAATACTGTATTTCATGGGCATATGCTAGTTAGGCATATCTCTACATAGTCAAAGTCACAGGTTAATTTCACATTTTGTGCAAATTAAAAGCTATTCCAAAGTAGTCAAATATGGGCTTTGATAAATGGGATGAATAGTATGATAATTTTTTGCCATTGCTTTGAAAATATTTTGGTGGGTAACTGCATGAAGCTAATTATTCGCTACTTTCTGAAAATACCTTTTTATCTTACACTAAAATGAGAATATACAATTTAATTTAAAAGGTACCTTTTATAATGTACCAACACAATTATTCATGTAGTATATGTCCTAATCCACACATTATTAGGAGCCCTATAAATATATCTACGAACGTCTGTAATATCATTTTTGAAGTTAATTGTTATACTTAAGACCCCTAATAATCTTTACCATACCTTGCTTTGTGCAGAAGAAAACATGTCATAATGTATCATTTTCTGACAGAAAAGGAGCCTGAAAACTACACAATCAAGATGAGCTAACATAGCAGTGAGCAAATAGTTGTTGGCTACATCTCACTGGGTTGATTCTTGTTGTAATTATGAATATAAGTATATATATATAAATAAAACAGAAACCATTAGACGCAAAGTGAATTTGAACCCCATTGTGGGGTTCACCTGAAATAGCCAGTGGAACAAAAAAAAATATTTAAAAAAATTATATGTATATACACATGTATACAGTATATATATCCATATAAATGTATATATACATATATATATGAGCATATTATATTTATGAAGAATTATAAATCACTTTAACTTTTGCTGCACCACAGTGTCACTCACAGAGTCTTCCCTCAAACTCCACTCCGACGACTTGAGCCTTGCCCCTGACAGCACATCCCTCCCAGTCCCCGCCTGGAGCCCAGTGAAGAGAGAGACTCACGATCAGTCAGTAGCTCTTCAGCGGGGCAGCTGACGGAAGCACAGTAATCAATTTGTGACCACACAGTCCCGGAGACGACCCCCCCATGCCAATATCATGCCCACCGCTTCTGCCCGGAAGTCGTTAAGATTTAAAAAAGGATAACAGAGAAAATAAAACAAATTAAAAAGTCTGCACGGTACATTGGTTTGGTTGCTGGGCCGGCGGGCCCCCTAAGCTGCCAAGCCCCATGTCAAGTGCACCCCTTGCACCATTTGTAGTTGCGCCAGTGATTTGATGTATATCCAGTATTATTACTACACTAGGCACTTTCTTATTGTGTATAAAGAAAATAAAAAGTTTTACAAATTATTTAAAAAAATGCACAACAGTGTTATTCAGTAGTATAACTCAGAATGTTGGAATGTATACACTGTGGGTATCGAAGTTCTATAACCAGGTCCCACACACCCACAATTTTAAAAGTAAAAGGAGGGAGGAAACTGTGGTGATGCAAAATAATAGACTGCAACCATTTTTCACAATGCAACAACTTCATGGTAGCATCAACCTTTACAAAATCAGCTCGATTTCACAGACTCCCACTATCCCACTATCCATGCTACACAGATCCCATTAGCTGTGTTGCAGAAACCCCAGTACCATCATAAATTTATTTTATTTTTTTTTAATGATCTACAGTTGATAGAAGGCATACAAATAAAAAAAGATAAGACAAATGTTTGCCGCAACTCATTAGAGTCGTTTTTTTTAATAAAGACTTTATCAACAATATCCTTGTTGATAAGTTCATATATTAGTATATTGTACCCCATGCTGACCTAATCCCAGTAGTCTCTCCCATGGGACACTATATTTGTTTGGGTTGGGTATGATATACCGACAGTCGGGATGCCGGCAGTCAATAGACTGACTGACAACGGCATCCCGATGCCCACAATCCCGACAGGGGAGTGGTAAATACTGTTTCTCTGCCCTTTTCAACCCCTAACCCTAACCCTCCTTTCCTGCACCCTAACACTAACCCTCCCGGTAAGTGCCTAAACCTAAGCATCCCCCCTTAGTGCCTAACCCTAAACTTTCCCCTCTCGCAGCCTAACCCTAAGTCCCCTCGGGGTACCTAAATCTAACCCCCCCCCCACACACTTGCGGCTAACACCTACCCGGACCCGCTATACTTATGATCAGGATGCCGACTGTTTGGATTCCAGCATCAGCATCTCCAGCTTTGTTGGGATTCTCGCGCCGGTCTTCTCATGCTAATCAGGATTCCAGCAGCTGGTATCCCAGCCATCGGTAAATTGACCGCATCCCTATTTGCTTATGTGCACATGTAGTAAACAGTATAAAGAAAAAAAAATTACTAAACTAAACACTTACTTCCAGTTCACAGTACACCAGCCAAGTGTGTTTGGTACAAATAGCTGCAGATATTTTTATTTGCAATAAAAGTAAAAACAAAATATAAACATAAATCCTAGCCTTTCTGGCACTAACCAAACAAAATTCTTCCATTTCTACAGGTGGAAGGACCTACTGTACAACTCACAAAACATGAGTTTATCATAGAGATGTGTACAGACTAGATATGTGCGCTGCGCCGCTGACCCCCATGTTTTGGTTTTGGATCCGGATTCATCTTCATGCTTTGGTTTTGCAAAAACCACCCTCAAGTGTTTTGGTTTGAATTTTGGTTTTGGATCTGTATTTTTTTTAAAACAGCTAAAATTACATAAATTTTACCTGTTAGTATGCAATCCAAAACACAAGATCGTTTTTTAAATCTGATTTGCGAACTGTGGGAAGATCCGAACCGGGACTTGGTTCAACTTGGTACTCCAAAGTGATTCCAAATTTGGTTGTTGTCGGGTCTTTGAGAGCCAAACCCACATATAGTATATCTAGTGCAGACCCCTGTGTTTTGAACTTGCAAAAACCACCCTCAAAAGACTGATTACAGAATTTAACTATAAAGAAAAAAAATAAGAGACATGGAGAACACTACCACTAACAAGCATCCAAAATCTCAATGAGATTGATTCCTCAGGATTTAAGACAGAGTAACAGCCCAGTCAAATTGAATAATTAATTATTAATTATATGATTTGATGATAGTAGTCTGTATCTGCTGAGAAGCTACACAAGAAACAACAAAAAGTATTCCCCCAGCACTCAGAATGAAATCAGCAATAAGATTTGAAAAACTACATGGTGGTAGATAATTCAGAGATCTCAGTTGCATATATTTGCAAAGATATGGCTAAGCCTCCGGGGCGCGTCACGGCGTCTCTGATACCGGAGGTCCCTATCACTTGGTCAGAATCTGGGGTGCAGAACCCCAAAAAAGCCGGTGATAGCCAGCCACCCCAGCGAAGCACACCAGTGGGAGACTAAAGTGTTAATATAGGATGAAAGGAAAAACTATGTGTTAATAAGTGAAGGTGTAATTAAAAAGCTAAGAAAAAAAAATATATATATACACAAAATATATTGGAAAGTGTAAAAGTGCTAAATAAAGTGTTAATGTGTGCCTCACCAGAGCAGGCCAGCCACACCAACCCCAAGGGGCACCGCACCCCAAACTCATCCCCAAAACTGATAACTATATCCCTATCACTTGGTCAGAATCTGGGGTGCAGAACCCCAAAAAAGCCGGCGATAGCCAGCCACCCCAGCGGAGCACACAAGTGGGAGACTAAAGTGTCGCCGGCTTTTTTGGGGTTCTACACCCCAGATTCTGACCAAGTGATAGGGACCTCCGGTATCAGAGACGCCGTGACGCGGCCCGGAGGCTTAGCCATATCTTTGCAAATATATGCAACTGAGATCTCTGAATTATCTACCACCATGTAGTTTTTCAAATCTTATTGCTGATTTCATTCTGAGTGCTGGGGGAATACTTTTTGTTGTTTCTTGTATAGACTAACCCCTCCCTTACATGCACCTGAATGATATTACTGAAGTGATTGAGCAGCTTCCAACTTGTATTTCTGTATTGAGAGGCATAGATGGGACCAGCGTTAGGAGGGCGTGCTGGTTCTTGTAGTGCCATTAGGAGGACTTAGGGGTGACTCCAAGGTAAGCTAGCTCTCAATTCAGGTATATTTGTATGTGCCATTATCATGTGGCCTTATATTGGGCAATTATTACCCAAATTGGATATAGTTATCAGTTTTGGGGATGAGTTTGGGGTGCGGTGCCCCTTGGGGTTGGTGTGGCTGGCCTGCTCTGGTGAGGCACACATTAACACTTTATTTAGCACTTTTACACTTTCCAATATATTTTGTGTATATATATATATATTTTTCTTAGCTTTTTAATTACACCTTCACTTATTAACACATAGTTTTTCCTTTCATCCTATATTAACACTTTAGTCTCCCACTGGTGTGCTTCGCTGGGGTGGCTGGCTATCGCCGGCTTTTTTGGGGTTCTGCACCCCAGATTCTGACCAAGTGATAAGGACCTCCGGTATCAGAGACGCCGTGACGCAGCCCGGAGGCTTAGCCATATCTTTGCAAATATATGCAACTGAGATCTCTGAATTATCTACCACCATGTAGTTTTTCAAATCTTATTGCTGATTTCATTCTGAGTGCTGGGGGAATACTTTTTGTTGTTTCTTGTATAGACTAACCCCTCCCTTACATGCACCTGAGTGATATTACTGAAGTGATTGAGCAGCTTCCAACTTGTATTTCTGTATTGAGAGGCATAGATGGGACCAGCGTTAGGAGGGCGTGCTGGTTCTTGTAGTGCCATTAGGAGGACTTAGGGGTGACTCCAAGGTAAGCTAGCTCTCAATTCAGGTATATTTGTATGTGCCATTATCATGTGGCCTTATATTGGGCAATTATTACCCAAATTGGATATAGTTATCAGTTTTGGGGATGAGTTTGGGGTGCGGTGCCCCTTGGGGTTGGTGTGGCTGGCCTGCTCTGGTGAGGCACACATTAACACTTTATTTAGCACTTTTACACTTTCCAATATATTTTGTGTATATATATTTTTTTTTTCTTAGCTTTTTAATTACACCTTCACTTATTAACACATAGTTTTTCCTTTCATCCTATATTAACACTTTAGTCTCCCACTGGTGTGCTTCGCTGGGGTGGCTGGCTATCGCCGGCTTTTTTGGGGTTCTGCACCCCAGATTCTGACCAAGTGATAGGGACCTCCGGTATCAGAGATGCCATGACGCGGCCCGGAGGCTTAGCCATATCTTTGCAGATATATGCAACTGAGATCTCTGAATTATCTACCACCATGTAGTTTTTCAAATCTTATTGCTGATTTCATTCTGAGTGCTGGGGGAATACTTTTTGTTGTTTCTTGTATAGACTAACCCCTCCCTTACATGCACCTGAGTGATATTGCTGAAGTGATTGAGCAGCTTCCAACTTGTATTTCTGCTGAGAAGCTGTAGGAAACGAGGCCTATATGCCTGGATGAGAAGCTGGTGATGAATGACATTGCAAGATACAAAAGAACATGAGCACCCCAGTAAATTATAGTAATATACAGTACACTGCCTGTCAAAGACACACAATCTTTGTAAAGCCTATAATGTAAAGTGGTGCACAATGGAATTGTACTTCCCTCCCACCCATACTTATTTTGTATATTAAAATGGACGTACACAGTATACCAAACCAAGCACTTCAGCAACAGGGACTGAAACTTTTGTGGCTGAAGTGCTTGGTTTACTTGAGCCTACATAAAATAAGCTACCAATGTGCTTAACATGGCTAACAGTGTTGTTAATCATGTATACAGTTGAGAGATGTCATTATCATCCTCACCACCCCCCCTCATCAGTGGTGGTATTATCATCATCACACAATATTAGCTGATCTCCACTGGAGTCCACCTTTACAGAAGTCTCTGTAGTTTGTTGTTGTAATTGGTGGCAAGGGTCTTCCTCATAGAATTTGTACTTCATTTTTATGAATATCAGTTTTTTCACATTCTGAGGAAGTAGCCTCCTGCACCATTTGCTCACAAGGTTCCCTGCTGTGCTAAACACTCTTTCTGAGTACACACTGGAAGGTGGGCAGCTTAAGTAAAACAAAGCTAGTTTGTACAAGGGGCTCCAAATTCCTTTGTTTTTCCTCCCAGTATTCAGAGGGACTGTGTGACATGCTAATTTGTACTTTGTCAATAAAATTATCCTCCACCATTCTATTGATGCTTACTGTATCATATTGAGTCACAGCAGAGGTGTCAATAATTTTGAGCAATTCTTTTAAGTCTGACTAGATGTACTAATGATGTTTCACTCTGGTGTGCTGAGCTGACTTATTCATCTCTTGGGAAAGGACAGTTTTTTTCCTGGCTGCAGCATTTGCAGGAAAGACTGAAGCAGGAGTGTTGTGCCATGTGCTACTTTTGCTGGCAAATTGTTCGCAAGGAGCTCTTTGCATCTCTTAAGATCTGTGTCAGTTGGGAAGAAAGACATTTTATGTAGGACTTAAACCTAGGATCAAGCATGGTTGCCAAAATGTAGTGATCCAAATGCAATTTTCTAGGCCAAGAATAAGTTTATTTTTTTACTTCCCGGTAGAGGCGAGGAATTTCTGTTCTAGTAAAATAGAAGATGGAATTTGGTAGTGGGTACACAGAACCTCCATTAACTGTCTAAAACCAGGTGCATTGAGGGTGGATATTGGATGCAGATCTAATGCTAGCATAGCCGTCATGGCTTCAGTGATCTGTTTTGCAACTGGACGACTGCTTTCATACTTGCTTACTCTTGGAAAAGATTGATTCATGGTCAACTGTTGTTTGAAACTATTCGTCTTCTTGGTCCCTGTCTGAAAATTCACCCCTAAGCAGCAGCAGCCCTAGCACACAAGGATTCTTCTTTGGAATCCTGGATAGGGGAGAAATCAGCCTTCGTAAATTGGATGTAGGAGGACTACCTCTGATTATTAATGAGGAGATTGATGATGAAGGTGTTAGCGGTGGAGATTGCATGTGCTGGGATCTATCCATGATGCTGGCAACTGATGCTGGACAGCTTGATATTGTTTTGCAGAAGTTTTGATATTTTCAGAAATAATTTGCATGAGTTCACTGCAAATGATGTAACAGGGATGAGGTTCCTAGATGATTAACCTCTACTTACCCTACCACTACTTACTTTGGCTTTACAAACGGTACAGATGGATTGACAAATGTTGTCAGGATTTTGGTAAGAATAATTCCACACAAAAGAGCTGGATTTTTGGTTTTATGCACAGACATGACAATGGCCTTTTTATTATCACTGGTAAAAACTGCTGCCACTGGTGGCTGAGTTACTGTGACAAAAACATCATTCTCCTCCTGAATATCATTAACTTTGATTCTTGTCCAACACATTCATCATAAACGTCCTCTTTTTGTGCACTGATAGCAGGACTATCAGTCACAAAGAAAGGCCATGGTCTGAGCCTTTCCTTGCCACTGCGTGTGGAGTATGGCATGCTGGAAAATTTCAAGTTATTGTTAGAGGTGATATTTTTTTCTTAACATTGGGAAATGTTGTTTAGAATTCAGGTGCCCTTTATTAAATCTTCTTTCTCCTTGACAATCTTTAGTAAATGTTCAAAATACTATCATGACCGGCAGCAGACGCAGCACAAGTAATAGGTTGCTGCTCCTGCTCTTTTATCAACGAATCCATGATTGGCTTTGTTTTTGACATAAAAAATATTTTTTTTACACTTGAGAATTGTTTTCGGGGGGGACACCACCGCACACACCATCACTTACACTGGAAGCATAACACACTATGCAAATTTTTTGCATTAATGCCTTTTTTTGTACACAGACAACAATGGCAATTGTTTCCACACACTTTGAAAAACAGGTCTTTGTGAGAATTGTTTTGGGGTGCAGATGATGGGGGAACACCACCACACACACACCGTCGCTTACAATTGAAGGATGACATACTATGCAAATTCTCTGACCTTCTTACATTTTCACATTTTCATACTCTGACCTTATTACATTATGCCTGGGGTCGTATACCACCAAAATAATATAACATAATACTTAGTTTTATCATATATAAATAAATATATAAATTTTCCACTCCTGCAGTGCTCATTATGGGTTAGGCTTATCCTAAGCACTTAAAACTGAATGGGTTAATAAATAAATAAATAGAGGTTTAGCTATGCTCAGTACAGCAGATTAGATTGCATTATATTGTACTTTACACTATATATACTATCTATCTATATATCTGAAATTATCCCTTGAACATATATGCACCTATGGGGAATGCAATCACAATGGCTAATTTACGCACGCCCAAAGTGATCGCGATGGGTGCGCAGTGTGATTACACGCATGTGCAATGGCAAATAATTGCCCGATCTGCGTAAATAGTAGAATTGCATCTGCTACTGAATCAGGCCCAAGGTTTGGAGGTCACGCCTCTGGCACCTCTGGCAACCTGGTGCCAAGATGTAGAGACAGCACAGGGCATTTCCTACCAGCCCACAACAGAGGGAGAGGATATTGAGTGGCATCTCCACGGATACTTTCTTACAACAGCGTATAGGGTAAGTTCACCAATACTTTGCACCGATGCCTGGAATATGATGATCCCAGTTTTTCACCATGCATACATTTTAAAAAAGGGCTATAACATTTGCTATATGTTTGATGTCACATCTATGTCCTTGCCTGCTTTTAACCAGCTGCATTTAAAACCTAACGATATTACATTATTCTAACCACACGATGCGCTTCTATTTTTCTTACTTCGAACTTGCCACTTTTCTGGTGAGTCTGGATGAAAAGCGTATCCGTGATCTGGCTTGCTGAGTCACTTATGCAGTGGAACTGAAAGCCAAATCTCCCAATCCTAGCCCTCAAGGGCTCCAAGAGGGATGGAAAGAGCGGGGCTTGCGAGGGAGATGTAACCACAACTCCCTCAGTGCCTACTTTCTGGAACCGGCACTTAACAGGCTGTAGACACAAATCCCCAGCCTGCTGGCGACTACAAACACAGAGGCTTTCTCATTCGAAATAGGGGAATCTCCTCCATCCTGGCATTGTGAAATATTTTTAAATAATATTTTTTTTTAATTTATATATATCAGCACAGAGCTAGTTTGTCCAAGGGGTAGTCCATAGTTTTGTCCAGCTCCCTCTAGAGACTACAGCCCTGTCCTCACAAGTCTAGGGCTGTTGGTACTATGGCAGGTGGACATCACCATTGCTGGTTTACCTGATATAGTTCACCAGCCCTATCTAGACTAATTCTATTGCTGGTATTGGCATTTTTGGGGGCACTCTTTGTTGTCTAGATTTTGACGATACCAGCTTAGGCTATCAGCGTTTTCACTGGTTTCATTTTTGAAAGAGTTTGCATATATGCAGTCACTTACCGTCTACGTTTCAGTATAATTTATTATTACTGTTTACAGATATTAGCTGAACATTATAACATGGGAAATATTAAATGCAATATCTAAGCTATGGGAATACTTTCTTATCTTCCTTTTGAGATATCGATTTGTCCCCCCTGCATACTATGTAAGGTGCGTTACTATGCCCATTTTGTACTTGGACAATGTATGCCCACCCCTGCATACAGACTGGGACATACTATAATTTACTGTGCATAGCATGACACTGGGATATCTAATGGATTATTATCCCAATCTATCCAGTTTAGTGTTGCTAGTATGGAGGCAGAGAGTTTAATGAGCCCCCTGGTGTTCACTATAAACCTCGACCAGGTGGGATGGACTTTGAGGCAGAAATCTTGCAGGTAATATTCACCCAGTGTAGCACAGGATGAGATTAGAGAGGGAAGTGGATGTGCTTGCTAACTAGAGTGAGTAACAGGAGGTATACTAGTATAGATGAGGCACTGTAGAGCAAGTGAGGGTTAATGCACAGATAATGCTGCAGGATTGTGGAAGTAATGAAAAGTGCAGGAGCAGTGTCAGAGACTGCACTGGAGATACTGCAGGTCTGCTGGACCAGTGAAGGTTTAAAGCACATATATAGCTTCTGGACTGCAGGAGCAATGTGAAAAAAATGCACTGGACATTTTGCGGGTCTGCTAGAGCAGTGCAGTGGTTAGAGTACAGGTGTTGCTGCATGATTCCAGGAACGGTGTGAGACAATGCACTGGAACTGTTAAAGTCAAGTTACAGGGATATACTAGGACATTCCCAAGAGAGGAGGCCAAGACGTAACTGGAGCTCTTAAAGTCAGGAACCGATGACTGTACATGAGTGCAAAAGACTTCCAGAAGGATACCATAAGGAGTCACATGAACACTGAAACACAATGATACCAAGAACCAGGAACCAGAGATCTACTGAACAAGGGCCTCATTCAGACCCGATTGTGAGCGCATAGCATTGGCAAGCGGGTCGATGGTGGGCCAGTGCGCACGCGCAAGCCCGTAGCCAGTGGGAAATCACTTGCTCCGGGGCTAGCAACAAAACGGGGCGGCTGTCAATGTTGATCGACAGCTCACCCCGTTTTGTAGGCGGGGAGGAGGGGTGGCTGACCAAACAGAGGCGATCCCGAAGGAACGCCTGCCGTTTGTGGGCGGCCCTACTGACATCACGAGCAGGAAGTCCACTTGGGCTTGTGAGACCTGAGACCCTACCACAGAGTCTCCTCGCAAGCCCGATGGTTGCGATAATCGCGACCATCTCCTGCCCGCTTGCACTAGCTGTGGGTGGGCACCCACAGCTTTGCAAGCAGACAGGAAAAAAAAAAATCAGATTCAGAGCGTGCGATCGCAAATAACGAGCGCCTCTGAATCAGGCCATAAGTACGATAGATGAAGTCCAAGCAATGAGGAAGTGTACAGAAGCCATTTAAATAACCCACCTCAAGAGGGTTAACTCAAGATTGGCTGACAGCACTCAGTTGCCACAGGTTCTTACGACAGGTGTCTGGTTGTTTGTGACAATGCATTTTGAGTACATAAAATATTAAGTGCTTCCTTATTGGACTTATGTCTAACTCTACATGAGGTCATATCCTGAAAGTTACAGTTTGTTTAATTTGCACAAACATACTATTTATCATTTTAAACCACACAGAAATGCAATCAAAGGAAACCATATACATGTTATGTATAATACGTTTTAAAAAAAGAAAATTATACAAAAAATAACAAAGATCGGTTGATTAAATGTAAAACTAAAAGGTGGCACCTGTACATAAATGTTTGTGAAACAAGTATGAATTCATCTAGAGTACAATGCGTTATTTAGCAATCTTAACAATGACCTCTACAGATTCTTCAGGTTTTCTTTGACATATTTTAGTAACACTTACAATATCTAATAGCAAGCAGTTTTTGAACTTGTAAATCACCAGTTGGAGCATTCTGTCAGTTACATAAACAATGGAAGGAAAGTCTGTGAAATGACAGGATTTCATACCCGAAACCACTTCTTTATGAGGTAGCCTGTTTTTCCTCAAACGGTCGGGTCAGTTATTCACCTACTACAATAAAAACAATTGTTGGGGTGATAGGGTGCAGCACTCATTATGTACTCAAGAATGTGCTACCACCACAGGATTGCAGGTGTAAATCCAGAAGTGACTTATCTTATTCTAATCATAGCGTGTTTCAGCATGATTGTCTACCTGATCATTGCTTATTCAAAAGATTCATCACTCACTTTCAGTTAAGAAAAGTAGTTTTGATTCATGACATGAAATGCTTATGTCTCATGGTGTTTTTTTTTTTAATCTGATGATGATATGATGAGTAAAGTTTGCATTCTTATTATTCATCAGCTGCCGAGCCCAATTTTTTCTTTATCTTCAGCAGACCATGTGTTCTGTAACATCTCTATTTATTGTTACATTTAACTTTAGAAAGTTCTCAACACTATTAGAGTAATGCTGGGTATACGCTCTACAATTATCAGGGCAGTCCGCCCGTTATCAGTGGATCACTTCTATAATTGTACTGTGTGTGGGCGACCGAGTGTAAAATATCGATCGGTCAGGCATCGCGGATCATCCAGCATGTGCGGGAGATGCGATATTTTGGATCTAAACGTCGGCTGCATCGGGCAGTGTATGCAGACACTGAGCGAGTGACCAACATTTCCCCGTGTTTTGTAGGAGTGCCTAACTACACTTACCTTCCTGTTGCGAGCCGGGTGCTGAGCCACCGAACTTCCGGTGAGCTGGTTTGAGCCGCTGACTTCCTGTACAGCGGCTCCACTGGTGTGGTAGGTTAGCTGCAGCTAAGGCAGGGAAATGTGTTTAATTTTTAACAGCGCTGTTCTGTACATAAAATCAGCGCTTGTAATAGAAAAGAGTAGGGCTTTGTTTATAATTTAATAAAACACCTAATAACACCTGATTACATTATTTGTTACAGCACTAAATTTTGCACATTATTACTTAAGCGATCAGTTAATAAAGCTCATTATTTGGTAACAAATAATGTGCTTTATTAACTGATTTCTGATAATGGGGGTGATTCAGCATCAGACGGAATGCAAAACTGCACTCAGACATGTGCATAAATTAGTCCTTTAAGGGCCCATTTCGCAATAATCATAATGCGATCTGGGTGTAATATGTGCACCCAAACTCACATTGCTGTATGTGAGAATATCACCCTTTATGTATCAAATAGCAACCGCAGGGACAGGGGCTCCAAAAGGGAGACTGTCCCTGTGATGAGCTTGGAGTGACTCCTGCGCAGTCTTCTGACCACACATGTGCGAATGGCCAATGCTGGGTAGGGCTCCGGTGGAACCCTCTTCTGGTGATATCTGTAAAGTGTAGCCCAACAAAAAAAGTGGGCTGCAACAGCACAACTCCATCTTCAGATGGTGTAAGCTGTGGGTGGCCAAACACCGGAATGCTTTGCATTCCACAGCCTGGAAAAGCTGACTGAATTTGCAGCCACCATAGAAACCTATGGAGGCTTCAGCTGCTGACGTAAATGGAGGGTCTGCAGCAGATATCTGCTAAAGAGCCTTCTTCTTACATTTGGGTTATAAATAGTATTTGCATGTATCCAAAAACTGTTATTTTCAGGGAATAGGCCGCAAATATTTAATGTTAAATAGGCCCTTGTTGACCAGTCATATAAATAAGGGCCTGATTCAGAGATGGACGCAATAGCATAGTAGCTGTGTCTAAAAACACAGCTACTGTGCTAGAATATGCTAATGAAGCAGGAGAAGTCTTGTGTTAATAGATGCCTCCGACATGCCTGTGTGATCCTCTGCTGCGTGCATAGATGCAGCATCGGATCACTTGTGTGAACATTGTTATCTGAGTAACCCACAGGTTTCTCAGGCTGTGCAGACCCTGGCCACGGTATTCTCAAATAACAGGGACAACATGCCTAATTTTTTGGGAATGCAGCCCAGCATCACACTCTCCCCAACTCCACAAGGCCGCAGCATGTCAATCAGACAGCAGAATAGAGCAGTGGCAAACGCAGGACTTCTGGAGGGGGGTTTCCAAATGCTTGGTTTTAGAGTGTGTGGCCAGTCCATGAAGAGGGTTATCAATTCCTATTTAAAACCTCTATGCAATCCTGCCTATACCTTCTAATATCCTGCCTATACCTTCTAATAATTGTCGCTATTTAGCATAATGAGTCGCACAAGAAATAAATGCTTTCAGACTTTGAGTATGGTTCCAAAGCACAAAAAGTTATTATTCAATATAAAAACAGATGGTTACACACTGTGATCTAAAGACAATTAGCACAAATAAATCATACAGAACCAAGGTACAGTTGTTACATACGCACCCGCTCTGGACCCAGATACTGGCATCAGTATAGAAACCTCCGTCAACAGCCCAGCAAGAAGACTGGCATCCAAGTTTAGAGAGCCCACATATATACTCTTACAGGGATAGGCAATACAATAGAACAGTTTGGCATGATTCCATTGGTTCTTCTTCCTGGTTCTTCTGTTACAGTATAGTTCATAGGTCAATTCGAACGGACACAAACAGCCTCCAACAGCCCTTTGTGTCCCTTTTTCCCATTGCATGCTAATCTAAGCTGATAACATTACAGAGTACATTTTAATGTTTTAACTCTCTATCGCATGTTGCGATCTTCTCACCGATGATACCGGAAATCTGTTGAGACACAGTGGATCAGTACAACACCAAATACGGTCTGCTTAACATGTACTAAACCATAGATATCAAATAACCTTTATTTCACAACATTAATAATTACTGAATAAACCTTGGATATTACACTTTAATACTAGGGAACCTTTTATGTAAGTGTGCAGTGTGTCAGTATTGGGGAATTGAGAAAAGACGCTAGTTTGCGTTGTGCGACTATGTGTTTGTGGAGTACACCATGGTACGTGTTTTGCAGGGTTAATCATTTTATATGTTTTAGTGACTGTCTGTATTTATATGATGAGGACTTTTAACATTTTTCTATTGCGTGGGAATCGCACGACGCTAAATAATAGCATCGCCGTATGTGCTTATAATGGGCAAGATTCACTAAAATGGCGCTGGGCGGCCAGTCGCAAAATGGTGTTTCATTGCCATTTGCAAAATGGCGTCGCGCAGATTTAATTTCAAACCGATCCTGTCTCAGCCAATTATCCGGCTTTGTCAGGGTAGAATTAGCACTTAACCAGCTTTAATATGCGTCATACAAAGTGTATTGTGTGTCATAATTCCAGCATATACAGGACCAGAAATCACAGTAAGCCATTAAATGCAGCAGTAGGGCCATCCTGCCTGAGCTGAATGTTTTTATTTTAGATGTGTCACCATTCCAGAGCATTGGAGCAAGTCCGGGAGTCTGGGGGAGCAGCAGAATAACCTGCCCTGGACATATATGTACATATTGGCTCTATAGCAGCACATCCGTAACAGTGAATGTTTTCCGGATCTCCTAGTTGGTGCACATGTGTACTTATTACTGACTGATCCATGTTAAAAGATACACAGGTGGTGCTAATTATTTCATTTGTGATACTGTGAAGAACATGCAGCACTAGTAAAATTCTATTACATTACTATTTCTATTGTGGTCATGGTGTGGGCTGGAGAAGGGGGTTTCCAGGCAGACTGAAACCACAGCAAAAATGAAAAAAATAGGATGTAAAAAGTTAAGTATAACACAATTTATTTAACCATATTAAAAAAACATGGGGAAAAATGTAATAGAGCATGAGTTAGTAAAATGTGCGAGTATAGAGCTATACTCACACATTTCCAGAACATGCGTTTCACACTCGTGTATCTCGCAATAGCAATACACACATCCAGAGGTTTGCCATTGTGAGGATATAAGTCAGACAGTGTTTAACTCGCACACTATTGCAGTCTGAAAACATGCAAGAAAACAGACCTGGTTCAGGCTAGCGAGTCTAGCTTGAGCAGGTCCAATTAACACTGAAACATGCACAGATCTGTGAGATCCGTGCATGTTTCTGTGTGTTTAAAAAAAAACGTGCATCCCCCCCAAATAATAACCAGGGCACAAAAAAGGCTAGTGGTCACCTGTATTTTCCATTACCAGCACTGAAGTCTTTCTAGCGGAGGTATAATGCTGCAGCCAGGAGGCCCTTTCACCATGTCCCCAGGCCAAAGCATTATATAAGACCACTAGTCAGACCGGGGATCCCTGGGGAGGTGGGGACCCCCCCAATTAGGGGACCCTCCCAATTAAGGGGGTACCCCTCTCCAGGGCACCCCAGGCCTGGGCAGATAGCCCGGGGCTATCCCCTTGCCGGTGGGTTCCTGGTTGATTGTATTAAAGTGTATGTGTAAAAATTTGATTTATTCATATTGTCTTTTGCTGGAGAAATAGAGGTCCCAGCAAGCTTGGAGAACAACTTGGAGAACTACAAGTACCAGCATGCAGGGCATTAAGGGTGTGCTGGTACCTCTAGTTCACCTGCAAAAGATATATTAAAATAACCACAAGTCTCCCACATACCATAACAGTGAAATTTTATTTAAACATACGTGCACACTAGGGGTGAGCGGGTTCGGATTTCTGAAATCCGAACCCCCCCGAGCCCCCCCCGATCCAAAGCCGATCCGAATCAGGCTCGACTTTTCCCGCCTGACTCGGATCTGAAATCGAGGCAAAGCATCATCATCCCGCCTTCCGGGTCTCGCGGGTTTTGGATCCTATATAAGGTACCCGCGTCGGCGCCATATTCTCACTCGGCTGTGAACAGTAAAGAGGGAGGGTGGGAGTTAGGGCTGGCTGGGCTGTGTAGTGTAGTGTAGTGTTGTGCTGTGCTGCGCTGTGCTGCTGTTGTCCATAGGGGCTGTGTCCACTCCTTCAAAGTCCATAGGGGCTGGCTGTGTTGTGCTGTGCTGCTGTTGTCCATAGGGGCTGTGTCCACTCCTCCAAAGTACATAGGGGCTGGCTGTGTTGTGCTGTGCTGCTGTTGTCCATAGGGGCTGTGTCCACTCCTCCAAAGTCCATAGAGGCTAGCTGGACTGTGTTGTGCAGTCAGTTGTCCATAGGGGCTGTGTCCACCCCAAAGTCCTGTGCAGTGTCCCAGTCCTAAAGGGGTGCTGTAGTGTTGTCCAGGGGGTGCTCTGTCCATCAGCGGTGCTCCCCACAAGTGCAAAAAATATATATTTTTTCTGTGTTTGTGAATTGTGTGCGCTGTAGCCGCACGTGCATCAACAAAGTAGTGCCAAGCGTGCGCCTGTGTCATAAGTAAAGGGCCGGCTGGCTTGACCGTTAAAGGGTGCTGTAACCCCCAAAGTGCACTCCAAACAAAATAAAAAAATATTTTCTGTGTTTGTGAATTGTGTGCACAGTGGCTGCACGTGCATCAACAAAGGAGCAGCGCCACGCATGCGCCTGTGTCCCATAAGTAAAGGGCCGGCTGGCTTGTCCGTTAAAGGGTGCTGTAACCCCCAAAGTGCACTCCAAACAAAATAATAAAATATTTTTTGTGTTTGTGAATTGTGTGCACTGTGGCTGCACGTGCATCAACAAAGGAGCAGCGCCAAGCGTGCGCCTGTGTCCCATAAGTAAAGGGCCATCTGGCTTGTCCGTTAAAAAGTGCTGTAACCCCCAAAGTGTGCTCCACAAAAAATAAAAAATTCTCCTTTTTTTTCTGTCTTTGTGAATTGTGTGGGCTGTAGCTGCACCTGCATCCTCAAAGCAGCAGCGACAAGCGTGCGTCTGTCTGTTAAAGGGTGGTGTAACCCCCAAAGTGCACTCCAACAAAAATAAAATATTTTCTTCTGTGTTTGTGAATTGTCTGCACTGTACGTGTATCCTCAAAGCAGCAGCGCCAAGCGTGCGTCTGTCTGTTAAAGGGTGGTGTAACCCTCAAAGTGCGCTCCACAAAGAATAAAAAATTCTTATTTTTTTTCAGTCTTTGTTAATTGTGTGGGCTACAGCCGCACCTGCATCCTCAAAGCAGCAGCGACAAGCGTGCGTCTGTCTGTTAAAGAGTGGTGTAACCCCCAAAGTGGGCTCCAACAAAAATAAAACATTTTCTTCTGTGTTTGTGAATTGTCTGCACTGTACGTGCATCCTCAAAGCAGCAGCGACAAGCGTGCATCTGTCTGTTAAAGGGTGGTGTAACCCTCAGAGTGCGCTCCACAAAATATAAAAAATTCTTCGTTTTTTTCTGTCTTTGTGAATTGTGTGCACTGTAGCTGCACGTGCATCAACAAAGGAGCAGCGCCAAGCGTGCGCCTGTGTCCCATAAGTAAAGAGCCGGCTGGCTCATTTCTTAAAGGGTGGTGTAACCCACAAAGTGCACTAGTCTCCAACAAAAATCAAAAATTATTTTCTGTGTTTGTGTGCGCCTTAGCCGCACGTATATATCAATATAACATAAATGGAGGACCAAACGTTCTCCGATAAAAATAAAATAGGGAAAGATCAAGAACCACTTCCTCAAGTTGGTGAGCAGCATTCTGATGGTGATGTGGTTTGTTTAAATCAGGCTCCGGGGGAGACAGTTGTTATCCGTCAGATGAAAAAGCCCATCACGGTCATGCCTGGGCAGAAGACCAAACATTTCACCTCTTTGGTCTGGCAATATTTCTATCCAAATTCAGACAACTGTCTTGCCATATGTACCATATGTAAAGGTGAAATAAGTAGGGGTAGGGACGTTAACAACCTAGGAACATCCTCCCTTATACGGCACCTGCAGCACGTTCATAAAAAATTACTGTCAAGTTCAGAAACTTTGGCTAAGAACGTAAGCAGTCCAGGGACACCTAAATCCCGTTGTCCTGTTGTATCCAAGCGCCTGCAAACCACACCGTCAACTCCCTCCTCGTCAATTTCCTCCTTAGTCGGGATCGGAAGTAGTCCTGCAGGCCATGTCACTGGCATGACTGACTCTCCTATCCGGGATTCCTCCGGAGGATCCTGCATTGCTACGCCTACTGCTGCCGCTGCTGCTGTTGCTGCTGCTGGGAGTCGTTCATCACCCCAGAGAGGAAGTAGGAACACCACTACTTTTACTAAACAATTGACCCTCCAACAGTCCTTAGCGAGGAGGATGAAGTACGACAGCAGTCATCCTGAAGCAAACGTACAACTGAGGCCTTGACTGCTATGTTGGTGTTAGACGTGCGTCCGGTATCCGCCATTAGTGCAGTGGGTTTTAGACAATGGAGGTAGTGTGTCCCCGGTTCCAAATCCCGTCTAGATTCCACTTCACTAGGCAGGCGATACCGAGACTGTACAGAAACGTCAGAAAAAGTGTCCTCAGTGTCCTGAAAAATGCAGTTGTACCCAATGTCCACTTAACCACGGGCATGTGGACAAGTGGAACAGGGCAAACTAAGGACTATATGACTGTGACAGCCCACTGGGTAGATGTATCACCTTACGCAGCAACAACAGCAGCATCACAGGTAGCAGCATCTCAGAAATGCCAGCTCGTTCCAAGGCAGGCTACGCTGTGTATCACTGGTTTCAGTAAGAGGCACACCGCCGACAACCTCTTAGAGAAACTGAGGGAAATCATCGCCCAGTGGCTTACCCCACTTAGACTCTCCTGGGGATTTGTGATATCTGACAACGCCACCAATATTGTGCGGGCATTACATCTGGGCAAATTCCAGCATGTCCCATGGTTTGCTCACACAATAAACTTGGTGTTGCAGAATTTTCTGAAAAGCGACAGGGGCGTGCAGGAGACGCTTTGGGTGGGCCGAAAAATTTCTGGCCACTTTCGCCATTCAGCGACTGCATGCTGAAGACTGGAGCGCCAGCAAACACTCTTGAACCTGCCCCGCCATCACCTGAAGCTAGAGGTTGTGACGCGGTGGAACTCAACCCTTTATATGCTTCAGAGGATGGAGGAGCAGCAAAAGGCCATTCAAGCCTATACATCCACCTATGACATAGGCAAAGGAGGGGGTATGCACCTGACTCAAGCGCAGTGGAGAATGATTTCCGTGTTGTGCAAGGTTCTCCAGCCCTTTGAACTTGCCTCACGTGAAGTCAGTTCAGACACTGCCAGCTTGAGTCAGGTCATTCCCCTCATCAGGCTTTTGCAGAAGCAGCTGGAGAAAGTGAAGGAGGAGCTAAGACGGAGCAATTCCGCTCGGCATGTGGGACTTGTGGATGAAGCCCTTCATTTGCTTTGCCAGGATTCCAGGGTGGTCAATCCGTTGAAATCAGACCACTACATTTTGGCCACCGTGCTCGATCCTAGGTTTAAAGCCTATGTGGTGTCTCTCTTTCCGGCCGACACAAGCCTGCAGAGGTGCAAAGACCTGCTTGTGAAAACACTGTCAGCTGAAGCGGAACGTGACATGTCAACAGCTCCTTCTTCATTTTCTCCCGCAACTGGGGCTGCCAGAAAAAAACTTAGGTATGCTAAGCAACCCGCTGGCGGTGATGCAGGGCAGGCAGGACCAAGTTTGGACATCTGGTCCGGACTGAAGGACCTGGCAACAATTTCTGACATGTCTACTGTCACTGCATATGATACTGTCACCATTGACAGAATGGTGGAGGATTACATCAGTAACAGCATCCAAGTAGGCATGTCAGACAGTCCATACCTGTACTGGCAGGAAAAAGAGGCAATTTGGAGGCCCCTGTAAACACTGGCTCTATTTTACCTGAGTTGCCCCCCCCCTCCAGTGTGTACTCTGAAAGAGTGTTTAGTGCAGCCGGGAACCTTGTCAGCGAAAGGCGTAGGAGGTTGCTTCCACAAATGTGGAGAAGATGATGTTCATAAAAATGAATTATCAACTCTTCCAGGGAGACCAGCCTCCAGAACGTACAGAGGGACCTGTGGTGGTGGATTCCAGCGGGGACGAATTAATACTCTGTGAGGGTGAGGATGAGGATGTACACAACACTGAAGAGGGTGAGGAATCGGTGGATGAGGAGGATGAGGATGACATCTTGCCTCCGTAGAGCCAGTTTGTGCAGGGACAGATTAATTGCCAGCTTGTTTTGTGGGGGCCCAAACGAACCAATCATTTCAGCCGCAGTCATGTGGCAGACCCTGGCGCTGAAATGATTGGTTTGCTAAAGTGTGCATGTCCTGTTTATACAACATAAGGGTGGGTGGCAGGGCCCAAGGACAATTCCATCTTGCACCTCTTTTTTTTTCTTTGCATTATGTACTGTTTGGGGCCTAGTTTTTCAAACTGCCATCCTGTCTGCCACTGCAGTGTCACTCCTAGATGGGCCACGTGTTTGTGCCGCCCACTCGTGTCGCTTAGCATAGTCATCCAGCTACCTCGGTACAACCTTTTGGACATAAAAACACTATTGTGAGGTGTGAGGTGTTCAGAATAGACTGGAAATGAGTGGAAATTAAGGTTATTGAGGTTAATAATAGCATAGGAGCAGAAAAACCCACAAATTCTGTGATTTTAGCTGTTTTTATGCTTTTTTAAAAAAAAATACAGATCCAAAACACAAAACCCAGAACCCAAAACACGGAAGGGTGGTTTTGGCAAAACCAATCCAGATCCAAGACACGAAGAAAGATCCAGATCCAAAACCAAAACACGAAAAGTGGCCGGTGCACACCCCTAATGCACACTCATATTCACGCATACTCACCTATAATCCCTGTAGTCAATCACGTCCACTTATCCTGTAGTATCCACGTAACCTCCTTAAAGAAAAAATCATACTCACCTAATCCTTGTTCCAGTCCACTTCTTGCCCTGCAGTATCTATGTCTTTGGGGAAAAAAACGTACTTACCTGAGCCTATGGACAAGGATGATACCTCGCGATTAAAGGGCTCAGCCACTGCATTTCCTATATAAATGCTTTGGCTCTGTGTTCATTGGCTGAGAGAGCTGAGAGAGATATTGTCCATCGCCTGTGCATGCAGGCCAATCTGGTCGATATCGACTAGGTTACTATAGGGACCCGTAATCATTGATCGCGGGTCGTCGGCCATCGTTGGTGGGTTAGTGGTGTGCTGGATGATCGATATCGATCATCCAGCACAACTGGGAGATCGTTCAACGATATCGGTGTGCATGTACCAGTGTGTATGTATCAGTATAGTCTGAAACACGTTAAGCGTAATCTCAGTGGACTACACAATATTTTCTAAATGACCAGATGCTTGTGCAGTAGTGGGTTCTTGTGAGAGATCCAGATATCCGGAGCTGGGCTGTCACCTACTGTATCCTATCTGTTCCATCCAGGATTATATGAATTTACTCTGCTGATGCTGCTGACTTGCCACTGTGGCTTTATTCTCAATGTTTGAATGTTATCTACATATTGTAAGTGCAACACATTATTAAAGTGTATCTTAAAAGATTGATCTGCACAATTTTTTTCTATTTTTTTATGTGTCCTCCCATGCCGATGTTGCTTTAAGAAGTACATGTGGAGGTGGGACACTCTTAGATTCAAGTCAGATTCAACACGTATTATATGGAGATCTCACTACAAGGAGCAACAAGGAGACTCATATATCAATGTGGACATTGCTTGTTATATATATGGTGATTATTTTTATTGTTACATTGAGTACACTTATTAATCTATGTAAACCTGTTTATTGGGAGAGCGCTGACAGGTGGTGCATTCACTTACTTTACCAGAAAAATTAATTCGTCATTGGCATTGAAAACAGCAAAAAAAACCTTTATAATTATAATAATATGAACCAGAGTTGGCAGGCGGTATTATTCGGACATGTTTCCCATCTATTGTTCTTCCACAATTTGGGAAATTCCAGCATTTATCTATCTGAAATATAATCACAGTAAAAAATAATTTTTTAATGGCGAAAATTACAATACTCTTACCCTCAGTTCAGCCCACCACCAACATAGTGTCCAAATTTTGGGGTACTATCTATGAGTAGAGTGGGGGGTTAGGACAACAAAATGCAGGGGGGACTATGATAGGTAAATGTCATGCAACTGTGGGATGGTGGTAGGTACCGTCACTAGGGGTTCTATTGCTTGTGAAGAATGAATGCTAACCTTACAATAGAGGTCTAAAGTGACGTTATACTGTGAGGCACCCCTACTGTATTTCTAATTTGTTACACAATAATATATTTGAAAACATTTTAAAAAAAAATTTTAACCAAAAAACATTTTTGAAATTTGTATTCAATGATAAATACTGTGGTAACGTTGGGTTGGTGGTCATAAATAAGGTCAGGAAATCTATCTGTTCTATTTGTGCCATTACTGGTCTCTGGCTTGCCCTTACACAATAACTTTTCAAGGGCTTTCTGCCACTTGTAGTGCCTACGCTTTTATCATTGGAGTCAGTTACCTCTGAGGAGGGATGGAACACCTTATTTTTATGATAAATTTAATGTTTTCTTATTGTCAAATGACACATGTCAGCAGCATGCTGATTCTCACCTTGTCCACGTCTGCAGAGTATTTCCTCTGTAGTCATTTGTAGTCCAGCCTACTATGCAAATTCTTTTGTCCCTCCCCTGTGAGGGAACAATAATATGACAGAGCCTGGCAGATTTTATGGAAAAAAAAATCTGTGGGTTGTGATGAACTATCTGTCAGTGTATGGCCAAGATATCTGATGCTTTTAGTAGGTCAGAAAATTGTTCTGTCAGTCATCTGACAGTGTATGCCCAGCATAAGTCTTTTTAAGGCCACAAAAAATATTATACCCAGTCATTTAACAAGCCTCCAGCATACTGTGAGGCAGCGTCCCCTTGAAATGTGAGATTACAATAAGTTCATATGTTTAAATATACATCTTAAAAATAGCCACAGCTGAAGGCTTTTACCCATTGGCACTGTGCTAAGCACTAATGACAATTCATATAAAACACAACCCATACCTCTCTCAGTTCCAGCCGGACATGTAAGTAAGGGCCAATAAAGGACACACCATTGCGCCTGATACATTCTCTTTCTGTGGATGCAAGTAAATGGAGCAAGAAGCATTTGAAAAATGGCACTGCAAAACATATGCTTGAATGCGTTCCATTCTCATACTTGTTTACATGCTTTTGTAGCATTCAGATTGTTACTAAAAGCATATATTTTGGACCTAGAGGGTAATGGGTTTTAAGTCCTTACAGTACTAAAAGCTATGTGTCCAGAAAAAGCTGTCTTTACTTATATAATTCTGCTAAGGAAATGGTTTGTGCAATTCTTACCACTAACTATTTGTACCTTCATTGTAAACAAGTATTTTGGACCCATCATATGCAGGGCCGGTGCATGGTTTGTAGGTGCCCTAGGCAAAACTTCGCCCCAGTGCCCCTGCTTCCTTCAAAACACTCGTCCCAGCCATATACATAAAACCACACTTTTGGACAAGTCTTGGTCACAATATTTCGTGGAAACTGTGGATTTCCCTTATATCCTGAATCGCCACTCCAATACTGACTACTTGCAATTTTTATCTTTGGCAGTAATTTGTGGGCACTTACTAAACGGGTTGGGTATGGGTTCTCGGTGGTCGGGATGCCGCTGGTCAGAATACAGACAGCTGCATTCTGACAGTCAGAATCCCTACACCCATAGGTAAGTACTCCTAACGCTAACCTGTACCCCTCCCCTAACCCTCCCTCCCCGGTATCTGAACCGAACCTCCCCCTCCCTGCACCACAACCCTCGCCCCTTAGTGAATAACCCTAACCCTCCCCCTAGTGCCTAACCCTCCCCTAGCCCCCGATACTTACCTTCGGGACGCCGGCGGTCAGGAATCTGTAGTCGGGATCCCATCGCTTTTGGGATTCCGGTGTTGGTATTTAGACTGTCAGCATCTCATCTGCCGGGATGCTGACTACATCCCCTACAAAACACTAGACTCAGCAGAGAGAGGCAAGTTACCTTTAAATTTTTGTACATAGAGTCGCCCTATGGGGCTGCGAACAAAAATCTGGGAGTCCAGAGGTACCGCAAGAGCGACATACAGCACTTACTCGGCCGCAAGGGAAATCGCAACTAATTGGATTGAGCCATATGTGTGTGTGACAGTGAGAAGAGGTTAAACACATATGGAGGTCATATATATTGTTGCTGCATGTATACACCTGGAGACGGTGTGTCCCATGCAGATGACACTTGTGATAGAGGGACACACAGAAACAATCTCACCTGGAGGTGGGGATGTCCAGGGTGTTCCATGGAGACAGGACGAGACACTGGGGAGTACTGAAGGGCTGGGACAAACTGGAGATGAGTAAGTGGGGGAGACAGTCCTTGCATGCAGGCAGCAGAGATGGACAGAGAGAAAGAACAGGGTAAACTGCTGACACTGGGGACCCCTACAGCAGGCAAGCAGATAGGAGCAGGAAATAAGGAAATGGTTGGGGATATGCAACAGGTTGTGGCAGACCAGTAAAGGTGGGAGGTAATAGGTCAATACTGATACACTACACAAAATAATAAGGATGTGAAAAGGCAGGGGTTAATGGAGGCTGTGGATCAGGGGCTATTAGTGGTAGGTGGTATACAGGGGACATGCCGGCGCCAAGCTCCGTCTCTCATGAACGGCTCAGACAGAAATTCAGTGTAGGCTTGGAGAATCCCCTCACTTGTCTCCCTTTGACGCGGCCCTGACAGAGCACGGGGCAGGCGCTATCCTGCTACATCAGCGCTGACAGCCAGGGTTGTCAAGATAGAGACCTACACTGGCAGCAACCTGTGAGGTCATGTGTACAGTTGAACTAAAAAGTGTCGGCTACTGCTGATTAAACCCGCAGCCTGCAACAGGTCCTTTTTTCTTTTTTGCCGATTCACCGGTGCCCTCCAGGAACCGGCGCCCTAGGCAGCTGCCTAAAGCTGCCTAATGGTAGTGCCAGCCCTGGTCATATGCTAGGTCACTAGCTATTGTGTCCAGCGTTGCAGGGTTATTTTGTTTTTCCTCTGTTTCCCCAACCTTCACATCTCTTCCCCATCCCCATCTGTCTATCTCATCCCATCCTTTCCCCCCTCTCTCTGTCTGTCTCTCTCTTTTTCTGCTCTGTCTGTCATCCTCCAGTCTCTCTCTCTCTCTCTCTCACTCTTTCATTTCTGTCCACCTTCTGTCTCACTCACTTCTGTCACCCCTCCTTCCCATCTCTCTCATCTCTGTCCCTCCTCAGTCTCCTGCTCATCCTAACAGCCCATACTGTCAGGCAGCCAGTGAGAGCTGTGTAGATAGGGGTGGGCAGGATCTTCCTCCAGCTTTCGTATTTCGCAGCTGCTAGACTGACACAGATTATTATATAATAGCTTGCTGAGTAATTGACAACAAATTGATTAAAGGCATTTTGTTACATTTTAGTCTATACATACTGCATACTGCATGTGCCAGTTGGTTGCATGTGTCAAGTTTACAATGTGCAATTTTGCATCTTAGAAAAACCATGCTCTGGGGGAAGGGGTGTAACAGTTATATTTGGGGAGGAGTTTGTGTCCTAGCTCATCTCTAATTCCCAGTGTAAAAACAAGGCTGCCCAGTACATTCCACACTACATGCAACATTGTTTGTCTGTAAACTAGGACAATCATATATAAGACATAAAAAAAACATTTCCAGCAGTTCTCTAGTTGCAACCAATGGTCCATATGTTTCTCTACTGTTCCACATATGAGGGAAACACATCATTACTCTGCAGAAAGCACCAACAGTATATGTTTGAACATAATTTAAAATACAGTTTTGCCATCTCCCAGTGTCTTGAAAAAAGTGTCTTATACTAAAGTTCAGGAGTGGCCAGTAAAGGAAGGTTGTTTACAGTAAATGGCAGTCAGTACTCCCACCTACCCCCCATCTTTTTCCTACAGGGTGTCACAAACTCTCGGGCGGATAGTGGATGCAACCCGTATTCAGGGAATTGGCTAGACCTATTCCTAAGGCGCGGAGTCTAATGTGCCAGCGGTATTCACCAGGGACCCTTGCAAGAAGGTATGACTTGACTGCGTCCGACACACAGGTCGTGGCCCTCAGGTTAGGTTTCCCTATACAGGTGCTGGTGAACTAGTAGGAGTGCAGGAGACTTCAGCGTGGTCGACAAGCCAGATCAGAACCAAACAGACGAGACGGTACCAGGGTGGAGGCGTAAATGGGTCACAGGGAGAAACCGAGGTCAGAACCAGATAATCAATGCAGAACCAGGGATCAGGCAGAATCAGAGTCACGAGCAAGCCAAGGTTAGAACCAATAGTCAGGATATACACAGGAATGCTGGAGTATGGTAATGGAGCCTATACTCTGGCACTGAGGTGCTCCCAGGAACTTCCTTATATAGGTCAGGGTTCAAGCCAGCCCAAATCAGCGACTCCCTAACCCTGCCTGTTTCTTTAAACTACTTGCAGTATGGCACGCGCATCCCTAGGGGGAGCCGTGACCGTCTGCACATTTTACAGAGGAAGCCCTCGGCAGCAGGCGCCGGGATCTCCCTGCTTGCCGAAGGACAAGACAGGCAGCAGGGGAGGATGTCATTGGCAGCGGGCGCCGGGATCTCCCCACCCACTGGCCATCAGGAAGCCAGTGCTGCCGGACCCGGTAAGTTATGACGACTGAACTCCGAATGGCTCGCTGATGTGGTTTGGCAAACAGGAAGCATGACATCGAGGGCCCCATGACAGAATTTGAGATTCCTCCCAATCTAGCACAGGAGAGTGCTTGCGGAGCCAAGGATAATAGGACTCTCGGCTGATGGAAGTATATAGAATGCTATTGATTCCTGATGGAGATCCCCAACTTGCATTTTAATCTCAGATGTCCGAGAGTGGATGTTCGCTGTAGTAAGTCTATTCCCATCTATTCCAATGACACTGAGAGGTGTTTGAAGTGGCATAATAGGAATTCCTAGCTCTTGAACTTTTTTATTCGTAATGACATTGCCATCGGCACATGAGTCCAGAAAAGCCCTAACGACTTCAGAAGAACTTTTCAGGACCAGGGTCACCTCAATGGAGAACTGGGGAACTACACGGTTTTTTGGAGTGTGTTGAAATGTACCTAATCTGACCACCCCTCGATCAATTAGGCCTTCCCATTTCCTGGATGTTTTGGACAGGCGGAGAGAATATGACCTGGTTCACCACAGTATAAGCAAAGTCTGTTTTTAAACCTCCTTTCTCTCTCCGCAACAGGAAGACGAGATTTCCCAACCTGCATGGGCTCTTCTGGAGGTTCCACTGGTGCCGTGAAACGAGGAGCGAGCTTAAAGGTAAACCGACGAGACTGTTCCTTTTCTCTTGCTCTATCCCTATGGCGATGGTCCACCCGGATACACAGGGAGATCAAGTCATCCAGAGAAGTTGGCAATTCCCTAGATGCGAGTACATCTTTGATCTGATCGGACAGCCCTTGCATGAATGTGGCAACTAAGGCTTTGTTGTTCCAACCTAATTCTGAGGCAAGGGTTCGGAACTGCACAGCATACTGTCCTGCGGATTGATTGCCTTGTCTCAGCTGTAGAGCAGCCGATCCTGCAGAAGATACTCGACCGGGCTCATCAAAGACCCTTCGGAAAACCTTCAGGAACTCTGTGCTGTTGTTAACCAGAGGATCATTTCTCTCCCATAATGGAGAGGCCCTAGCCAGAGCCTTACCGGACAGCAACGAAATCACGTAGGCCACCTTCGTCCTTTCTGATGGGAAATTTGCTGCTTGGACCTCAAATTGAATTGAGCACTGGTTCAGGAATCCTCGACAGTCCTTTGAGTCCCCATCGTACTTCGTGGGATTAAGGATGCGCAATGATGTGTAACTACTTCCACGTCAATCAGCTTGTACAGCCACCGTAGAAGGTGGGGCTGATTGTACCGGTGCCGGCTGAATGGTACTAACTTGTTGCATTAGAGTCTGCAGACACTGCATAATCTGAGCTTGATCCTGTTCTTGTTTCTCTACTCTAGCAAGTAGGTTCTCAAGCAAGTCTCGGGGTGATTGGTTACCAGCAGCATCCATGTTTTTTGAGCCAGAGTATTCTGTCCCAATCTCTCGGGCAGATAGTGAATGCAACCCGTATTCAGGGAATTGGCTAGACCTATTCCTGAGGCATGGAGTCTAATGTGTCGGCGGTATTCACCAGGGACCCTCGCAAGAAGGTATGGACTTGGCTGCGTCCGACACACAGGTCGCGGCCCTCAGGTTAGGTTTCCCTATACAGGTGCTGGTGAGCTAGTAGGAATGCAGGAGACTTTAGCGTGATCGACAAGCCGGATCAGAACCAAACAGACGAGACGGTACCAGGGAGGAGGCGTAAACGGGTCACAGGGAGAAGCCGAGGTCAGAACCAGATAATCAATGCAGAACCAGGGATCAGGCAGAATCAGAGTCACGAGCAAGCCAAGGTCAGAACCAATAGTCAGGATATACACAGGAATGCTGGAGTATGGTAATGGAGCCTATACTCTGGCACTGAGGTGCTCCCAGGAACTTCCTTATATAGGTCAGGGTTCAAGCCAGCCCCAATCAGCGACTCCCAAACCCTGCCTGTTTCTTTAACCTAATTGCAGTATGGCACGCGCGCCCCGTCTGCACATTGTATAGAGGAAGCCTTCGGCAGCAGGTGCCGGGATCTCCCTGCTCGCCGAAGGACAAGACAGGCAGCAGGGGAGGACGTCATCGGCAGCAGGCGCCGGGATCTCCCTGCCCGCTGGCCGTCAGGAAGCCAGTGCTGCCGGACCGGGTAAGTGACGACCGGTGTCCAGCACACTGTGACACAGGGTGACAAAACAAGCCCACCCTTTCACCATGATGTAGACAAATATGGTTTGTCTAACTGATTGCTTTTCATTATACAGTCTAGTCAGATTGAGGTTATACATTGACCAAAAATGTTAAAGAGAACATTAAATTGCACCCTCGATGTGTACAGGCACAAGAGGTCATTAAATTCCAATTCTTTTGTTTAGTGGAAATTAAAGTGTACAACAAGGCACACTCCTCAAATTGCACCCTCTTCACCCATTTATCAGATTTACCAACCTAACTCTTCCCATCAGCTGGTGCAAACTTGTCCTCCTCCACAAACACGCCATCCTTCCGGTACCTATGCATGTGGGGATATATCCTGGCCCAACTGCATGAATCAAGATGAATGAATATTTTGCACTGCGCCTTTGTATTCCATAAATTATCTCCATGCTATTAAAAAAGTAACATGCTCTTATAAATAGAAAACATAAGAGGGGAGGGGGAAAGGCCTGGGGGATTTAGGGCCTGATTCAGAGGCGCTCGCAGTTTGCGAGCGCTCGCTCTGAGTCAGGGCATTTTGGGGTTTTTTTTGTTTCAGCCTCCAGGCCGCTCGCAAAGCTGTGAGTGACCACCCACAGCTAGTGCGAGCAGCCTGGCGATGGTCGTGATTATCGCGACCATCGGGCTTGCGTCGAGACCCTGCGGGAGGGTCTCGGCTCCGGCAACCCGAGTGGACTTCCTGCTCTAATAGAGCTGTGCGCTTGAGAGTGGGTCTGAATCAGGCCCTTAGTCCACACATAAAAACTGTCAGTTTTATGAAATGTTCAACATCACTCTCATTTTACATAATACAGGAACATATTACCACAGTTTAAATATTAATTACAATAAGAAACATTTATGTATTTGACTCTATAGTACAGCTACATAAAATAATAACTGATATAAACGTGATGTTCTTAGCACAAATTTTTACTGGGTAAAAACCTCTCTGTTGCATTTGCCTACAGGTTATATATAATGAGGGTATCTATGTGATAACATGACGGGAGAATTCAAAACACTGGATGAGTAACATTATGTCCCTCATTTAGTGTTTTAGCCACCCTAAAGCCATTGGCACCATAGGCAACCATTTAGATTTGCCTAATGGTAGCATTGTCCATGCCTGTATGTATTACTTACATACACTGTACAGTGCATAAACAAATAATAGTGACTTTATTTATTTGTGCATTAAAAAAACAAACATCAGTATGTGTCAATCGACCATATCTAAAGTTTGTATGAAACTATTTACTATAAATGATAATAATATCTGATGTGTAAGATTATAAAATCATTCTAGTTACACTCTGTTGCTTAGACCTTACAACTCAGTATGTAACATGAGAATAAGAGAGAGCATCTCTTGTAGAATTAAAAAAAAACCTGTCTAATAACTCCAGTCTTTATCTAGCTCTTCTATAACCTACTAATCAGCCTGGCCACATTCTACAAAAAATCCCCTCCAGGTGTAAATGTGCCACGACACCAGATATTCATGTCAAACCTAAGTGATATAATTAGTGCCCAAGCCACCAGCAGTTAAAAGTTCACAATTCTTGATATGTAACCAGGACACTTAGGGGCTTTCCAATCACTCATGGTCCAGTTGGAAGCCAACATTTTAATGCATAGTTAACTCTATTTTTGTTCCACTTATATTACCAAAAATGATGACTTTTGATCACTTTTAATGACTGGAACAGCATTCAGCCAATTCTGCCCCAGGGCTGAAATGTATTAGATTTAACCTTATAACCCTAGATGTGAAGCTACATTCTCCATACGCTACAGTAGCATAATTCATTTATCTGTACTAGAAAAATCTGGCTCTGTTTATACAGTATATGTGTATTGTGATTAGAGTTCAGTACAGCATCAAAGGCTGGCATTTGCTGACAGTAGCCAAAAACATAGTAAATAAGGAGGTACAAAGAGTTTTCCATTCAAACCTTTTATTTCTAATCTCATTCTCAGTGCATTATGCTGAAATAATACAAAATATTTGAAGAGAAAGAGACCTGTTTAAAGTGTATGAGATAAATAATTGAAATTCTACTGCTCATGTTGAAAAAAAAAATAGATAATGTAGATGGATACTAGTAAATCCTAACCTGCAACTGAACAGAAAAACTACATATTAGATTGTAAAGAACATTGTGTGGTTTTGCAGATAATTTCCTAAGGAAGCCATTCATGCTTCCCACTGCAACCCTGTGAGAATACAACTGGATGAGTATTCAGGCCGGGAGGAGAACACAATGCTATAAATTGCCTTGTGTTTAAGATGCATGATCTGGTTTCTCTCTAAGGGGCCTAGGTATCATAGCTTGATGAGAGAGAAATTGTGAGATATAAATCACCAACCAATCCGCTTCTGCCTTACATTTTATAGGCTGTACTTGAAAAATGACAGTCAGGAGCTGATTGGTTAATACTTTTGTTAATTTTATCTCTCATCAAGCTTTGTTACATTGGCCCCTAAAATTCTTATTTATACTTCAACAGCAACATATGTACATTTGACTTTGGTTGACATTCAATGATTGTAAAGCATATTAGAAAACTCATAGTTTGATGGGATGCATTGGTCAGGTAAGGGCCTACTATTCTAGTAGCAGCAAGGATAGCCTTACCGGAAGGCTATCCTTGCTGCTACTAGAATTGTGTTGTCAATGGACAATATACTGTCTTTATTATAAAAGCCAGCTCGGCAGCTGTTAGGAGTGCATCTCCAGACTGCAGCACACATCAGGATATTCTCCTCACTCCTGCCAATACAGCTTGTTATTCATACAATGAATACAGTCTTAGAGAAGAGGAGAGCTGTGATGTTCCCTTCTACTAGGAGCAGCTAGCACAGAGTGAACACAGCTGATTCGCAGACAGACCAGTGGTAAGGTAAATTCAGTGACTGTAAGTGAATTAGTGACCAGCTGTGAATCTGCAGAGAAGGTAAATGTGTGAAGCGTATTCAAGTAACATGGGGTTTACTCATTTTATGCGGAACTGCATGATCCATGTAATGGGTCAGGGATAGCCACACCAGCTGCTATGGAGCTACACATCCCAGCATGTCTGCCAGTTTTTAACATAACCTAACAGCAATACTGTGACATGGCATGCTGGGATGTCTAGTTCCCCAGCAGCTTGAGTGCCAAAAGGTTGCCGACTCCTGTAATGGGTGTTAGCGGGCGCTATTATTGTATTGTAGGGGCTATTTATGCATTTTTGGGGCTCTGTATTAAAATGTTGGGTTTAATAATGTAATGTCAAAGTCATAATAGAAAATATACCTATTTATTAAATGTAATATAAATAATTTTACTAAATGTTAATGATATTAATTTAATATTGGGACAAGTTGGGGAGAAGAGGAATATTTATACATGTTTAGTGCTATTAGTTTAATGTTGGGGCTAGTTGAGTGGAGAGAGCCCCACAGTACTCTCTTGCTGCTCAGATTTCCAGAAATTGAATAGTATTTGTACTTTTTTAAACCAGGACCCCAACAATTAAAGTTCCAGCCAAGCAGACACAGACACTGGCATCAGGAGGAGAAAGCTGCCAGAATAAGTAGCAGAGAGACTGGCTGCTAGATATACTAAAATTTGGTGGCATAATCCCAATTTTGAAAGCTTATCACACAGTCAGGACATCGTGCCAACTACAGGAAGGTATGTGCCTACTCACATTGCATAACACATGAACGGTGGAGCCACATGTGTAGTGGTGTACACGACATTAAAGTATGTTTGAAATTTAAATGTTGAAAGGTGACACTATTTAAAATAAGTCATACCCACTATGGCAGTATGGCAGCAGCACACACCTCACCTACTTACAGTTTGGTCCCATCTATTACATGAGTATGTACACATTAAGGGGTCTATGAGTTAATCATCGCGGCACTGTCACTATTATTAACGTTCCAACTCATCGGGGATATTTATACTTTTAATAAAAATATCCCAGCTATGTACTACCGGGAACTCGTAGGGACAGCGGTTGCGGTAAACGCTGTCCCCGCAAGTTAAATCCCCGGCATTTCGGAGAAGTCTTTTACTGAAGTGAAAGACTTCCCCGGGGGAAGCTGACTCTGCACATGCGCACAGCGTCAGCTTCTGAAAGTGGCGGGGGCTGTGGGGGAAAGATCGAAAGATCTCTCTCCTGCACCGGGAGCCCCCATAGGCAAACAGTATTTTACACCATCTGAAGATGGTGTAAGTTATGAGGGCTAAACTCCGAAAAGCATAGCTTTTTGGAGTTTAGTGCATAGGGGTCACTTTGTAGTCCCCATTGATGATAATAGGGACTGTGATCTGCAGAGCTAATTAGCACTTTGCCAGAGATTTCCGTGAAATCTTCTGCATTGTGCCAATAGTACATAGGATCGATAGTACATAGGATCGATACATAAAATTATGCAGAAACTGCAGTTTCTGCATAATTTTATGTAATAAACGGCTTGATACATAGGCCCCTCAGGCACGCTAACTATTCTCTGTAATCTTCAAAAAGGGCCCTATTTAGATTATAATTTTACTTTGTTTTTCACAAGCAATGCATGCATTTATTTGAATATATCTGTGTTCTCTCTGTAATAAATCTAAGAAAATGGATAATACTGTAAAAAAAATTTATCAAACATGATGTGGTGTTTTCCTGGTAACCAGTCCACTCTGTCATTCTGTTTTTAGGAAAAGACACTTGCTAACTTTACCCATGAATCTAGTCTATGTATATTGTGCAAAACATCACACGCTGACATTCCATAAAATACAAATGAAAAAAAAGGACTATAACATGTAATTATACATGGGAATGAATAAAATAAAAATGTTATAGAGGGCTTTTGGGATCTGTAAACAGCTTAATAAAGATGACAAACCCCTTCCTAGGCTGCACATTAGACAAAGGAATGCATGTTATGAGATTGTGTTCATTGAAAGCCCGCATGCAAACTAAGGACAAAAACAAACACTAATAACATTGGGCTATTTAACGGAGGCCCCATGTGAGCAATTTCCCATTTATATACAGTATATGTCAGATAATCATGTGGAAGGGGAGGGGGGTTGTGAGCATGAATTTATCTTCAACTGTACATGAGGTATGTTCATACTTGCCAACTCTCTCTCATTGTCAGGGAGACTTCCTGAAATAGTAGTAATCTCCGTGACCCCCCGAAGAGCCTACCAATCTCCCTGATTGCACCTTACCTCACACTTGCCTACTTTTGAAAAAGCATTTCAGGGAGACTGTGAAAGCAGCACCTATGAACGCAGTATACATCTGAGAGGCGTGTCACAATACTGACTTACATCCAAATGTAAATGAGCCCCAAAGCAGTTAGTAAGATCCACTTGTTGATGAAAACACACTGATACTTTCCAGAAAATGTATGTAGCCACAGGGATCATTGTGCCTTATACCCAATGCAGGGAAATGATACTAATGCTCCCATTTGAATGTATACATCTCTGTCTTTTTTATATACTGTATATATAACAGCTTCATAATGGAGGTAAGGCATACTTGCCAGCCCTCCCGGGAAGGCAGGCAACCCTCCCGGCAGCTGCTGACTCCTCCTGCCCCCCCCCCCTGCAATTACATGAGAATCCCTGGCAGCGGGGGGGTGCTGTGATGCAATTCACGCCATATCGCGTCATTTTGGCCCCATCCCCGGCTTCAGAACACCGGGATTATCAGCATTGTGTAGCAGGGGTGGGTCAAATCAAAATGATGCATTTGCATGACCACGCCCTCCACTCCGCCCCCCAACCACCGGCCACGTCCCCAGTTTTGCCGGTATGGCTGCTCCCTCCTGAAAGGGGCAGCCAGAATGTTGGCATCTCTGTCTTACCTATGGTTACTCTCAAGTTAAACATAAGAAAACACTCATTTACCTGTCCCCAATTCCAGCTCAGTGTTACATGTGAATAGTTTTAATAAAGAAAATGTTATAGCTTTACAAGAACATCTTTTAAAATCCAAAATGTTATATGAAGAAAAAGTTGCCGTACTGGAAGGAGGTATTACATCACATAATTGGGCACGACTCTGTGATTTAATGCCTCCTTCCCATAGAGCAACTTTTTCTGTGTTACAGTGATTGCTGACACTTCCTATTCCTGCCAGAACGGATGAGTGTGATATCAAATTTATGTTTGGATCTTGCACAACAAGTATTTTGCTTTGTTTTCAATAGGGCTCATGTGCTGTCTGTTTTCAGTGTGACTATATAAAATGTGTAATCAGCACATACTTGATAGTACAAGCATAATACAGTGATTCTCAAACTCGCTCCTCAGGGCCCCACACAGGTCACATTTTACAGGTCACCTAGCAGGTGCACAGGTGTATTCGTTACACACTGACACATTTTAAAACAGCCACAGATTAAGCTAGTTTTTTCACTAGTGATTCTGTTAGGAGACCTGGAAAACATGGACTGTTTGGGGTCCAGAGGACAGAGTTTGAGAACCTGTGGTATAATATATAATAAAAACCTTATACTTGTACTATCAAGTGAGCGCTCATATTTTTTCACGGAAAAGTAAGTGAGTGTGTGTGTGTGTGTGCGTATATATATATATATATATATATATATATATTACACACAGTATACTGGAAGCCAGAGATGATAAGTTCAAGGTGACAAATTAGTTAAGGCCAAATGGTTTGCCTATAAAGGTATAAACCAATTGGTATAAAGATATAGTATAGTATAGTATAGTATAGTATAGTATAGTATAGTATAGTATAGTATAATGTAAAGATACAAATATATTGTCCCAACAATTTTCTTCAGATGAGACTGGAATTTAAATGAATCAAAGTTGTTTTATTATTAATAGTTAAAAACAAAAATCAAACAACTGGGACAAACTATATCAATAAGATAAGATTAAAAAAGACATAAAACGTAATCTCTCCTCATAGAGCAATACGTTTCCAGACTGGACTGGCGGCTTCCTCAGGCTACTATACAATACCTAGGAAGGAACCCGTTAGTGGTATTACTCCATGGGCCCCAGTGTTCAGTGTATAAAGCCAATCACAAATTAATAATGCACTTATGCAATGCCTCCAAATCGCTTAGAAATCACTCCTCTCTTGTACTCGCAATGTGCTAGTGGTATCTGCATACTTGTTAATAAAACTATACTGAAAGAGGTTTAAGCAGCTCTTATTAATAGAATTTGGCATCAACGGAATATATCACCTACCTTATGAATGACAATCCACCTAACTACTAGAGATGTGTGGGTTCGGTTTTATCGGTTCTTATCGCCAAATTATCGCAAATTCAGATTAGTTTCAGATTTCTCTTATTGGCTATCCACAACACGTGACAGCCGGATAGCCAATATAATGCTTTCTTCTGCGGCTTTTGCTATGTTCTCCCTCTTTCTTTCCTTCCCCACCGTTATAATATATACTAATTCAACACTCATCAAATCAAAAACAAACACTCTGATTATGTGATTGTGATTTCTGTCATTCAGGCTATGTCATTCAGGGGGGGGGTCCAGTGGTGGGGCAGCAGCTACCTGCCCTGAGTCCAGTGGTGGCAGGTAGCTGCCAGTATAATTGCACCTCTTGGATTCAGTTGGATGAAGGAAATGCACTGCCACCAGGCAAAGATACTAAGGAAGTATTTTGGGCAGAGAACAATGTTAACAGGTGTGAAAGCATCCAGGTTGCTTCACATGCAAGATATGTGATTCAAGGATTGGTTAATATAAATATATCACTTGAAATGTTACTATCACTGCAATAAGGGGTAACTGATTTATAGTATATGAGATATTGATGAAAGACATAAGTATTCAAAGAGTACTGTTTATGTTTTGAGGATTGTAGAGGTACCTAATGGGTTAATGAATATCTCTACAGAGGCCTCATTTGGTGGTATTGTTTATATGGCAGATGGGGATGGAGGATTAACCTGGATAACCAGTGAGCCGTGCACCAAGAACTGATTTTTTTCTCTCTCTTCACATATGAGGTCAGAATAGTAAGGTGACTGGGATATAAATGTAACAATCTCAAAATTGCATGTATTTTCTTGTCACATATTAACACTGTCTCTGCAACAAGTGCCAAGTAGCCTAAGGTGACAATTGTAATTATATAATTCTAAATTGTCTATATCCTGTAATATATAATAATTCATTTATATGCTTACTCCAACAGCAAAGGGAAGCACAAAATTAGAGTACAGAGGATAAATGTTGTTGGTGTTTTATAAATAAATAATAATAATCCCATAATTGCTAGAGGTCACTGACTATACAGTAGCACAGCATGGCTCCGCACAGATGTATTCAGGAAATGGGCCCTCAGCAACCATGGCACAGAAATAACACTTTGAGCCTTTAACAGTATAAAAACAAAGGTATACTTAAAAAACTGAAATTTATTCATGTACTTTTAACTACCCCTGCAAAACCATCCTACATAACATTATATTAGTAAGAACATCAATAAGAGAAAACAAAAGGGATGGTTGGAGACCTATGTAATAAACGCCTGTGTTCACAGCTGAATGATAAATAAATAATACATTGTTAGTATCAAAGAGCAATAGCAGACATGATAAGCCAAATGCAGCATGACCACGGTAGACATATTCAGTAAGTTACATTTGTTTCTAGGAGTCCAGGCTTTATTTTAGTTCATAAAGAGCATTTTAATCTGGAAATATTAAAATGTTGCATGTTTATTATTAACATGTCAAAATGTTACAAACATACTATTTTTCTGTTTCTTCCTTTTAGTTTAACAATATCTAATAACAACCTATTATGCATAAATTATAATTTATATATTACAGTATAACTTGATTCATATAATCTTTTAGATGCAAATATTTTCTTCCCATTACTATTCAGAATAGTTTTTTCTTTGCTTTGTGTGAAAGTAAAGGGCAATAAAAACTGTCACCTGTTCTATGTGCAACGGTGTAACGGACAAACCAAAGTTATTTCTCCATTTTTAGCGTGTGTAAAGTTGCATCAGTAAGTTTAATTAAACTTTGATAAATTTACATTTTTATTATTTCATTATGGTTCTTGGGGCAATCAGGCTCAGATTGGGCTGGTGGGGATTAGGGAAAATCCCCGGTGGGCCACGATGATTTATGGTCATGCCCTCTATTGCAGTATGGTGTGGCCTAGCCCCTGTAACCAGCGCCATTATTTACTCATGTGGGAGGCAAGCTTCTTCTAGAACCACTGATTCCTTCTTCTGGAATAAGTGGTGACGTCACAGGAAAGGAACTGCAGGCGCTCACTTCTATCAGAAGCTCTGCTATGACTGTCCCAACTGGTGGTCCGGGGGGGGGGTATTGGGCGGGCAGCAGCCCGATGAACACTAATATAGTTGCCAGCAGCAGCTGCATCACGCTGGGCCTGATTCAGACCCGCTCGCGGGCGCACAGAGCTCACAAGTGGGTCGATGGTCCCCCACTGCATGCGCACGCCGGAGCCGGCTCTGGCGTGCACATGCGCGAGACCCGGCCAGTGACGGGCCTCGCACCAGAACGGGGCGGCTGTCGAATGTGATTGACAGCTCGCCCCGTTTTGTAGGCAGGCAGGGGGTGTGGCTGGCCAAACAGAGGCATTCCCGAAGGAACGACTGCCGTTTGGGGGTGGCCTCAGTAGTGAGCTTCCGGCTCTATTAGAGCCGGAAGCTCACTGGGGCTTGTGATGGACGAGACCCTACAACAAGGGTCTTGTCGCAAGCCCGATGGTTGCAATGGCCGCGACCATCACCTGGCCGCTCGCAAAAGCTGTGGATGGTCACCCACAGCCTAGAGAGCGGCCTGGAGGCCGACTCTCAAAAAAATATGCCGCCCTGTTTCCAGCAGTGACGTCAGCGGGGGCGGGAGAGCAGGCTGAATTCTTGTAATTGACAGCAGCAGCTGCACCAAACTGATTCCAGGTAATGTCAAAAGGGGGATGAGACTGGAAGACAACAGAGGTGGATCCATGGAGCCTCATCATCCGCACCCAGCAGACTGAATGATAGTAATTATAACTAGAATACCAAATTCAGCATTGTTGTTGTTATTTTGATCTTCTTACTGTGGCTCTGGACCTGTGTAGTTTTTTTATTTTACTTATGCTCCTCTGGTAGCTAGCCACACCCCCGGCTGTCCATATCCATACAGTAGCTCGCCACACCCCTTCAGCTTTGCACCTTCTCCCTTCAGTGGGCCCCTACCATTGCATTCCCCCTGTGGGCCCTTCATGCCCCAGTGCGACACTGGGTGCAATTCAATTTGTTCCCCCGGAAGTTGTTATTATTGGGTGCCCGACAGTGCAATTCAACTGTTGCTCCGTTCGGGCGTGAATGCCGCGGTCATGCACACATTTTTGCTCACAGGCTCCGTAGGTGGCGACCAGAAATGTGCAAAAACTTTGTGGCTTTGGTGCCCTAACTAGGACTTTAGACAGTTTTAGCCGCTTTACATGGCTAAACCCGCTCTATTTAGGTGCGACAAACTTGACAATTAATGGATACCCATAAACAATTGAATTGCTCCATCAGGGCCCTTTAATTAGCATGGCAAAAAAACTATTGACTTCCCCCCCTTGGTGGCTTACAGTATACATGGAGTAAAATAATCATTATTTTTTTTATTAAAAGGGTGGCATATTTTTTTTAACCTTTACCTATGTTTATAGACTTTATGACCCATGTCATATTTATGGTATAATTAGGATATAATTAAAGAACGTGTTTCCTCCCCCAGATAATAGATGTGTCTATCATGTGGCAGTCATAAATGCCAGGAACCCAAAGGTAAACTATGTTGAATACACTTCAAAGGTCTGTTGAATATTTATATTTGGTGAAGTTTGATGTCATGTAAAAGGTCTTTGTAATTTGTTTACATTTGTTGAAGTACCTGACAATTCCCGCCACTTACATTGACAAAAAGTGTTGGACAGCCCCTCCCACTTACTGGAAAATTCACCTGCCATCTAAAGCTCAGTCAGCAACAAGTGGAGGATGTGACGTCACAGGACTGTCTACTGGCATGTGTCTCTCCAGACAATCTTCCAATACAATAGCAACACACATACCTAAGTACTTGAACCTGGAGCTGAGAGCCCAAAACCAGCAGATGCCTCAAAATCGGTAAGCACTGCAGGCAAGCAAATCTCTGAATGGGGCAATCCCCCTCATCCATCTATCCCAGAATTACAGTCCAACCACTTCTATTACAAATGTACATTATCTCTACATGAATGTCCACTTTAGTAGATTAATCATGTCAATGCAATGCCACTTTTATTGTCATAAAACTATCTAAGCAGATATACTGTACTAACCATCTAACTTTGGATTAGCACTCAAGACTTTTGAGTTTTACAGCTGTTATCTGTTATCTAAACCATATATGTAGCCTATGGACTAAGGACCTGATCTCAATTTACTGTATGCAATTTTTTCATTTAATTTCATATAATTGTTACCTATTTGTTTATACTCCTGCCATATTTCATATTTTATATATACTCGTATGTACCCAATACATTTAGTTTACACCTACCACCACCAGGTTTTCTCCATCCAGAGGGGATTTGATTTGTGCTTTGGTACTCATATCTGTCTATACAAAAGTACAGATTTTATCTATTTCTGCTCTCTCCACTATATATTTTATAGAACTGTTTTATAATAATACTACTGTATGTCCTCTTGTTTTATTTGTATATATATATATATATATATATACATACATACATTAAGCACTATGACTTTCTTCATCATATTAAGCTCCAATTAATAATGTTCTGTTCTTACTGAAATCATGTGCTTAGTTTTATCTTAAGGAACACTACATTTACATCAGTGGTTGTTTGGGTTATAGATACTTTAGGTTGTAAGTGTATTTTGAGATGTATCAGGAAGCAAATTAAAGTGTTTCTTTGCAAATCACACTATGGAACCTGGACACAAAAATAGGACAGATCAGGTTAGATCAGAATACAGTGCACCGTCGGCCGGCTTATAAAAATATCACAAATTTACCAACTGGCCGCAGCTGCAGGGGGGCGGGTAGGCGGGCTCCTAAAATCTTCGGGCGCTTGGGCAACTGCCCAACAAGCCCAATGGAAGAGGTGGCCCTGCCATGTGATCCAACTGCCCATAACTCAATTGGGAACTGTGCCTGCAAGTTGCATCTGGTTGCCACAACAAAACAGCAAGAGTGGAATGCATATCGGGCAGATAAAAGCACCTGTGTGTACAGACTATTATTTTTCCCTTGGATAAATACAGTTTTAATAAAATAAATAAAATAAAAAGTTTCATTAATAATTTACCAACATTAAGAGATTGGGCCATTATCCTTCATGCAAAGTCAAAAATTATTATTATTATTAATTATTATTATTATTTTACTAAAAAGTAAAGAGACTTGTTAAGTTATTATTTTAAAAATTATAAATGTGTATGCTGTTACTGGTATTTTATTGGAACCTTATGTCAATATTTAAGCCTCAAATAAAAGTATTTTCAGTATTCAAGTGATGCAAAGATTGCATATAGAGTATATTCTTAGTGCACAGTATTCATCAGGGTTCCCCAAGTAACTGTTGGACACCTGGGATTTGTTATAGTGGTAAATGTAAGATCATTATTCTTGGTAATACCAGTGTCACTTATGCAATCACTTGTAAAATATAAATGGATTTTCAACATTGATGTAATATTTCATTAATGTTTCATTAGCACCATTAACACATTCAGTGTAAGAAGACAGATACATTGCTCATGTTTTTATTACTATTTATATCTATCTTCCCACAGTTAACTTTACATAAACAATAAATGAAAATAATAATAATAATATAGTATGCATCACACATGCTGTAAAGTAACCAGAGGAGACCTGTTGTATGGTTCAGTTATGTAGTGACAAAAGAATAATATTAGTACATATACTTAGGTTCGGGTTAGGCTGCGGGGGGGAGGGGAGGATAACATTAGGCACTAGAGGGAGGGTTAGAGGTAATGATTAGGGTAAGGGAGACATACTCACCTGAACTCTGGAAGATCAGAGTTCTGACCTACAGTAGAAGTCACAGTCACATGATAGCCAGAACCCAGAAGACACCGCTGGAGCTTCTGCAGCAGTTGGGTGCAAGTACGTGACCGCTGGGCCACCAGTGATGATGTCGACATTTCATCACTGTCTACATTATGTCAATTATGCCCATGATGAATGTTGACATTTTGACTGGTGACATGTCATACCCAACCCACAAAATACAACCAACTCTGCATGGTCACCATATGAGCCTAGTAAAGAGAGGTACTGTGATAATGAGCAAATGAGCCTCCTTTCCCATGCAAGCAACAGGAGCAGACGCACAATGATATGATAGTAGGGTGTGTCTTGACTGTGAGTACAAAAGGTGGGGGGCTAGTGGGGTGCCGTATTTGAGGGGGTGCCGAGACAGTCGGAGACAAAAAACGGGAAACCTGTGATGATTTGGAAGCATGCTGTGGTGGGGGAAGGCTTCAGTGGGTAGGCCAGAGGGGGCACAAGAGGGGGCACAGGGGTGAGTACCCCCAGGCCCCTCTCTCACAGGGGCCCCCTAGCCAAAGCTTCCCTGACCCATCTTTAGCTGATGTCTGGTCCGGTGATTGTGACTGGGCTCCGTGCCTGCACCGCTGGACTAATCAGCAGGCCGCAAGCGTAGAGGGACTGCGTTCACCCGGCACAATGTTTTTTTTCTCCTATCTGCGCTGAACAACAGTGTGTGAAAAGTCTGCCACTTCCTTAAGGAGGAACAAGGAAAAGATCCAGGTAAGTGGAGGTGGGGGAGGGGTAACACAAACACAGGCTGCTGCAGAGGTATATGGTCCGGGTGAGAAACATCCTAGTTTCGGCCCAGCTAACTGTCGCTTTAAACAATGCATAAACATTACAGCAAATTGTCTGAAGAGTGCAGATAATAACTATCTAATTCAGTTGGAGTATGTTAGATGCTAATTGCACTAGATGCAGACATAACATGTTTTTTTATGATGAACAATACTAATAAACACGTGGTCAACTTCTCCTTCCCAAACAGAGTAGTAAACACACTCTTTTTGTAAAATGAGTATTCATTACAATGCAGTCATTTAAATCTGTTGCAAACTTTATTGCAATTTTTTTTATGCATTAATGGGTTGACTAAAGCTGGGTACACACTAGACGAGATTTTTAAAGATTTGGCCGATTCTGATGCATTGGAACGACAAATCGTTCAAATCATCCAGTGTGTACACACCATCACGATGCCGACGCTCGCTCCCGTGGGTCATCTGTCGCATCCTCAGATCTTTTGTACATGCAGAAAGATCTGAGGATGTCGCTAGTGATGCCATGCTGCCGAATGCAGCATGGCCCCTGCTAACCCCCGCCATCGCTCCAGGCATCGGGGCCAGCACGAACGATGTCGTGCTTTGAACACTCTTCTAATGTGTACCCAGCTTTAGACGCATTAGACAATCAGGCCTGCAGCCATCATTATCATCAGCTTACAACGTGCACAGCATTTTAGCAACCATGTGCCAGTCCCTCCAGATAGACGCATATGCGACTTTTCATCAGATACCTTGGCTGCACTTTATATCAACACACCCTCTAGTCCTTACTGACCTGGTTTAATGCCCCTCCTCGGCCCTCAACATGGCCCGATTGTCGGAGAGAGTTGCAAGTGTAAGTTGCCTACCAGAGCCGTAACTAGACTTTTTGGTGCCCTGTGCATTGGTGCCCCCCTCATTTTTCAAAGGGACATAATGCACCCAAAAAAGGGCCATGGCTTCATGGGGAAGGGCCAGGGAAGAGATAGGAGAGGCCAGAAGATGCTGGGGATGAAATAAGAGGAAGCTACAAGCAAGAATGATAATAAACAGACATTTAACAGGCCCAAACAGCGCCCCCTGACCTGTGGTGCCCTGTGCGATGGCACCGGCCGCACTACCCTAGCTACGGCCCTGTTGCCTACATTAAAAAAAAAAGACGTGTCTCACAAAAAGACATGCATGTACACTACATAAAAGAGCAAGTTGCGGCCAAAAAAAAGCAACTTGAAATTGTTTACTAATTCTACCATACACCACAAAACAAGTTCACAATTAGTAATGTACTGTACATACAGAATTAGCAATATTTACACAGACTCAACAGTTCAACGAGGGCTCCTATCCATTAGTATTTTCATTTATTTTAAATGATGTTAAAAGCACACACATTTAGCAAGGTAGGTGGGATTGACTGTTGTATGCCGCTGGATTTGGATACGAGCTGATACTTCTGTCTTTGTATTTGTAGTTATTTTTGGTTTATTTAGACTCACACATAAAAATAAATAATTTTCCAAAAGCTTATTTTGGGGGAAAAAAAAAAGGACTGTGTGGTTATTTATGGTTTACAGTTCATAGAAGGGTGGCCAAATCTTCTCTTGGCTAGCGTTTCAGAAAAGCCATACAGAGTTCTTCTGTATGTCAGGCTACATTCACACGGGACTTTCAGTTAACACATTAGACACTAATGGAAAACACTGGTTGCTTACATTTCTCAGTTTTTAACAGTTTTTCATTCATTTTACCTAAAGTTAACTATACCTTTGAACAGTTCTTGTCCATAAATCTTGCATTGTTTTATTTCATAAAGATATTTATTCCACCAAGCAAACACATGAAAATACATAAAAAGGTAATTTAATTTTTTTTTGTATTATGTTTATTGAAATAGTCAAACAACTACTTTGGAGGAACACCTGCTCCTGTATTGAGCCCATCGTGCCCTAAAGCCGTGCTCTCTTCTTCTCAACCTCATGATGTTATTCTACATATGCATTACTTTACGGCCAAAGAGAGCATAATGAGAGAGGCCCCCAAGCTCCCTTCGGTCACCTTTAGAGATGCTACTCTCCAGATCTTTCAGGATGTTTCCCCCTTGACACTTGCTAAACGAAGGGACTTTAAGCCTCTTACCACTCTGCTTCGCCATCACAATATCAAATACCGTTGGGTTACCCCTTCCGCATTCTAATGTGGCACCAGAATCAGCTACATGTGGCTCGATCTCTCCTTGAAACTCAATCTCTACTTCCAAAACTGGATATATCTGAAGAGCTTGTCCCTACATCTACCGCCCCCCTTCCCCAAAGATCTCGACAGATGACTCGGCACCTCCCTCCATCAGAATGGTCTACTGTTCCTGCATCTTCCACTTCGATCCCTAACACCCTCTAAAGGTTTACTGTTGCACTGTTTTTATTGTTTCATGGTGGGGCCCCTCCACTTGTGAGAATACCCCCCACTATGTGTGATCTATAATGTTGTCTCCCTATTTGTTTTTGGACTTCCTTTAGCTTATTTTTCATGTATTTACAGGGGTTTATTTACTTATACCCTGGTAAAGATACGTTATAATGATTATAGTATGTATCTATATCTGTGCATATTTTGACTGTTCGCTACTGCCTTATCGAGACTATGTTAAACCGTTTGTGTGTATATGTCCATATATGTGCAGATCCTGTCTCAGTTTGTAACTAGACCTTGTTTGGGATGAAATATTCGATTCATTGCCATTTGCTGTTTATTGTTCTTTATGGGTTTTTTTTTTATTTGCATTTCCCTTTCCTATTTACATGTTTCTCTCCTTATGTTGTATGTTTTTTTATTTTTATTTTTATCTATATTACAGGCTGAGTCTCCCATATCCATAATGCTTGGGACCAGGGGTATTTTAGATAACGGAATATTCCGTATTTTGGAATAATTGCATACCATAATGAAATATCCTGGGAATAGGACCCAAATATACACACATAATGCATTTGTGTGTTATATACACCTTATACACACAGGTTGCAGGTAATTTTATACAATATATTCAATAATTTTGTGGCTCAAGCAAAGTTTGTGTACAGAAATGATATTAATTTATGTTTTTTATACACCTTATACACACAGCCTGAAGGTAATTTTATACAATATTTGTAATAATTTGTGCCTTAGACAAAGTTTGTGTACAATGAACCATCAAAAATCAAATGTTTCATTATTTCAGTCATGCCAAAAAAATTCTGTATTTCGGAATATTCCGTATTTCTGAATATTTGGACATGGGAAACTCAACCTGTATTTATATAATTGTGATTCAACCATACCTTCTCCTACCCTCTGTGCTCTCCTTCCCCTTTTTTTTTTCTCTTCATTTTTTCTTCCATTTATTTCTCTCTCTATACTCCACCTGTATAATATTGCATTTTTTTTATAATTGTATTTTTATTATATTCAGGGCTTATGGGAGGGCCCTACTTTTTCCCTATGACATTACTATGGATATGCGGCTTGCCTTTGTCGCTCCTCTCCAGGGTTTTGTACCCATTTGCTGAACTATGTGCTTTTTTAGTGCATTGTTCCCCTATCCTTTGTCAGCACCCACGGCCTTGGACTCTTGTGCCATTGGCCGACCTACCTCCCCTTCCCCACACCGGTTTCCCTTCCTTCTCAAACAGGACAATCGTTCCCATCTATATACCTGATGATGTGCTGCCTTTGCTTACCTCTCCATCTTCAATTGTTTCCTTTACTGGCTTTCTGTTCGACCATTGCGCATGGGTCTTAGGGTACTCTCCTTTTAATGTGAAAGACCTCAACAGCCCCCAAAAACATAGCAAGCTTTTTACCACCCTTAATTTATACAAAGGAGACTTAGTATTTCTCCAAGAAACTCATTTTTTGAGAAATCTCCATCCAGAGCTTCGCTTTAAAGCCTATCCCACCACCTACCACGCCTGCAACTCTAGGCAGAAAAAACGAGGCATTGCTATCCTCTTTGCCCGCCACCTCACATTTGATTTGATCGACTCTCATGAAGGAGGGCTGCTTCCTTAACCTTGTGGGTACCCTTGACAATACTCTCTGTACTATTGTTAACGTATATGCCCCTAACCAAGCCCAGCCTGCCTTTTTCACTAGACTAGATACATTTGTCTCTCGGAAACGACAGGGCTCCCTTATTGTTTCTGGTGATTTTAATGCAGTTTTGAACCCTTCATTGGATGGGTCTACCTCGGGGGCCACTGACTCCAACGGGGCGGATTGCCGTAATTCCAAGGTGCTTCTTAATCTCTTAATCTCAAGAAGTCCCAGCTTCTCTATGATTCCTGGTGGGTTCGAGAGCCCCTCACTCGGGACTACATCTCCTGCTCCTCTGTGCACAACTCTTATTCCCGTATAGACATGATCCTGCTCAGCCACGACCTAGCCCTACAACTTGGAGATGTTCGAGTCTATCCTTTGATCTGGTCTGACCACGCTCCTGTTTCAGCTGACCTCTCCTGTAATACTGAACGTCCTCATCCAATGACATGGCATTTAAATGATACTATTCTTCATTTGAGATGCGATCACCTGTCTCAACACCCTTCTTACAGATTACTTTCAATTAAATGCTCTCCCAGACACCTTTCCCTCAACCCTCTGGTTGGCTCATAAAGATGTTCTATGGGGGCATCTGATTAGTATAGTCACTTTCTATCTCGTACTAACTCCCTTTGCATTTGGCTCCAACAACTGGAGTCACAACATAAACAGTTCCCTATCCCTTCCCTACAACAGGAGCTTACCACTGTTTGGCATTCTCTTGCTCTCCTAATCTCCGAACACGGTGCTAAAATGTCTTAAATGCTTAAGCCAAACCTTTTATGAAAAGGCTGATAAGATTTTGGCATCTAGGCTCCGTGCGGAACTAACCTATAAAAATATCCTCATGATTAAAAATTCAAAAAATCACCTTCTTCATGACCAAGCAGCTATACGTTCTGAATTTCAGAGTTTCTACAGTAACCTGTACAACCTGCAGTCTGCCTCATCCCCTACTTCTGTCCCACCCACTGAGACAGCAATTCAAGAATTTCTTTCTGCTGCCAATCTTCCTCAGTTGTCTCATGAGGCGATCCGGGATTTGAGTGAGATCTCGGAGGAGGAAATCATAAACTCCATTAAACAGCAGAAATCCAGCAAGTCCCCTGGACCTGATGGCTTTACAGCTGCATACTATAAAAAATTTATGGGACATCTGGTTCCCCACCTGCACTCCCTTTTAATGATATTCTACAGGGGGCTCCTTCCCTACAGATATGCTAAAAGCCAGAATCGTCATGGTGCCTAAGGAGGGTAAGGATCCACACAATTGTGCTAGTTATATGCCTATCTCCCTCCTCAACCTAGTTGTTAAAATATATGCTAACATTTTAGCCAATAGACTTAACCAGGTCCTTCCCTCCTTGGTCTATTATGATCAGGTCGGCTTTGTGCTGGGACGTCAAGCTCGGGACAGTACCCATAGGACCATAGATTTAATCCATATTATAAATTCTAAGAGGTCCCCGGCTGTTATCCTTTCTCTCGATGCTGAAAAAGCATTCGATAGGATCTCCTGGACCTTTATGTCCCAAACCCTACAATCATTTGGGATATCGGGAGACTTCCTGACTGGTGTCATGGCCCTTTATTCCACTCCCTCTGCTACTGTTTCCATCAACGGCATCCCTTCTAACCGTTTCCTCATCTCAAATGGCACCAGGCAGGGTTGCCCTCTGTCCCCTTTGATCTTCGCCCTAGTGATAGAACCTCTGGCCTCTCTTGTCCGACAACACCCTAACATTCATGGAGTGCAGGTTGGGAATTCATCTTCCAAAATCGCCCTTTTTGCTGATGACATTTTACTTACCCTTACTCAACCGCGGATATCTTTACCCAACATTTACAGTTTATTAGACTGTTATGGTGTGCTCTCCGGATATAAAATACATTTTTCTAAATCTGAGGCCATGCTCCTCCATATCCCCCACCAAGACGCTGAGGCCCTTAAATCCTCCTACAGCTTTAAATGGCAACATAGAAAAATCAAATACCTTGGTGTCTTTCTGACATTCCGTTATGAGCTTTCATATAAGGAAAATTTTACCCAGCTTTTTACAAAACTACAAGTAGATCTGACTTCCTGGAAATGGCTTATACTCTCATGGCTGGGCAGGATCATCGCAGTGAAAATGAATATTCTCCCAAAATGGCTCTACCTTTTCCAGACCCTCCCAGTGGCGGTTCCCCTTACCCTCCTTCAAAACCTTCAGAAATCTATCAACTGTTTTATTTGAAATAGTAAACCCCCTCGGCTATCTTCGACCATCCTTAAAAAACCTATTTCCAAGGGGGTAGAGGTCTCCCGGATTTCAAGCTCTACTATTTAACTTCACACTTTTACCAAATTGTCTCCTCCTATTCCCCCCACAGAACTTCCTCCTGGCTTGATATTGAATCCAGCTATATCAATTCCCCAGACCTATCTTCCCTATGTGGCCTACAAAAGAAACACCGTCCTCCTCCCTCTAACCTTCCTCCAACACTTAAATTCCTTTTACACATATGGGTTTTATACTCACTTAAATTTGCTATTACCACTCCTATATCTCCACTTACCCCCATATGGTGTAATCCCAATTTCCCCCCAGGTTTGCATATGGCCCGCATACGGTCATGGATAACTGCGTCCCTTAAATTTCCTGCTGATTTTAGCTCACAACGGCTCTGGCTTTCTCTCTCAGACCTCCAACTGCAATGTCCAACCCAATCCCTAAATCCCTTTGAATATTTCCAAATACAACACTTTTTAGGCTCCTTAGCTCAGGCCCCACTTCTCTGCGACCTCACTCCTTTTGAACGACTCTGTAAATATTGCCCCATGTCTAAAGGGATGATCTCTCAAATATACGGCATTCTCATTGATGCTGCTCTGCTTACTGATAATCCCCATGAATCCTCCTGGGAGATAGACCTTGGCCCAACATGAGACCTGCAAATGCTAAAACCTCTATCTCTACCCGCCTTAAAGAAACTTCTTACAAATTGTATTACCGTTGGTACTATACCCCAGTTCGGCTTTCCCATATGTTCCTTTCTGCTTCACCCCTCTGTTGGAGAAACTGTGGCCTCCAAGGTACCCTCACCCATATCTGGTGGACCTGCCCGACTCTTGAACCTTTCTGGACCTCATGGTATCTTGCTTCCCTTGGTAGTCCTGTTCCCCCCCTCCCAACACCCTCCCACCCGCTCTACTGAACCCCCCCCCCCTCATATGCTTATTGCTAATTATCTCATTCAAAAAAATGGCTCATTTGTAATGTTTATTATAATTGTGTTTTTACATGTGTTTTTTCTGTGCGCTTTCTAAATAAAGAATTTAAAAGAAAAAGAAATAGTCAAACAAGTCGACATTACACAGGTGAACAAATAGCAGGTTGTGATAGAAGTCAACTTACAGTGAGTTCCAACCAATAACGTTAGCAATATAAGCGAAGTACAAAAAAAAACAGACCCATGGAAATAAAAGGCTCAGATAACAGAGCGGCATAAAAATAAATGTGCTTTGACCGTGATAAAAGAATGAGAATGTATCACTATCCCACAGAAAGCAATATTAAGTTAATGAGAAAAGAATGATTAATACATTTTAAGACTCCAAAATGTACTTAATGGGGAAAGGGAAGCTCTCTGGTTAATGTTTCTAAATTATAGCAGGAGGTTACCTTAACCACTTGCCTAGTGACAATTTTTGACTGAGAGAGTAGAGTATTGAAATATGGGAGCCAGATAGAAAAGAATTTTCAGCCCTAGCCTTGACATCTAACAAACATTCTATCCAACCCATTTTATAAAGATGCTGTAATTCTGACTAAGACTATGATGGAAATCCCATAGTGCTCATGCCTTGCCAAATGTAAAAATTATACCTAGATCTAGTGTGTCTACCAGAACTCCTGTGCTTTAGCACAGGACCACATGCAGTGTAGTAAGTATGCATCGGGCTGAGAGCACTTGAAGCCCTTCCAAGTCTGAAGAGTCACCTGTCAAGCATCTCATCTTTGGAGTATAATAAGCTTAATGAGGCAACCTGAAGTACATCTCAGCATACTATGAGGAAACAAGTTGCCTGTTCAGCCAGTCACAAACTTTAATAACAGCCTATAAGGCCACCTGAAGATAGACATTGCGCCAATTGGCCATACCACTTTTTAATCTAGTTAAATCCAATCTATGCCTAGAATGCATGTGGATAAAAGAATTGGGTTAGGGACACAATAATCTATTACGTAAAGCACTATCTATCGGACAGGTCTCGATAATGAAGGTTATAACCAAAACAACTGTTGGTTGACAAAACTGCGAATTTGGAAATAGGAGAACAGAGGGAAGTCTAAATTGGGGTACCTCTTCTGAAACTGACAGACTGTAAGAACCGTGAAACTGACAGACTGTAAGAACCGTGGAGTGAGGAATTGATAAATATAATCCTCAGAAATGCCAACACACAACATTAGAAGTATTACCATCCTAAAAGTCAGGGTTGGAAACAACTGGCAGAAAAAGAGAATAGGAAGCAGTGAGATTAAGTTGCTTCCCAATGGGTTGCCTATAAAACAAATTGGAAATCTAGAAGGATACAAGTGAAGTATGCAAACTAAATTAATGAGGGGGCTAAACTACTGTTCAATAGCCCTAATAACAAAATTCCAATCCAGTGCATAGTAAAAATTAGCAGCAAATGCATAGTCTTGGAGACAAGAGAGATTAAAACTCCTAAATTCTGGGGGCTGCTGAAATTTAAAGAGTGAAATATGCAAGCATTTATTAGCCCAGATGAATTTACTAAAGGCCGTGGTTATAGTGTGGTATTAATTGCTGAATAAATTTCAGGAAGTTAGCAGAGTATAATTGGAAAGGATGTGAAGGTATATATAAACCTTAATAAGTGATGCAACCTGTAGCCCTTTTAAAGAGGAAGGAGCTTCCCAAACCCACTTTGCATCAACATGGATTGTCAAAGCCTCAATGAGATTCATGGGGAAACCAGAATTAAAATGAAAAGTATTTAATGTATCTAATAGGGAGGGGACAGCTACATGGGGTTCACTAAAGAATAATAATAATAATAATAATAATAATAATAATAGTGTCTGCAAAGCAGACACTTTTACATTAAGATCACCAACAGCCATTATAAATAAAATGCTGAAATAAGGGGTCAAAGCCATGTCTGGTTCCCTTGTGGAAAAGATAAGAGGTAATGTTCAAACCATTAACCGTAAAGTCTGCAGAAATCAGGCTTGAAATCAGGGCAAAATTGTTGTATATGGAGAACCCTCAAAGTATGGGACCAGGAGACACGGTCAAAGGCCTTATCAGCATTACAACTGACTACTATGTTAGATTTATTGTCCAGCAGATGAGAGTCATTGCAGCAACTAAAAGCTGAATATTGTGCACTGAGGTGCCTGTTTGGTTGGGGTGAAAAAGTAAGTGCAGGAGTCTCTGTAAGCGTATGGTAACAAGTCTGGTGAACAGTTTTAAATCTTGATTTAGCAGGGAAATTGGCCAGTAGGATTGCAGGTGACTCTCTTTTGCTGAGGACCACATAGGCAGTACTGTTGTGACAGTTAGATCTTGTCACATCTGAGGGTTGGTTTGGGCTGGGATAGACTTGTGAGGCTGAAGAGGAGACTTGGGAAGTGTGAATAAACCTGGGTGGTTTGAGCCAGGACTTCCTCATGTATTGCTGTGAGGAGGTAGAGGAGCTGCAGAGGATGATGGGCCCGAAGGCGAGAACAAGAATGGAATGTCTTTATTAAACAGCAGGTTGGAATGAAAACTGGAGATGATGATACTGAATAAATGAGCAGAATCGGATTGGGACCGATGATGCTGGATTGAGAGCTGGATCAGTTTAAGACCAACGTTGATGATTTGAAGAACTTGATGGATTTGAATCCAATGTTGAAGAATTGATTAACCTGATCGGTTTGAGACCAAAGTTGAAGAATTTAGGAACTTAACTGATATGAGTCCGATGTTGATGAACTTGATCGGTTGGGACCACTGTTGATGATTGGAGAACTTAATTAATATGAATCCAATGCTGGAAGCATTGGATGAGACAGATGGAGGTATCGGCTGGAATCGATGGTGGTTGTAAGAACAAGTCTCAGTAGCAAAAACCAGACTGGTGTGCAAGATGGTATAGGAGATTTGTTTACCAGATATAGGAACTGGATATAACGGACTGGGACCGTTCAGATACAGAGTACCTGGGAGCTCAGCACTGAGCTGTAGCTTCAACAAGAAGCAACATTGTACTGGCAACAGAAGAGAGTCTGGGTGGAATTTATATGGGATGATCCCCAGGCATTGGATGCTGCGATCAGCTGGACTGGGAGCAGCGCTCTGAGTGGAGGAAGAGCATCAGGTGACAGAGTCTAACATGGCTGCACCCACACTGTTGTTTAGGCAGGAACTCTGGCGTGCAGCCTATGTGCCATCATGCTGGGAAGACACGTGTGCAAGAAGCTGCGAAGAGCCATCTCCATGCTCAGTAACAGGACACTGAGCGGACGGGGCTAGAGCAGCACAGACAGACCTCAGAACCAGCCGGGAGCGATGTGCAGCATGAGCAGACCTCTGTGCTATCCTGGTCAGGCACCAGATCGGTAAGAAAGTGGATTTAATAGTCCAGAGCATGACAGATCTAGCATTATATTACAAACTGTAAACAAAACCTAACAAATTGCTTCAAATTATGGCATAGAATGGAAGAACATGACACATTGGTTTATACGTTTTTCTCTTAACTCCAAGAAAGGGGACATGTTTTTGTAAATCAGCCTAAGGGAAAGAGGAAAGTAAATTGTATGTAATTCCAATACATCCTACTACACCATAGCTTTGAATAGAATTTTAGTAATATATATAATAATTTAGATCATATAACAGAGATAATGTATGTAGCATTTTCTGGAGACAGAGCAATTTCTGGCAGCATTTAAAAAGATGTAGACGCTACATTAATATGCTTCTTTGGACATTTATTAAGGAGCTTGAAATTTAAAATATGCCATTGAGCAGCTATATGAACCAACAGGAAATGGTTGGCTTACTTCAAAGAGAAAATACTGTATGCAAATGAAAGACAGATGTAAAAAAGTGTGTTACTTTTAGGGCTAGTTGTATGCACTACAATCACATGTACATTGCTCCTGCAAAACTGTGGCTTCAGTAATATAACTTAATATTCCTTAAATATGTTCAGACATACAGTACACCGGTGACATAACACTAGGTCTAACACATTCATGGAAGTATGAATTGTGCATATTACTGAAAAGAAATGTGCACATAAAAAATAGTGTAAGTTGTATGTATCTTGTATTTTTGCATACTAAACATACACAACTACTAGTAATCATCATGTATGTACAGTACTTAAAAAAATATTTCTGCTTACTTGCAAGTCTTCATTAGATGCATTTGCATTAGCATGCCTGTACTAAACTTTAAGAAATCTCATTAATCTTGCGCACTGGAGAGGTTAGTGTGCTGCACGTAAATCAGAGGTGCCTTACTGAACTTTGGGGGTCATTCAGACCCGCTCGCAAGCGCAGGACGCTCGCAAGCGGGTCGATGTTCCCCCAATGCGCATGCGCACGACGGAGGGAGCTCCGTCGTGCACATGCGCGAGACCCGAATAACGATGGCCAAGCCGTCGTTATGGGTCTCGCACTAAAGGGGGCGTGCTGTCGATGGTGACCGACAGCACGCCCCCTTTAGTGGGCGTGCCGGGGGCGTGGTTGCCAGACGGAGGCGTTCCGATGGGAACGCCTACCGTCTGAGTCCGGCCCCACTGACATCACTAGTGATGTCAGTGGGAGTGATTTTGGCTCTGATAGAGCCAAAATCACTCCAGGGCTTGCGGCAACGAGACCCTACCACAAGGGTCTCGTCGCAAGCCCGATGGTCACGATGGTCTTGACCATCGCGACCATCTTTTTTGGTGGTCACCCACAGCTATGCGAGCGGCCAGGAGGCCGCTCCATTTTCAGGGAGGAGGGCACTGACTCAGAGCGAGCGCTCTGGTCAGAGCGTTCGGCTCTGAATCAGGTCCTTTGCCTATATGAGAACACCTCCTAATACACCAGTTCGGTTGCAACAGTCAATGCGCCAATTTGCATACGACTCAGCATTTATATGTACTAGTTTTCTAAGCATTCACAGTGCAGATTTATGGAGGATATGTAAAGAAAAAATGTTTTACATTCAACTCATTTGCCCCATATTGTCTTGAGATCCCATCTGACTAGGCTGCGCATCTTACATAAAATGTCATAATGGGTGTACAGTATATATATAATACACATATCTTGAAGAGTGTAATAGTGTAGAATTACCTTCTAATTAAGTTAAATAAGTGTTTATTATCTATTCAATGAGCATCACTGTTTTATGTTTAGAGACAGAGGACCTGTGTCAGAGGTGCATGCAGTGGCAATGTCAACGCAAGCAGCCGATGTTTTCAGCCTGGGCAAGCGTCCACATTACACTGCGCATACATCCCAATAGTTGATGCTGTAAGACACAGATCAAAACTGCATGCAGAAAGATTGATTTTCAGTGGGGTATTTCTGGGAGCTAACAGGTGGGTGGCTAGCCCAATGCAGGCATTTTATGGGCACGTCGCTGACAGCTACTGCGGCAAAAAAAACAGTTGCTCTGACTTAGGAGACCATTTCAGATGGTGACATTGCACCTGCCACAGGGCTGATGCAATCTTCATGTTGCAACCGATGGTACATCGATGGTGCGTTATAGTACGCACAGCAACGGAGTAGAGCCGCAGCCAGTGTGCACCTCATTAGACTGAGAATTGGTCATGGCATTATCATAAAGATGTAGATGCGTTTATGGAGAAAGACGAATCTATGGCCTCATCTGTGTATACTTCTGATTTAGGCAAAGAATCCGATCACCGTACAGAAACAGATGATTAAGAAAATACAGCATAAGGAACCTGGACATAAGATCAGCACACCCTTGCTACAGATGCTTTGTCTAATGAGATTTGACAGCAACTAGTAAAGTAAACCAGTACCAAAGGTGCTTAACCGGCCACCTGTTTCTGTAAATGTATATAGAATCAGTACAAAATCTTGATTCATTTAAACAAGAAAAATCAAGCTATATTCAAGCTGTCAAACACATTCAACTATGTTTAGACCAGATCACACATGTACAATTTTGAACTGATACATATTTATATTTTAAAATGAAAACTGTGAAATTAGAACTTTAAAAACAGTAGTGTTTTTATGTTCTAAAAAGTGTTGAGATTTTTTTTATTTTTAAATAGTATGTTTTGTTTTTTTTAATGACAAATAGAAGCTGCAAACTTTAAACCGCAAAACTGAATTGGGGTCGACTGAAGATTGACCCATGAACATATTTCTATTGAGTGTTATTCACACAAAACTCATAGTCAAATATAAAACTACAACTTTTCCTGCCAGCTTTCTCTTGCAGTGTTTCTTCTGAAAGAAGGATTTTCTTAGCCCTACCAGCAGGACTAATCTCTAATAAATATGTGTAAACATTAATGAGGCCAGGCAAGCAAGTGTGTTTCTGCACCAGGAATCCAAGAAGTTAAAACAACCACTTAAGACTTGTTCATATGAGTAATTTTACAACACATACTCAGTTTGGAAAGAAAACAGAAGTCAGTAAAGTGTTGCTGAGATGCTGCAGGCTAAGTAACAATTATATACATATATATATATATATATATATATATTTATATATATATATATATATATATGCTTAAACATGTGTGCTGTTTACACAGGCAGCAATAAAAAATGCAACATATTCAAAATCGGGTATTTACCACCTTTGTCTGTGTCATTTGATACATGTAAGTGCTGTAAAAATGCAATTAAACCGCTCATCTAAAAACCAAAACAGTTCTCCCTTTGATAACAGTACATACAACCTCTGTCAACAGTGCTGAAGGAGACTTCGGGAAAATATCTATCAAGAACTTTGCCACTACAGTATGGCCTCATGATAGCTTTAAGAGATACTCCCAGCATCAGACTTTCCTTATATAAATAGCATATATAATCCCCTTTGCTAATCTGTGCTCCCATCTGCTGGAATTTTGCATAGTACACTTTTATGTGGAAAAAATCAATTGGAAATGCTCTGTAATCTAACCGTACATAACTACACAGACATGGAGACACATGAAAGACAAAGACGGTGTCTGGTGGAATCAAGCTCAGTGTTTTATTTCCTTGACCACATGATGAAAAATTGAATAAATCACAAACTGCTAAACTATAGGAAAATGGAGATCTTATTACTTTCCACCTCCCAGACAGGAACGTTAGCATGCATGCATGAAACACTGACATTTTGAAGAACATCATGCAAGTAGAGAATGATTCAAAGTTTGCAGTCAGATCAACATCTATCATCGTCGTCATGGTCTTGGTGCAAATGCATAAATCCAGCATTGATTCCACCCTTAATTATCTGACGATGCATGTGGGCATGAATAAGATACACACTGAAGCTTACTTAGAACTTTTCATCTACTTTATCCTATGATGGGTGCTATACCGAGATCTAACACAAATGGTGTAGACGGCATGCTTCCCAGTTTGGCTCAGAGTTCATATGTGGATTAAATAAAACAAGCTATTTAAGAGGTTCCCAAACGCAGTCCTCAAGGCTCCCCAACAGTTAATTTTTTAGTGATATCCATGGTTAAGCACCGGTGGTTAATCAAATTGACTTAGGTACTATATAAGTCACCTGTGGTCAAGCATGGATATCCTTAAAACCTGGACTGTTAGGGTGCTTTGAGGACTGTGTTTGGGAACCTCTGAGCTTTAGGAAGAATAGAAAGTTTCTATATTATGCAATGTAGTAACAGTTTTGTAACAACCTTTCAAGATAATTAGTTGCCAGGAATGAAGATAGGAAAATATAATACAATAGAAAACCTGTGCCTAAATATTATTCTTGTTGTAAAATAGGAAAAATATTAGTGGAAATCGGAGAGGCAGCCAACCTCTTGGATGGCAAAGTTGAGGGTTACAATTACAGCGGTGCACCCACTTTTCTCCTAGTCCAGAGTGAAGTCAAATTTGTTGCTTGGAAAGTTGTAAATTGTCTTACAAATGAGGGATGGTAGATACTTTGTGAGGAATAAAGTGGAGAGAGATAAAGTACCAAACAATCAGCTCCTAACTGCCATTTTCACACACAGCCTGTAAAATGACAGTTAGAAGCTGATTGGTTGGTACTTTATCTCTCTCCACTTTATCTCTCTCCAATGCTTAGTACATCTCCCCCTGTATCAGTTGAAAAAATGTTCTACAAGGCATAAGAATATGCACGCACTTGTAATCTAATACTTCTTTCCTTACAATCTCTACCATCCAGGGCCGTTTCTAGGGGCGAGCGACCCGTGCAATCGCACGGGGCGCTCAGCCTCCGATCCCTGCTGTCACCGATTTTAAATTTTTTATTTACAGTATATAATTACTGGGCACCCAGTCAGGACTGCGTTACCTCCGCGCCTGACTGGGAGCCTGGAGAGCCTTTTCCAGCAGCAGCTCCGCCTCCCCTGCATCAGCACCAATAGGATCAGTCATCTGTTCCTGCTGATGCATAATGACGTCAGGCAGTGCGCGATCTCTCAGCCGCTCAGTGCCGTCATGGGGGGGGACTTCCGGGACTGGAGTCCCGAACCAGTCACTTGAGGGTATGCCCTCCCGCTATCCTACCTACACTGGTGGCTGGCCACACGGGGGTCCTGCGGCCGCCCACTACTACGCCTAGAGGCTGACCCTGAGAGTATCAGCAGCATCTTGTGTGGCCTGGAGTGCTGAGCAGAGCATCACTGGGGTGGGGGCAGGGTCCAGCTGCCTGATGACACCTCAGATATTTAAGCCAATGTCCTGAGGAGTCTGAAGTAAGCTGAGCTGTCTGCTTCAGTCTCCTCTGAACACTGGCTGAGAGAGATGAGTCATCCGCCCCCGCCCCAGTCAGTGTGATCTTCAGCCCTCTCCATGGAGGAACCTGGCAGCCAGCGTCAGGCAGGAAGCTGCAGCAGGCTCAGAGGAGCAGGTCTAACAAGAATGAAGTTGGACCTAGACGACTTTACCTTTTTGAAGTGTTGTTACAGGTACAGTAAGTGTTGGAGGGGGCATAGTGTGGGTGTGATGAGGGAAGGGGGCACAGTGTGGGTGAGATGAGGGAAGGGGGTACAGTGTGGGTGAGATGAGGGAAGGGGGCACAGTGTGGGTGAGATGAGGGAAGAGGGAGCACAGTGTGGGTGAGATGAGGGAAGAGGGAGCACAGTGTGGGTGAGATGAGGGAAGAGGGAGCACAGTGTGGGTGAGATGAGGAAAGGGGGGGAGCACAGTATGGGTGAGATGAGAAAAGTGGGGGCACAGTGTGGGTGGGATGAGGGAAGGGAGCACAGTATGGGTGAGATGAGAGAAGGGGGGGCACAGTGTGGGTGAGATGAGAGAAGGGGGGGCACAGTGTGGGCGAGATGAGAGAGGGGGGAGCACAGTATGGGTGAGATGAGAAAAGTGGGAGCATAGTGTGGGTGGGATGAGGGAAGGGGGCACAGTATGGGTGAGATGAGAGAAGGGGGGGCACAGTGTGGGTGAGATGAGAGAAGGGGGGGGCACAGTGTGGGTGAGATGAGGAGAGGGAGGAGCAAATGTGGGCGAGATGAGGGAAGGGGGAGCACAGTGTGGGTGAGATGAGGGAAGGGGGCTTACAGTGTGGGTGAGATGAGGGAAGGGGGAGCACAGTGTGGGTGAGATGAGGGAAGGGGGGAGCAAGTGTGGGCGAGATGATGGAAGGGGGAGCACAGCGTGGGCGAGATGAGGGCTGGGGAGCACAGTGTGGGACAGGGAAAGAGAAGCATATTGCATGATGTGGAGCACAGTAGGATACAGAGAAGCGAGGAAGAATAGAAAACATATAGGGGGCAATGCAGAACATAGGGGGAAGCACATACATACAGATACATGAAAGGACAGGACAAGCAAAAAAAAAAAGGGAGACATAATGAAAAAATAATATATTTTATGATGGCAATAGTAATGTGTAAAGGATACATATATAAATCTGAAAATATCTTATTGAGAAGAAAAATGGGGATTGATATACATTATACTAACATACTAATGCAATCATAATATGTATTCTTTTTACATGTGTATAAGTAGGTGTGTGTTTTTATATATATATATATATATATATATATATATATACTGTGTGTAGAGAGAGAGAGAGAGAAAGAGATCTTATAATGGCTTTTTTGTTGTTCAAGTTAAGTCCGTTGGGAGTCAAGTAGCCGGCGCAGTCAAGCTACCATTGAGAGGCAAGTTGAGGATCCAGCGCTTGGCAAGCTGAGTAGCAGCACTGACCCCTGCAGGGAAGGCCTGGTGCAGAGAGGGTACCCTTCTGTGCCCGCCAAGGTCGGAAGAGCAGGTAAGGTCCCAGTGGAACAACCCTTCCTCTTTTTATATCTAGATAGATAGATATTCATCCACAGCAGGTGCTGCATTCGTAGCAGAATAAAACTCCTTTATACAATTAGAGCATGCTCTAATTGTGTAAAAGAGTTTTCTTCTGCTACGAGTGCCGCACCTGCTCTGGATGCATATCTACTACTAGAATGTGAGGGCATCGGGTGTTTTGGATTTATGGTTGTTGGGAGTGCCGGACCTCCCTGTAACTCCACACAGTGTCCCATCCCTCACCCTCAGTGTCCCTGCCCTCACCATCCCTGTAACTTCACCTGAGTGTCCCAGCCCTCACCCTCCCTGTAACTCTCCCTCAGTGTCCCTGCCCTCACCCTCCCTGTAACTCCCCCTCAGTGTCCCTACCCTCACCCTCCCTGTATCTCCCCCTCAGTGTCCCAGCCCTCACCCTCCCCGTAACTCCACCTCAGTGTCCCAGTCCTCACCCTCCCTGTAACTCCCCCTCAGTGTCCCTGCCCTCACCCTCCCTGTAACTCCCCCTTAGTGTCCCAGCCCTCACCCTCCCTGTAACTCCCCCTCAGTGTCCTTGCCCTCACCCTCCCTGTAACTTCACCTGAGTGTCCCTGCCCTCACCCTCCCTGTAACTCCCCCTCAGTGTCCCTGCTCTCCCCCTCCCTGTAACTCCCCCTCAGTGTCCCTGCCCTCACCCTCCCTGTAACTCCCCCTTAGTGTCCCAGCCCTCACCCTCCCTGTAACTCCCCCTCAGTGTCCTTGCCCTCACCCTCCCTGTAACTTCACCTGAGTGTCCCTGCCCTCACCCTCCCTGTAACTTCACCTCAGTGTCAATGCTCTCACCCTCCCTGTAACTCCCCCTCAGTGTCCCTGCCCTCACCCTCCCTTTAACTGCCCTCAGTGTCCCAGCCCTCACCCTCCCTGTAACTCCCCCTCAGTGTCCCTGCCCTCACCCTCCCTGTAACTCCCCCTCAGTGTCCCTGCCCTCACCCTCCCTGTAACTCCCACTCAGTGTCCCAGCCCTCACCCTCCCTGTAACTCCCCCTCAGTGTCCCTGCTCTCACCCTCCCTGTAACTCCCCCTCAGTGTCCCTGCCCTCACCCTCCCTGTAACTGCCCTCAGTGTCCCAGCCCTCACCCTCCATGTAACTCCCCCTCAGTGTCCCTGCCCTCACCCTCCCTGTAACTCCCCCTCAGTGTCCCTGCCCTCACCCTCCCTGTAACTCCCCCTCAGTGTCCCTGCCCTCACCCTCCCTGTAACTCCCACTCAGTGTCCCAGCCCTCACCCTCCCTGTAACTCCAATCAGTGTCCCAGCCATCACCCTCCCTGTAACTCCCCCTCAGTGTCCCTGCCCTCACCCTCCCTGTAACTCCCCCACAGTGTCCCTGCCCTCACCCTCCCTGTAACTCCCCCTTAGTGTCCCAGCCCTCACCCTCCCTGTAACTCCCTCTCAGTGTCCCTGCCCTCACCCTCCCTGTAACTCCCCCTCAGTGTCCCTGCCCTCACCCTCCCTGTAACTCCCACTCAGTGTCCCAGCCCTCACCCTCCCTGTAACTCCAATCAGTGTCCCAGCCATCACCCTCCCTGTAACTCCCCCTCAGTGTCCCAGCCCTCACCCTCCCTGTAACTCCCCCTCAGTGTCCCAGCCCTCACCCTCCCTGTAACTCCCCCTCAGTGTCCCTGCCCTCACCCTCCCTGTAACTCCCGCTCAGTGTCCCAGCCCTCACCCTCCCTGTAACTCCCTCTCAGTGTCCCTGCCCTCATCCTCCCTGTAACTTCACCTCAGTGTCCCTGCTCTCACCCCAAAAAAAACTTCAGGGGGCACTGCATAACAAGCACAAATACAGGGGGCACTGCATATGGGGACAACTACATGGGGCACTGCATAATGGGCACTTTTGCCCTCAGTGTCCCAGCCCTCACCCTCCCTGTAACTCCCCCTCAGTGTCCCTGCTCTCACCCTCCCTGTAACTCCCCCTCAGTGTCCCTGCCCTCACCCTCCCTGTAACTCCCCCTTAGTGTCCCAGCCCTCACCCTCCCTGTAACTCCCCCTCAGTGTCCTTGCCCTCACCCTCCCTGTAACTTCACCTGAGTGTCCCTGCCCTCACCCTCCCTGTAACTTCACCTCAGTGTCAATGCTCTCACCCTCCCTGTAACTCCCCCTCAGTGTCCCTGCCCTCACCCTCCCTTTAACTGCCCTCAGTGTCCCAGCCCTCACCCTCCCTGTAACTCCCCCTCAGTGTCCCTGCCCTCACCCTCCCTGTAACTCCCCCTCAGTGTCCCTGCCCTCACCCTCCCTGTAACTCCCACTCAGTGTCCCAGCCCTCACCCTCCCTGTAACTCCCCCTCAGTGTCCCTGCTCTCACCCTCCCTGTAACTCCCCCTCAGTGTCCCTGCCCTCACCCTCCCTGTAACTGCCCTCAGTGTCCCAGCCCTCACCCTCCATGTAACTCCCCCTCAGTGTCCCTGCCCTCACCCTCCCTGTAACTCCCCCTCAGTGTCCCTGCCCTCACCCTCCCTGTAACTCCCCCTCAGTGTCCCTGCCCTCACCCTCCCTGTAACTCCCACTCAGTGTCTCAGCCCTCACCCTCCCTGTAACTCCAATCAGTGTCCCAGCCATCACCCTCCCTGTAACTCCCCCTCAGTGTCCCTGCCCTCACCCTCCCTGTAACTCCCCCACAGTGTCCCTGCCCTCACCCTCCCTGTAACTCCCCCTTAGTGTCCCAGCCCTCACCCTCCCTGTAACTCCCTCTCAGTGTCCCTGCCCTCACCCTCCCTGTAACTCCCCCTCAGTGTCCCTGCCCTCACCCTCCCTGTAACTCCCACTCAGTGTCCCAGCCCTCACCCTCCCTGTAACTCCAATCAGTGTCCCAGCCATCACCCTCCCTGTAACTCCCCCTCAGTGTCCCAGCCCTCACCCTCCCTGTAACTCCCCCTCAGTGTCCCAGCCCTCACCCTCCCTGTAACTCCCCCTCAGTGTCCCTGCCCTCACCCTCCCTGTAACTCCCCCTCAGTGTCCCAGCCCTCACCCTCCCTGTAACTCCCTCTCAGTGTCCCTGCCCTCATCCTCCCTGTAACTTCACCTCAGTGTCCCTTCTCTCACCCCAAAAAAAACTTCAGGGGGCACTGCATGACAAGCACAAATACAGGGGGCACTGCATATGGGGACAACCACATGGGGCACTGCATAATGGGCACTTTTGCCTGAGAGCCATTGGGGAAGCAGCCTGAGACCTGTCAAGCTGGAATGGTAAGGGAAGGGGCTTGAATGACACATGGAGGAGCTGAAGTGTCTATTAAGTGAATCTTGTTTTTTCAATGTATTTTATGTGGTTCTGGATTTCAAAATGTATTTTATATGGATGTGGTTTTTAAAACAAATTTTATGTGGCTCTGACTTTTTCAATATATTTTGTGTGGAAGTGGCTTGTTTCAGTGTAAGGTCATGCTCCTGCAAATGTCATACCAAAGGCGTGCACACGAAAATGCAGCGTGGCCTTGTGACAGCTAGACCACACCCCTTTTTTGAGTGCGCGCCTCCGCCACGCATGCTGTCAGCATGCTGTCAGCTCTTTACTTTAACTACAGATATTTTGGGGCTCTTTGCCTCTGACTGGTTAGCCACACTTGGGCTCAGCAGTCACAGTGGCTGACATTCTGTGGTATTTTGAGACCACACCCCCTTACTGTGAGACCACACCCCTCACAATGAGGCCACGCCCCTCCCAATATTACTGCTTCTTGTGGGGGGGTGCTTCCTGGTGTGTGGGGGGGGGCGCATTTTGACCATTCACACTGGGAGCCTAAGACCTAGAAACAGCCCTGCTACCATCCCTCATGCACAAACCTCTTTTTCTACTTTCCATTCAACACATTTTATTCCACTTCTGACTGGGAGTATTGTGGGAGCAGAGTTGAAATATTATCCTTATATTAAGATATGATAACAATTAAAAGTGAATGAAAATAGAGGGTAACAGTGCAAGGTGTGTTTCCACCTTAAACATATAACAATCTAAAAAAAAAATATGTATAAAAAATAATATATATTATATAATATATATATATATATATATATATATGCTGAAAATAAGAGACATGCGCCTAATAGTGCAGTATTTAGAGTAAAGCAAACAGCGCTGTAAGTAAATAGTGTGTGTACCAAAATTAAATCATTAAAAGCTTATCTGATGTCCAGGTAACAATCCTACGATCAGGAAGCACGTGATGCCAATGTATTCTGGATAGTAATCCAAGGGATGATCACCACTTGAATAAACCTTTAATAGAGGGCTTACAACAACCCCATAAATGCAATATGGTGTAGTATTGTAATATATAAACATAAGGGACAGTGAACGTACATAAATCTGCGTACCATATCTATATATATATATATATATATATATATATATAAAATTTATAAACATACACACACACATAGATATGCAGACATATATACACACTTACACATACGCATGTCACACATACATTAACAACACATACATATATACATTACACACACACCCTTACCTTGCAGACCTGATAGGCTGGCACCATCATGTCATTAAGCCCCTCCCCCTAATGTGAAACTGCCATGATTCACGGGTCAATTGGGAAGGGGTAGAGCCAAATAATTCAATTATAATGGAATCGTGTCATATTGGCACCACCTCCTCCCGATTGACCTGCGAATTGTGGCATTTTGCTGCGAGGGAGCGAGGCTTAAGAGCATGATGCCTGCTCTCCAGTCTGTCAGGGGGGGTTTCTGGGTACTCAGAAACCCCCCCTACGTGCGCTACTGGTAGTATTTATAAGACAAAAAATGTGTTTGCTTTGGTTTCCCTATCTTGAAATTTCAATTTTAAAAAACCCCATAAAACACTTTTTTGGACATTTCCATCAAAAGCATTTTGACGCATTATAATGAGTAAAAAGACTAATGGTAATTTCTGAATATACAAGATCATCTGGGAAAAAAAAGGTGTCATTTGTGTGGGTAGCATATAAAAAACTTAGTGGTCTTGATGTTGGAATGTGACAAGTAATAACATTGGAAAATGGCCTCAGCACAAGGGTGAGAAAACCCACAGCAGTTAAGGGGGTTAATCTATCTGCTAAAGCTGGGCACACATCAGACGATGTGTACCCAGTCCGACAGCACGGGCTATGGGACCAGCATCTCCCGTCAGCCTTGCTGTAGAGCCGACGGGGGATGACGCTAATGACCCACCGAAGCATGCATATCATGGGTACACACACTAGATGATATACCTGATATGTCGCTCCAATCTGCGGCATCGAACAACATATCATCTAGTGTGTACCCAGTTTAAGATATAAATCTCAGATGATGGCAAACTTTTGAACCTTTTCACCTTACTTGCAGACCTTACAAACTAAGGCCCTCATTCAGAGCCGCTCGCTATTTGCGGTCGTTCGTTCTAAAACAAGGGGTGGCTATTCAAATGAACCGTTCGCTAATTGCGGTCTGTTCACGCCTCTAAGTCTGAACGAGCGAGCAAAACTTGCGCTTGTAATTTTGAAAAATACGCCCCCTTGCCGCTCGCACCATACGTCATGTCCGCTATTTATTAGATTAATCGAGTACATCGAACAGCGTATGAACTGCTCGCTATTCTTGTGGCTGGTTTTTTCAACCGCTATTTTGCGAGCAGTTCAGAGTAAAAAAAAAACAAGTGACGTGGTCAATGACGCTGCTGTATTAATTATGCACTCCCTTAAAACGCCCGTGTTGACCTTTAAGCACGCCTGCGATCTAATTCCACACCCCCGTTTTCAAGCAACTTCCCCTGTTACCACTCACATACGCCTCCTTCTGTCACTCAAAATTGCAGGCATTCGCTATATAGCGAACAAACGATTTTCGGCCGCACTGACTGGTTCGCGCATGCGTATTAAAATCCGTACGCATGCGCAGATGTGCGAACATCGGTCAGAACGAACGAGCGGCCGCTTACGAGCGGCTCTGAATCAGGGCCTATATACGAACCTTAACCATAAGAGGTATTTTGCACTCAGAAGGAGGACTAAGCATACTATTGATGGTATTCCAATCATGGGGACTGATAAAAAGGCAATAGAAATCATAGAATCTTTAGGGTCAGAAAGTAATAATATGATAAAGGCACAATAGTATAGGTAATTTTCTGAGATTCAAGAAGAGATTAGAATTTTATCCCCTGCAATATGCAAAGAGGGGGCCTTGCTTTGAAAGCTTTTACACAGCGACCATTGAATAATTTAGAAAGATCTGTACTTGGGAGAGAGATAATTTAACAAAACTTGAAAGAAGAGCACTGAAGAATTTGATGAGTGATCAGGACTTAACAATAAAACCCGATGACTAAGTCATACAAAATTGTGCAGATTATCTACAAAAATTTACTAACAAAATATTATACAAATAAATGCTGTTTAATCCTCGAAATCAGTTTAGAATCAGAGTTACAATCATTACTTTATCCTGCTCTAAATGATAGAGTACTTTGTAAGGATTCTTGGCATTTTTTTTGTTTAACCCTAACTCTGTAGTCTCAGTATATTATCACCTTCCCAAAATATACAAACCCCTCACATTACCTCCCACCAATTATATATCTTTGTAACAAAGTTTGTATGTTGATATTTTTCTCCAAAATCACCTGATAATCTCTGTAATCAAAAATAAAAGCACCAAACACTTTTTAAGGTGATTAATAGAATAACTTGGAAAGAGAACTATAAACTATTAGCCTGTGATGTAGAATCATTCTATACTAACATGAATTAGGCATCTCGTTGGTGGAGTCATACCTTGGAGATATGCCATGTGATTTTATATTGTCATCTATTATGTTTATTTTACATCACAATTATTTTATTTTTGATTCCCAATTTTATTTACAAATGCTTGGTACTGCCATGGGAAACAGATTTGTTACAAACTATGCCAAACTCTATATGGGATTGTTTGAGGAGGTGTACATTGGGGTGACCTGTTTTAGATGCACCTACTTGTTTACAGCAGGTATATAGATGTCATATTTAGCATTTAGGATGAGGATTACAAATCTGTTCTTTCATTTCTCAATTAAATCTGATCATTTTTTAACTAGATTAGTCACACACACACGCATCAGGTTTTTTTAGATATCTCCCTATCAATTCTTGAAAAAAAGACCATGCCCAGACATGCATCAAAGAAGTAGACACAGGTATTGAATTATGGTAGCAGTTATCAAAGACGTTGAAAAAAACAATATAACAATAGGTCAATTAATCTGGCTGAAATAAAATTATTCACCATAGGGAGTATTTCAGAGATAGGCTGCTGCCCTGTTTAAAAAGTTTCAAAGTCAAGACTATCTAGATGGCATATTAAGCAAAACTTGACAAAGTTTAGATAGCAATAGTAATCTTGTAATTAACTGCAAACTTCATGATATCATTAACAGTTACTTAGATAGCTCCATCATATCCTGCTGCATTTTACAATTGGGAACAAACAGTAGTATAACAAGACTGGGTAGTAACAAACAGACATAGAGGTAAGAGGGCCCTGCTTGCATGTATACAATCTATAGATATAGAAGCCTTTTTGGAAACCCACAGATAAATCATCAATGTTTGTGACCCAGTTTAACTGTTGCGCATCTAATATTAGGCACACTATTAAGAAGAACTGTGCATTCCTAGTGTTTGATAAACTATTTTTTTATTAAAAATTTTTCCATGAAAAACATATAAATATAAAGAAATCTTTACCAAACAGCAAAATCTTTACCGAATAGCAAAAAGAAAGACATTTAAATTAAAATTTAATGTATGTGGTCCCAGGGATGGGCAGTAGGTAGGCAGGGGAGGATGGATATGCATCATCAGATTTGAACTGGAGGATTCAACAAAAACAACCTAATCTCATACTATAAAGTAGATCAAAAACAACTGTGAAGTAACTTTCATGTGTAAAATTTTAGCCCTCAGTGATACACGGTGTTCAAGATACAGGGTTGCAAACATGACAACAAGTGTAAAATGTAAGCTTGCAAGGTCAGCTAAAATGAATCATAACTTTGCTTCTAATTGTGGTAGAAATTTCATGTTGATCTTGTTTTGTAGCTAAGGGACCAGAGTTTTCATAAAAAATAGTGTTCTACTGTGTTCTTCTTAGTCTGGCTGCAGCTTCTGCATTGAGAACTAGTGATAGAAGGGACTAGGACAGTTTACCTAATATAGTTTATCAGTGAATAGTGGTAGTTTGATCAAGAGCGTAACAAATGGTAAAAAAGTACATTAAGGATTATATTTACTAAAGTGTGGGTTTTTAGAAGTGGAATTGTTGCCCATAGCAACCAATCAGATTCTACTAATCATGTATCTAGCACCTTCTAGAAGATAACAGCTATAATCTGATTGGTTTCTGTGGGCTACAACTCCACTTCTAAAAACCCGCACTTTAGAAAATATACCCCTAAAGGTGCATGCACACACAACAATTTTTTGAACAATTATCGATAACGATATCGTTTATCATGCAATCGTTGAAAAAAATCGTTCACTTTCTGAGTTAAAATGATGTACGATTATCATTCATGCGCGTTCACGTTTGTAGTTTGTAGTTCAGTCAGACTGACCAACTCAATGATTTTAAGTAAGGGAATATGCAAAAATCGTTTGTAGTTCAAAAAAATCGTTCATTACATTTAGTAAATGAATGATTTTAGTAAATGATTTTCGTTCATTTTTCCCTTGAAAAAATGAACGTAAATCGTTTACTAAAATCGTTCATTTACTAAATCGTTCTCTGTGTATGCACCTTAAGACTCAGTGCTGCAACCCATTTGATATTAAAGGACACAGAGTCCTCAGCTGGAATATGGAATATATCCTTTTTTATAACTTTTGCAATTTTTACAGCTTTCCTTTTGCAATAGTTTCATGCTTTTCCTCTTGATAGGTGATGCTCCCACACTGCTTAAACTTTCATTTAATGACTGCAAAGCTGATTCAGTCCTGCATGTTGCCACTTCTGTGTCACTTTCCTCATCATTTGATGTGCTTGGTCTTTCCTCAGCAGTTAAGGAATCCCTTTTAATTTGTTTCCTACAGTTATCAGAAATCATTTGACCACACTTGACATGTGGCTGTATTTTAATCATCCATGGTAGCATCTTCCTTAATTGTTTCCTACTGTTGCTGTGTCCTTTAATATCAAATGGGTTGCAGCACGTACTTCTTATTCATTTGTCATGCTCTTGATCAAACTACTCACTGTATTAGATAAACCAGAGGTTCCCAAACGCGGTCGTCAAGGCACCCCAACAGTTCAGGTTTTAGAGATATCTATGTTTAAACACAGGTGGTTAAATCCAACTGACTGTGGTCAAGCATGGATATCCTTAAAACCTGGACTGTTAGGGTGCCCTGAGGACAGAGTTTGGGAACCTCTGAGATAATCTGTCTTAGTCCCTTATATCATACTTGCCTACTCTCCCGAAACGACTGGGAGCCTCACAAAAATCGAGTGGTGCTCCCAGCCCCCCACCCTGGAGAAGCAGGCAAGTCTCCCGGCTGGCTGCCTCCCCCCCTGAATCACATCATCATGACCCCACCCCCTGCTTCACAATGCTGGTAATCTCTGCATTTAGTAGCGGTGCCAAAATAACGCGATCGAGTGGTCACACCCCCAGCAGCACTTCTAATGCCGGGTAATATTCCTAGCCACGCCCCCTATGCTGTGCCATGCACCTCCACTATGCCGACCTGGCTGCCCCCTCTTGAAGGCAAGCATGTCTTGTATCACTAGTTCTCAATGCAGAAGCTGCAGCCATACTGAGTGGTGCAAACTATTGATGGTTCACCATAGAGTGTTATTGTACCATCGATATTTATCACCGATGGCATCATTGATGGTGACCATTGATGGCCATCCCTAGAACACAGAGAGACACACTACAAGACAAGTCTGAACTTGCCAGTTGCATGGTTAGTGCAAGAAGGGTTCAACTGCCATACTTAATATTTTTTTTACTCCTGTTTCCAAAGGCTTCCCAAAATGAAGTTTATACCAAAGAGAGATTGTATTTAAGTGTATAACATACTTTATGTACAAAAAAATTAAATATACACTTTTTTAAATATTCATGGCCAAAGTTTACATCATGTGACCTTGAAATGTAAAAGTCAATATTTAAATATAAAACTATTTTTTATGAAAACTATGGTCCCTTAGCTTCAAAACAAGAGAAAGTTCTACGACAATTAGAAGCAAAGTTATGGTTCGTTTTAGTAGACCTAGCAAGCAAAAATTACTTTATGCTGTCTATCATCCTACCAAATTTCATGAAAATCGGAGACGGTCGGGTTGAAAGCTGTGATGATTTGGCATGGAATGACCCGAATGTGGTTTTAAACTAGCAAAAATGTTTTGATTAGAATTTAGCCAAATCCAGTGGAAAAAAAACCAAGATCTTCAGTGTCTCAAGGAATCTAACTTATCATTTTATGGGGGAGATGTACTTAGCCTTGTAGACAGATAAAGTGGAGAGAGATTATATGGAATCAGTTTGATGCGATATACAGCTTATCTAAGTATCAATTCATGTATCTTGTATCTTTACCATCCTGTGATGCGATACGGTATCCAGGGCTCCAGTGATGCAGTCTTCTCCTGTGGTCCTTTGCATTCGGTAAGGCTCTCCCCTTCTGTGCATACGTCAGCTGCCGTGTCTTTTCACTTTAGTGCTTCAGCGGCCGCTGGTGTGGGGCTCTACAAGGGAGCAGTGGGCTGTTAAGAGTAAAGATTAGCAGTTCAGTTTTACCGCTCATCTCTAGTTAAGAGGTGGTGACCCCAGATATGCATATGTCGGGTTGCCTTACTAATGGCGGTGGGGGTATGACAGACCGAGCAGACACTGGGGCAGCAGCAGGCAGTCATACCAGGATATGCATATGCCCTAGGATCCTCTGATTGGCTGCTGTTGGTGGATGGGGCGGAGAGAACAGGGAGAAGTGTTTGAAGGCCCTCACCAGCCTCTTTACGCCATCCTGAGATGGCAAATTTTTTCTTAGAAGCGAAACGGTGCTCATTTCAGTGCTTCTATGAATTGCTCTCTCCATACTACTACAATAATCAGGGGCACTGCTGGAGAAATGCCCCTGAAATCTGAGATTTCTCCATGGTGACCCCTTCTATAAATATGAGAAAGCAGTGAAAAGCCTTGTTATTACTGATAAAGGGCTTTTCACTGCTACATGAATAGACCCCAAAGTACTAACCAACTAGCTCCTTCAAACACAAATATGCAAAAATAGAGACAGCGCTAACAGATAAGGATAATTTATTTCAATATATAAAAAACAGAATAAAACCAATATAAATCAAAAAGATTTTTAGTTTCTACATTAGATCATTTAATATATGAATAACTGGCCGATATACTGACAAATTTACAAATACCACCTCTAAAAAATTTGTTAAAAGACACAAACAATCCAGATCTACAGTGTCTTTCAAAAGTATTCACGCCCTTTGCATTTTTCATGTTTTGTTGCCTCACAACCTGGAATTAAAATGGATTGTTTGAAGGTGCGCATCATTTCATTCACAGAACATGCCTACAACTGTGAAGTTGTGTTTTTTTTTATATTGGGAATCAAGCAACATTTAGAACAAAATAACAGAAAACATCAGCGTGCATAACTATTCACCCCCCTAAAGTCAGTACTTTGTCGAGCCACCTTTTGCGGCAATTACAGCTGCAAGTCGCTTTGAATAAGTCTCTATGAGCTTGCCACATCTTGCCCCTGGGATTTTTGCCCTTTCCTCAAGGCAAAACTGAAGGTAACTGGTTGCACCAGAACTTTTGAGGGGCTTCATAGCAAAGGGGGTGATTACATATGCACATACCAATTTTCAGAATTTTATTTATAAAAATTATTTTTTATATATATTTCTCTCATTTCACTTGACCAAATTAGACTATTTTGTGCAGATCCATCACATAAATTTCAGATAAAAAAAAAAAAAAAATTACAGGTTGTAATGTAACAAAAAAGGTAAAAAGCCAGGGGGTGAATACTTTTGCAAGGCACTGTATATTCTCCTATTTTGATCAATAGGTAGGTGAGTATTTTGGATCCTTAACTCCCATGAATCGCTTATACTTCCTCCACTTTAGAGATTAAATCAGTTCAAAACTTCAGTGGTGGTATATAATTTTTCATCTTATGTTAGTAATAAAAAAGCAAGCAGTTATTTGGAGGAAGCAAAGCAGCAGTAATCTCCAATGAGAGTGAAAAAAACTCATATTGCACTATTACATAGACTTGATTAGTTGAAGTCCATAGTGTTAGTAAGGCTCTAATGCAGGGATGGGGAAGCTCAGGCCCGGGGGCCATATAAGGCCCCCGGAATCATTTGGTCTGGCACTCTGAGCTTTTTTCTGTTAGCCTCATCTGGCTAGCAGGGTGCCTAGAATGGCACCGTGCAGCCAGAATCTATGCAGCAGTGCCGCCTCGAATGTCCTTAGGATGCTTCAAACTGTCACGCCGCTGCCCTTACAGCTCCCCGGAGCATCCACAGGATACCCCGGGCATTGCTGTAATCACCGGCGATTGTGACCCCGCCCTTGTGTGATGTCCCATGGAGGGGGAGTGGCCTGCACTGGGCCCGCAAATAATATTAAATATATCAAAGTGGCCCTCAGCAGAGAAAAGGTTCCCCACCCCTGCTCTAATGGATATACAAGTATATAAATATCAAGCTTTTTGTTAGAATATTGCAGAGACTTTGTTAGTTCTTGTTAGTAGTATTAGCAAGTAGTATTAGCAAGGTTCCAATCATACATGCATACTGTAACTAGCAGTGAAACTTTCAAATGCTGTCCTTAATCATCCACGAGCCGATATCCTTCAAACACAGCCTGTAAAATGAGTCAGGAGCTGATTGGTTGGTACTTTATCTCTCTCCACTTTATCTTTATCCAAACTTTGATACATCCAATCCTAATGGTGTGAACCATATTACTCTATACAAGGGGTGGGCAATAAGCATTCCCCCAGCTGTTGTAGAGCTACAAATCCCAGCATGCCCTGCCACAGTTTTGAGTATTTGACCATGCTAAAACTGTTGCAGGGCATGCTGGGATGTGTAGTTCTACAACAACTGGAGGGCCTTTTATTTCCCACCCCTGCTCTATACAAATATTACAGACCAATATTTTTATTTGACATAAATAAATAAATAAATCATGTGATTATTTGTAATAAAACTTGATTGCACAAGGAAATTGAACATCTATATCTATCTCACATATTTATTAGTTATGTTTTTTATCATGAAAATTAGGATATTCTTGCATAGAACAAGAAAGTAGGCTTGAAATCATGGGATAGCCAGCAAACTCTCCAGACTTAACACCCATTGAGCTGGTTTGAGATGAACTTGACAGAAGGGTGAAAGCAAAACAACCTACAATTGGAATACATGAGGTCACTTCTGTTTCAGCGTTTAGAAGGTTTCGAACAATATTTAATTTCCATTACAGAAAGAATGCCACAAGTGTGTTGAATGGTTATATATGCAAAAGATGGCTTAATTGATGAGTATCAAAATGATTGATTTCTTTTTTCTTTTCAATTGTTTATATGTTCAATGCTTTATTACAGTACATTGAGACATTAAACTACATAAATGTCAATAAAAACTTGCACAATGTGGGTGTTCTAAAACCTTTCACAACTAGTGTACGCTACAAAAAAATGGCTAATTTAAATAATATATGACATGTTTTTATACACTATAGATGAGTATAACCATGAATGTATGTCTGACATATCTTTTTAGATTATAAAGTAAATAATATTATAAATCATTATATTTTGCATATGGCAAAGCTAAAATTATTTTTGCGTGTGATAGTGTTTTAATATGACTAATTTCAATAATGGTCAACTTGGTCGATGGGCTATTAGATATATTTTAATTGGAATAGTATTCATAAAAGAGATACCTTCGGTTCAAAGGCTTCCGCCTTTAACAGGTAATGCAAAAATACTATTAATCACCATGAATTCAGCTGTTTTACATATGTTTACAAAGATTACTAATTGAAAGGAAGTATATTAACATTTCGATGTGAGCCACACTTCACCTTAAGATGTCAAGTGGGCATCAAAAAGCGTAGGTGACACGCCCCCGAACCAGTCAGGAATTCTACCTATAAAAAAGGAGTGTCTGCGCAGACTCTGGTACTAGATTTACATCTATTAATGTGCCGAAATTCGCAAATACCAGCAGGCAGGCTTTTCTGTCCACATTCCCAGGTTCTTCCACCTCTCCACACTCAGCGGTCATCATTGTCTGTCAGGACTCACCATGTAAACCTTCCAATCATCAGGGACCTAGGCCTAGGGAGTTGGTTCCACCTCCACTCCCCTACAGCTGGGCTGCCTATTCCCACTCCCTTTGTGAGGAGGGTTTCCTACATCTTGCACCATGCTGCTTGGAATCACCCCTCCCTGTGGGTCCCACTTTACAACTTGTTAATACTATCTGGCCTGTAGAGCATACCATTGAGGAGGTAACTGTGACTTCCAGTATTGATTTACTATTGCAGGACATTTATTCTCGGCGGGTGCGGGTAATACCGAACTTAAACATTTGCGGCAATGGAGTTGATGTAGGTTTTTTTTTTTTACTGTGTTTCATGTATGTATTATGTTATTAAATGACTTTATATATATTTTTCAGCTCAGTGCAAAGCCGGGGGGGGCGCGATCAGTGTGATCACTCCCCCCACAGGCATAGGAAACTGCTGTGGCTGCTGCTCAGCAGCCACGAGCAGTCTCCCACTGCAGGTCAGCACACGCTGTGTGCTGGGCTGCTGTGAGGGAGGGTAGGGCGGCATCGGACCCGGGCCCCCGCCGGGCCCCTCAGGAATCCTGGGCCCGGGAAATTTGTACCGGCTCCCCCCCTCTCGGCGCCCCTGTGCACACACTGGCATAAGAAGCCAGAATTCTCTGTCTCCATGATAATTCCTGTTTGGATATACATACCATAACCTGTTTGGACATGACATACCATAACCGTGACTCATATCTGGTTTTAAAGATTGAAAAGTGTATTGCATTCGATTCTAAGAGTCTAATTATGAGTCTACATAATTAGCATTTTGGGTGTATCAATAGACTCAATAACAATTGTATACTGAGCTCTTCTGTCTACTAACAGTCTAACGTGACAAGGACTCATATATTGATATTAATCCAATGCTTGACTACTTATTGCTTTATATGTATTGTGGGCTGTGAGGCTGGACATATTCTTTGAAATTCAAATAGACTGATTGTGTGAAGGTATTGGACAACCTAGACACACTAGTAGGATTTCTTTTGATCCCATTGGAACATAATGTGACAATTTGATTGGATATCAATGTGGACTACTTTTCCACTTAACAGCATTTCAGAATATTATTAATAGTATTTTGATATAGCTGAATTGTGGTTATGTACTAAATTTTTTTTTACTGCTATTATAATTATCAGTAGTTTACTGTAATTAATATTGTATTTTATTAAAATTATTTAAAGTCCTAATTTGAACACCTAGCCAGTGCTTCTACGTTTTATTGATTTGGTATATACATAATAGAGGGTTCAGGTGCCTTAACAGATATTAGAAGACAAGGGTCCTTGATTAGCATATCAGTGCCCCCTATTTTTCTTTTTCTCTTTGAACCTCAATTATTTGGCTAAATTTTTAAATATGATACAGCTCTATTTTTAATATATACAAAGTCTTTACGCCATATATTGACTTGTTGATGACTATTCATACATTTTTTATAAAAAAATGTAAATAAAAATAAATATTGTACAAAAACCACTAAATTGATTGATCTTTTTGATTCTCCTATTTAGTGCAACTCTTTCCATATATTGCCCAATATTTTTAGAGAAACACCAGAAGATCAGTTAAATGTCAAACAAGAGTTGTATTGCAATTACTAAATTCTCACTATTGTACAAAAAGATATTGCACCTTCATCAATTTAGCATTCAATGCATCACAAATTTAGAGAATTGTACTATTCAGTAATTCATTATTATAACTTGTAATTATACATCCAAACTCACATGTTCACCCCATTCATTATTTCATGGTCAATCAAAAAAATAAAAAAATAACGCAGAGAGGATGTCTCTCTTTTCATTGCTACTAATTTTTTTTTTCATTTTGGTCACAGTGATGTAAAAAGAGTAATTAAGAAAGAATGGAAAATCAAAGACTTCAGTGTTGGGATCAAAAGTTATAAGAATTCTACAGCAAAACCGGGTGAAGCTGTCAAATTCTTTGTGGATTCGAATCTTTACTTGCCTGCATGTTCAGATCAAACATTATCACCAGAGGCTATGGATGAAATGATTTCCACTTTCAAAGAAAACCACTTTAAAAGAAATTTGCCAGACCCATATAGCAACATTACATTTTGTCTCGGTTTTCAATTGTTCTCCCCGTGAGGAATAGTTTTGTCATCACAATAGAACACCACACTGCAAAGCAGTTCCTGGAATGATCTTTATCCAACAGAGAGTGATGACTGTTCTTTATAAATGAAAACAATATCTTTCCTCATTGAAAAAGACAAGGTAATGTGTCAGACACTATTTGTGTATTCAGTACTCGTTATTTTTAAGTATTTCTTTAGCATCACAATTATGCAAAAATCAACTTTATTCTGCAGTGTAAAATAAGATCTACCATGACATTTACTCTGCACTTCGGGTCAGATCAAGCTCAGGTATGCCATTAAAACTTTGTTTAAAAAACAGTCATTGGAATAATATCTTACTAAAAAATAATGGTTTTCTGCTATGTGGGTGATAACAATTTTGGTTTTCTTTTAATAATACACTCAAAAATATTATAGGAGAAGCTGACATTTACTGAAATGATTTCTCCTATATGGCTAATAAAAAAAGAATGTCCCCTTATTTTTTTTTTTAGATACATTTCTTCTAGCACAGAGAACATGCATTCAATAAACAACTAGAAGGAAAATTTAGAAATATGCTAAAGAAAAATTGGGATGCCAGTAATAATGTATTTTGATTTTTGAAGGAACCCAGATTGCTATATCTTTTTCATGACATATAGTGTACTCTACCTTTCTGAAGCCTGCACAGCTCAATTATCCCACCAAGGAATCTATATGTAAGTAACACTAATCACAGTAGGCCATGGAAGCTCCACCATCTAGCAAGGAAACAGGGAAATTCTACAGCTTATCTCTCTGTGGTATTAAACTTTGCAGTGGGGCTGATTCAGAGGTGGACACTACAATGATCTTTACGCAAATGGGCAATTTGTCTTTTTACTGGGCATGCGCCGAACCCTCAGTGCGCATGTCCAGCGATATTGCTGTGGCTCTGGTCGCCGTGCCTGGGCGCCGCCGGTTGAGACAGGGTGGTGACAGGGAGTGCTTGACAAAACAGGGGCATGTCTGCCAAGTATTTTAGGTGTGCCGAGGCCAGTGTCTGCATCTCCCGATGCAGATTTACTGGCCTCTTCAGCGGAGTTCTGGCGGCCATTCTGAGTAACCTTAGAGTTGTTCAGATGGCTGATGCCTCTCCAATGGTGATCTAATGCTGCGTCTATGGATGCAGCAGCGGATCACAGAAGCTGGCAGTAGCCGTCTATTTACAAAAGATGCCTCATGCCGCATTTGCGGAATATCATACAGCCATTGCGTACAAAGACCTCTGACTCAGTCCAGGTGGCTCCTCAACTATGCTGCTGATCAGTGACCAGGATCCCAGGCATGGGTCTATTTATTAATGAGAGAAAAGTCCTATCTCCTATGAAAACAGGGTCACTGCAGTATCCTCCGCCAGCTTTGTCAGTGTTGCCAATCTTGCTAAGCACTGCCGCAAAACTTGTTATATTATCATAATCACAAATTCACAATAAAATCAATAAAAAAATAAAGCATTTTTTTCAATGATTAATAGTTGTTGTTTTTTTTGGAAAACTTTTTTTATTTTATTTTTCACTAAGTGGAACTGAAAGCTGAAGTTCAGGGTGTCAGTTTCACATGCATGTCCATATCCCTTTATCCTGAGCCAGCGAAGCCATAAGTTAGCCCTTACAGCCAACGGACTGAAAATTTAAAACAGATATGGACTATATTCTGAAAGTAGCCTAGTGGTAGGTGTGGTCAAATAGTCAGGAGGTGGGGTAAAATCCTTACCTAGGAAGGCCGCAGGTGTGGGTGCCATCATGGATATGATTGTGGGAGCAGCCAGCACACAGAGGGTGTAGTTATTGATATAGGCAGTGTTAAGTCATCCTAATGTTCACATCATGGAAAGCCAAGCATCTAATAAAGACTAGGGCCCTGATTCAGACCCACTCGCAAGCGGCTGTCCGCTCGCAAGTGGGTCGATGGTCTGCACTGAGCATGCGCACGACGGAGGGAGCTCCGTCGTGCGCATGCGCCAGACGCGACGAGCAAAGGAAAGTCCTTCGCTCGTTGTGTCTGATCAAAGGGGGCGTGCTGTCGATGTTGATTGACAGCACGCCCCCTTTGGAGGGCGTGCCGGGGGCGTGCCTTCCTGACGGGGGCGTTCCCACGGGAACGCCTACCGTCAGAAGCCGGCCCACTGACATCACTAGTGATGTCAGTGGGAGTGATTTTGGCTCTGATAGAGCCAAAATCACTCCGGGGCTTGCGGTTGAAAACCTCAACCGCAGGCTCCGGCTCGCAGTTTCGATGGTCGCGATGGTCACGACCATCGCGGCCATCAAACTGCACGCTCGTATAGGCCCCCTTTGGAGGGCGTGCCTCCCTGACAGGGGCGTTCCCACGGGAACGCCTCCCGTCAGAAGCCGGCCCACTGACATCACTAGTGATGTCAGTGGGAGTGATTTGGGCTCTGATAGAGCCAAAATCACTCCGGGGCTTGCGGTTGAAAACCTCAACCGCAGGCTCCGGCTCGCAGTTTCGATGGTCGCGATGGTCACGACCATCGCGGCCATCAAACTGCACGCTCGTATAGGCTGTGGGTGGTGACCCACAGCTATACGAGCGTCCAGGAGGACGCTCCATTTTTATGGAGGGCGGCCCTCATTCAGAGCTTGCACTCTGCTCAGAGCGTACGGCTCTGAATGAGGGCCTAGGTCCCACAACCTGCTCCAACATTGAATTAATAGCATTTACATTTAACAAACAGTCCTATTTCTCCTAATGAACACCCAATATTAGATAACTAGTACCATCATCACATTAACTTCTTTGTTATGGAGGATGAGTGGGGTTCATCATCTGCATATAACTGCAATTTGTGGATGATGAGTCTTACATGCATGGGCCAAGGTTTTTTTAAACTTTAAAGGTCTTTCCAGAGATTTGGGAGAGGGACTTTAAGTCCCTCTATCTCCACAAACCATCTCACCTTGAGAGATGGGGGCACCTATGTCACCATAAAGATTTTTGCCTGGTGGTCAATGTAACCACCAGGCAAAACCCCCTCCACTACAGATAAATCATGGAGTTCATGGATGTTGAAAGGTCTCCCAATAACTTGGCATCCATTAAATCTGGGGCACCCATTTTAGAAAGAGGGGGGTCTCCTCTTTCAAATTATGGGTCCACTTAGTACTTAATGTCTGGTGATCACATATGATCACCACACAAAGTTACCCTGTGCAACTTAAACCGTATGTTCATTGCCCTCTCACTCCCATAATGACACCGGCAACATTGTGGGCACCCAAATTTGAAAGAAGGTAGTCCGCTCTTTTAAATGATGTGGCCCACTAGTTGCTATTGTCATCTGTGACCATCAGACAATATTGAGCAACACTACTGAAAGAATATTTTTCCATAGATGGGGAAAGAGTGTTTTTTGACCCATCTCCGCCATACTGGCATACACACACATGGGGACACTCTGTCTTGAAAGAGGGGAGTATCCTCTTTCAAACAATGTGCCTTCTTAGCAGACAATAACTGAAGCAGTACACAAAAAAAAACTTTTCCACAGACAGACAAAGGGGGGATCTAAAGCCCTTATCTCCCCCAAAATTGATCTCTCATTTAATGCAGCAAGCTATCTAGTTTTTAAAATGGTAGGCCTTGTTGGGCATCCATATTTTTCCAACACATAGGAAGTGTTTAAACTGAGACAGTGAAAACTTGAGAAAAAAAATGCATTTTCAAATGCAGATTTAAACCTACATACTCGTAGAATATTGCATTTTACTTTTTGGGAAGGTGGATTATTGGCAAAATACGAACCACAAAGTATTTTATTTGTGGTACTTGTAAGATGAAAAAAAAAATCATGTTTGCTCTTGGTTCCTTTTCTTTGAAATTTCAATAAAAAAACATTTTTTGGGTTACATTTGTATAGACATCTATTAACGAGTAAAATGACTAAAGGTATTTGCTGAAAATACAAAGTCTTCTAATAAAAAAAAAAAAAAAAGCAAGGTATGAGTTGTATGCATAAAAAAATCATTGATGTTGATGTCGAAATGCGATGAGTGCAAATGCAAAAAAATTACCTCAGCACGAGGGTGAAAAAACCCTCAGCAGCGAAGGGGTTAGTAAATACCCCACACACGATACAGCAATCGATGCCGTGCCTGTTCGCTATGAGCCCTGGCAGCTTATTCCAGGATCCAGGGTAAAAAAAAAACCAAGCTATAAAACAGATAAACAGTTCCGATATTGCACATACATACATCATGGGGACCACCTGCCACTAGGAGAACTCCCAGTAACGCCTATGGCCAATCCACCCCTTCTTACAGCTAAAAGCCAGTATTGCTTAGCTGCCTCAATGAGATTTTAATGATAAATTGTGGCGACAGGTAACTTTCTATTGCTGCAAAGTGACTTTATGGTAGCTGTGGCCAAATTGTAAGGAGGCAAATTAAATTATGACTAGGCAGGCAGCAGGTGTGAGTGCCGACACAGATGAGGTTGTGGGAGTAGCTAGCATACACAGGGTGTGTCTGTTGATATAGACACTGTTAGACCATCCTGCAACATCTTACCTCTCAAACACTTTGGCAATGGTACACGCACCACACTAAGGTGCATGTAGCTAAACATTAAGTAGTCCACATGAAGCAGGCCAAACTTTTGGACAATGCTTTGAGTGCACAAAACAGTCCCATCACAATTAAACAGTTGTCAGATACACTCTAGAGTGTCCTATCTGTTCTTGCAAGTTTTACTACCTGCTGATGTTTTAAGCTTTTTGCTGTTTGGTCAGATCCTGAAACGTTGTGCCCTGCATGAAAAAGGAATAGGTAATGTTCATCTCCTGGAATGCTGAGCAACTAATAAAGAACAACCTACTACAACATTGCATCAGCAACAAATATTCCTATGTACTCTAATGAACATCCAACATTACAATACTGGTATCTTTATCATATTAATAAATACCCTACACACACATTACAGCAATCAGCAATAACCATCCAAACACATATTACGGCAATACCACTCCACAATCACATATTAGAGTAATACCCTCCACTACACACACACATTGCGGAATACCCACCCCATACACAAGTATAACAGCAGTACTCTAATGTCCTCACACAAATGACAGCTATAAAAAAAATATATAACTCTAATCTTGCAACACATGGTGGAGAGTGCAGGCATTGCACTTAGTTTGCAACCACAATTTTTTTATGAGATACATTTAAAGCGACAGACACCCAATTTATGTTTTTTCTATTGGGAAAAGACTGCTATGTTATTAAATTCCTGATGCTTAGGGGAACCAAATTCTGGTTCAAACCTACACCATGAGATACCATGGAAGATATAGTCAAGGCCCTGATAAAGGCTATAAGGAACTATATATAACTAGGTGGCCCTCAATTTACATACAAACACACAAATAAATTAAAAAGTCACTATTTATTACAAAGAAATGGTATGTAATAATAACTCCCGGGAGTGGGACAAATATGTAAAATGTAACATAGATATCGACACTTGCTAAAAATGCAACAATAAAGTAGCTATTCGCAAAGTATAAAACAAATATCAGCACTTAGTAGCAAAATACTTAAATAAAGTATCTGTGTACAGTACTAAATCGAACTTATGTATGTTCAAAGAGATTACAAAGTGTCCACCTCTTATGTGGATAAATGTATCACACGCTCATGTGATACAAGTTCCAATCAATAAACTTGTAAAAGCTCCATATAGTATTCTTTTTGTGGAGTGTATTTAGTTCACTAACCTGCATCTGAGTTCCCTGCACAGTTATTTGTATTCCAAGACTGGATCTACAGTGTATCAAGTTCTCCAACCTGCATCTGAGTTTCCTGCACAGTTATTTGTATTCTGTGACTGGATCTACAGAGTGTCTATACACTATCCTGCATCTGGGTCCACTGAGCATCTAGTATCATTCCGCATCTGAATCACTGTGCTTATTTTTCACTACCCTGCTTCAAGATCTTCCGAGTTAGCCAAAGCATCCTGTATCTGACCTTCCACTATTCCTCGTCAATCCCAACTAGTCTGTGCCTGGATCTCCTGTATCACTTCCTGCCTCTGAATCATCTGCAATGTTTCAGAGCACACCAGCACATCATTCCACTCATTTTATTTGTGTAATTCCCTAGTCTTTTCGTCACTCCCAGGTACCTAACCAGAGGGCGCGACCTGCTCACTTGGTGCGGTGAAACCCAAATCCCAATAGGAGGGGTCACTGATGAAGACCACCGAGTGGGTTAGACTCCGCGCCTCTGGTTAGGTCTAGAAAACACCTGGGTTTGACCTTTATGAGGACACTAATACTGTCACTCCTCTAGCTGTTTCCTAGTCATCCTGACCCCCTGTCCTCCACAGAGGAATTCCTTGTACCAGACCGTGATACCACATATAAGTGTATAACTACACAGGCTCCCAAGGGATATCAATCCATCTCAATACAGTAATATTAGGTGCAGTGGCACAACAGGGCAACTTTATCACTTCAGCTCCTTGATAAAACTGCCCTGTTGTGCGAAGAAATGCGTCAAAGTTACGGAGCCTATTGTATTTTTACCTTACGCACTTAGTTACTTTTGGGACTGCCTTCTTTGTGGTGGCCAGCCTGCTGGATTGGAGCCTTTGGGCTACTGAATGAATACCTGTTTGACTGTGAGCAGGTGCAGTCTGTGAATCAGGACTCCCTGATCGTGCTACATAGCAGTGTGATTGTACCTCATTTCGACAGCGAACCCAAGGCATGAACATCCCAGACGCACTGCTGGTCCCAGCAGGCTGTAAATATGATTGATCATGAACCTGTATGGAGTTTTCACCATGGACGCTGCTACGGTGAGATACTACACAGCATTGTTGTGGAGCATTTACTACCTATCGGTTGCGTGATACATTTATCCACATAAGAGGTGGACACTTTGTGATCTCTTTGAATATACATAAATTCGATTTAGTACACAGCTACTTTAGCTCTGTATTTTGCTACTAAGTGCTGATCTTTGTGTTATATTTTATACTTTGTGAACAGCTACTTTATTGTTGCATTTTTATCAAGAGTCGATATCTGTGTTACATTTTTGTCCTACTCCCGGGAGTTATTATAATACAACATTTCTTTGTAATAAATTGTGACTTTTTAATTTCTTTGTGTGTTGGTATGTAAATTGAGCGCCACCTGTTTATATATATTTTCTTATTGTTTTTTGCAAGAGGACTGGCATCAGTCTTTCCTGGGGAGCAAGAAAACCCAGATCCTGAGTAGAGCTTAGACTATTGCCATGACTATTTTTTCCATTTACTGATAAAGGCTATAGCTGCTCAGCAGGAAGCTGCTACGGTGCAGCAATTAGTCACTGTGGCGGTCCGGAGGCTTGGATATTGGATAACTCCAAAGGCAACAACAAATGCAGACTATAAATATCCCCAGGAGCTTAATGGAAAATAAAACACAAAATATCTCTTTATAAATTTAACAGCTCCACGCAGTTCCAGATTAATGTCCATATGGGCCTGGAACTGAAATTTATGAAGAGCCTATTGTGTGCCGCTGCATGGGGTGTGACAAGTGCTGCGGTGGTGTGATTAGTGATGTGGTGACATGACCAGTGTGTTGGTGTGTCTATATAAGGGGTGTGTTCTGTGTCATGGATGTGGCTAGCTCTATGGATGGCATAGCTAGCGCCTACCTTCAACCCCTTTATAGTGGAGCTTTGGGCCTGATTCAGAGTTGTATGCAATGCCGATATTTTTGCAGTTGAGAGCTTATTGGTAAACTGCACATGCATCTGAGTCGCACTGCGCAAGCATCAATGAACATTACCATAGTCGCTCATAGCAACTTTTTACTCGCAGTGTGATTGACAGTCAGGGAGCGTTTGGAGAAGATAACAGGGCGTAGTGTCAAAGAATGCAGGAATGCCGCAACCATTTTGGGGGCGTGTCACATGCACCTGCGATCCCATACATAAGAAATGGCTCTGGCTTCTGCATCCATTCTGCACAACCAAAACATAAACAATGTGTAATTCTAATATTTGTCACAGCCTGCAGTGGTGCACAGAAGGTGGTATGGGCCAGTACGGCATACCATTAACCACTTGCCTGACACGGTCACATCAGATGACCATGCCAGACTGGGCTTTCCGACATGGCCGCATCTGATACAACCAGTCAGAAATGCCCACTAGGTGGCTGCGGGAAGCTAATCATCACAAAACCGCCTATATCAGAGGGATCTCCTGGTCCCTCTGCACCCACGGCTCCCCCTCCTTTTGGTCACAGACTCCTCCTTTGGGTCCCGATCACTGCAAGGGCAGCCGTGACATCCATCGTAGCAGCAGCCAAGGCTGAGTCCCGATCACTGTGGCCAGCAGTAATCGGGAAGCCGGATTCATCCACTGCCTGGCGAGGCTACAGAGCAGTGGAGACCTTCGTGATAAGCAGAAGCCACGGCTCCTGGAAGTCGGCTGCAGCTTTGTATAGTCGGTGGTACCCCCACCTTCCTCTCCCGGCTGCCATCCACTCGTCCGGTGACACTCCTTCAAGTTCTGGCTCCTTCCTTCCGGGCCTGGCCAGCAAGCTCCACCTCACATGTTGTGCCTGATCACTGCTGGCCATAGTGATCGGGCAGTAGAGTCTGGCCTCTGTGTGTATATAATACATATAAACCACATGCACGCACACACACACATACTGTATGATATATATATATACATACACAAACACATCACTGCCGGACCCCCTCCCCCCGCCACAGGCAAAACCCCCCGCATCTCGAGTTGGATGCCGCCAGATCCCCGCAACGCAAGCCGGAACCCCAATCTATACCATTGGACCCAGAGGTATTCAAATTAATCGCTGCGTCTATCCTCACCTTTTTCTTCAACTGGAAATTTCTTTTTTTCAAAAACGTCCCCAAAATGGTCATTTTTTTATTATCACAATATGTAATTATTCGCTATTTAAGCGGGATTATATTGAATCATGTTTAAATAGCTCTTATTTACATAGTTTGCTAATAAAAAAACAACAACAATTTTGGGTGCGTTATTTTTTTAAATTTGTCAATTAAGTGGTTAAGAAAATAGCAGCCAGTATGCAGCACCCCCTAAAATCTTACTGCTGGTGCCATTAGCCACGCCGCTGAGCGAGTCACAGTGCTCTGCGGCGAGGCGGGCACTGGGCAATCAGTGACAGGGGGCAGCCCAGCAGCTCCAGAGTGCTGTACTTGCCCCCAGAGTGACGTGAAATAGGGAAGTATTGTGCATATACAGCCCCTTTTCTGTGTGCATACCTTAGAGGCACACACAGAGTACAACTAATAAATTGAAACTTCTTGCACTAATATCTATCTATGTCTCTCTATCTATCCTTATCTCAGTTCAGGGGCAAATGCTGGGCTGCACCTCCAAGGTGTATTCAAAAGATAATCCATACATATAGTAATAGTCCCCCAATATTAGGATGGAAGGCACTCACCGGACTTGAAATAAATCAGTACATCAGCATGTCTTTTAATTACCTTTGTCAAGACTCTATTGGTTCACCAGGACAATAAATACACAGTTTATCAGGCAGAGATTACATCACTCTTTCCCTAGGCCCCATATTTATACATGAAAAACATGTATTAAAAAAAAGCGCCAAACAAATTGTGTTCAGTGTGAAATGCATACCAGAAGTGATATCACAACCTCCATTTTATTCATATAAAGTCTGCAAATAGGCTATCAAACATGGCAGTGTGTTTGGGATTGGTGATCAGAAAAGCGCATTTGTGTCTGTACATTTGAACGCCATTTCATGGGCGTGCATAAATTAACCACTGCAATTGCATACTCAGCATGAGAGCTCTCTGCGTGCGAGGAGACTAGCAGTGTCTGCAGAGATGGTAGGCTTGGAACTTGGAGGTTGGCCAGCTGTGCCAGGAAGGTTCCAACTTTGTATAAGATTTGATAAAAAAATACGATTAGATGTTTTAGATTTGGTGGCTTGGGCCATGTTGCTGCTAATTGTCCACTTTCCTGTGAAACTACAGTGTCAGGTTGCGGCCTAGGATTGGCCATTACTCACCTCAGTGCCGGCTTTCCCTGATCTTTATAGCGGCCAGACGCCAAGTGCGGTGACGAGTGACGCGCTGAGGATTATACCTGGGGTCTGCTAGGACATCCATGTGCTCACTCCATGATGTGGTTGCTGCGGTTACCATCATGGATGCAGCCATGACAGTCTGTTTTCACCTGACTAAACCTTTACCCAATGGTAGCGTTGGTTGCGGTCTGCTGACAGTGTCCTCCAATGGACTGCTACCTTAGGGTATATAACCAGGTCATAAAAATAAAAAAAGGACAGGGAAAAAGGGGCAATAATTCACCGCACAGATCCTCAACAGATTAATTATCATAGGCAAGGAATGACAAAAAGTGCTATAGCCACCTCTGAAATAAATTACGGTATTATAATACCATTGGTAATTCAGGGTGGTGGTGCTACCTAGAGTAGTGCAAGAGTTACAAAAAACCAGAGGTATTAGTCTGGAGAAACATCAACCTAAGAAACTCTATGATGGTGCACCCAATAGCTTAGAAATACATCTATTAAAACATAGCATTTATTAATATCATCTAACCAATCAGAGTAAAAGGACTCACAACGATGTCAAAGGTTTGACAAAAGTAGTGAAAAGAGTGAAAGAAGAAATCTTGGTTGTAATAACCCAGATAGGCAAAATATGGAAAAGACATATAATAGACAATACAACATGAAACATGTACATGAGCTGTATCCCCCCGTGATCAAGCCCACGAGGCAAAATGCACGTCGGCACGGATCCAGGGTGCTCCCATGACTGCGCAGTATGGGACACCCGAACACCAGGTTTTGTATCCACTGAACTTTTGTTTTAGACAGTAACTTATTTCAACATGTCACTGTAGGATAGAGCATACCGCGGCGATTAGGATTAACCTTTCACTGCCAATGTGTAATATTCTCTTGCAGACACAGCATGTTTGATACTGTGTAACAGCACAACAGTATTTATTGATAAGCACACTACGGCAATTAGGATTACCCTTTTACTGCCAGTGTGTAATATGCTTATGTGATATGCTCTCTCAGGTACAATTTGTTTGGTATTATGTAAACAACATGATATTCATTATCAGCCAAGAATGGTAATTATATTACATTTGTTAGTTGACTTATGTGGCTTCTTTTTGGGATTTACCCCTTCACTGCTACTTACTTTTGGCGTTTAAGATTCACCCACTTTTTGTCAGTAGATTAAATGAGTAGAAATTTTCACTGGTTATCAGCAATTTATGATGCGAGTCGTATTTGACCTCTATTGTTTAAACCAGTTAATTGTTTGTCTGGTTTACTCTGTTCAGACCAATGATAGACAGATGGTCGCCTTCAATTAGGACTAAAAATGAGACTTATCCAACGTATCATTCAATATTGATGTATGATTTGAGAAAAACGTTTCTTGTGCCAACTTAATATGATTAAATGCCAAGATCACATCTATTGTTGAGATATATCCCTATGCTTTAGGATTTAGTTTGGTTTTTGTCTCTATTATCTAATTGTACCAATATACTTCATTTGTGATGGTGACACCATCAGAGGTTTTTTCTCACATTACTCTGTTATGTGATCACTTTTCACATATTTCACTTAATATGATATTTATTTTTCGAAAGGTTCTCATACCAACCTGATGATTCTCTTATTTGTTGTCCAAGGCCCATTGGGTATGACAACCAACAGCAGAAATCGGGGTTGATTACTGGGACCTCTCCTAACTTAATTTTCATGGGACTACTACACCAGCAGATCTCTCACTCCTCCTCCTCTGCAATAGTGCATGAGACTGAGCAGCAGAGCCTGGTTGTAGAACCTTTAGCACCCACTTATCTGTTAACTTACATTTTTTCACCAACTATAATTTGTAACTAGAGCATTTCAATGCTAATTGGTTGTGATATATCCAACAAATTATTATCTATTCCCCAAATTGGATACCTCCTACCTGATTTCAGGTTATATTTTCATGATTACTTATCTATCTTTCCCAGTGGCCCACATCTCAACCTTATATTTCACTCTATTGTTGTCCAATACCATTTGGAATGACCGAAGTAGTAGTGACTTGGTTATAAGATGGACAACTATTGACTATTTATCCTAGTGGTTACATTACTAGGAGATCTCTCACTCCTCTTCCTCCACTTATTGAAGTGTGAAAGGAGCAGCAGAGTTTTGAATCTGATACTCCTTATCTTTCTATTTTTCTAGCTCTCTGTTACAACCCAATCAGCGTATTTAAGATCGTGCTGAAATTAAGTTTATTGGATACCACTAACATCACCTGAACCTGGTGTTTTTTTACTAGTACATGTTTCATGTTGTATTGTCTATTATATGTCTTTTCCATATTTCGCCTATCTTATCTGGGTTATTACAACCAAGATTTCTTCAATCACTCTTTTCACTACTTTTGTCAAACCTTTGACATCGTCGTGAGTCCTTTTACTCTGATTGGTTAGATGATATTAATAAAAGCTATGTTTTAATAGATGTATTTATAAGCTATTGGAGTGCACCATCATAGAGTTTCTTAGGTTGAGGTATATAACCGGGCTCTGGACAAAAGGAAGTTGCCTGTACAATGTCGTTACTTTCAGTATTACCTTTCTGTTGCAGCGTTCCAGGTTCCAATCTCCGTTCCTTCTGGTGACTTGTACCTAGTGTTTCTATGGTGTGTGTACTCAGAACGTCTTCTGAGCACAATCTATTAAGAGTCATCTTCTGTGCTAGCTTTGCGGCTGAATCCTAAGCGTGTGTACCGAGTTCGTCATTCAAGTACCATCTTGTGATATCATTCTCCTGTGCTGCATCTGAGGCGACAGCGTGTGTACTGAGTTAATCGTTCAAGTACCATCTCGTGTTACCATTCTCCTGTGCTGCGTCTGAGGCCACAGTGTGTGTACTAAGTTCATCATTCAAGTACCATCTCATGATACCATTCTCCTGTGCTGCGTCTGAGGCCACAGTGTGTGTACTGAGTTCATCATTCAAGTACCATCTCGTGATACCAATCTCCTGTGTCAGTGCTGCATCTAAAGCCACAGTGTGTGTACTTAGTACATCATCCAAATACCCACTCATTATACCATTTCCTGTGCTAGCATTGCGACTGAAACCAGTGTTCTTTGTACATCACTTCAGTACAATCCTCCAATATCTTTCTCCTGTGCTTGCCCTGTGGTAGTGTTCTTCCATTTTTTCCCACTTGTGCCGGATACCTGACCAAAGAGATGCGACCTGCCTACTGGGTGCAGCTTAAGCCCAAATCCCACTTGGAGAGGGTAACTGGTGAATACCTCCCAGTAGGTTAGACTCCGTGCCTTTGGTCAGGTCTCACCAACATCTGAAACTGGTTGATGAGGAAGACACTAATCCAGGCCTCCAGTTCCCTTCTCATCCTGGGTCCACATCTTCTAATCTAGTGGAGAATCATCTTAGCCAGAGCGTGACAGTTTATACAGGCCCTACTGAAGCCGTTGGATCGAAGGATGCATGGGTGTTGCAAGATCTAGCCTCTCGCATCGAGAAGCAGGAGCCAGCAGAACACCAGGTGAGTCAAAATCTCCAGGAACTCTCAGGTCAATTACTCACCATTCAATCGATACTGGCCAATATATTTCCTACCCCTTCTGGATCTGCTCCTGCAAACCCTCCTGTAGCAGTAACTCCAAAATCTCATCTGCAGTTGGCCTCTTCTGAGCATATTGATGGAAACCCGACGATGCCGGGGCTTCATCAATCAGTGTGAGATACAGTTTGAGTGTCTACCCCAGAACTTTCCCACTCTGAGGTCAAAAGTGGCATAAATTATTTCTCTACTATGGGGGACTGCCTTGGCCTGGGTCTCTCCATTATGGGAGCGAGCTGATACTCTCGTCTCTAATTCTTTCAAGACAATTTTTGCTGAGCCAGGGTGGACTGCCTCAGCTTTCTCTGATCTCCTTCGAGTTCGACAAGGGACAGGTACAATGGGGCAGTATGTGGTTCAAATCCAGACAATTGCTTCTGAGATAAAGTGGAATGATAAGGCGCTTAAGGCAGCATTTCTTTGTAGATTATCTGAAAGAATGTAGGATGAATTGGCCTCTTGAGATGTTCCTGACTCTATCAGAAATGATATCATTATGTATCAAGATAGACTTGCACCACAGAGAATGGCAGGTTAGTAAAGGGCGTGAAGATAATTTCAAGGATTGATTTCTGCCAGCTGTACTTTCTTCTTCTCCTGCACCAGCTCAAGAAGAACCTATGCAGATCAACAGGCCTCGGTTAACTTCGGCTGAACGGACCCACCGATTCCAGAACAAACTTTGCCTCTACTGTGCAGCCCCTGATCATATTTTTAAACTCTCGGGAAACGGGAGACCCTAACTGGCTCTGGGAGCATCTGGTTGGGGGTGTTAACCAAGTTTTCCCATTTGATGGCTAGTCTTCTACCGGTGTCTATTCGTTTCAAGACTCGGACAAAAAATATTAAAGCCTCGGTGGACTCAGGAGCCCACTGGAAATTTTATTTCTGAAACTCTGACACATCAACTAGGAATCCCAGTTCTTCCTCTTTCAAACAAGTTGGCTCTTTCTGGGGTGGATGGAGATTTTATATCGTCAGTTACTCTACCTGTTTCTCTCCGAGTAAGTTGCTTACATCAAGAGGAGTTAGAATTCCTGGTCTTACCTAAGACTCCCCATGCTCTAGTTTTAGGTCTGCCTTGGTTGAAAACCCACAACCCCACGCTGGACTGGTCCACCATGCATGTTCTGGCCTGGGAATCCAATTGTATTTGCCAGGGTCTTCCTCGTGTTGTTCCAGTACAAACCCAACAAGTCTTTACTGAATCTTCCTTGAATCTTTCTAAATCATACCAATTAAGGCCCTGATTCAGAGCCGGACGCTCTGACCAGAGCGCTCGCTCTGAATCAGGGCCCACCTCCATTAATATGGAGCGTCCTCCTGGACGCTCGTATAGCTGTGGGTCACCACCCACAGCATATACGAGCGTGCAGGATGATGGTCGCGACCATCGAAACTGCGAGCAAAAGCCTGTGGTTGGGTTTTTCAACCGCAAGGCTAGGAGTGATTTTGGCTCTATCAGAGCCAAAATCACTCCCACTGACATCACTAGTGGTGTCAGTGGGGCCGGCTTCAGACGGTAGGCGTTCCCTTGGGAACGCCGACATCTGGCAGGCACGCCCCCAGCACGCCCACCAAAGGGGGCGTGCTGTCAGTCACCATCGACAGCACGCCCCCTTTGATGAGACACTCCGAGCGAAGGAAAGTCCTTCGCTCGTCGGGTCTCGCGCATGCGCACGACGGAGCTCCCTCCGTCGTGCGCATGCGCAGTGGGGACCATCGACCCACTTGCGAGCGGACAGCCGCTCGCGAGTGGGTCTGAATGAGGGCCTAAGTTCTAAACCAGATACTCGTCTACCCAAACCATATCAAGATTTCGCTGACCTTTTTTTGTGAACAAGCTGCAGATAAATTGCCTCCCCATCGTCCTTGTGACTGTGGCATCGATCTTATCCCTGGAAAGATGCTGCACCTCGTGAGCGTATCTATCCTCTTTTTGTTCCGGAAACAGCGGCTATGTCAGACTAAATAAAAGCTTAGCCAAGGGTTTTATAAGACCATCTTCCTCTCCTGCTTTGGCCAGATTTTTCTTTGTCGAGAAAAAAGACAGAGGTCTAAGACCCTGCATTGACTACCGTGGGCTGAATCAAATCACTGTAAAGAATAGGTATCCTTTGCCACTTCTGTCTGAGCTTTTTTAGAGGGTTGTGGAGCGTCCATTTTCACTAAAATGGATCTCCAAGGAGCCTACAATTTAATTCGGATTAATATAGGGGTTGAGGGTAACACCACTTTTAATAAGCAAGACAGCCAGAACGAATACTTGGGGATGCCTTTCGGCTTGTGTAATGCGCTAGCAGACTTTCAAAGTCAACAAAATGTTCCGAGATGTCCTTTACAATTTGTTATAGTTTATCTAGACGACATTTTAATTTTTTCAGAGAATCTGCAAGCTCATCGCCTTCATGTCAGAGAGGTCCTGTCTCGTCTTCGAAGTCATCATCTCTACGGAAAAATTTCAAAATGCCTTTTTGAACAGTCCTCCACGCAATTTTTGGAGCACATTATATCAGGGAATTCTCTTCAAATGGATTCAGACAAGCTAAGAGCCATCCAAGATTGGTCCCAACTGCACTCCTTGAAAGCCATTCAACTATTTCTTGGCTTCTCAAATTATTATAGGAGGTTCATTTTAAACTTTTCTATGCTTATTGCTCCCATAACGGCTCTGATCAAGAAGAGTGCTAACCTGTCCCGTTAGCTTCCTGCAGCAGTGGCAGCTTTCCAAGCCCTCAAAACAGCTTTTTCTACTACTCCAATTCTTTGTCAACCACAACTAGAAAAACCCTTCATGTTAGAAGTCGATGCCTCTTCGGTAGGAGTGGGAGCTGTACTGTCTCAAGTGGCTGAAGATGGAAAGAATCATCCTTGTGGTTTCTTTTCTCGAAAATTCTCTTCAGCTGAAAATAATTATGCCATAGGGGATCAAGAATTGCTGGCTATGAGATTGGCACTAGAGGAGTAGAAACAGCTTTTGGAAGGCATTGAATTTCATATTACAATCATCATGAATCACAAGAATCTTCTTTAGCTCCAGACAGCTCATTGTTTGAATACCAGACAGGCTTGCTAGTCTCTTTTCTATTCCAGTTTTGATTTAAAAGTACAATTTTGGCCTGGCATACAAAATAAAAAGACTGATGCACTCTCCTGGTCCTTTTTGCCTCCACAGAAAGAACAATCTCAAGTTTGTCCTATTTTAGATCCTCTTGTCTTCACTCACACCCAGTTGATTCCTCCTCCTCCTGGCAAGATCTTTGTGGCACCTCAGTTGCATAAGAACCTATTAACTTTGGTTTATGCCTCCTTGTTTGCTGGTCAACTCGGGCATTCTCAAGACATTTAATTTTTTACAGCGCTCCTATAGGTGGCCCACTATGAAAGAAGATGTCCAGGATTTTATTGTCTCCTGTGCCAAGAGTGCCCAGCATAAATCCATTTGCAATAAAGTGGTTGGCCCTTTGCCTATTACTGATGTTCCTTGGACTCACCTGTTGATGGATTTTATCTCTGAGTTAACACCCTCCAAGGGACAGAATAGCATCTGGGTGGTAGTGGACTGATTTTCAAAAATGGTCCATTTTATTTCCTTGGTGGGACTTCCTTCTGCTTCAGTTGGCCAAAATGTTTATTTGTGACATCTTCCGTCTTCATGGACTACCCAAGGAGAATGTCAGACCGAGGTGTGTAATTTGTGGCCAAATTCTGGAGGGCTTTATGTGTCTCTTGTGAAATTAAACTGAAGTTTTCCTCTATCACCCGCAGACAAATGGCCAAACTGAGAGGGTGAATCAGTAATTGGAGACATTTCAGAGACTTTTGATTTCTTCTTCTCAAGATGATTAGCTCGATTTATTGCCGTGGGCAGAGTTTGCCCATAATATTAGTTACCACTCTTCTTCAAAGGCTACTCAATTTTTTGCAGTTTATGGAAAACATCCACGTATTCCAGATTTCCAAGATTTACCTGCCATGGAAGTGCCTGCCGGCACTAATCTTGTGAAATCATTTTCTGATACTTGGAAAAAATTAATTCCTCTTTGAAAAAAGCTTCTAGTAATTACAAAAAGTTTGCGGATCGGAAACGTTTGGCTGTTCCTCTTCTGAAGGTTGGAGATAGGGTGTGGCTGTCAACTAAGAACATTCGATTAAAGGTTCCAAGCATGAAATTTACTCCATGCTTCATTGGACCGTATTGTATTTTTAAAATCATCAATCCAGTGGTGTATAAACTAGAGCTACCTCCTCAATTGAAGATTTCCAACACATTTCATGTTTCTCTTCTACGTCCATTAATCCTTAATCAATTTCAACGTTCGCCATCCAAGACTCCTCAAGTACAGACTCATTTGGAAGTTGAATTTGAAAAGATCCTTGACTCTTGACACAGATTGAATCATCTTCAGTATCTCATTGACTGGAAGGGGTTTGGGCCTGAAGAATGGATCAAGGCGTCTGATGTCCATGCTCCACAACTGGTTTGAGCATTTCATAAGAAGTTTCCTGATAAGCCTTGTCGCTGTCCGGAGTCCACTCTGAAAGGAAGGGGGGTACTTTCAGGTTGTGGCCTAAGAGTGGTTGTTACTCACCTCAGCACTGGCTTTCCCTGATCTCTAGAGTGGTCAGACGCCAGGTGCGGTGGCAAGTGATGCACTGAGGATTATACCTGGGGTCCGCTAGGACAACCAGGTGCTTGCTCCGTGATGTGGTTTCTGCGGTTACCGTAATGGACACAGCCATGACAGTCTGTTTTCACCTAACCTTTTACCAAATGGTAGCGTTGGTTGCAGTCTGCTGACAGTGTCCTCCAATGGACTACTAACTTAGGGTATATAACCGGGCTCTGGACAACAGGAAGTTGCCTGTACAATGTCGTTACTTCCAGTGATAACTTGCTGTTGCAGTATTCCAGGTTCAAAGCTCCATTTCCTCTAGTGACTTGTTCCTAGAGTTTTACAGTGTGTGTGCTCAGAACGTCTTGTGAGTACAATCTATTAAGAGTCAATTTCTGTGCTAGCTCCACGGCTGAAGCCTAAGCGTGTGTACTGAGTTCATCATTCAAGTACCATTCTCCTGTGCTGCATCTGAGGCTATAGTGTGTGTACTTAGTACATCATTCAAGTGCCATCTCATACCATTCTCCTGTGTCATTGCTGCGTCTAAAGCCAGTGTGTGTACTTAGTACATCTTCCAAGTACCCGCTCATTATACCATCTCCTGTGCCAGCATTGCGATTGAAACCACTAAGTGTTCTCTGTACATCACTTCAGTACAATCCTCCAATATCTTTCTCCTGTGCTTGCCCTGTGGTAGTGTTCTTCCATTTTTTCCCACTTCTACCGGATGCCTGACCAAAGGGCTGAACCCTGCCTACTTAGTGCAGCTTAAGCCCAAATCCAGCTGGGAGGGGGTCACTGGTGAATACCTCCCAGTAGGTTAGACTCCGCGGCTTTGGTCACGTCTCACCAAAATCCGGTACTGGTGAATGAGGAAGACACTAATCCAGGCCCCTCACCTTCTTTTCCCTCCTCAACCTGGGTCCACATCTTCTAATCTCGTGGTGGAGAATCATCTTAGCCAGAGCGTGACAGACAGTCTATATCCTGATTAGCCCTTTACCCAATGATAGCATTGGTTGCAGTCAGCTGACACTATCCTCCAATGGACTGCTACCTTAGGGTATTTAACCATGCTCTGGACAACAGGAAGTTGCCTGTACAACATTGGTACTTCCAGTGAAGACTTGCTGTTGTAGCATTCCAGGTCCCAAGCTACGTTGCTCCTAGTGACTTGCTCCTAGTGTTTATCCACGGTGTGTGCTCAGTACTTCTTCTGAGTACAATCTTCTAGAGTCATCTCCTGTGCCTGTTCTGTGTCTGAAGCCACAGTGTGTGTACTTAGTATGTCATCCAAGTACCATCTCATCATATCATTCTCCTGTGCCAGTTCTGCGTCTGAAACCACAGTGTGTGTACTTAGTATGTCATCCAAGTACAATCTCCTAGTGCCATTCTCCTGTCAGTCTTGTATCTGGATCAACAGAGTGTGTACTCATTACATTACCCCAGTAAAAACTTCCAGTATCTTTTTTCCTTTGCTTTCCCTGTGATACTGTTTTTCCATTTCCCACTTGTGCCGGATACCTGACCAAAGGGCCACGACCTGCTTTCTGGGTGCAGCTTAAGCCCAAATCCTGCTTGGAAGGGTCACTGGTGAACACCTCCCAGTAAGTTAGACTCCACACCTTTGGTCAGGTCTAGCCAACATTCAGTACTAGTGGATGATGAAGTCAATTATCCAGGCGTCTCGCCTTCTGTTCCTTTCCCAACCTGGGTCCACATCTTCCAATACCTCGGCAGAGGGTCAGCATAGCCTGAGCGTGACACACTGTAAAAGGTAAATGGGTAGAGGTTGTTAGTTTCTGGTAGCCTGGTTACTCTTGTGAAAGTTGAGTTGCTGAACCACTTAAAACGTCAGAGTAAAACTGTTGGGGTAACCTGTATACACAGGAAAACTTGGTATCTTGCTACTGCTTAAGTGAACATAGAAACACAGTGTGACCCCACTGTAGTCACTGTGAGATTAGTTCCTTCTTTGATGTATTATGCTATATTGGGGAGGTTTTTCCCACTTCTGGAAGCTGTGGGGAACCCCAAACAAGCGGATTAGTACGTAACCATCATGTTTTAATTATTTATAAATTTGGAAACATATCAGATTGCCTCTTTTCAAATCTTTTGCAAGTGACTAGACGCCCCACAATCATAAAGTCTCTCTAGGGATCTGATGGTTCACTTGCTCACATGGGGGGACAATTTCCCTCAAAAATACAGATTACAAAATCTTTAAAAAAATCCTGGCTGAGAGACTAAAATTAATTCTTCCTTTAATTATCCATGAAGACCAAACAGACTACATTTGGGGCTGTTGCTCAGTGGTAAATATATGGAAAGTACTTTCCATTTCTTAATGGTTGGAGTCCTCCGGGGACGAAGATGTCAGAGTGATTCTATACCTTGATGCTGAGAAGGCATTCAATTTAGTTAAGTGGGATCACTTATTTGAGATCCTCGGGCATTTCAGTTTTTCGGATGACCATCTCCATTATTAGTGTATTATACTCTGGGGCGGCTACTCTGGTAGCCACGAATGGTTATCTTCCTCCTCATTGTTTACCGAGGCACTAGATATGGGTGCCCTCTGTCACCATTCCTTTTTGCTATAGCTTTAGAGCTTTTGGCAGTGGCCTTACATATTTCCTCTTCATTTGCAGGGATGTCGGAAGGGTGGAAACTAAGTTAGCTCTTTTTGCTGATGATATGCTGCTTTTAATCTCCAATCCATCCAACTCTGTCCCTGTGATGGATATTGTTTACACATTTGGTACTTTTGTGGGTTACAGGATGAATATTGATAAGTCAGAGGTTCTCCCTATATCTAGGTGTTCCATGGCTGCTAATTCTATACTGGCTTTCTCACAATTTGAAATGTCATTCTCTCACTTGAAATATTTGGAGATATAGATTACATCTGTCGGTTGTATTCTGCCAATTTTACTTTCCTTATTTATTGAATCATCAAATTATTAGAAGATTGGAAATATCTTCCTTTATCACTTTGGGTAGAGTAGCTTCTTTGAAAAGTGTGATTTTTCCTAAACTAGCTTATACAATCTAGATGCTGTCTATATGTCTATCTACATCGGATATCTCCCGTTGTCAAACCCACTTCTTGAAATTCATTTGGAACCAGCATCGGCTCCTGTGATTTTAGGGGGGTCTGCTCTCTGCCGCTCTAAAATGTGCATCTTCTGCAGGATCACAATCCCGCACATGCACACAAATTGACAAGCAGCCCAGACTTCTATGGACTGCATTAGCTGCAGCCCCTAGAAGCCAGATAGGGCTGTTATTATTGCAGGGGAGTGGCTTCCTATTGGAAGCGCTCTCTGCTAATTACAGTCCCAGGGGAAGAAAATACCTCCCCCTGGGACTTCCTGTCCGGCTGTGATTAGCAGGGTGAGTTACCAATGGGAAGTCACTTCTAGGGCAGTCTCTACGGGTGGAGGATTTTACTGGGGGAGCTGCAGCCCCACTAGTCCATAGGTAAAACTACGCCACTGTCTGTTACCATAAAAAATTATGCATTAACTATAAAACTACATTTATCACAGAGAGAGGAAGGACTGATCTTCGGTTTTTCTCACAGTCAGTGCTTTTTCCCAATATTTCTGACTGGCTGTTGGGTAAGAGTGTTTATCTTAGTGGAGGAGGCCTTGTTTCCCCTTGTGCTCTGCTCCATACCCCCAAGCAATTACTTCCATCAAAGGTTTCCTCTATCATATTGAGAGACGCTTCAGAGGCACCTGTTATTGCACTATTGTCTCTCATTTTCACAGAAATCTGACTATTTCTAAGTATGTTACATTATTTATTATTTTTCCATCCAGCCCTAGATAACCCAACATACCTAGTTTGGAAAAGGGAAAATAATCAGTTAAGGATGTCTTTGATCCTGGGGGTGTTTTGTGCTCCTTTCAGGAGCGAAGAGATAAATGTATCTAGTCAAACAAGCATTTTTTTATGTTTCTTCAAGTGAGACATTTTGTTTACTCTCTCCCATTGGCTATGAAAAATTATTTGTATTGTGACTTAATTAAGCCCGATGTGTTAAAAGTATGGTCTTGGACAATATGGTCTACAGATATTCCTATTATTGCTAACCCTGAGAAGTTACTTTATTTTGACTTAACTATGAAGCATCTACTATCAGCAATGCTTCAGGAAGTCCATTATCATGTTATCAATACAGCCTTTATCTCCCAAAGCCAACAAAGACACATGGTCCCGGGTGAATTTGGGTATTGCCTTAAATGCTATTATTCTAATGCCTCATTTTTTCATAATGTTTGGGACGGCAAAGACCTGACACTTACCTTGGTGATCGGTGAATGGATAATGGGAAACTGAGTACCTTGCACAATAAAGCTGGGAAAAGAGTGACCAGATACTAGGCTAAAGGAAGCTGGTTAATGGTTCTAAACACAAGCAACAGTAGTATCCAAGCATGGTCCAAGTAGCAAAGACTGAAACTGGCACAGGCTAGATGCAATGTACATTTTTTAAAAGCCTATGGATTAAATGAAGTGGTGGGACAGTGGACTAGTCACAAGTTTTCAAGTAAAGAATTTATTGCTGGAACTTCGGATGGAGGTAGAGCTGAAACTATGGGTAGAGGATGGGCTTCATATATGATGAAGGATGTGGGTGAGGAAGAAAAAAAAAAAGGTTGTTGTAAACAAACTCTACATAAGTTAAAAACTATATACAGTTGTCTTGAAATGTCCCCAAGTTTTAATGCAAACTCTTCAAATGCCCATTAAGACTGGGGATGTTAAGCTGAGAAGCTGAGAATGTGCAGGATTTTACATAAAGATTTCCAACATTTGGAGACATATTAAACCGTACACTCTAATGGTCCAACTAGTTAAATACAGTGAACAGGCTTGGAGAAACAACCAACTACTACCCATATTGTGTTGCATCACTTACTGAGTGGAAGATTGGTAATGATATCCATGGATTTATCCATGTGGCGTGTCAAATATGGATGAAGAATGTAAAGGGCCATGATGCACTCTTTGAACTTTAAGTTGGGCACAAAATGAATGCTACACAACAAAAGACTTTATACGATAGAGAGGGCCACCAGTATTCCCGAGAAATTTGTGGGATACAATACAGGCTCCATGGATATCTAATTTTATCTACACCTTTGTTCTTAGCACAAAATAGTTCTGTAATCAGAAGGGAGAGGGTAACTTTCTTAATTATAATTTCCTTAAGGCCTCAACAACCACCCAATGACCTACACTTTTTTTATTTACGAAAAAGATTCCAGCTGCTAAGGGGGATTAGCATGGATTAATGAAGACTCGTAAAAGATTCTACTTGATGTATTCTGATATCACTTGAGTCTCAGTGACTAAAAGCGGATAAACCCTGAGAATAGTCCCAGGAAGAAGATTGAAGGTAGAAGCTCATATTGTTACTTCTTAAATACATCTAGTAAACTTATATAATGTGGTGAAATGTGGGGATTCACATTTAAATCAGCCACTGCTGAAGCGCAAGGAGACATTATTTTGTGTATACAGTGGTCTCAAAGCGAGGGTCCCCAAGCGAGAATCTGAAATGAGATCCAGTTTGCATAGGGTGAATACAGTTGGAGTCAGGGATAGCCTAGAGGGACTAAACTTGTGGTACAATGGAATTATTAAGTAGGTGTTACTTTTTGTGGTGCCCTCATCTGAAAGGTTAAAAGGATTGTATGTAATTAAATTGTGCTACTTACAATCCAACTGCAATCAATGGCAGTTAAGAAAATAGGTATCTTAAGGGGATGCGGTGAGGATCCCGACAAGCGGGATGCCGTCTGCCGGAGCCCCAGCATCGGAATCCCGAACGCCGAGACAACACCGGCGCCGAAATCCCGACATGACTCGGGATGCCGATGTCAGAATCCCAACTCACGGAATCCCGATCGTAAGGACACAGCAAAAAGGTGAGTATAAGCTGTGGGGGACGACTTAGGTTTAGGCGTCCCAGGGGGAGTTAGCGTTCGGCTCCAGGCAGGGGGGGAGTTAGGGTTAGGCTCCAGGCAGGGGGGTTAAGCACTAAGGGGGGAGGATTAGGTTTAGGCACTAAGGGGGGAGGGTTAGGCACTTACCGGGAGGGTTAGGGTGCAGGGTAGGGAGGGTTAGTATTAGGGTACAGGAAAGGAGGGTTAAAGTTAGGAGATAAATAGGACAGGGGAACATTACTCACCGTTCCTCTGTCAGGATTTGAACCATCGGGATGCCACTGTCAGTGTACTGACAGCCGGCATCACGTCTTTCGGTATTTCATACCGAGTCCATCTTAAGAGGCAAAACTGGCAGATCCAACTTTGTTACCAATGCTAATAAAATTATATTATCAGCTACACTTAAAGAACAATTACAGTGACATACCAAGAGGGAGAGCAAAGTATAACAGAAATGGAACAATCGCCATGGCCTAAAGTATGAGAGACAGCAACCAGCTTAGCCTATACTGAACCAATTAGGACTTTGGGCCTGATTCAGAGCTGAACGCTCTGACCAGAGCGCTCGCTCTGAATCAGGGCCCTCCTCCATGAAAATGGAGCGGCCTCCTGGCCGCTCGTATAGCTGTGGGTGACCACCCACAACATATGCGAGCAGCCAAAAAGATGGTCGCGATGGTCTTGACCATCGGACTTGCGACGGAGACCCTGCGGTAGGGTCTCCCTGCCACAAGCCCTGGAGTGATTTTGGCTCTATCAGAGCCAAAATCACTCCCACTGACATCACTAGTGATGTCAGTGGGGCCGGCTTCAGACGGTAGGCGTTCCCATGGGAACGCCTCCGTCTGGCAGGCACGCCCCCGGCACGCCCACCAAAGGGGGCGTGCTGTCAATCTATCAGAGCCAAAATCACTCCCACTGACATCACTAGTGATGTCAGTGGGGCCGGACTCAGACGGTAGGCGTTCCCATGGCGACAGCACGCCCCCTTTAGTGCGAGACCCATAATGATGGCTTGGCCATCGTTATTCGGGTCTCGCGCATGCGCACGACGGAGCTCCCTCCGTCGTGCACATGCGCATTGGGGGAACATCGACCCGCTTGCGAGCGTCCTGCGCTCGCGAGCGGGTCTGAATGACCCCCAGAGTTCCTTTAATAAAAATTGCTCCTCACTTTATAGGGGCTATTTACCATTTCCCAAGTTATAAATCCAGTATCCTACAAGTTACTCCATCCTTCATATCTCAAGATACCCAACTCCTTTCATGTCTCTATCCTTATAGTAAAAAAGGAAAAAAATTGTACAACCTGGCGCCAAATCAATTGGGGAAAAAAGGATCTCTCTAAAATAAATGCTGCAGCTTCCTAATAAAGGTAATTGCCACGCGTTTAAAGACTGAATATACGCTTGGACACACCTGCGTTCGCACCTCCACTCCCCCATTTCTAGTGGCCTTCCCCTGTTACCACCAATAAACAACTTGACCTGCCTGTCATTCAGCTGGGCAGTCTATACGCTGTGCAAGCGAACACTTTGCTATCATTCACAGTGGTTTCCGCACGCGCACCGCGATGCATACGCATGCGCACAATGCGAACTATCGGCAGCTACGAGCGAATGCTTCTTAGCATTCCGGGTCTGAATCAGGCCCACAGTCATAACCTTTATAATGTATTTTATTGTGTCTTTATTATGGCCATAATATCATGCATTATTAAAATGTATTGCAAATGATTATTGTGTAACAAATTTTTCATTTTGGCAGCGCTTCGTATTATATGTTATTTTTCTCTCCTTTTAGTGCCTGTGTTTCCTCCCTAGTTCTGAATCACTTCTATACTAACAAGGTTTTTTTTTCCCAGATCCAGTCTGTTCATGGAGAGGAGTATGAAGTTAAACAGGTCTTAAACTCCTGTGTTAGGCACAATCAATTAGTATATCTAGTGGACTGGAAAAGCTATGGACCAGAGAAGAGGTACTGGATCAAGACTTATGATGTTCACGTTCCAACTCTGATCAGGAAATTTCTGGCTAAGCCCCATTCTAAGTGTCCGGTGGCCACTCATAAAGGAGTTGGTACTGTCTTAACCCTACTTGTCTTGTCCGTCATATCATAATTGCTCACACTCCTCCTAGTTGTCCTCAGCATTCCTGAAGCATTACCTATCCATTATATACATTCTGTCCATGTGCATGGGTGCAGCCACATTGATTCAATTCAGGTGAACACTCTAAATCATTCTGTTCTTTAATTTGTGCTCACATGATTTGCTCCACCAATGTGTGTTTAAAGCAACTTATTTCACTTGCCGCTACACTAAGTGCCTGTTCTGCTGGCACTCCATTACACATAGGACCTCATTCAGAGGCGGTCGTTAGATGCAAGCGTTCGCACAGAATCAGGGCGGCCGCTTGCATCCTGAACGGCCACCTCCTTGTCGATCGTTAAGCTGTGGGTTACCACCCATAGCTTAACGACCGACCAGGTTGATGGTCACGATGGTGATCACCATCGCGACCAACGGGGCTTACGACCAGACCCTAGGGTTGGGCCTGGGCACTCATAAGCCCCGGGGAGCTTTCTGCTCTGATGGAGAAGGAAGCTCCCCACTGACATCACTGATGATGTCAGTGCGGCCGCCCACAAAACGGTAGGCGTTCGTAAAGGAACGCCTGTTTTGGATACCAGCCCACCCGGCCCGCCTACCAAACAGGGGCAGCTGTCTATCAATATAGACAGCCGCCCCTTTGGTAACGAGCTCTGGAGCGACAGAGTTTCTCTGTCGCTCCGGGGCTTGTGCATGCGCAGTGCAGCCGCTGCGCGTGCGCAGGCCAAACCATCGAGTCGGTTATTAGCGCATCGGCGCTTGCGACTGACTCTGAATGAGGTCCATAGTGCTTGTTTTTCCAGCGGTGATTCCACTCTGTTCCATTTCCCTGACTCTGCTGTTACACTGTGCCTGTTCTCCTGCAAGTACTGTTATACTTAGTACCTGTGTTTCCAGCGGGGATCCTGCAAATATCCAAAACAGCTGCATTTAGCTTCCTTCCCTGCAGCAAGAACTGTTATACCATCTGCTCCTGTTCACCACCTGTGTTATAATCGCCAAAGCACATGCAGTCATGCCGCTGCATTCTACATCCATTCCTGCAGCAAGTACTCTGATATACCACCTGCTCCTGTTCTCAGCCTGTGTCCTTGTCTCCATCAAGCACCTGTTTCTCTACTTAGTCCCATGGACTTTCTGCTAGCATTTAATCAGTCTCAAGTCTTTGGTTCTGGGTATCTGGGGCTATTGCTGAATTGCAGGTTCCAATTCCAGTGTGCAGATTCCAGGGCAGTGCTCATGCAGATTTCAGTCCTCAGTTCCTCACTCCTGAATTGCAGTCCTGATTTTGAGTTCTTGCTTCCAGTTCTAGCTTATGCCGGTTGTGTTTTCATTTGCTGATCATTTCTCAGTAGTGTGTTCCAGCTCCAGGCAGTCCTCGGTCCAGGGGCTGAATTCTTCACGATCAGTTCCAGAGTGTAGGATTTGGATTCAAGGCCAGCAATCTAGTACAGATGCTGGTCTAGGGACCTTTCCTATCGTCAGTGCCACTCTGGATTGATTGATGTTAATTTGTTTACTATTATTGTTAATATTGTATTTCTCTCTACGTAATTGTAATGTATAAGACCTCAAACAATTACAGTATTAGAAAACAAAAATCACTTTTTTCTCTGTGTTACATATATAAAAGTACAGTATGAGTTGAGTTCAGGGCTAGCACACCCTCAGAAACAATGAATGAAACCTTAACACATTATATCAAGTAATTATTTGCCAGTGGTGTGTGAAAAGCTCTTATCTTTATACCATGTGGTCAATACATCAAACAGAGGGCCTGATTCAGAGCCGCTCGTAAGCGGCCGCTCGTTCGCTCCGAGCGATGTTCGCACATCTGCGCATGGGTTTTAGTACGCATGCGCGAACCAGTCAGTGCGGCCGAAAATCGTGTGCTCGCAATATAGCGAATGCCTGCTAATTTGAGTGACAGGATGAGGCGTTTGTGGGTGGTAACAGGGGAAGGTGCTTGAAAATGGGGAGTGGTGATCCGAATGCAGGCGTGCCAAAAGGTCAAAACGGGCGTTTTAAGGGTGTGCATAATTAACAAAGCAGCGTCATCGACCACGTCAGTTGGGTGTCTTTTAGCCAGAACTGCTCGCATGATTGCGGTAGGGAAATGCAACCACATGAATAGCGAGCAGTTCATTCGCCTTTCGATGTACTCGATTAATCTAATAAATAGCGGAGATTACGTATGATGCGAGCGGCCAGGTGGCGTTTTTTACAAAAAAACGTCCGCATGTTTTGTTTGCTCGTTCAGACATAGAGGCGTCAACAGACCGCAAAGAGCGAACGGTCAATTTAAATAGCCAGACCCTTTTTCAGGACGAGCGAGCGCAAATAGCGTCCGGCTCTGAATCAGGCCCTGATAACACCAGTCATCAAATAGCAGAATCCGTGTGACAGGAAATCAAACAAGAAAGTAGTTATTCCATCACAGAGCCCTGTGATCTCTTTCATAGTATTTGTGACCAAAAATTGTTCATTACTACAAAATTTTTTGGGCAGACTTCCAACAGTTTAACACAATGCAAGGTACAGGTACTTATCTCAAACCTAGGATAGACAAACTCATTGATAGGGGAGGAAATGTTACTGTCAGGTTGCGGCCTAGGATGGTCAGTTACTTACCTCAGCGCCAGAATCCCCTGACCTCTCGAGCTGTCAGATGCCAGGTGCGGTGGTGAGTGATGCGCTGAGGATTATGCCTGGGTCCGCTAGGACATCCATGTGGTGCTCCGTGATTTGGTTCCTGCGGTTATCGTCATGGACGCAGCCATGACAGTCTACATCACTTGATTAGCCCTTCATCCAAAAGGTAGCATTGGTTGCTTTCAGTTGGACTACTTCCTTAGGGCATTTAGCCCGGCTCTGGACAACAGGAAGCTGTCTGTACAACGTTGTTACTTCCAGTGAATACTTCCTGTTGCAGCGTTCCAGGTTCCACACTCCTTTCTTCTAGTGATATGTTTCCAGTGTTTATCCAGTGTGTGTATTCAGTACATCATCTGAATACAATCTCCTAAGTATCATCCTCCTGTGCCAGTTCTGCATCTGGAACCACAGTGTGTGTACTCAGTATGTCATCCGAATACAATGTAAGTGTCATTATCCTGTGCCAGTTCTGCGTCTGGAGCCACAATGTGTGTACTCGGTACTGACTCCTAGTGCCTTTCTCCTGTGCTTTACCTGTGATTGTATTCCTGTTTCCCACTTGTGACGGATACCTGACCAAAGGGCCGCGACCGGCTTGCTGGGAACAGCTTAAACCCAAATCCCAATTGGAGGGGTCACTGGTGAACATCTCCCGGCAGGTTAGACTCCGCGCCTTTGGTCAGGTCTCGCCAAGGAATGGGTATGATATACCGCCGGCCACAGGTTCGACTCCCGTCAGCGGCAGCCCGACAGGAGCAGAGTGCGACGCAGCGGAAGCCCGACAGCGCTGGAAATCCCGATCGTGGATAGGTAAGTATAAACTAACCAAACCTAACCCCCCTAAGGGGTGCCTAACCCTAATTTCCCCCCCAAGTGCCTAAACCTAATCCCCCCTCTAAGTGCCTAACCCTAACCACCCCCTTCCCCGCTACCTAAACCTAAGTCCCCGGGGGGGGGGTGCCTAACCCTAACCCTCCCCCTAGCCTAACCCTAACCCTCCCGGGGGGGTGCCTCACCCTAAGTCCCCCCCGGGAGCCCTAAACCTAACCCTCCCCCCCGCGGCGCCCGGCATCACTACGATCGTGATGCCGGGCGCCGGTCTCCCGGCGTCGGGGAAATGCGGGTGTCTACATCTAGACGCCCGGCATTTCACCCATGCCGGGATAAGACAGTCGGGAAGCCGGCTGCCGGTATATAGGCAGTCAGCTTCCCGATTGCTTCCCCTCGCCAACATCCGGTACTTGTGGATGAGGACATATAGCAAGGCCCCTCACTTCCGGTTCCTTTCCCAACCTGGGACCCCGACTTCTAATCCTTCAGCACAAGATCTCCTTAGCCTAAACGTGACAGCTACATATTTTAAAATGTAGGAATTCAGTCAGGAAAACTTATATCCTGCAAATAGAAAGTATGGTGGTCGCTCACATCAGCTTAATGATATTGCTCAGGTGCTTGTAAAGGGCGGGGTTTATACTGAACCACAGAAAAAGAAAGATTCCCTCCAGCCCACTGCAGCAATATTAACAAAATACATGAATCCTACATGATAATAGAAATTCAGAGGTATTGGTTGCATACATTTGCAAATATATGATTAAGCGCCGGGCCAGCGTCAAGGCTCCTCTATACCGGCATTCCTAACATTAAGGGGTTCACGTCCGAGGCGCAGAGCAGCCCAAAAAAAACACAGCCAAGGACAACTCCCAGGGCATCACATGAAAAATGGAAGAAAGGTGATAGTGAAGTGTAAAGTATAGATGTGTCAAGATAATCAATAAGTGTTAATATAATAAGAATTAAAATTACATAAATAATAAACAAACAAATAGAAAGGTGATGAAAAAAATATCTATGTGAATTAAATGATGCCCTGAAAAAGGCCCAGCCAGAGCCACTCCGGGGGCCCCACGACCAAACGCTCACCCCAAAATAATTATTGCTACAAAATAGTAGCACCCACTCTGGGTCATATAATTACAATTAATGTACTGCATGATAACAGCACATGTATAAGCTGAGAGCTGACTCACCTAGGAGGTACCCCAAAAACCTCTAAATGGCACTATATGGACCAGCACATCCTCCCAATGCCGGAGGTAGATGGAGTTGCATTATCTGCGCTTTAAAACAGATGCTGAGTACTGCTAATTCAAAACATAAGAAATAAAATAAAACATAAAATAAAAGCTTATAACTGCCTGAGCAGTCCCGTTACAAACGGAGCGCCTGATCCTTCCACACCAAACGAACTGAAGGCCTGTGGCTAGGAGTGGGGTATATATGGAGGACCCAGTGCATCATGGGTGCTGAAAGCTTTAACTGTTTGGTGCCTGTATCTCTCCAACCACCATGGTATTCCTGTGGATCCCTATGGACCATGAAGAAGAAACAAAGGTATAAGTATAATAGATAAGATATATGAAGATGAGCTGACCAAGTAGTAGGAAAAAGGCTCAGCTAAGACAAGTGGACTGTAGTGTTGGATAGTATAATAAAATAATCTGTAATAAAGAGGTGTTTTCAAATAGTAGGCTCTGAGAGCCTGATGTTGTGTGTTAAGGGTCATTCCGTGTCAAATCAACACACTGATTTTACCTAACCAGTGTTATATATGTAGTTCAAGAAAAATACAAAATATTATTTAAATAGATCATGCCGTTTCCAAAATATGTAAAGTTTTAAAAAATCTGTCAAAAACGCACAAGCAGCATATTTTCAAATCGCCACAGCAGCTCTCCTAATTAAGCTAGAGAGGTGGGAGTGGTGTCATTCCTGTGAAATACAACACAATAGGCTTTGTGAAGAAAAACTTTTTCCAAATCCAAACTGCAATTTTTGATCATGATAATCTCAAAAAGTGTGTCGACAAATAAGTTAAAAAAATTTCTGGAAATAGTCTATATACTGTTAAATGTTTGTCAACATTTAATAGTGGGAGAATAATGGGTTCATAGTTAAAAATAAAATGAAAGCAAGGTGGTTTATTCAATAAAGCCAGGTGTACAAGTAGTAATAGCAGTGTTCTCCCCAGGCTGTTTTCTGCGGGCGCATCGCCCGGCAGAAACAACCTACCGCCCGGCATTTTCCCCCTGCTGTGGAACGCTGGCCACTGAAGTGACCGGAGGCTAAAGAAGCCTCCGATCGTTTCAGAGGCAAGCGTTCCCAGTGGTACAGTGCGCAGGTGACGTCATGACATCACCTGCGACATGAGGAGCCTGCCCCGCACACCTGCTGGATCTAGTTAGATCCAGTCAGAGCGAGGCAACGGCAGCGGCAAGCAAGTTAAGTTCTGGGCTGGACCAGTCTGGGGGCACTGCCTAAGGAGCACTATTTAAGCCTGGGGGTACTGCATAGGGACACTAGTTAAGTCTGGGGGCACTGCATAAGGGGCCAGTCTGGGGGAACTATTTAAGCTTGGGGCACTACATAAGGGACCAATCTGGGGGCACTACATAGGGGTACTACTTCAGCCTGGGGGCACTGCATAAGGGCAAAGCAAAACTACAGGGGGCAATGCATAAAGGGGAAAACTACAGGGGGCACTGTATAAAGGGTACAAACTACAGGGGGCACTGTATAAAGGGCACAACTACAGGGTGCACTGCATAATGGTCACTTTTGACTGAGCGCCAGTGGGGGAGCAGCCTGAGACCTGTCAAGCTGGAATGGAAAGGGAGAAACCCCTTTTCCCAGCGCGCGCATAATTGCGAAGGAGCCCACCCGGCTACTTCTTGATGCCACCCGGCTGGAAAAAATTTCTGGGGAGAACACTGAATAGGTAATAATAGATTTGATGGCTTTTTTAGTTTAAATAAATAAATCAAGTTAAATAGAAATACTTGACATTGTATTAGTCAGTCAACAATTTTAGCTGAAGATAGTTTGACAATGCCTCAGTGGTTTTTAATGTGTTATCATGAGACATGACAAGTTCTTCCAGTTGGAGTTATAGGGTCATCTTTGCATAAGACATCTATAAGAGGTATCCATAGTACATCAGGCTTCCTTGGCTAGAAGAATGATGGTGAAGGTCCAGCTGGATGAAGGAAGGTCACTTTTAATTAATCTTCCATCTTCATTCTTGTCCATCACATAAGCAAGCCACCATTTCTTGCTATACAAAACGGATATATAGCCATTTATATATATCTGGAATTAATTTGGCGTTCACAACGGAAGAAGACTTTATTGAGTCTGAAACATTTTTGAGAGATCGTTTCAGCCAGTCAGTAACTATTCAGGGAACACAACAGTATCATGCTTTTATACCTGTTGACCCAAGTACATAAAAAAAATGTGAAAACCTTTTCTATGGCTACAACATCATCTACAGTATTCGTTACAAAACCTCTAGACAAACACCAGTTAACAACAAAAAATGGCAGCTGCTCAATCAATCTGGCAGTACTTTTCAGGTGCATGAAAGGGGGAGGGGGGTTAACCCTCTATTGTTCCACAGCACACTGAATTATACCTGCAACAATATATGAAGACTATATGGTAATAGAGATTCAGAGATATTAGTTGCATGCATTTGCAAATACATGGGAAGCTGCTAGGCCACGTCATGGCTTCTCTGTCACTAGCAGTCCCTAACACTAAGAGGTTCACGTCAGGGGTGCAGGACCCCCCCCAAGGCATCACACGAAAAATGGAAAAAGGGTGACAGAGAAGTGTAATGGTGCATAATACACCTGGTCAAATTTTTCTTCAGATCTGAACGATAACGATTTAAAAAATCGTTCATATCTGAATGTAAATCTTAAATATCTGACATGTTTGAATGATGCGTGTTCCCGATGGTCAGATAGCGATATCTGACACCTGACGTGTTTGCAGTCAGACTTGGACGATTCCATTCATTTTAATGCAGTCAGAAATTGTTCAAACCTTTTGTAAAATCGTTCATCTGACAAATCTGACCGTGTGTATGCACCATAAAGTATAGATGTGTGCGAGTAGTTAATAAGTGTTAAAAAAGGGGTTAAAATATATGTGAAAAAATTACATGAATTAAAAACAAACATAAAAGGTGATGTGAAAAGTAAATATGTGTATTAAGTGGTGATGCCCTGAGGAGGCCCAGCCTGAGTAGCCTCGGGGGGCCCTACGCCCAAACGCTCACCCCAGATGTAATATATACCAATTATAAGGCCTCATGATAAAGGCACATATATATTTTGTCAAATGTAAGGCCTCATGATAAAGGCACGTACATAAATGCATCCAAATTGAGAGCCAGCTTACCTGGGAGTCACCCCTGGGAACTCCAACTAGCACTACTGGAACCAGCATGTCCTCCTAATGCTGGCTCATTCAAGCGTCTCATAACAACAATCAAAAAATGTCAGCTGCTCAATCAATCTGGCAGTACTTTTCAGGTGCATGAAAGGGAGGGGTCATACCAAGTAGAAAAGGGGGGGGGGTTAACCCCCTATTGTTCCTCATGCACCTGAGATTGAGCAGCTGCCAGCATTAGGGCATGCTGGTTCTAGTAGTACTAGTTGGAGTTCCCAGGGGTGACTCCCAGGTAAACTGGCTCTCAATTTGGATGCATTTATGTACGTGCCTTTATCATGAGGCCTTACATTTGACAAATATATATATATATATATATATATATGCCTTTATCATGAGGCCTTATAATTGGCATATATTACATTTGGGGTGAGCGTTTGGGCGTAGGGCCCCCGAGGCTACTCAGGCTGGGCCTCCTCAGGGCATCACCACTTAATACACATAGTTACTTTTCACATCACCTTTTGTTTGTTTTTTATTCATGTAATATTTTAACCCCTTTTTCAACACTTATTAACTACTCGCACACATCTATACTTAACACTTAATTCACTGTCACCCTTTTTCCATTTTGTGTGATGCCCTGGGCTGGACATTTTTTGGGGTGCCCTGCGCACCTGACGTGAACCCCTTAGTGTTAGGGACTGCTAGTGACAGAGAAGCAGTGACATGGCCTAGCAGCTTCCCATGTATTTGCAAATGCATGCAACTAATATCTCTGAATCTCTATTACAATGTAGGGCCGTATTCAATTAGCTGTTTTTTTTAGCCACTGGCGAAAACGGGCGTTGTTTGCCAAAAAACGGCGATATTTTCGCCAAAAACTGGAGATAAGTTTTCTCCATCCCAGACCAGGCGAAAAAAAATGCAAAATCTCTATTTTTGGCTAAAAATGTGGGGATTTCTTTCAGAACCATTGTACACCCCCCCCTAATAATAAATTTTCCCCAAAAAAATATGCAAGTTGCGCACTTTGGCGAAAAACGACCGCGCAATTTTGGCGAAAAAAAGAAAACATTGAAAATGATACAAAGCTATTTTTTTTTCCAGAAAATGACTGTTCCACGTAAATTGAGGGTACATTAAAATGGGTGCAAGTATATTTTCGTGTCGTAAAAATGCATTTTTAAAAACCATAAAAAAAACACCTTAGGGGGATGTCAAAAGGGTTCTGAAAGAAATCCCCACATTTTTAGGCAAAAATAGAGATTTTTGCATTTTTTTTCGCCTGGTCTGGGATGGAGAAAACTTATCTCCAGTTTTTGGTGAAAATATCGCAGTTTTTTGGCGAAAAATGGCCGTTTTCACCAATGGCAAAAGAACCGCCCGTTTTCGCCGCTAATTGAATACGGCCTATAGTCTTTATATATTGTTGCAGGTATAATTCAGTGTGCTGAGGAACAATATGGGGGTTAAACCCCCCCTTTTTCAAACTCCAGTTAACACAAATGGCTATATATCCGTCGTGTATAACAAGAAATGGTGGTTGCAATTCTAAACCTCATTATGTTTTGTTTCCATACTGTTGTCATACCTCATTACCAACATTACTAATTGTAAAATCAGGACCCCTGGGCACCGAAGGCATCATGCCCTAAAAGGGGCATGGCCTCACAGGGAAGGGGCATGCTGCCCGTTTTCATTATTCAGGGGGTGTATGCCTAGCACTCCCGGTGATACTAGGTTGCCTCCAGGCTTTCCCCGCACAGTTAACAGATGCCAAGTGCATGCCCCCAACTCAACCCATGGGGGACACTGCTGCTTGCAGGTGGGACTGTCCTGCCGAAAGCTGGACAGTCGAGAGTTATGCTGTTGTGAAAATCTATACCGATGTATCATGTTCATAAAGAGTGCTGTATAAATAAAATTATTAATATGATTCTCAGCTGTTGAGTTTTCAGCAGTTTGAGAAGCAAAATGCTGAGAGCTGCACTTTCCAATCCACGACTGCCCCTTTCACACATAGCGAGATTCCCAGGTTTTTGGCCCTGACTCGGCCAAAATACCCGGGTCTCACGTATGTCTGAAAGGCACCCTGCAATTGACCAGGGTATTTCCGGGACTTAAGTCCCAGGTAGACAACCCTGCTCATGCCTGAATGGTGCAAGCCAGGATTTTACTCCCGGGCTGCACCTAGAGGCCTCCGATTGGCTGTTTGGGGCTGTCTGGAGGGGGCAGGAAAAACAGTGGAAAACGCACTGTTAGCGCTGGATCTAGGGAGCCCTTACAACAAGGGGTGAAGACCAAGTACCCAAGGGGTTAAAAAGGTGTCTGGTCCGTTCTGCAGTGTGTGGAAGCAGCCGACGCACAAAAGCTAGACACTGCCTGTTGAGGTCTGGTGGCTGGAGAAGGGGTGTGTGATTGCACGAGTGTTTAGGAGTATGACATGTTTATGTTATGACATCTAGGTGTGTATGAGCGTGACATGAGAGCAGCCTGTCATGCCATGTAGGGCAGGTAGGCTCATGTCTGAATAGTGTCGACCCAGGAATTTCCCAGGTCTCAGGTGCAGTGTGAAAGGGGGTCTCGAGCAAAAACCCAGGTTTTTGCTGAGGTGAAAAACCCGGGTCTGAGTAGGGAAATTCCAGAGTCGTATGTCTGAAAGTGGTATAACTTGCCCTTCAGCCTACTGTATGTCTTTTTGAAACTCTAAGGGGGGAATTCAATTCAGTGCAATATTGAATAGCTGAGGGAGGGAGCTCCTGAAGCTATTCAATACACTGCACTGTTTGGGCAGGCAAAGGATTTCTTCTCGCACCCCCCTGTGAATGCGAGGAGAAATCCGACAAAAGTGCCGTGCACGCAGCTGTTTTACTGCTTAGCGCGGTGCTAACAGCTGCGCGCTCTGCACTTTCGAGAATTCCAGTTCTCGTGCCTTAACACCCTTAAGTCGTGAGAACTTCCATTCTCCGACATAACAGTGCACTGAATTGAATAGCTCTGATCTCCCTCCCGGCGCTATTCAGGTTGCATTGAATTGAATTCCCCCATTAGATATTTTCATTATGCTACATATACTATAAGAACTGAAGATTATTGCAGTCTCCGTGGGTGACCTCCTGTACCCGGGTCAATAAGTGCTGCAGATTCTAGGAAAGCAGATAGTTGAATAGTAATAATAAGCAGGCACTGAGTGTGCTGTGCTCAGGTTACATACAGCCTGACCTCATACTACCTCAGTGAATCTGTCCTGAGATGGCTCCTCATGCACTGCGCAGGAGACACGTACATGCCAGACACATGATGCAGCGATGCCCTCACATGTCCTCTGGCTGTGACAGCCCCCTCATCTATGTGACTAGCACACGCTGCTGACAACGCAGTCTTATTATCTACTGACCCGGACGATAACAGCCGCAGCATCCCCGGGAACTGAGCCCGTTTACCGTGCAGACATCACTACCGTACCGAAAGCGCCCACTTACAGCCTAGCATGGTTCTGCGCACACTCAGCAATAGCAACGCAGCTGTTTCCCTGAGTCCTGCTCTGCGCAGTGTGAGCGGCAGCGCCTGATTGGCTGCTGCTGCTAACGTGCGTGTATATGTATATATGATGGATGCGGCCGGGTCTCATTGCTATAGGCGAGACAGGCAGAGCTATGGTGTGCACAAGCCACAGGGCGCACTGACTGCCCAGCATTAAGGTGCTTATAGCGATCACGTGGTATCAATATTGTAACGCAGATCTGGTCACAGCTACGCAGACACACACGTTGGCCGCGACCGTACCCGTTACAAGAGCTGCATGATCTACCTCGGACCTCCGGGTCCGCGACCGACTGAGCCACCGGTACTACATACCCAGCCAGAGGCCCGTCCTCCCATAGCCAATTAAATTCATGTAGCGGTGTCACGTGCCTGTGCGGCCAGATGCATGCTGGGAAACGTAGTCCCTCACCGTCTCACACGAACACGTATAGATTTAAAACTACAACTCCCAGCAGCGCGGGACACCCCACAACAACGTGCGGGGCAGGAGGCCTCGTACCATAACAACACAACGCACGACAGCAGCTCATATATCCCCCACACCTTGGTGGTGGCGGTGCAGCGCCTAAGGGCTATGATAACAGCACAAGAGTAGCGGCCTCTGCCAGTGCTCCGTGTGTAGGCTATGCGGATGCAGTCACAGGGGAGCTAGATTTCAGTGACATAGACTCTAGAACTGCTGCTGCCTCCTCCTGCATAATAATAATAAAGGAGCTTCCAGCATCAGCCCCGCCCCTCGGTCACGTGACGCTGCGCTGACGTCACGGCGGCATCAGAGCCCCTTTCTCTGCATGGGAACTAGACACCACCCTGCCGTCCCTGCTATTGGCTGTAGGAGGCCGAGGAAAAAAAACGATCCGGAGCGACAAACACACAGCGCAGACCTCGACGCTGCTGCTGCTGCTGCTGGAGTGCACTCTGTTGCAGCCTAAACGTGACTTCCATCATTTACTGGTTTTTTTTTATGTTATTATTATTATTTATGCACAGTCTGTCCATGTGCACGGCGCGGTCCTACCCTCACTTCCCAGGTGACATTACTGTGCAAGATGTAGCTGCTGATCACAAGCCACAACCATGCTCCATTTGCATTGGAGACTGTGAATACTAACACAATAAGAGAAGCACAGGGCGTCGTGTTCCTTTCTATCTACTTCAGGCGAATACAGAAATCTTCCCGCTATGATTATTTTATTAAAGTGATTATTTGTGCACGCACCGGCCGCCTCTCCTCTCCCCACAAAGGATTTCTCTCAAGGTGAATCTGGTGACCGAGGCAGAGCAGAGAATACACAGAAAATCGGGATTATCCGCCGCCACTAAACCAGCAGGATCAGGATATTGTGGTGGGGATCTCCTGTCTCTGTGCCGGGGTGTAATACATGAGGCAGCTGCTGACCCTGTCTGGATATCATGATGAGCAAGGAAAGGCCCAAGAGGAACATCATCCAGAAGAGATATGTGAGTAGTGATCGCTCCCCCGTGTTATTGTTGTGCGTGGCCGTGGCGCCTCTCCAAGCGGACCTTTAAATGCCAAGGCTGTTCCCTTCCCTGCTGGCCGGCTGCATCCCCCCTCCCTCCCCGGACGGGGCTTTAACCCTTCCCTGACGGAGAGTGCCGCATACCCTCTATCTCCCACCCTGGGACCCGCATACCAAGGAGTGCAGCGGAGTGTACGTGCTGCTGCTGACCTCAGATGACACGGCTATAGAGCACGGGAGGCCGGGGGGAGAGAGATCACCGCAGCGGATGGGTGCTCACTTACACGGCCACATCCACCGTGCGATGATCATGAAGCCAGTATGTGCCCTTTATCTCTGTCAGGGATCTCATTGCCGGGATCGCTGGCAGCCAGGCATCGGGTTACACTCGGCTGCATAGTAATCAGGGGCTGGCGACTGCTCGGGCTTTCTTTTGTTTTGCTGTAATGTCACCCGGTAAGGGGTGCTGGTGACCCGGCCGATGGCGTGTGGGAGAGAGGTACACGCCGCATACTAGTCACATACATGTCCCCGTGTAACGTTACATCTGGGGATACATTATTGCATGGTTTTATCGCTCTAGAAACAATACGCATTGCAGATAGATAAAATGTAATTGTTCCATGGTAACTTCCCATAGAGGATGCTGTGGCCAGGGCACGCTTTGTTTGGTCTGTGAGGGTGATAACGCCGTGTGATGGTGCTAGTCACTGTATCAATGGGATATAGAAAACATAAACTTGCACAAAATACCCCCTGTGCACCCCCTCCCTCCCTCCCTGTATTCCTCCTTACACCCGTGCCACCCTACAAGGAATCGTGTCGCAGAGATTCTGCCTGGCAACATCTCAGCTCCCCCAAATGGTGACGGGGTGGTGTTTGTACGAGAAGGGGGGGCCAGGAGGTATATACTTACTGTGGATAGCTGCACTGAGCAGACCGTGGCCCATAAACCAGCCCCTTCCCTCCCACTTCTCAGTCATAAGCATGGCTGCTGTCTGCTCCCCGGCCGTGCCCCTTCTCCACCCCCCTTATCTCCTCTCTGTAGCCGGAGGTGAGCCACAGGTTGCGCCGGACTAGCCGCCCAGGATACGCTATAATACAGGACGCAGCCGGCCAGGGCAGTGACGGCTTCTCTAGCTGTGACGTCACAACACCCTGTCCAGTTCTGAAAAACCTTCATGCCTCCATGGCATTCTGACGTCACACGTTATGTCTGGCAGGGCAGAGGAGGACGTGTTAGCTGTAAGCTGGCATGTCATTGCAGAGGCGGGACGGACTGGTCTTGCCCTATGGGCACTGTAAGAGGGGGGTGAAGCGCTCTTGCAGGTTACGTCACAGACTTTCCAGCGCTGTAATGTCTGCTCTAGGAAGCATGATGCTAGCAATGTTCCTCTCTGTCACTGCCTTGCTGCTCACAGGTGTGGGAGAGTTGTATTTGCTATGTAACTGCATCCCGTATAAAGTGCACACAGTATAAATACATGAAGCAAAACAAGAATGATCAATGTCAAAATGTCTGAGCATAATGTTTTGTTTGACATATTTGTAGTGTGTAGTAGTCTGTGAATATTGCTTATAATAATACTAGTGTGCATGTTCTATATACTGTAAATGTAAGAGCTATGTTTACAGTCTATTTAAAACATGCAATAAGGCCAGAATGGTAAATCATTATTGTACTTTTTTTATGTACATTGGTGCAGCTCATATACAACTCTGCAGATCAGTAAGTGTCCATATTGGCACAACATTGACGGTTTAAAATAGCTTTACACCTGGTGATGAGCAGGGTTGAACACTGGTTCAACCCGGCGTTTGCGATGCAGTGTGAATGGGTAACCCGGGTCGATACTACCCTGGTCCCGTTCATAGCATAGGAAGAACCGGCGTTTGGAGATGATCTCATCTCCAAGTGCTGCCCTGGCACGTGATGGCTCTGACATCATTGACCCGAAAATAAGCAGAGTCGGGCCGACAGTCTGAAAGGGGTCTCAGCCAGGTTGCACCTGGGATGGACGCGTGAACAAAATTACGTGTGCGACCTGACATTTCGATCTGAAAGGGGTATCAGTGGGTGATGTCGTCTCCAAGCGCCAACCAATCAGCTCCTTTTAGGCATGACCCAGGTCATGCCTCACAGGAGGCTACCCAGGAATAACCCTGGTAATGACCAGGGTCAAAGTCCAGAGAATTTCAACCCGGTTTGACCCTTTCACACAGAAAAAGGGTTCTCTGTCTGAAAGGGGTATAACCTAACCACTCATAGCTTCCACCTTCCTTGTGTAATCATTGTGGGGAGCACTGCTAGACTGTTTAATAAAGCTGAGAAGGCAAAGGACAGTGACAAGTGTGAAATGTTATATAGAATAGATTCGGCATTGTGCTTAAAATTACAAAATCTCTCTCTCTCGATGTAACAGGAGTGAAAGTTGTTTTTTTGTGCCAAACACATTCTGTATCACTGCATGTGGCAGCAATATACTGTAGATTGTGATGATGCTGAATGTTTCAAATTGTCACTCACAGGAGAGGTTTTCTTTTTTGCAAACTTACCTCCAATGATGTGTTTTCCCCATCTGGAATCAGAGTATTGCTGATGAGAAAAACTGCTCTCCTTAAGCCCATAGGGCCACGCATGTATGCCCTGTAACTTGACGTCTGTAGTTTGCATGTGTTAGCTGAAAAGCTAGTGCATACACAGTAAATCTCCATAGGAGTCTGGTCGCCTGCGGGCCTGTAAATTAGCATTAATATCATCCCTAAAGTTTACAAATGGCTATGGATTAACTGCGCCTTAGTATAAGCACAGCTTTCATGGGCATTATTTTTTTCTAGGGGCATACTGCAGTTCTAATGCTTCCTACTAGTAAAGCACCAAGATATTGGAATTAATTTATTCCAGACCGTTGGTCTATAACCATTTTGCTTAATATATGTAGTAAAGTGCAGTTACGTTAACCACAAGAGAATTTTGTTCTACAACCTAACATGGCTTTTCTTCATCATACTGCTGAAAGAAATATAAGCATTACAAACACACTACACTTTTGAAAGAATGATTTTGTTGGAAGGTTATATATAAGGACTCGCCAGCCAAAATTATGACTCAAATGGCCATAAACAATGTAACTTGACTGAATTTGTAAAGAGACAGTGTCAATGTACTCTTCTCTCACCCCCTAAGTCAGTTATCAGGGTGATGGCAGACAAGCTTTTCATTCAGCAGTACTACACAATGCAGTCAGTGGGAACTATGGTTCTCCTGTCACGTGTGCAGTTTAGCCGCTGCGCTCGCTCTCTGGCAGGAGATCTGTGCTTCCCACTAAGTATGTCAGTAAACATGCTGTAGAACACTCTATTTTTCATCTTGCTTCACCCTAAGGGTCTTTTCTCACCATTGGGGTTTTTTCTTTTTTTAAATGCTTTTCTGCTGTGTGAAAATCTTTTGGATTGTTGAATGTCATCACATTCAACTTCACAAATACACTGGTGCAGTAACTTTGTTTTTTCTTATCCTGTGCTTTTGTCCTGTTTTCATCTGATGAAATTAATCTTTTTATATCGAAAAACATAAGAAAACTTGACCAACTCATTTAGAGTATATTTTGGTTATGCATTTTTGAGGATTTCTTGCTTTTAAAGGGAAGAAAAATGAATGTGTGAAAAGTTCATTGGAATGTGTCAAAATTGAGTACAAAACAAATACATGTGCTTTGAGGCGCCCATACACAAGCTGATAGAGCTTCTTGACTTTGCTTCTCAGTGGCCAGGTCTCTTTGTTATATTTCGGTGTACAAATATATTGAATATATGTACAAATATATTAGCATGAACCTAAATGGATCCTCATTTTTTATTTCTTTCACACCATTTCATTCAAGATTTTGTAGTTACTACAACTGGTAGAGACATGTATCATTTGTACTGCATCATACATTTTAAGGGCCTCATTTATCAAGTAACGAGTGAGCACGCATGATAAATGGTGCTCCAGCCAATCGTCTCCCAATTTAGTTGGGAGCTGATTGGCTGATGCAGTATTATCATATGCAACAAGTTTGATCACTTGCGAATTATAAAACTCGTTGACAAATGAGGCCCTTAGTCTCTAATTACTTATAATGTTATTTATAATTTAATAGATTTTATGAAACAAATTATATGTGGTGCTTGTAGTACAATAATGGGATGCTATTGCAATTATCTGACAGTCGTTTATATGATCAAGCATATGGGTGAATGCAGATAATCTGGAATGTGCCCTGAAACTTCTGCTGAATTGAACCTCATCCTCTCCCGGTTACCGTTCCTATCCGCTGCCTGCTTTCTGTTATCCCTGAGCAAAATCCAGCATTGCATACCATCTCCTCTTCTCTCATTTACTTTCGAGATCTCCTTCTGAGCTGCTTCTTTGGCTTGTTACCTTGTTCCTCAGTTTGTCTCACAATGGAATGTCTTTTTTTTTTTTGTCATTTCTTTTGTCTCTGCACTGGTATTTTAGGTTGTTTTGCTTTTGTATCGGTTAGTCGTTCTGCAAGTGTTTTCATTTTGTGCCGAGAGAAAGCAGCATAGCAACCGTCTGCTAATTCTTCCAGCTGTTCCATTATTCATTTTGCTTCCCCCATCCCCCATTTGCTTATTCTCCTAGGCCTCTCACACTTGCACCTGTTTCTCACTATGCCAGACACCATGCACATTTTTGAAGTAATTTGTTACTGGTACATCTGGATCTTTGAGGTTTCGGTTCTGTTACTCCCTGCAAAGTGAACTGACTTTGTTTTGTTATTTAATATATTTTCTTTAACATCCCATGAACAAAATGATCTTCTATTTACCCCCTTTTACACCTGGTATTTTCAGTCAGGATGGCACCTGCTTATTTCTCTGATCTGATTCTCAGATTTTTAGAGTCTTTTCACACATGTGCATCACTGTAGCCCTAGTCGTGTGGCTGTACATATATGCACAGACCATTAAATGGGAATGATTTATTTTAGCATAGTGGTTTTTCTCAGGCTCAGTGGATCTTCGTTTTCCGGACTGTCCAGCCAGGTGTGGAATAAATTGCTTTCTTCCCACACAATTGTTTAGATAAAGTGGAAGCAAACTAGTATCTGAGTCTCAGCCTTTAGTTAACCACCCTCCGCAGGTGGTAGCATTCAGTGGAGCATGAGACTAGTTTCCATTTCCATTTGCTATGCATTACAGCTTTCATTCTGTTAGGTTGAGTGTGAGTTTGTCTGCACAACCTATGATTTTTTTACGTATTTTTATTTTTTTTTAAATCTGGCAAATTGTGGGCCAGATCCACTTCAGAATGTAATATATTTGAATTTTACATATTTTAGTCAGATCACGCAGGTGAATCATGTAATTTTTCTACCCCATCTCTCTAAAAAGTAAAGTAGTTGGGTGTAAAGTCTGTAAAGGCCCCCATATACGGGGCGATAAAGCAGGCGATCCGACTGATTGGTGCGATTTGCCTGCTATTTCACACCGTATATGGCCCTGATGTCAGGCCGAGCGCGCTCCCGTGGTGTCGTACTTCGCACCCCCTGATCTTTTCTGCAGGACCAATCGATCGGGATGCGATGTGCAATTCCATGGATTGCTATGCGGGTGAGGGAGGGGGGAGCAGGCATATCGGGCGGTCGGCCACCCGATCGCACCGTGTGTGCGGACCGCCCGATATGTGGGATGACGGATCCCCTGTCTCCTTGTGCGATGCTATCGCACCGTGTATGGGTGTTAAGAGCAACTTGCCCCTTATGAGGGCTGTAGTCATTAGGTTGACAATAACACTGTTGACACCACAATGTCAACGGTAATGATGTTAATATTGTTAAAATCATTCTCGAAATGTCTACATGTGAAACGCCGATGTCAGAATGTCGACATTAGGGTTAGGCTATTAGTGTTCACTCTAGGTCCGGCGCTGGACCTAGAGAAAGGGCACTTTGGCTCGTGCCCCCAAAAATGGGGTGTGACCAATGAAAAGGGGTGTGTCTTTATGACACGTCCACTTTTCGGCACTCTTGTGGGCGTCTCTGCACTTACGGACATGCCAGGCAGCCCCCAAGCGCTGTGGTCACTGTGAGGCATCTATTCACCGGCAGTGACTGCTGCACCGCCGTTTTCTCCACCCGCGGGACACTGCGGCCTGCGAGAGGGGACAGAACCCGCAGGCTATGGAGGGGGTTAGGATAGGGTTAGGTATAGGGGGGACTGTACTGACCAGAACTCCGCTTCGTTAGGTGACTCCGTCGAAAGTGACAGTCACATGACCGCTGGAACCAGGAAGACGCTGCTGGAAGAGTCTGGAGCAGTAAATCACTGCTGGATCACCAGAGATGACATGTCGACAACCTAACATGTCAACATTTCATCAGTGTTTAGATGATTAATGTCAACATATTATCCCACACCCATTAATTAGGGCTTCCTGCATATCAGTGTCTTCTGCCACTGTAGGAAATAACATGTGCAGATGCTTTTCCACTTTTTCAGCTACCATTGTGCAAAACTTTTGTTCTCTGTGGCTTAATTAAGCCTTACCCTGTCAAACTGTGAAACTGCCCCTAAGGGATAAAAATTGTTGGCTGCAGGAGAAAGATGCGTCAAAGTCATCTTAAAGGAGTTGCTCTACCCGCATTGTGGGGTGAAACTATTTGTAAAGGTTTTTTGGGGATAAAGTGTATATAATCTATCTATGTCTTTTTAAAGGTTGCAGAGTGCAGTCCGAAGGCAGGAACCCAGACATGAAAGAATGCATGTAATAGCAAAGAATAAATAAACTTCCAGCAAGCTCCTACTTGTGGGTGTTTACTGTATGTCCCGAGTCTGTTTCTGCTGATTGGACAGGGGAAGTTGTAGGAAACAACGTGTAGGTAGACTCCAGTCGGCCAGTTGTCATCACTGTTCATAGACATGTTGCCTAAAGCTCTTTGCTCATAGCAAGAGACAGATACTGATCAGCATCTCGTGCTTTGAGGAGCTAGCTGCTGAATATGTCAGTCATCTTGCTGTCTATGTACTCACCCATTAGTAAAATAATTCTGAGGTTATTTTGGGTGTTGGTATGTAACACATACGGTAATACAAATGACTGTGAAGTGGAAAATCTAAATTTTATGAAATGGGGTTTTACAAAAGAAAAATGAAGTCTCAGCTGGGGTATTGTGTATCTTGTTTATCGTACATCAGGCCAGACGTCGTTCTCCAAAACCTGATTTAGAGTTCATTGATTAAATTCCACCCTGTCATGGCCCACACCTTGAATGCATCAAACAATGTTCAAGGTCTGGTCAGTGCTTGAAAATGTGTTGCTGTGGTTTCAATGGGAGTTTGTTTAGAGGCCAAAATGTTACGAAAATGAGGGCTTAACATTTCCAAACACTGTGAGCAAAGGATGATTCAGGGTACATTTCACTAATATATTCCTGTTTAACATGCATTGTCCACTGGCGTTAAAAATCGAGTTTTTACTAGCATTTTGTTTAATGCAAGTAAATGCATGTAAACAGATGTAAGGATGGAACCTATTGGTTCCAGTGATGCCAATGCCCCTTAGGTATGGAGTGGCACAGCAGTGTCTTTTGGGCACTGCCTGCTTTATTTACTCACATTCTCAATGGAGCCTCTATTATACTGGACAGGCAAATGCTTGTTTGATATTCATTAGTGATGGCTTTTACATAATGCCAGTGGGTAACTACACTAAAGGAATGGAATAACTTCACATGACCTTATCTGAATATATGAAGCATGTTCCAATGAATATCTCTAATTTGGTCTCTGGCCCTGATTCAGAGCTGGACTCTCTGACAGAGCGCTCGCTCTGAATCAGGGCCGTCCCTGCTCCTTTTTGGAGCGGCCTCCTGGCCGCTCGCATAGCTGTGGGTGACCACCCCCAGCTATTGCGAGCGGCCAAAATGATGGTCGCGATGGTCAAGACCATCGGGCTTGCGACGAGACCCTGCGGTAGGGTCTCGCTGCCGCAAGCCCAGGAGTGCTTTTGGCTCTATCAGAGCCAAAAGCACTCCCACTGACATCACTAGTGGTGTCACTGGGGCCGGACCCAGACTGTAGGCGTTCCCATGGGAATCACAATCAACAGCACGCCCCCCTTGGTGCAAGACCCTTAACGACGGCTTGGCCGTCGTTATTCGGGTCTCGCGCATGCGCACGACGGAGCCGCCTCCGTCGTGCGCATGCGCACTTGAGCACCATTGACCCTCTTGCGAGCGCTCAGCGCTCGCGAGCGGATCAGAATCAGGCCCTCTGTACCTTACTTATCCATGCAACTGGTTTCTCATTTACTGCTTGAATTTTAATGCTGGAAGTCTTCGTTGACCAAAATGTCTAACTACAGTACTATTGAGGTGATAAATGGTTTGACTGTTTATTTTATGAGAGCAATCAGCAGTTTAGTAATGAAGTAACCTGTGGATGGACTAAAAAAATGTTGCTGTCTGTTAATGTAAGCTACAATGTTTTAAATATATATTTACATTGTGTCCGCATAGCACACCATTCTTGAATGTACATTTGTAAAATGGTGGTGTGGAAGTTTTCTACTTTTTTTTTTTTTGTATTGTACCAATTGTCCTGCAGCATTTTCTGTTCTATAAACCACCATTTTGTGCAAGTGTTGAAATGCTGACATCATGCCAGAACATAGTTGGCACATTTACACTGCCTATGCAGAGACAGTGCCCAAAATTTTTTAAGAGGCAACCATTAAAGCGGTGCTTCAAATGTCAGAGTAATTCGCAGAATGAGATTGTTTTATAACATTTTCGTACCTTCAAATTTATTTAAGATTTGTCTTGCAATTTTCTCTTCATGTCTCATTTTGAACCAATTTAAAACATTTAAGGCCGTATTCAATTAGTTTCGCACCTGCAATAAAGTTTCGCATGCCGGCCTTTTCGCCTACATCTCGTATTTTAGCAGCGGAAACTTATCGGCGCGTACTCGCTATTCGCCCTATTCAATTCCAAAAGGCGCGAAAACAGCGACAGGCGAAGTCAGAACAGGCAGAAAGTGGTGTCCGAATCGGGGAAATTAGCCTGAACCCCCCCCAAAAAAGATGCAGAAACAATGGGGATCAATGTAGTACTGCCCAATTAGTCCTAATAAAACTGTTTGGGTCACTTAAGTTCGCACAATTGCCTCTGTTTAGCGTCTTTGCACAAGTGGTGAAGAATGGCATAAAGCAGGATTTTTTTCTAGAAAATGAGTAGTCCTTGCAAATTTGGGGTACCTGGAATTGGGTGTAAGAATCTTTTAATGTCTCTAAAGTGAAGTATTAATAAAAGTGAAATTCCTCCCTCATAAAAGCACCTGCACTCCCCAAAACACTTGATCCCTTCTTAGAGCACCCCCAGAACCTTATTTCACTAGTTTGCGAATTTGTCCCCCCACTTTGTGCTTTTTCGCCCCCAAATTCAAAGTACTTTTTTGTTGTGTTCTTTGCTCTTTTTCCAGGAATTTGCTGACGCAGTTATCCTTTGGGGGGGCTGTCCAAAGGGTTCTGAGTGGTTTACCCCACCTTTGCACCCCAAAATAAGTTTTGCACCACTTTTCTCCTATTCAGAGGCAAATCTTTTTCGCCTATTACATTGCATTGACTTTCCGTGTACACGAAAAGCGGGTGGAATTGAATATGGAGATTAGTTTCTGCCAGGCGAAAAGTTGCAATCGGCGATACTCTTTCGCGGATCTCGGCTTTTAGCTTCCACTTGAATACGGCCCTTAGTTGAGTTTTACAGTTACACCTGAGAACTGTTTTATAAATGTACCTTATAGAGTAGACAACAACAATAATAAGACCTGCCTTTGTGCAGACAGGACGTCTCTTGTGCATACTAAAAACACATAAGATATATAAATTGTTTTAAGTGGAGATCAGCTTCAGTTTAACACATATTATTACACAGTCTATTTATATATGACTACTTTTACCTTGTGTTTGGTATTCCTTTAAGCAAAGCATATGTGAATAATGCTTTGAGGATCATGAATCGGGATTGTCTCATCACAATCTGGACATGTGCATCTTTAATATGTGCTCAGAATGTTGAATGTTTTAGGTAAATTAACATTTGCTGTGTACTCTTGTTTGTACAGTAAACTTATGTGTCACAGTTCAGAGTTTTAAAGCTTTACATTCTTCTAAATTACTTTGTTCTCCATTCACTTATATTCATATGTGTATACTCCGCATAATCCAAGTGGAACTACTAATGGTTTTAAAACTGTGCAATCTTTTCCCTTTGTTTAGTATTAATAATACATTATTTCCTAGTGTGCTGAAGCCTTTTTCAGCTAATTAATATTTTATTTGTTGTGGTTTATTATTAGTCTTTAAGTAATTTTGTGTTCACCATCTTTGTTGCATTGCGGCATTCATGCTCCTGGTCGTTTCCCTCTGTTTATTTTGCCAGTAAAGCCTGTTGTAACCTCCTAAAGGACTGATTCTGGAATGTGTTACTTGTTTTGATTTATTTGGCTCTGAGTAGCAGTTATCACTGATTTCTGAAAACGCTCATGTGCATCTCTACATCTAGAGCTATCCTGTTAATGGGGAAATTCAATTGTTGTTTGGATCAGGTACAACTTCACTAATTCTGCTTGCAGCCTCCTGGGGTGGCGAGCTGAAATCTGCAAAAAAGTCGGCTATTTCGGTGCCCTAACAAGGACTTTGGACTGGTTTAGTCGCTTTATGCTTCTAAACCCAGTGCATTTGGGTGCGACAATAAATAATGCAGTCACACCCACAAAACATTTGCATCCCCCACATAGACTTATACTGGTTTCCCACCCACGAAAATATTATAAGTTTATTGCATGTGGGTATCGTAAATATGTTCTCCCACAATGTGATCCTTGGACAGTTTGGCTCTACATATGAAGACCAAATAACCTGGGGATGTTCAGAAAGTGGCCTAAATAATGGAAAGTGATGATGGCACAATGTTTAGGGTCATACCGTATACCCAAACTAAGGGATTAACAGTGTATCCCATGATATTCTTTTTTTTTTTTTTTTTTTTATACTCTATAGACCAACATCGCCACATATAGGTCCAAATTAAAAATATCCGACTAGTCAGATTGTGGCCCTCACCAGTCCATATTCTCCTCCTGTCCTAATTAACATATAAAATATATTGATTAGATATTGGTATGGATAGTTGATTGTTCTGGCTCATGCACAATGAAATTTGCGTCCATTTAGGTGTAAAAAAGCCCAATTGACTGGCAGATTTTCATTGACCTTAAGCTACTGATTGTATGTTGTATATCTGTAAACTGTTGGCTTAAATGTGTATTTAGCCCTCCAAAACTTTGTGGTTTTTATCACTATAGTCTTGGCTGTGGAACAATTTGGTGAGCATAATGGGGTGAGGGGGGGAATTCAATTCAGCGCAAGATTGTTAAGCTCCTGGGATGAGTGCCGTAACTATTCAATTACCTGCGCTGTAAACCCGTGACCAGCGGATTTCTGCTTGCTCCCTTCTTAGTGTGCATTTCTGCTTGCACCTAACTAGTGTCTCAGTGTTACCGTGTGTGGTAACAGTGTCGTGCCCTGCACTAGACCAGATAATTGAATAGCTCCGGGCAGTGACTGACTGGGGCACAAAGAGCCCACCAGGGCAATGCAGTGATAAAGGCCCATACTTTGGGGAGTGGCCAGCCTCCAGAGGGGTGTGGCCAGCCTCCACAGAAGCTTGGCTAACCATTAGAGAGTACATGGACTGGGCCCCTTAAAAAAATGTATATATAGTACATACTGCTGGTTCATGCATGATAATGTAGAAAGAAGGGTGGGGAGCAGATGCACACTCTAAGTACTAAGAATAATAAATATCAAAAATATATATTAATAAACTATCAATTAACATGGTTTTCTGTAGAGGTTCTTAGTACATGTTTGGCCAAAGATGTTTGCCCACCTACCACATCATGCCCCCCCCCCCTTTTTTCGCATGCATGATAATGTACCAGATTAATAACAGCAATGCATTGCAGAAAATACACCATATACACCATGCAGTATAATGTAGCATATATATAATATACAGTTCAAATGCACAGTCTTGAACCTGATTCTTAGAGGAGGGGGTGGGCCATCAGGCAGTGGGGCCCACTGGGGGTTTCCCCTGTACCCCTGTGGGCCAGTCCGACCCTGGCTCCGGGCACTCATCCCGGGAGTTTAACAAACTGAATTGAATTCCCCCCCTTTGAGTATAATTAGCCAATAATTAGATTTTTTGTTATTTATTTGCACAGAAAAGTATTTAGAATGGAATAAACACTTAAGGCCCCCACACAGTGATATAGCGGCCGATCCGACTGATTCGAACGATATCGCAGCTATATCGTTCCGTGAGTGGGCATGATATCGTCTGCTGTGCGCTCCCGTGGGGTCGTCCGTTGCTCCTCCAGATCTTTCTGCATGCACAAGAGATCTGCAGAAGCGTTGAACGATCCAATGCTGGTCTATGCGGGGGGAGGTGGAATATCAGACGGTTGGGCACCGAATCGCTCCGTGTGTGGGAACCACCCGATATGTCGGCCGTCAGCTCGTGGATCGCATCGCTGGGTACACATCGTGTGTACTCAGCTTTAAACAATTAATAAACCTATTACTTTTCCCTAGCTTTAAATATGTTTTTTTTCACTAGCACAGTGGTTCTCAAACTCTGTCCTCAGGACCCCACACAGGTCATGTTTTGCAGGTCATGCAGCAGGTGCACAGGTGTATTCATTACTCACTGACACATTTTAAAAGATCCACAGGTGGAGCTAATTATTATGGTGCATACACATGGTCAGATATGTCAGATGAACGATTTGCAAACGATTGAACGATTTTTTACTGTATTGAAATGAATCGAAATCGTCCAAAACTGACTGCAAACACAGCAAATGTCAGATATCGTTATCTGGCAAACGGGAACGTACATCGTTCATCGTTCATCGTTGCCCACATGTCAGATTTTTCTTTCAGATATGAACGATTGAATGATTTTTAAAATCGTTACCGTTCAGATCTGAAGAAAAATCTGACCTTGTGTATGCACCATTATGGAGCATACACACGGTCAGATGAACGATTGAACAATTTGACCAATGATTTGAACTATGAACAATTTTTGACTGTATTAAAATGAATGGAATCATCCAAATCTAACTGCAAACACATCAGATGTCAGATATCGTTATCTGACCATCGGGAACGTGCATCGTTCATCGTTCATCGTTCATCGTTCAGACATGTCAGATATGTCAGATTTTCCTTCAGATATAAACGATTGAACGATTTTTTTAAATCATTATCGTTCAGATCTGAAGAAAAATCTGACCGTGTGTATGCACCATAACACTTGTATTCTGTGAGGAGACCTGGAAAACACGTACTGTTTGGGGTCCTGAGGACCGAGTTTGAGAATCTGCACACTAGCATATGTAGGCGGTTCCATAAATTTAATTGTGACCAATTCTGCCCTTTTGAAATCGGGCAGGGCACGGCGCCCCGCTAAAACAGCCTAGCGGGAATGCTAGGAACTCTCCATCCTGTAAACGGGACCCAGGTTACATGTTTACACTGCATGGTTATTCCCGTGTTAAACCCTGCAAAAGACACGGGTTGGATTGCTAGGTCACTCGACCGAGGACTCCAACCCTGGCCCCTTTTACACCTAGCAGCAACAACTGTTAACCTGGCAATAACCCGGTTTTAGCTGTGGTGTAAAAGGGGTAATTAGTACCATTACTTATGGCACCTAACCCATGGCTTCTGCAACCGTACTACTTGAGGGTTATGAATGCTGTTGCAGCAATGTTTATATACCATATACTTGGCATGCATTGTTTATGTACTTTGTTAGGTGCGTGTTACAGATCTTTATTGCATTGTTTTAGAACCATAGACTGTGCATAAATAGTACTTGACTTTCTTACTTTGGCCTTCATTGTGTGCTTCAGTTTTAGATTTGATAGGATGGCTAGACTAGGATAGCTAATCTTTTATGTGTTTGTCTGTATGTGTATTGTACTGACGGTATATGTTCAAATAGAAAAACATACTCAAATATTGTGATATTGTCAGTGTCTATCAGATTATTACTGTTTAAAAGTGCCTTGTACATGGATTGTTAATGGTTATAAAATATTACTGTGGATTATTATTATTATTTCAAATAGAGCTTTGTCCTACTGGAACCTTGTATTAGAATATGTTGCTCCTGTGTGGTGTCACAAGTCGCTAAAATGCCCATTAGAGTCAACTTTAAGGTTTTCTAAAGAAATGGGCACTAATGTAATGCAGCATATTTGGAGGGGGCTGGTACGAGTGCTTTGGTTGACAATGATCTCCTTGCTACATTGTGAAAAACAGTCCTCTGTAAAGGGTCCAGCTGGGTTGCAAGCTTAATTCATTGCTCCATGGTGGGATCACCACAGCTGCTGGAGGGCCTTTACAAATGCAAAAAAGCTGTCAGTGTTTGTTCATCAGAGACACATGTGATGGGACCACGTTTAGGAACCTATGGTATGGTACTGCACGTATACGAAAAACACGAGTGAGAGGAGCGTTTGTTGTCTTCTTTGTGTGTTCTAGAATTTCACCCGCTTTCACTTGTTTTTCTTATATTACTTTGATTTATAGATTTATTTCTTCCTGATTTTGTTTTTTAAAGAATGCTGTTTTGTATTAGTTGTTGTTTGATATGAAGGCAAATAAACTTTCCACTTTTAGATCCTTATAAAGTGTAATAGAGCTGACCAACTCCCACCTCAAACACAAATGACTAAAGTCACAGGGGGTGTTGCAGACTGAGTACTATGCCAGTTGTAGTATAAATTGCGTGAATCCGCTCTGTTCATGCTCAGAACAGCCGGCAGATACATGCAAAATTTGCCCTACAAATACATAATTGCACTGGTATGAAAAGGAAGCACTACATAGAAACGCTAATATTCTATAATCTGACCCTAGTGGCAGTGTTGCCTGTGAATGATGTTAAATTTCACCTTTAACAAAGCAAGCACTTTCCAGTTATGATGGAAAAAAAGATTCTCTGTGCTGAAAGACAAAATCTGAAAAAAAAGAAAAGATTATATATTTTTGTCCTGCCACATAATGTCAATATATTCAGAATGTCAACACTGACATAATGTCGACACATGATTTCATGGTAATGCTGCAGTTAGTGTTCGTTAAAGGTTAGGGTATAAACTTAGAGTTAGGTTTATCTAGCCAGAATGTCAACATTATGCCAGTGTCAATATTGTGAATGTAGATACGTTAAATGTTGACATTCAGGCCATGTTGACATTATTCTGTCGGCATTCTGAATGTGCACGTAATATACTACACCCACAAAAAGCAACTGTGCTTGGTAATATAAAATGTTTCATTTGATTCTTTTCTGATGCCATATAAATGGATGAAGTCATTCTGTAAAGAGTACTGGTTATGTTTGCATTCATTTGCTGCTTACATAGGGCCTAATGCAGCATGCAAATATAAAGAAATACAAATCTGTTTTTCACTCCCTCTGCTTTGTAGAAAAACAGTGTACGCTTCCAGAGTCATCCTGTATACTACTGTACTGCCATGGGTGATGTCATGAGGCTAGGAGCTGTGACATAAGAAGGCCGCGACCTTGGAGCGAGGAGAGCGCATTAGGCGGGATCTCTGAAGCCCTGGCATTTCCTCGCAGCACATGCTTTTTCTCTTTGCTCTCTCCTGAATGGAAAATAATCTGTTTTATTTATATACAATGGGTGCACTATGTAAGCAACACATTATCTCAGACATGACAGGTACTCTTTAACAATAACTGTCCAGCACAATGACTTCTTTAATTTACAAACAAAAGAAAGTTTTGTTTTATATGAAATAAGTTATTAGTTAATACATGTAATTCACACGTTTCTGATGTCAGAACCAACCTGAAAGCTTGGTCTTAAACTTTTTTTTGTTTGAACTGTTTAAAAAAAGTTGCCTCCATTCTAGTTTGTGGAGAATGTCGCCCCTCCTCCTCTTTCCCCCATAAAAAGGGCATTCAGTGTGTGCCGCTGCACGTACCAGCTGTGTGCCAGTATCTCAGGGGAAAGAGTGGACACATTCACTGTAACAGTTTATCAAGTACTCAACTGCCTTAACCTGTCATGTGCTTTACTTAGCAGTGTGTATTACAGGGATAGCTAACAACTAGGCCTTACTGACATTTTACTACAGCTGTTTTCCAGTGCAGAGCAGAAGCCATGCATAAATCTTCCTATCAGACATGTCATTTTAACTTTGTGTCGTCTTTAAAAGGATATACCAAGCATTTCCACTGCCACTCCCAAATACTGTTGTTTTAATGTTCCTGTAAGCTGAATCAAGAATTAATTTTATATAGAGGTATATTTACTGCTTTCTAATGGTAACAGGCTAACACCAGCCCTGCTTTATTATGTTGGCAATAGTTTTTCTGATTAGATGAGGTAACGCTACAGAAAGCAGTTTCCGTCAGTGAAGGTTAATGGACGTTTTTCTTTTCGATGTTTCTTCCTGTGTTGTAGTGGAGTCTGAGCAACTTCCTTTGTTACCACCTTCCCACTTCCTGGTAACAGGAGTAACTCAAGTGATCTGGATTTCTTTGTCCTTTTTGTACAAATTGAGTAACTTTATTTAAAAAAAAAAAAAAAAAATGGTTGTGATCGATGCCAGGCTGTTGTTTCATTTATTTAGTTACACAATTCATAATTGATAGCTTTTTTGTATATCCATATCCGATCTTGCAAGAAATCCTCATGCTGCCACAAGAGCTGTCCCTATCTAGGCTTGCAGGTATTTCTGCTGTGCCCTCATCCGAGACTGAAAGGAAAACTGTACTAGAGGATTTTTTGGTGAATTTTCTGCTTTTTACATAAGTATCATATTGGAGATACATTTTATGTGGCTAGCATGGAGGTCCTGGCAAGGAACACTGAGTGGGTGGTTACAGAAATACATTTCAGTGAGATAATGGCCTTTTGTGTCCAGCAGCTTATCACACAGCACAGCTTACACCACACAACTGCACATAAGCCACGAGAACCAACCTATATAGCTCTAGGGTCCTCTACATGGAACACCTCACCAACAGCAATAATATGCAGCTATGATATGTACTTTGGTTAGCTGCTTGTTAAACAATTATTAAAATGGATGTGTCTGAGCTGGTTCCTGGGCCGTAGTTTTAAATACCCAGTCAATTATATGAGGAAGAATCTGCTTCCTGTATTTTATTTGGCAAACCTCACCTTGTGCAGCTGCTGTGGTTTCCTTTTTTAACATTCTCTATAATTTAAGGCAACAACCATAAAGTGTTAAGTATGACAGAGGATGGCATGGTACAGTCATGCTCTGGACTTCTAAAGTGTCAAGTCTTCTACACAGACAGCAGCAGCTTTTGTAGTGTTCAGTTTGGCAACTCTGTGTACAGCTGCTGTGTGTTTGTGAGATCTGGCAGCACTGACTCTCAGCAGTACATGATTCTCTAATGTATCATGATCTAGCTCTTAAAATCACACATAATGCTGCTGTGTTTGGAATAAATAAGGATAAAATAATTGTTCTGCCAGGGCAGGCTTTTAAAGTTGTGTACATACAGTATCTTGTAATACTTAATGAAGTAACACTTTGTGATGGCTACAGTGCATTGTCCTTCATCTGATACTGCAGATTCCAGGTTTGGCTCCATGGGGTTACATATGAATGCCATATGCAAGCTGAATTTATTTCAACTAATAAAGAAAAAACATTTTGAATACTAAGGCTGGTGGAGATATGTGGGACCTACAGCTTGGGAAATGAACAAGAGAAGTATGGTGTGAGGAATAATGGAATTCTTCTTCTAGGCCTGGTGACAGTGGGGTGGTCCAGGGGGAACAGGTCGCAGCTACTAATGAAGGCACTATAAATCATTACTTGGAGCACAATCGTTATGTAAAGCCGGCTGTCTGGATGCCTCCTGTCAAAATACCAACAGCGGCATCCCGATGGTTGGTATACTTACCCTCCCTTCTTGTATCCTAACCCTCCCCGTTGGTGCCTAATCCTATCACTTCCCCCTTAATGCCTAACCCTAACTCCCCCTCTCCAAAACCTAACGCTAACCCCGCTATGCTACCTAACCCTCCCCTCCCGCAGTCATATAGGAGCGAGTGATCGTACGTCAGATTGTACGTACATCGTGTTTCAAAAAAGCTCCAAATCGTATGGCCGGGACTGCCAGGGAGCTGCAGGGGAGTTCAAGGGAAAACGTATGATGAATCGCATCTTATGCTGGTCGTACTAGTGTATGGCCAGCATAAGCATCCATTGCTAGTGGTTGGTCAGAGGATGTAGACCGCAGGATCGGTTTGGTGAGAACCTATTACTCTGCATTACTTCTACAGCTGATTTATAATCATAACCTATTACAGTGCCTTGCAGAAGTATTCACCCCCTTGGCTTTTTACCTTTTTTGTTACATTACAACCTGTAATTTTATTTATTTATTTTTTATCTGAATTTTATGTGATGGATCTGCACAAAAAAGTCTAATGTGGTGAAGTGAAATGAGAAAAAAAAACTATATAAAAAATAATCTTTATAAATAAAATTCTGAAAATTGGCATGTGCATATATAATCACCCCCTTTGCTAGGAAACCCCTCAAATTTTCTGGTGCAACCAATTACCTTCAGAAGTCACATAATTAGTGAAATGAAGTCCACCTGTGTGAAATCTAAGTACCACATGATCTGTCAGTATAAACACACCTTTTCTGAAAGGCCCCAGAGGCTGCAACACCACTAACCAAGAGGCATCACACCATGTACTTTGTAAGACGTTGTGGAACACTTGTGGCGCCATATAAATAAACAATAATAATAATGAAGACCAAGGAGCTCTCCAAACAAGTCAAGGACAAAGTTGTTGAGAAGTACAATTCTGGGTTGGGTTATAAGAAAAAAAAAAAAAAAAAATCCAAATCTTTGATGATCTCTCGGAGCACCATCACATCTATCATCACCAAATGGAAGAACATGGTACCACAATAAACCTCCCAAGAGAGGGCCGCCCACCAAAACTCTCAGACTGCACAGAGACCAAAGGTAACCCTGAAGGAGCTGCAGAGTTCCACAGCAGAGACTTGTGTATCTGTGCATGTGACCACAATAAGCCGTACACGTCATAGAGCTGGGCTTTATGGAAGAATGGCCAGAAAAAAGCCAATACTTAGTGATAAAAATAAGAAGACACGATTTGAGTTTGCCAAAAAACATGTGGGCGACTCCCCAAATGTATGGAGGAAGGTGCTCTGGTCAGATGAGACTAAAATTTAACTTTTCGGCCACCAAGGAAAACGCTACGTCTGTTGCAAACCCAACACAATCCATCACTCCAAGAACACCATCCCCACAGTGAAACATGGTGGTGGCAGCATCATGCTGTGGGGATGTTTTTCAGCAGCAGGGACTGGGAAGCTGATTCAAGTCGAGGGAAAGATGGATGGTGCTAAATACAGGGATATTCTTGAGAAAAACCTGTTTCAGTCTGCCTGTGATATGAGACTGGGACGGAGGTTCACCTTCCAGCAGGACAATGACCCGAAGCATACTGCTAAAGCAACACTTGAGTGGTTTAAGGGAAAACATTTAAATTTGTTGGAATGGCCTAGTCAAAGCCCAGATCTCAATCCAATTGAGAATCTGTGGTCAGACTTGAAGATTGCTGTTCACAAGCGGAAACCATCCAACATGAAGGAGCTGGAGCAGTTTTGCCTTGATGAATGGGCAAAAATCCCAGGGGCAAGATGTGGCAAGCTCATAGAGACTTATCCAAAGAGACTTGCAGCTGTAATTGCCGCAAAAGGTGGCTCGACAAAGTACTGACTTTAGGGGGGTGAATAGTTATGCACGCTGAGGTTTTCTGTTATGTTGTCCTAAATGTTGTTTGATTCACAATCTAAAAAAACCCACAACTTCACAGTTGTTAGCATGTTCTGTGAATGAAGCGATGCACACCTTCAAACAATCCATTTTAATTCCAGGTTCTGAGGCAACAAAACATGAAAAATGCAAATGGGGTGTGAATACTTTAGTAAGTCACTGTAATGTTACTGATGGCATATTGTTGGGTTTTACTAATATTACTGAATTATTGAACATTGTTACTACTGGTTGCCTGTTAGATAGGAGGCTTATTATCGGGCTCAAACTGCTTTGGTTCTTACTATTGATATTCTACTAAACATAATCATTTCTGCTACTGATTTACTTTTTGATAGTACTGGTCTTTGCTGCTTGCATAACACTGGAGTGCGCTGCTGCTGAGCAGGAAGGTTTTAAGCGCTTTTGTCTCCCCCCCCCCTTAGAATGTAGCTCCTATGAGCAGGGCCCTCTACCCTCTTGTGCTTCTCCTTACTCTACCTTCATCTACTTCTTACTCTCTACCAGGGCACCTAACACTTGGTTGCTTTGAATTGTTGCTTATCTGGGTGTTATGGTCACGAATCTAGCAATGTATATTATCCATGTCCTGTATTGTATTGTACTGTAAGTCACTATAAAACAACTTATTTGTTTTATGTACTTTGTAAGGTGCTGCGGAACACTTGTGGCGCCATATAAATAAACGATAATAATAATATAGTAATCACATAGGAGTACTGTGGAGCTTTCCAATCATTTACTGATTCAATATTAATACAATATAAATATATACTTATTATGCAAATAAAAAAATATATCATGTACATGCCTTGAGTGGAGTCTGGGGTCACATGCAAGGCCCTAGATCAGCACTATTTATATTTAATGTCTTGAAAACATCTAAGGAAATGGCAACAGAATACCTAGTTCTACTTTAGCTTGGAAATTTTAACCCAATAACTAGGTTTCAATTTGGCTACTCTCTGTCCACACCTAAAGAAAGCAAGACTCCACTGGCTGCCAGGACAGACTATCACTTCTACTTCCAAAACAGGGTGATATGAGCTGTGTTAGTAGTGTATAACTAGGAAACATGTGACACAAGCAGCAAATACAGACATCACTAATGTATAACAAAGGTAAAATAATGATTTGAGAGAGGTTACAGAAATGGGATAGTGGCAAAGAGCAACGGAGTCTGGGTGAGATTACAGAGGTAAGATTTGTGAGTCGGTCATAAAAACTTCTAGTAGCACCTTGAAAGCAAACGGCAACATTAAATGCATTCCCTCTGGTGGCGAATGGCTTTCTCTGAATGATTCTGTTTTTACACATGTTTTATTTGGGCAGATGTATGAAGCTCTGGGAAGTGAAAAAGTGCAGAGTGATAAACCACCAGCCAATCAGCTGCTAACTGTCATTTTTCAAACACAGAGTGTAACATGACAGTTGGGAGCTGATTGGTTGGTTGTTTATCACTCTCCACTTTATCACTTTCTAGAGCTTCATACATCTGCCACTATAAAACATGTGTAAAAACAGAATCATTCAGAGAACGCCATATAGTGTCTTCGCAGAGATGGACCCTGAGTTTTTGGAGTTGACCATAAATGTAGGCACAGGTGGTGGTGCTATTGGTAGAGCAGTTTTATTAGAATGCTAGGTATTTGCATGTTAATGAATGCCATTCTCCTCCCAGGATCTCTGTTATGCTTTACACAGCAGGTCAGTTCTCTAAACTTCAAAGGCTAATGTTACTGGTCTATGAACATGTGTGTCTCTTGCCCCGGGAGACCTTATTGTCTGTGTAGCAAGCAGAGTGGAACTGCTGGGGGTTATGTTTCAAAATGTTAATTGAGAAACATTTCAACCTGAAAATGTGGTAATTCCTTCCTGCCCCCAATTCCACCATTTCCTGCTTAGTCCGAAACCAGTCTTTATCTTTAATGGAATTTCATTTTCTCCAGAGGATTCTTGATGGTTTACAGTAGCAGTTTCCACGTATATTGTTGTGCAAAAAAAAAATGTGCTGTTTTCAGCAAAGCCTTTTGTGTGTTTTAATATATTTTTTTTATTTTATTGTCTAATGTATAATAATTAACAGACACCTCAGTTATATTATGTGTCGGAATGTTTGAAAACTCACCTCATATTTGCATATTTTTTTCCTCTTGATGTAGTAGTCTATCATACCCACATGAAACTATCAAATGGCATTAGAAAAATATCCAAATTTGCACAGAATGACTTATTGTAAGTTCCATTTACAAATAGTTTGTAAACAGCACATTTGAATCACCACTATTCTACTTTACAGATCAGACCTTTTCCTATATGTTAACATCCCCCACCTCTTTCTACGCCAACCCCAATATAAAAGAGGTGGAAGTATTTTCTTTCTTGTATGAAATTTGTCTAGAGGAGCAGGCAGAAGTTTCCACTGTAAGCCACTCATAGCTGTGCAAATAAACTCACTGGGCCTATTTAAAAGGTTCAAGCAATAGCCGCTGCGGCTGCGTTTTTTTTCCAGCTCTGCGGTAGCAATATGCAAATGCTAGTTTCAGCTTTCAGCGCTGGAAGGTGCAAGCCCTGAGATGCCAGGTTTCAGTGCCCGTGTATGCTGCAACATCGCCAATGTTTTTGGACAATCCCCTTTTGGCGCACCATCACGTGTACCATCAGCCCTATGGTAGGTGCAGTGTCTCCATCTGAACATGACCTCTGTCATGTTTTTGAGGTTTTTCCCCACACTTTCTGTGAGTATTACATGCCAGAATTACTGCGCGAACAGACATTGTTTTCTATATTACTGTTCTGCAGAAATAAAGAAACTGTTTATTGTCCCTTCTAAATCCTAAAATAAGGATTCTCTTCAAGTTCATTGTTTTAACAAAAATCCATTCAAAACAATGAATATAGAAACTTAGAACACAGGTTAAAAAGAGAGGAGATGAAACGGATGGGCGTGCTATCTCTGTGTGATAGATGAACGTGAACAAGTACACATAATATTTGCTTCCCATGATTTTTTGTGAGGGCTAAACCAGCACACTGATGTACCCAGGACATAGTTGAAAACAAGAAGGAACTTAATATTTTTCTTCCTGGCAATTAGATGACCCCCATCCTAACACATGTGGTGTGGGACCTGTGATTATTATTCTTTTAGACATCTTTTATGCAGCAAAAAGTACGTTCCTTACATACGTGAGTATAACTTCTGCCAGGGGCTGCTGTTCCATTGTGGGTGTGTGCGTGTAAGATAATTATTCAAACCAAATGTCACCACACCTCTTCTGTGCCGTGGGAATGGTAAAAAGAAGTGTGTGTGTGTGTGTGTGTGTGTGTGTGTGTGTCAGTTAATTTTAAAATGGCTTCTACTGAAATTGTTTCCTTCAGAGCTTTATACTCCAAAGATGTAATGGGAACGAATAGCTTTATTCCATGTTTCTGAATTCTAAAAACAGTGTATGTATGTGTGGTAAAGCACACTGCTCTCAAGTTGTTTTATGGAACCGCATCCAAGATAATAACTTGACTGCATTTGATAATATTGTAAAAATATGCTTTAAAGAAATGCTATGGATTATATCCCTGTACACTGTGGCCTCCATCACTGCACATAAATATCATGACCTCTCACTCAGGACACCACAACAAGGACAAACCCGTTTCCAAGCCATCCCCTCGTTAGCAGTAAAACATGACTTGGGATAAAAGGAGGAAACTAGAAGAGGGGGTGAATGTAAACACACAATCCTTCATGCTGCAACAAAAATGTGTTTCACTCACTGCTGCTATTTCATGCCAAAGTAAATGTTGGCTGTATATCAGCTGTAGAGTTAAAGGCTTACTTTACCTTTTTTCGGCCTTAAAATAGACCTGTTTTATACAGTCCAACCACTGTAATCAAGGGAATGTGTGTTTGTGTATAAAGTATACAAAAAAATAATGTATAGCTTTCTTATATTTAATGCTATATATACACGCGCACACACATGTTCTATCTGATGTGTGTAGAATTTAGGAGTGAGCCCGATAAGTATAGGGTTTTAGGGGCCAGAAAAAGAGTACTACGGTCCTTAGAGGCATATAGAAAGTACCTCTCGAAGTTGGGCTCACATTTTTGTTTTGAAGTTTAGATTTTTCAGTTTTCTTATAGGGACTTGAACTTGTCTCCCTAGATTCTGTTTTGTTCAGTAATTTGAATGTATGGAAGGTTGGAGATTATGCTGGGTACACACCTGATTGATGGATCGGCCGCCCAATGGGCCAACTGATCCACCGATCTGGTAAGTGTTCTGCACAAACAATTTGTTCGACATGCCTGACCACAGGAAAAGGAAATTACATCTTTGTCGGTGGTTCCTGCGGCTGGCATATGGGTCAATCGGCGGGTTGCTTGTTCACACATGCAGATGCACCGATATATCTGCATGATATATCAGCATCGGCTGTGCTGAAGGGCCAACCTGATATGTCTGTGAACGACATCGTATCGGGTGTACAACCATATTGGGCTCGATTCTATTGATCGTGAAGTAAATAGCGCCGTGAGGGAGCTCCCGAAGCTATTCAATTCAGTGCGCTGTTAAGGCTTTCTTCTCGTGTCCCTCCAGGGGTGCGAGCAGAAATCCGACAAAACAACAGGCGCGATGCTGTTTTCTGCCCTTAGCATCGGGAAAACAGCATCGTGCCGGGAAGTTTAGTCGGAGAATGCCCGTTCTCGCGACTAAACACCCTGTTTAAGGCGCGAGGGGCCGGAGAATGGGCATTCCCCGACCTAACAGTGCACAGAATTGAATAGCGCCGGGAGCTCCCTCCCGGCGCTATTTACTTTGCGATCAATTGAATCGAGCCCCTTGGGCTTACTCACCCGCTGATGCACTACCGATATATATCGTTCGTTCGTTGTTTGAACAAACAAATATATCGACAAGTGTGTACCCAGCTTTACTAAAAGATTATGATCCATAATAGGATAAATTATTTCTGTGCACAGTCATAGTTTTATTAATTTTTTTCCCAAATAAGAAAACCCTCAGACAATTTAGACAGCTAGTCATTATGTTTTTTGTTGTTGTTGTAAAAGATCGTGTACACAAGTATTGAATTCTTAATAGGGATCTGTAAACTGTTACATAAAAGGAGGTACAAGTACAGTATATCTGTCCAGCCCCATATTTACAGGTGTGTCATTTATTATCCAGAATGCTTGCGTGTTCTGGATTAGGATTTTACTTTATATGTCCTCATTAAGCTGTGTAGCAGTGCTGCCCACAGGGACTGTAGTAGGAAATGCTGTAATTATATCTGTGTGTTTAAATATTATTACTGATAAACAGCAGTCTTATTTTTGTGTTTTTGGAACATTTTGGATAAAATCTTCTTTAATGTTTAAACATATTTGAAGACCTGATTTGCGCAGTATTTCTTATCTGAGTTTATGGGGACTATACAGTAAAGCTGGGTACACACCTAGCAGATATATCTGCAGATGATGGTTGTGAATACACACACACTGAACAACCATCATCTTCCATCTCTCCATGGATCCCGCTGGGCGCGCCGCGCCGCCACCCCCTCCCTGCACTGCTACCCACCACGGATCCCGCTGGCCGCACCGCCACCCCCTCCCTGCACCGCTACCCCCTCCCTGCAGCTATCGCTGCAAGTGTACGGGCGGTTGGCTGATCGCCTGTATACACAGCACGATGGACAGATATATCTGCCATCGGCTATGCAGCACAGCCGACGCAATATATCTGTGATGGACGTTGTTCAGACGTATCGCTGGTACACACTGGCCGATGGCCATATGATAATATATCTGCCAGTATGTAACCAGCATTAGCCACGGTTTCACCCCGAGGCTATTGACATTCCGGAACTATTCAATCAGGTCCTACATCCCCACACGTAACGCTGATTTTATGTATTAGCAGGTATTGACTAGTATTTATTCTGTTTAACTTGGGCAACAATCAACCTGGTTTACAATAACACTTTAGCTATAGTGCAGATGTATCCACTGCATTCCTTGCTTGAGCCCAGGACCACATTGAGCTTTCTGTAAGGCTTACGAATATCACAGCCATTAAAAACCTGCTTGAAAGCGTTGCCTATTTTACCTTCGTTATATAATACAGGTAAAGAAAAGGTGTGTTTGTCTAGTAACCACCCAGTTGAAGCACAAAGGCAGGTGTAGGGATAGTTCTGTGCATCATTGTAGCATACAGTTGGCTGACTCATACATATGGCACAGGAACTGTTCCTAGCCCTTCCCTTAAAATGTCTAAGGATTAAATAACTTTTGTACCGATTTTCTTTGCATTCTCTAATTATCAACGTGAATCATTATTTTCATGGCACTTGATAATCTTTTAAAACTGAATATATTACGTGAGGCAGTGCTAGGTAGATGTTTAAGACAGCCACGAGTTTCTGTCCAGACAACTGTAGCGTTGCAAAATGAGGATACACTCAGCGTATTTGTTTATTAATCTTTATTAATAAAGAGGTGCCCCCTCCCCATGGCTGCCGCTGCATGTGTATGGGCGGTTGACTGATCTGACCTATTGCTGGTACACACTGGCCGATGGGAACCAGATATATTGGCCGATCAATTGATCGGCCAATATATATGTTACTGTGTACCCAGCTTAAATTATGGTTCCTGTTCTCTGAGGCAACAATGCTAACCATTGTGCCATCATCCTGGCCTTGTGTACTAGGTATGCAATACGTTGCAATTCAGCTGTTGTGGAGTTAGATATCCTAGCAGGAATCGATATGAAATATCGACGGATGCATAGCCGCTGGTTCTCGAAACGACGCCGGAAACCCGATGAAGACCTATCCCGACAGGGGCACGTATGTACCCTAACCCTCCCCTCTCCCCCCACCCCCTCCCCAACCCTCCCTTTGTGGTGCCTAACCTCCCTGGGGGGTACTTAACCCTCCCCCCGGTGGTGTCTCCCCGCACCCTAAACCTATCGCCCACCCCCACACCCCCCGGTGGTGCCTAACCCTAACCATCCCGGGGGGGTGCCTAAACCTAACCCCCCACCCCCCTGCGGCGGAGGCAACAATCCGTGCTTACCTTTGTTCGGAATGCCCGCCTTCGGGAATTCGTTGTCGGGCTAAAGATAGGCGACGGGATTTCGATGCCTATCTTTAGTACCGGGTCGGCCTTCCAACGTTGGGATTCCGATTGCCGGCATTCCAGGCAGCGGTAATATAACTACATCCCATCCTAGCATGCCCTGCCACAGTTTTGCCATGCCCTAACAGCAAAACAGTGGCAGAGCATGCTGGGATGTATAGTTCCACACAGCAGCTGGAGTGTCGCATGTTTGCCTTCCCCTATAGATAGTTATCTCTCTACACTTTGCATGCTTATAGCATGACAGGAAGACAGCTCTCCCCATTTACTTTAATTGTATGCTGATTGACCATTTCCTCTCATGCTACTGATAGCCATACTGCTATATTTATTCTGTGCAACAAAATGCATCCTGAGATGCTTATCCACAGCCTGTACATTTACAATTTGAGTGGAAGTATAATATAATTTATTTTGAGTATCTATATATAATCTGGGAAATGCTGAAGGCACATAAACAGCAGAGTTAATTGGCCTACAATTAAAGTCATAAGCTGGGCATCCATTGTACAATTTTCCGTTCGATATCTGTCTAATCTGGCTGGTTGGAATGAAAACCTGGTAATGTATGGGAGCAAATGACAATCGACCATTTGCTCACAAACACTGGAAAATAGCCAAAAATGGTTGTTCAGACAAATTGGTTAAAACACACAAATCTAACCAATTTGAACAATTTTTGTGTCCTTTTTTCAGTGTTTAAGACCATATGATCAACTGTCATTTGCTCCCATACATTACCAGGTTTTCATTCCAACAGCCAGATTGGACAGATATCTGAGAGAAAATTGTATAGTGGATGCCCAGCTTAAATGTAATGTTTTCTCCAACTTACAAGACTAAATGTAACTAAATTATGTAATTGTTTATTATTTTATGGCTGTTTTAATAGGTTACAATAACAAGACAATGGTAACTTTATAGCAAACTTTGTTGTTTTTTGGAGATGAAAGTGCAAACCTTCTCCAAAACACTTGCTTTATCCCACAGCAAATAGTTGTAAGCATTAATAGGCTGCTGTATTATTTATATAATGTTATTATCCTGCTGCATGCAATTTTGCTCTGCACAAGTTGTAGTAAGTCTGACAATATTGGCAAATTGATGTTTGTGACCACAATACTAGTTTGATATCTGAGAATAATACATGTGAAGCTGCACTGTAAGTCTGCCATCTGGTTGAGCACCAAACGACAGTCTCTCCTGTTTGGCTACCCATGCATATAGCCCAATTGAAAATGGACTTTGTGATTTATTACTGGCTCTGGGCTCACTATCACAGTGAGTTTTCCACTGTCCTTATTCACTTTATGTAGCTTAAGTGCCGGTCTTTTAAAAAATGAAGTTACATCTAGTGGTGAGTCCAGCACAGTGTAATGCACCAATACCAATTTGTATCACCTAGAAGTACATATCTTTAGAACAACAGAATTACTTGCCTAACAAGATTGAGGTCATGGGTGGGATTCCATCTAGAACCTGTCTATATGGGCTTTGTATCATACTTGCCTACACTCCTGGGACCTGTGGGAAGCTCCTGATTTGTTGGGTAGTTCCCCGAACCCATGGAAGAGTAGATACCTCTCCTGCCGTCCGCCAACTTCCTACTGAAGTGGGCAGGATGGGGAGAATAATAATCTGCAATCTGTGAGGAAGAGGCGGGACCTAGTGATATCATTTTATGAACGCATCATTTGGCCCTGTCTCTTACTCAAATATGCACAATTTGCTGTATTTTGCAGCAAGGAGCAAGGTCTACTGATGTAAATACCCCATCACCACCCACCTGCATCTCCTCTCTATTCTTCCAGAGAGGAAACTACAAAAGTAGGCAAGTATGGTTTGTATGTTCTCCCCATGTTCTCCAGGTACTCCAGTTTTCTCCCAAAATCTAAAAGCATACTGTTGGATTAATTGTAAACTTCACTGGTGCATGGACTGATGCCATTGACTAAGGGGGAGATGTAGCAAACCTTGGGGAGAGAGAAAGTACCAACCAATCGACTTCTAATTGTCATTTTACAGCCTGTGTTTGAAAAATCACAGATAGATAAAGTAGCAACCATTCAGTTTCTATCTCCACTTTCTCTCTCCAAGGTTTGATACAGTTCCCCTTTAGTCTTCTCTGTAAAGTGCTGCATAATATATATGCACTGTATAAATTAATAGATAAAAGGGGGAATTCAATTTAGCACGGGTTTGTTAAGCTCCCGAGATGAGTGCCTGGAACTTTTCAATTGCCCTGCTCTGTAAACCCACTTAAGTTGGTAGAGCACTTTACCGCAACTAATGCCCATGGCTTAGTCGTGGTACACACCATTTTCTGACTTCCGTGCCAGGTGCGATCCTGTTTGTTATCACATGTGTTAACACTGTGACTCGCTCCAAGGCACTAGTTAGCGCTGATTTCTGCTCGCACCTTAGGAGGGGTGCGAATAGAAATCTGCTAGTCGTGGGTTTACAGCGTTGGCAGTTAAAATTTGCTCCAGGCACTTTATCATAGAAGCTTAACAAACTTGTGCTGAATTGAATTCTCCTCCAAACAGTTATTTAACTTTAATATTAATTTTCATATAGAGCACTGTCAACTGCTGGTCTAATTGTCATAAAATTTGTACTTAATATTTCCAAGACAAACTTTTTTTATTTGACAAAACATTGGATTTGGATAAGGACATATTCATGTCTTTGTCTCTTGCATTTACAAGTGCTTTCACTTTTTTTGCTGGTTCATTCATATTTCCTTTTCCAAATAGTTTTTGGAAAATGACTAGTTTTCCTTATTAAGTAATTGAATGTAAAATGAATGTGACTGTACAAACAAATACATTGCAATTAAAGTGTTTTTCAAAGCAAGAAATGCTCTGCATCACGTCTCCTTATTGTAGATGGGTAGCTTAATAACCATGACACAAATTAACAAAACCTATTCACAGCTATAAGCATTTTGTAAGTTCTGAATACAGGTGGCGCATATATTTAAATTTATAATTGTGAAATATTTCTCTCTTCGTTACATTCTCTTAACATTACGAATACCTGGACAAGTCCGTAGAACAGTTTACTGTGTGTTTAGTACAGGCTGTGATCAGGCATGAGTATAAATATTCTCAGCGTCCATTACAAACCACGTGGCAGAGGGATCTGGAGCATTGTGTGTGCACACTTCATTCTATCCTCTTAGCCAACCTAGGTCAAGCTGCATGAACACAAACATTCTTCCCTTTGCTGCTGAAGCTATAAAGTGCTTGATTAAATTAAGCAAAATGACAATGCAGCGTTGCTCGGCCTGCTGATGTTTACAGAGATGATTAGAGGATGAGAGACAGTATGGAGACCTTGCTTTCACGTGCACCAGGTCTTATGATATATCTCTGGAAGCATAAACTAGCCAAAGATCTTATGATTAGTGTGGACACCATCTTAACTTTTCTTTATAAACCAGTATAAATACAGGACTATGAATGCCTCTGTCATTCCTGTTTTGTAAGAGAGTGCATGAAGGTGTATGGTTTTTCAATCATGCTTTTTTTTTTTTAATAAATAGTCTATTAAGACAAATGTATGTGTGTGTGTAATATTTATAATCCATAGTGTAAATTCTATGGGTATTGAGTCAATCTATAACCATTAAATTCACAGTGTATTATACCAGCCACAAAGGGTCTGGTATGTTTGCTCAAAAGTTATCAAGTCGACAATCATCAATTCTACACAGATGACATGATAGGACTGTCGACAAACTGCCCCTGGTGGTCTTGTGATGTCTTACCTGCTTCCAGCAGCTGCGGCGTCTTCCGTGACCTGGTGGTCATGTGACCAGCAGTTCCAGTGCAGACCTGTGACTCAGCAGAGTTTCGGTGAGTATTCTTCCCTCTATCCCTAATCCCTTCCCCAAACCCTTCCCCTATTGCCTAACCCTAATCACATGACTATTTGAAACTTGAAAATGACAACTATTATAATCAAAACATCATCTTTATGCAGCAGTAGACATTTATCACAATTAACCCACACAAAAAAAACCTTTGCACATGGATTGGTCTTTATAAGATCTTATTAAATGTTTCCAGTTACTGTGTGTGCAACCACCAATTAGGCACTTAGGAGGAGATTTAATAAAGCTTGGAGAGAGATAAAATTGAAAAATTGCACCAACCAATCAACTCCTAACTGTCACTTTACAGGCTGTGTTTGAAAAATGACAGTTAGGAGCTGATTGGTTGGTGCTATTTATCTCCAATGTTATCTCTCTCCAAGCTTTATTAAATCTCCCCCTTAAGATGGAATCACACCATACGATGCAGCTCGCACATGCGCTGGCCGACGGTCGTGCAGAAGAATTCCTGAGTCATAAGCCCGGATGTCCTCACACAGCAAAGGACAGTTATTATCGAAGATCTGTTTTTTTTCGGCTTTAATTGAAAAACAACATGCATACAGCGTTCTTAAACGCCGCTATGCATGTGGTAGGTGTATCACATTCAAAATGCGATGCTTCATACATCCCGCCCCAGGGCTACCAGCTATGCTTATACGCAAAATACATTAACATTTACAAATATACCGCAGACTAGCAAACATTGGCCAGCAACACTCAAAGCACCTCATTAGGTAGACCCTTAGGTCATCCACTGGAAATTGTTCACACAACATATGTGGAGCTGGTGATAGAGATTTTAAAATAATGCTGCAGTATCCGTCAGAGGCTTGTGTCTTAGGAAGAGAGATTCTTCTGTGGTAATAAGGGCAGTGTCTACATTTGAGGATGAGAGATCTGAGGGAGTGATGCTGTCAGTCTGAATAAAGGCAGGCAGATTGGGAATGTGCAGTGGAGGAGGTTCATTTAGATTCTGCTAGGCCTACACATTCTTATCAGACATTGTATGAACATGCAGGAAGGGCTGTGCAGCTGGAAAACTGGACCTAGTATTTAATTATTATTATTACCAGTTCTTTATATAGCGCACACATATTCCGTAGCTCTTTACAGATAATAGTTGGCCATTCACACCAGTCCCTGCCCGAGTGGAGCTTACAATCTATGTTCCCTATTAGATGCGCGCACACATACACACGAGGGTTAATTTGTGTTGGGAGCCAATTAACCTACCAGTATATTTTTGGAGTGTGGGAGGAAACCGGAGCACCCTGAGGAAACCCACGCAAGCACAGGGAGAATATACAAACTCCACACAGTTAGAGCCGTGGTGGGAATTGAACCCATGACCTCAGTGCTGTGAGGCAGTAATGCTAACCATTACACCGTCTGTGCTGCCCAGGGACATTGTGCAGATGGTACTCTGGTGAAATATAGGTGTAACCTGCAATTTAAATACAATGTATGTGTATGTAGAAGTGTGTCTCTGGATGTGAATTGTTTGTTGTTTTTTGGGGCAGATAAATGTCCATTACAAGGTCATTGTCCACAATACGATCATCTGTATCTACTACTGTGCTCCTTTTGCTTTAGTATATAAACTAAATAGATTTAATGTTATTTGTTGGGTGGGTATTGCTGCCTCCCAGCAGTGGAGTCACAGGTTTCTTTATGAGCAGGGCACCATCTGTGCAGAGTTTTATATTTTTCCTTAGTTTGCGTTAGTTTCCTCCAGGTGCACCAAATTTCCTCCCACATTCAAAAAGAGACTGACTGGTTAATTGGCTTCTGCTGGAATTAACTTCTGTGAGTGGTAGAACATACAGACTGGGGCATTCTTTGTAAAGTGCTATGTAATATGTTGGCACTATATAAAGGATGGTAATAAGTTTTACTGTGTTGATCACTTCACTCTTTCTTTGACCATTTATGGATTTAAATGACACGTGTTAAATTGATAGAATGTTTTGTAGTGTGTGTCAATATTTGCTGCTCATTGGCAGTGCATTGGTGCACTCATCCTCTCACTGACTGCATATTATCCATTTTCATTCTACACATGCTCATTTTCTGACATTATCCTAATACATTTTCCTATTACTATGACAGCAATCATTTTCACATAGATCAAGACTTATTTACAACCTCTTCCGATGGAAATATAGCATTTTACCAGTTTTAGGATTAAAAAAATGTCAGTGATTTTGCAAATCCTGCCCTGTGCCAGTAACAAAGAAAGCAATAATGTTGTTACTGTACTGATATCATTTAAATGTAGAATTCCTATTTGAATGACTCCTGTGTTCATATGTTTAAAACAGAGGGGGGTATTCAGGAAACCTTGGAGAGAGATAAAATTGTAATAGGTAAAGTACTATCTAATTTTTCAAACAGACTGTAAAGTGACAGGAGCAGATCGGTTGGTACTTTATCTCTCAATTTTATCTCTCTCCAAGATTTCATGAATATCCCCCAGTGTCTGTTTAGATCTAATGGGCTTGATTGCCTTCAGGGCCAGCCCCAGGTCTGCTAGCTACATCCAGCTCTCAAGCACAAATTGACCTCCACAGGAATTAAGCCACACAGTGCCCCATATTTACACCAAACTATGCCTATATAGGGTGGCACCCCAGTTTGCTTACTTTGCTTGAATGGCCCACGAGCTGGCCCTGCTTGCCATAATTTGCTGTTGGAACCTAACTTTCAAGGCTATAATTTTATACATCTTGGTGGATCCACCGCTCTTTGGTCTTAAAGAAGTTATCCATCACAAATATTTATAACCAGTTATTTATATAGCCCACACATTCTGCAGCGCTTTCACAGATAAGTTTTGGGCATTTCACAGCAGTCCCTGTCCCAGTGGAGCTTACAATCTATATTCTCTTCCACGTGATAATTTTGTCAGTAGCCAATTCATTTACAAGTATTTTTTGGAGTGTGCGAGGAAACTAGTATCTGGAGGAAGCACGGTGAGAACCTTCAAACACCCAAGACCTCAGTGCTGTGTGGCGGTAATGCTAACCGTTACACCATCCGTGCTGTCTAAACTTTGAGTGACACTATGTCACTATAATCGCTAGATTTTACTTTTCTTTTACCTAACAAAAATAATGATATAGGAATCTCTGGACAGTAGAGCATATAGTGAAAGTGCATGATAAAGCTCTCCTCTTCATTCACCGTTTGCTTACCTTGCTTTGGTTACCACGTCCAGGGATGTCTTGTCTCTCTCCCTCTCCTTCATGGAAACATTTTGTTTTGTTTTTTATACCAGTATGAAATATACACCTCATTATAAATTACATGCTGCTATGCAATAAAAAAATGTTTCTATGATAATCTGGTGAGTGCACCCCTGAAATTTATTTTTATCCTTGCAAGGACCTTTTTAATAATCTAAATGGGTAGCTACCCCAGCAAGTTGTGGACTCTGAAGTGAGTGTGGACCTAACTGGAAATGTGTGTATATATGTATGTATATATATATATATATGTATATGTATATATATATATATATATATATATATATATATATATATATATATATATATATATATATATAACTCAGCATTGTTAAATCACTCACAATAATATATAAATAAACAATGGGGTTTTGGTTCATGGATTGATCAATGCATTTTAGCCTCGAGCCCACTTCTGTGCAGGTCCTACACTATCTGTCACACTTATGGAGTTTAAACTGAAAATTTTTTAACTGATTTAAAGCTCACCTGCCAACTAATGGCTTTTAAAGGCAAGGCAGTCACCAAACATAGCTTCTATCATACTACCAAAAAGGCAGCTGACACAGATTAATATAAATGAGCTTCCACAGGGGTGCATGAGAAAGCTATGATCACAAAAGGTTAATTAAAAATTAACCAAATAAACAAAGTCAGAAATCCACAGCACTCGCCACTCCCAAATTTGGGGTGCAGACCTGAGTTTTCTTTTGTTTCTTTATTTAAGCAATTTATTTATACATTATTGTGAGTGTTTAAACATGGTGAGTGCTGAGTTTTCTGATTTTATTTATTTAAGCCATGTGGTCACAAGCCACTTGCACCCCATTCCTGGGAATGGCGAGTGCAGGTCTGCACCCCAAATATCTGGGAGTGGCGAGTGCTGTGGATTTCTGACATTTATATATATATTTACACACACACAAAATAAAAATGTTTTCTACTTTAATTATTTGGTACTAAGTATTTGCAGCATTGAATGGATAACTCTTGTCCGCTACATAAGGCACTACCGCTGTGGAGGTTTTAAAAGGCAGCCTGACTAAAAATCTCTTTGTAATAGGTCCAGCTTTGAATGAGAGAGGGTGTAATAATTAAAATAAAATAGACATAGATGGCAAAGTTGCGAGATCAGGAAATTGAACTTTAAAAAATGTGAACTTCAATCTAATAGAGTTTCTCATTGTTCTGTTTTTGTTATGCTGGCCATATACTAGTACGACCAGCATAAGATGCGATTCATCATATGTTTTCCTTTGAACTCTCTGGCAGTCCCAGCCGCACGATTTGGTGTTTTTTTTCACACACGAACATATGATCTGACGTACAGTCACTCGCCCCAATACGACTGGCCATGATACGATCGATCGTGTGCCTCACCAAAAACATGCGATCATAATAGATTTAAGTGACACCGGTCAAACGCACGAAGCATCGCATGCGCAAAAACAAGGCAAGATCTGCATACGATCGTGATGGATAAAATGGGCTGCACGTCTAATCATGTTACGATAGAACAACGGCGGGTGCGCTTTGGATTGTATTCCTACCTAAATACTACATGATTTTCACACAATGCATTGTATGATGCATCTAAACTCGTGTAATCGGCCCGAAATCGCGCTAGTGTATGGCCAGCATTAAGCTAGCTATCAGTTGTATTTGGTTGATTTCCCTGCCCAACAATCCCCTTCTAGCTCCATATATCCTGTTATAAAAGTGATATTTTTAAGCTACTGGAATACAAATAAATATGCCAACTTTCTCACATGCTTACCACATCACTGAGACAGGAGACTAAAGCTAAAATGTGTAATTATAATGTTTAGAAGTTTTTACTTGTATTTTTCCGAGCTTAATGGCTAGCAAAATAGTTTCTATGAGCTGTAGGTGTAGAAAGTGTTAGCTTGCTAGAAGAAGTAGTATTTCATTATTATTTTGTTACTCCCATTATTATCATCATCATCATCATCATCATCATCCCCCCTTTGGTTTCTATAAAAAAAAAATACAACCATTGTTCACTGTTAATACTTACATTTATTTTGTATCTTATGTTTTTTTAATGCAAATGTTAACCACTTTGGCGGGATTCAACTGTTTCCTGCACCTGTAGCTCCCGTCTAAAGTGACCAGGAGCTACTCAATTGTTTTGGGCGTCCATCACTGAGACAGGAGACTAAAAGCTAAAATGTGTAATTATAACGTTTTATAAGTTTTTAGTTGTATTTTTTTTTAGCTTAATGGATAGCAAGTGTTAGCTTGTTATAAGATTCATTATTATTTTGTTACTCACATTATTATCATCATCATCACCCCCCCCTTTGGTTTCTATAAAAAAAAATACAACCATTGTTCACTGTTAATACTTACCGTATATACTCGAGTATAAGCCGACCCGAATATAAGCCGAGGTACCTTTTACCCCAAAAAACTGTGAAAACTTATTGACTCGAGTATAAGCCTAGTGTGGGAAATGGCAGCAGCTGGTAGTGCCCCCAGTAGTAATTCCCCCTGGTTGAGCCCCCAGTAGTAATCACTCCTGGTAGTGCACCCAGTGGTAATCCCCCCTTTCAGTGCCTCCAGTGGTAATCCCCCCTTTCAGTGCCTCCAGTAGTAATCCCCCCCTGGTAGTGCCCCCTGTAGTAATCCCCCCCCCTGGTAGTGCCCCCTGTAGTAATCCCCCCCCTGGTAGTACCCCCAGTGGTAATCCCCCCTTTTAGTGCCCCCTGTAGTAATCCCCCCCTGCTAGTTCCCCCAGTGGTAATGCCCCCTGTAGTAATCGCCCCCTGTAGTCCCCCCCCCCCCCCCAGTAGAGAGAGATGTGATAAGAATACAAAAAAAAAATCACCTGAAACTCCCGCTCCTGGTCCCGCCGCTATCCGCTCCTCTGGCTGCTTTGCATGGGAGAGACGTCGTCATGATGACGTGTCTCCCATTACCCACTGCGGGAGCCGGAAGATGGCTCCCGCAGTTCGAGCAGCAGCAGACGCTGAGAGTCTGACAAACTCTCAGCGGCTGCTGATTACAGCAAACACGCAGCTGCCGCCTCCGGCGTCTGTGTGTTTGTGCTGTGTAGCGCTGACCGAACTCCGTCCGGTCAGCGCTACACTTCACTCGAGTATAAGCCGAGGGGGTACTTTTTCAGCACAAACAATGTGCTGAAAAACTCGGCTTAAACTCGAGTATATACGGTACATTTATTTTGTATCTTATTTTTTTTTAATGCAAATGTTAAGCACTTTGGCGGGATTCAACTGTTTCCTGCACCTGTAGCTCCCGTCTAAAGTGACCAGGAGCTACTCAATTGTTTTGGGCATCCATTGCTTATTGCAGAAATCCATCTAAAGTAGGGCTTTTAGTCTCCTTATCTGCAGCATGCCTGGGTTTTTAGGTGCCTTAAGTGGCACATCAACAGCATTTCACAGCCAATCCCGTGCATTTTGGCCGCAAGAACAATTGAAAAGCTCCCATCACTTTAGATGGGAGCTACGGGCGGCCTACCAAAAAACATTATTAATAATAATAATAAAAATTATTTATTTATTTTTTTTTATTTTTTTTTTTTTCTTCTCTTTTTTAGTCTTTTTTATTGCTTTTTTGTAGCTTTTGGAAGTAAAATACCTCTCCGTTTCCAGAGGTGTTAAATTCTGAATAAACACTTGCTGATGGTAATTTTAATGCTCATTGATACAAGATACTTGTTAGTAACATATACACTGTTGTGTGAAAGACAATGATATGTCTGTATGTTCCTGATTCTTGGTTTCTGCTGGCAGATTAGTCGTACGCCTGCCATGTGTTTCTTGCTGTTTTCTTACTTGGTGTGAGGTTTCGGCTTGTGACACGTACATCCTGTAGATACGTTCCATAGCTCTGCAACAAGCATACGGCTGGCGCTCAATCCAGTTGTGGTTTGGCACCAAGAGAAGAATTTAATTAGAAGAATTTGGTTTACATTTAGTTCCCCCAGCTATCCATTCTTAGTTTTGGATTTTTATAATTTCTCTTGCTTTTCACATGAATTTTAAACCCATACTTGGCATGGCGGCCTCAGCTACATGAGGATTGTTGGGCTTTTGAAGATAAATGGTTAACAGATTAATTCCATATTAGGACTGAGAACGATTTAGTCTTTTTTTTTTTGTATATTCATGTCTTCTATGCACAGTGTGAAAATTTTCCTATGTTTCTTCCCTGACAGTTCTAATTAACATGGGACATCTGCACTAGTCTGTGTCAAGATTTTTTACTTGACATTGCAATTCCCTTGCAGACCCACTTGGGACTGTTATACCTATGTACAATGTGATGTCAGCTGGCTGACACTGCTAAAAAGCCTGCTGCTACTCAGGGCCTAGTTAAAGGAGTTTGCTTATTAATCAACCCCATGTTATTTAGCCTTTTATTTCTTGTGCTGAACTGTCACTAAAACAGCTCTAATCTATTGTATTTCAATAAAAATAATTTTATGTTCTTCTGAATTGCTTTTTGTTTGCTAAGTAAGCAGTTGGGTTTGAATGTATGTTTAATAAGAAATACTAGTTTGATCGAATCCATTTATGGTCCAGTGAGGATTTTCTTTGTCTGGCCTGTGTAGTGAGAAAGAAAGTCTTTTATGCCTGTGTTACAACACATGTGAAGGCAGGTTAATTGTCAGTGGTGTTCCTGCAGTAGCTTAATCAACAAGCCAATAATACATTGTTTGGTCTCTCCTTATTCTTTCTAGTGTAGGTCCCTCAGATTTAGATTTTTCAGGACAATCTTTTGGATGACCACCCACTATGCAATATTAAACCATTTCAAAATGCTAAATTGACTGACCAAGTCAGCAGTGTGTTGCCATTTTAATATGAATGTATGCTAATTATTGTGAGCCAAAATCTGAAACTAGCGATGTATTATTATTTTATTGTGAAAATGGTATTTAATGGGTATAGTTTTGTAAATTGTACTTTGAAATGCAACAATATCCAAATGTAAAAAATATATGGTCATTAAGGGTGGAATTTACTTAGCCCCATTAAGTTAGAGAGTGCTAATTGATCGCCGGGGGTTATGCAGTTGGATCATGAGACCTGATCAGAAATCCCTTATATAAGTATGCAGTTAACAGGTGATAATGCCCAGTTAACGCTCTGGTCCGTGACTGCACTTAACGCTCCTTTTTAACACTTGTTAAAAAGGAGTTCGGGTAAAAAAGGGAGTCTAATTGAATAGCCTCAGGCGATGAAGCCCGACTTCCTTTTTCACCTATGCAAAGTTATCCCTGCTTACTTATGGTTAATCATGAACTTTGGAAAAAGCACTGCTAGGTGGAGGAATATCTGCATGTACTGGACAAGCTGTTACTCTGTAGATTACCACTGCATGTAGACAGAAATTGACATTTCATTTTTTTAAAAACATTTTTTTTTTAACTCAACATTTCCATCAAATACATTTCATATGCCACACTGGTAAAATATAAGATGGTATCTGATTAATAATGACAATATTACACAAGAAAATCCTGCTATTCATGTAGAGAGATCAAATAAATTCCAGGAACTACTGTAAATTACCTTGTGTTAGCTGTCACCCACGTCTATACAGTCATAATGCAACAGAATGAGTGAAGCTTGTTACACTTGATTGTTCAGTTTGTGTACCATAAAATAATGATTAGGTCACTTCCTAAAGCAGGTGACATATTACAATTTTTACTGCTATGTGAATGAAGCTAGTATTTACTTTGTGAAGTGTCCCTGTAAAGTTTAGACCAGAATACCTCTATACAATTATTAAAGATCAAGTACCATTGTTTGGCTAAACCTATTTTACTGATGGCTTATACCTAAATTTGCATGTGGAAAATCTGTTTGCTTTTCTATCATCCAACAGCCAGACTTTTTGTATTGTGTTGATCCCCATAAAGGACCGTGATCTTATATTGCCTTAGTGGAGTCACTTTTTTTTACTGTTTTTGTTTACCATTTCATATATTTGAGGGACTGTAAAGAGAATACCCTTCCAGAGGTGCAAGCAAAAATTAGTGATACCAATGTGATTCTTATTGCGGGACTAGTAATGGAATTGCTCACTCACTTGGTAAAACTCCTAGTTCTCAGAGGGTTAAGCCCCAGTGTGATGCACTGGGACTAGGGTAAAATAAATGCATAATTGAAATAAAAGTAATGTACAGAACTGCAATCTGGAGAGGTAGATCCTGGACTGCAGTATCTAGGTATGTAAAGCCTGTGCTGAGATAGGGCTCGTTTATTGATCGTGAAGTAAATAGCTCAATTCACCGCGCTGTTAAGGATTTCTTCTCGCACCCCTCCAGGGGTACGAGCAGAAATCCGACATAAGTATAGGCGCGATGCTGTTTTCTGCCCTTAGCGCCGGGAAGTTTCGTTGGAGAATGCCCGTTCTCGTGACTAAACACCCTGTTTAAGGTGAGAGGGGCGAGAGAACGGGTTTTCCCTGACCTAACAGAGCACATAATTGAATAGCGCCGGGAGCTCCTTTCCGGCGCTATTTACTTTGCAATCTATTGAATCGAGCCCATAGTGTAGAAGACTCACGTCTTTAATGTAAAAGTTCAGGGCTGGCCTAGCAAAGCCCAGGGTGTATAAATATGGTAAAGATCTTTAAAAAGAATATTTCAAATGTGAGTATATGATAAAGTTATGCACTGTACCTTTACCCTAGTGGTCCAGGTGGATCTGAAGAACTGTGTCCCGAAAGGGACCTAGTTGGAATCTGCATTATGAGCTTCTGGAGGTCTTTCCCTTGCAGGCTTCTGAGTCTGATTGGTCTCAGGAGATTCAAGGGGAGCTGAGAATTCCAGTAAGCTTACTGCTACATTGGAGCAGAAATAGCTGGCAGACCCCAGGGTCTAAGAAAAGGAGAATAATAGCGCAAGTCATAAATTAGGAGCTGAGGTAACAGTGTGTATATAATGATATCACTGGATTATAGGCAGATATGGTAAATATATCAAATGTAACAGGTACTGGTTGGTTGGTACTTTCTTTATCTCCACTTTATCTCTCTCCAAGGCCCATTGGCCAGGCTAAGTGCTGCTTCAGTAGACATGCCTGCCTGAGGAGACACTCTCACAATGTAGAGGATCTTTGATTGGGAAAGAGGCTATTGCAGACTATGGACTTTCTCTCACACCGGGTACTCACATTGCATGATGTGGCCAGTGTTTTTTTGTGTTTCTCTCCTGAGAGGAGGATATATGGGAATTTATATGTGTATAATATATGTGGCATGTTCTGTTCTAGCAGACCATCAAGCTATGTTCACCAGTGTGGAAAAATGCATTGTAGGTAGAGCTTTGCTAGTGTATATGAGCACTAAAGCAGATGTCCATTGTTACTGGATAGTCCTATTAGTTAGTATGTTTCATTTTTTTCCACTTAAAGCTCTGAGTAATGGACAGCTCAAAAATCCTCATCCTCTTAATTGCTTCACTACTGACAGTACGACAGATTACTTAAAGGCCAAATTCTGATTATTAATGAATGATGTCTACACCTTATAAATATATTCATTCAGGCCACCTAAGGCTTTCCGAATAGCTGGAAAATGTGAAGCTTTGAATAAAAATTTAGTGATTTTAAAAGGAGTTTCACAAATAGTTTTTGGAAAATTACAGAGAGACTTCCTAGCATCACCTTTTGTCACAGAGTTTTTGAAATGTGTGCAGTGCTTTGAAATAACTACAATATGCGATTTCCTGCAGAAACACAAATCCAAGATCAAAACGTGACTAATTTGTGTTCGCTAATTAAATTAGAAATGCAATTTTGATTTCTGAAAAATAATTACCTTTTAATTCCCATAGGGCTAGATTCAATTGAACGCGAATTAAATAGCACCAGGAGGGATCTCCCGGAGCTAGTCAATTCAGCGCGCTATTGGGTTGGAGAATGCGCGTTTTCCCGCCCCTCGCACCTTAAACATGGTGTTTAGTTTGCGAGAACGGGCATTCTCCGACAAAACTGCTGGCGTGATGCTGTTTTCTCCGCACTAAGAGCAGAAAACACAGCATCGCGCCTGTACATTTGTCGGTTAAGAAATCTGTAACAGCGAGCTAAATTGAATAGCTGCGGCAGCTCATTCCCGGGGGTATTTAATTCGTGTTCAATTGAAACGAACCCATAGACTACTTATAATACAGATTATCTGTTCATTTTGTTTGTTATCTGAATTAATGGTTATTTTCCCTGTCTTCTCCCACTCCAACCTGGATCTTTTTAAATACCACTTTAAGTAGAGATAATTGATGCCATTTTGCCACTGTTAATTGGCTAGCTTTACTAATGACTTTAACTGATGACTTCTAACATTCCCATCTTCAAATGGTTAAACAGAATTTATTGTATTTTAAGTAATCCTGCATATGCAGGCCCATAAATAGAATCAAGTCAGGAACTGCTGTGAATGAGCTCATGCTGACCTTGCTTTGAAAATTTCATTAAGCTGGTAATTCTGCTCGATTCATAAACACAGACGCCATCTCGGCGTCTGAGCTCTCATTTGCAGCATGTAAGAGACTTTGAGTTGGGACTTCCTTTTCCTTCTTTTACCTGCCATTGCTGTGACTTTCTGTGTTTCTGCCCATCATGCACTGTCATTAAAGAGAAATACATTCGCTCTTTTTCTATTTAAAAAAAAAAAAGAGACCAGAAGAAAAATTTCTGTAAATTCGGTACACTGTTTTTGGGGCTTCATATGTAGGACATACCCTTAGATATCTATGAGACGGTGGGCTGTACAAGGCGCCATTAGTGCAGGAGATATTTACCATATATCCTGCATTGGCTCATTCTTGCATAGCTAAGAAACTTAAAATTGATAACAACATATGAAAACTATGTTTCTGCATGTTTAATGAGAATGGAACGCCATATACATAGGCCCCATAATCCCGTCAATGCCAACTGTCCTCTGTTTTCAGTTACTGTCCAAGGTTTTAAAAGTTTTGTCCCTGGATATGTCCCTATTTTTGCTACACTGTCCAATTGCAAAGTAAAATTACATGTCAGTAAAGCTATTATAATTGGGATTGTACTTTAAGATTATTGTGCACAACATGTATGGTCAGCAGCAAAATTATCCCTGGAATTGATTTTATAATATTGGCAAATATGAATGCCTATACATTCCGGTAAAGAAACCAGTATAATAGGTGGTTTCATGAAATGCATCCCAACCATTTTAAACTGTTCTATCTAGATCATCTGCTTCAGTCTGCATACAGGAGCTCAAAGTGTTAACTATAGGTTTTCAAAGACTAGTAAATGCACTTTGAACCTGGTTTTAAACACATGGAGCTGCACATTCACGCATTTACATGTTCTCTCTGTGGGAATGCTCATTTTAATACATTGTATGCTATGTTGCAGGGAAGCTTAAAGACGCTTTAATGAACACACTATTACTGTTGCATTTAATCGAAGACTCAAGACAGAGGGCCTGATTCAGACCCGGTCACAAGCACTGTGCGCTCGCAACCGGGTCGGTGGTGGGCCAGTGCGCATGCGCACCAAAGGGGGTGAGCTGTCGTTGTTGAGTGACAGCTCGCCCCCTTTGGTGGGCGGGCCGGGGGAGTGGATGCCCAAACGGAGGCGTTCCCACGTGAACGCCTACGTTTGGGGGCGGCCCCACTGACATCATGAGTGATGTCAGTGGGAGAGATTTCGGCTCTGTTAGAGCCGAAATCTCTCTGGGGCTTGCGGCAACGAGATCCTACCACAAGGGTCTCGTCGCAAGCCCGATGGTCGCGATGGTCTTGACCATCTTCCTGGCCGCTCGCTATAGCTGTGGGTGGTCACCCACAGCTATGCGAGCGGCCAGGAGGCTGTTCTAAAAAAAAAAAATAGCCCGGCTCTGATTCAGAACGAGCGCTCTGTCAGAGCGTCCGGCTCTGAATCAGGGCCAGAGTACGAGGTTTTTTATTTTCTCTAATTAGCACTTTTCATTGCCTATGTCAGGGATGGGGAACCTCAGTCCCGGGGGCCATATAATGCCCCCCGGAATCATTTTGTCTGGCCCTCTGAGCTTTTTTCTGCTAGCCTCAACTGGCTAGCAGGGTGCTTACAATGGCACCCTGTAGCCAGAATCTATGCAGCAGTGTCGCCTGGAGCATCCTTAGGACGCTTCAGACGGTCACGCCGCTGCCCTTACATTGTTGACATCTTGTCGGAATAATGAATGTGGACATTATGCATGTCGACATACCACACCCGGAAAACAGATTATTTTTGAACACACCTCTGTAAGGCACAATCAGGTGATGTCTGCCTGTCCTAATATTCCATAGTATTCACACGCTTGCAGTTACTTGTTACAGCTATTCCTTTAGCAATCTATGATTACATTTGTCCAAGCTAAGTTAACAGCATGGTGAATGCAGCTGTGATTATAGGAACACTACAGTACAAAGCCTGGTGCTTGCATACAAGTATGTGTAAAGTCAAGGTATAAAGGGATTATTATTGCTCCTGGACATGTATAAAAAGGTAATCCATGGAGAAATGGGATACGTCTCCAGCAGCACCTTTCTTTTCTCCTAATAACGACATTGTTTAGCCAGCTATTCTGGTAAAGTGTACTGGCAACTTACCAAGAGAAGAAAAGCTGAGCTTTCTGTTGCGTGCTAAGTAACACGTAATGCCATCTGATGACTTATTCCTGCTGCTGCCGGTTGACGCCCTTGCCGGCCATCTACAGGCGGCACCATATACAGTTAGTTTAGTGACACTTCTCGTATTTTTTCCTAAAATCATGCACATTAGCACCGACCAGTAGTCATTACCTATCACATCATCATTATGTTGATGTGATAGCGAAATTGCTGGAGAGGTGCATTTACGTAACACCCCTACAGGGACTCTTGCATACATGCAGTGCTGGGTTAAGTGGTGATGCAGGATGTCTCATAGTGCTGAGAAAAGGGGCATTTTGATACATCTCTTTAATCACTTATATCAGCCATGCCCAGTGAATCCTAAAGATTAAGTTACCTGGCTACCGGACAAATGCACACACACTCTAACATCAACCTGCCAGTATGCTTTTATACCGGTTTGCATTTGGTTACTGATGCTGCAGGTTGAAATACTGGAGACCAATTTGGAGTGCCATTAGGTATAAAGGAACTATTGAGAGGGTTTAAATCCCATACAGATATTTTTTGTGATTTTCAGAGTGTGTTCTAAAACATACAATATGTGTACTTGGGGTCCATTTTATCTTTAGCATACCTTTTACTTCACCAACATATTTCTTCTGAGTTCCATTTAAAATATGAATTAAGAAACTGCACCTTGTATGTGTGTATATAAGTGTGTGTGTGTAGTATATGTGTAATATATATATATTTAATATACACACACACACACACACACATCCTCATACCTGAGCCATGAGCCGCAGCAAGCACATGTGGTGGGGTGTCCATTTATGAGGTATGTTTGCTTGCTCATTCTTTCATTCTGATGAAGTGAATAAACTTTGAAATATTAATCTATTATCCTGCTATCTAAATGTGATCTATCCGATATATATATATATATATATATATATATATATATATATATATATGGAAAATGGGGGTGGAAAGGACAGGCGCCCAATAGTGTGATAAATTTCAAACAAATGTGCCCGTGCTCAAGTAGTAATGTGCGTGCCAAATGAAAATTCTTTAAGGCTTATCTAAAAATTCTGTCAGAGGGATGTAGATAATACTGGACCCGGAGTTCTGGTGCCAGAGAGGACCTTGATGAGGAAGGCTCTTGTCAGAGCCAGACAGGAGAGAGAAAATATAGTGTAGTATTTCCAATTCACAGATAAGTTGATGTTAATAGGTGCGCGTACCAGATAAATTCTTGTATAAAGGTGTGTACGTATGTTCTTTGTTGATCATCCAAATTCCCTTTTCCTCCTGCCCCAGAGGTTTCCACGTAAAATGGTGGTGGGCTTTAGACCAAAGAAAGACCCATCATCAGTTGTGGTAGAGTTTCAAGGCAAGGGGGCTTTATTACATATATCAAGGGAAAGTGCAGCGGGAACATGCAAACAAATTAATACACAAGGTAATAAATAAAATAGAGTGCTTATCTGCAAGGTAGTTGCAAGAGTCCTTATAGGAGAGGCTGGCAGTCCCCAACGCGTTTCGTCCCTCCATTTTGTGGTTAGATGGACGAGGTCATGCATCTGTGAGCGCGGAGGCTTTTCCATTTGGAATTCCCAGCGGTGGACTCATTGGGCACGAACAAATGAGGTGACCCCCAAGCAAGTTAGGATCTCCCATTTTAGCTTTTCATAGTCCTTTGCATCAGCCAGGCACAAATCATAGTAGACCTTTTGTGGTTCTCCAGACAGGAAGGGTGCCACAAGACTTGCCCACTGTTCCTTGGGCCAATTCTCCCTTTCTGCGGTTCTCTCAAATGCCGTGAGATACGCCTCCACATCATCACTTGGAGTCATCTTCTGTAGAAAATGATTGGAGCATATGGAGCGAGTGTGGATTGGAGGGTCAGTGGATGCATCTCCAGACCGGGCTACCAGGACACGTTTCGTCCTTTGGACTTCCTCATGGGAGGATGAATTGCGTTGGGTACTACCAGCCTCTCCTATAAGGACTCTTGCAACTACCTTGCAGATAAGCACTTTATTTTATTTATTACCCTGTGTATTAATTTGTATGTTCCCACTGAACTTTCCCTTGATATGTAATAAAGCCCCCTTGCCTTGAAACTATACCACAACTGATGATGGGTCTTTCTTTGGTCTAAAGCCCACCACCGTTTTACGTGGAAACCTCTGGGGCAGGAGGAAAAGGGAATTTGGATGATCAACAAAGAACATACGTACACACCTTTATACAAGAATTTATCTGGTACGTACACCTATTACCATCAACTTATCTGTGAATTGGAAATACTACACTATATTTTCTCTCTCCTGTCTGGCTCTGACAAGAGCCTTCCTCATCAAGGTCCTCTCTGGCACCAGAACTCCGGGTCCAGTATTATGTACATCCCTCTGACAGAATTTTCAAATAAGCCTTAAAGAATTTTCATTTGATACGCACATTACTACTTGAGCACGGGCACATTTGTTTGTAATTTATCACACTATTGGGCGTTTGTCCTTTCCACCCCATTTTCCAGATCACATTTCGTCTGATTGCCATACATATATATGGAAAGGACTGCTGTCTCCTCTCACTAGAAGGATTGAAGTGTGTATTTGAGTATATATCCTATTATTAAGACACCTGCACTGAAAGAAACATTCAGGGTATTACACCGTGCTCGATCCAGGAACTGTTATATATATATATATATCACATATTCCAATGTTCCACAGCGCTTTACAGAGCATATTTGAAAGAAAAAAAAGCTATTGCTTAAAACTATTTTTGGCTGTACACATATCCACCATATATAGTAGGTGCATTGTAACCTTCCTGTTTATTTGATTTCCGTTGCATGGTTACAAACTGCAGGTTTCAAAAAACTTTTGACCATATTATGTAAAAAATATTCTATTATTATGATCGTATTGTTGATCGATTCAGACTTTGCTTTCACTCTATTGTCACCTTTTCATGTTTTTTTATTCTACTTCAATTAGATAAAACATGACTGGATTGTGAAGTGTTTGGCTAGCCTTAGTGCTTCCAATATTGAATGACAGTTGAGTTATGTAAAATCACATTTACTAGCTTTTGCATGGTCTGTTGTTTCCCCTGTCACTCATGTTGATTACCTGCCATTTTTCTGCTGTTCTGAACACTGCTTTCAGAGTGCAATCTCCAGCTAGCACAGGATGTTGTAAACCAGTCACTCTTTTGATCTGCCACAAGTTGCCATTGCCCTAGCCCAGTGACGTTTAGGAGCACACTGCAGAGACCCTCATTTTCCCTCTTATTTCCAGTTTCCTTGCCTGCGGCACCCATTATAAAGAAGGTGAAAGGAAGCTGTCCAGACAGACTTCCTTTTCAGGCCTGATAATCATTAGTGGATTACGGAAATTTGCTGCCCATGACCTCTGCTCTCGATTTGTGTCTCTGTAGATGTGCCATAGAGCTGCATTGTATTTCCAGCTTCTGACTGTATAGGTCATTCCTGTGACTTCAGCTTTCTTTAAGATGTTCCAAGTAACATTTGCTAAGCATTGTCTGAATACCTCTCGTTTCTTCCTCTGGCGTTCTCTCAATAGCTCTGTTTTCTTCCTCAGGTCACTCTCTCTTTTTTTTTTTTTTTCTCATGTCTTCCTCTTTTCATTTAACTAAATTAAAGAAAACTGGGGCAAATTAAATTGTGTGCAAAACTGTATGTCTCCTAATTCCTTTACAAACGATTATCTGTAAGGAAAGAACATCTGACCTATGATATGTTAGTAGCACAAAGCACATCCTATAATAGACATAATGCCATTTTGTGACGAGTGACTTTACTTCCCTTTTTTTTCATAAAATGCAGTTGAACGTGCCATGTTCATGATGTTAGTCTATGGATACACGTGATGATCTCTATATTTAACGCTTAATTGAGCTTTTGATTTCCCTTCATGTGAAAAATGAATGGAAACCTCTTCTCTGTCATCTGTACAGTCTGGAACATGTTCAAGGTCTGTTCCATAGCTCTCTAACCTAACAGTACTGGTCACGCCAAACAGTTTTACCCCAGGTAATGTCTTGCAGCAGAAACATTATAAGGGATATGTCAATGAGTTCTTCCCCATATGTTGACAGGAGAAAATAATGATTTTCATCTGTGCATTGACAGGAGGAAATAGCTGGAATCCTGTCTGTACCAAATTTTACCACAGAAGCAAGTTTGGGAGCTTCACCTTTTCCTTCTGTGATTTATGGGAATTGCAGAAATATGGAATTACCTGTGATCTATTGGTGCTTGTCCTCTTTTTGTTTCTAGAAAGAATGACAGGTCCTACTAGTAAATACCCCATTCAATTGGATTTAGATGCTGGATGGCACATGGAGGGTTAGATTGGATAATATGTGAACTATGCATTTGACTTTGGTCTAATCCCTTTGTTTTGATTAAACCTAAAGTCACAAATGAATAATTAGGGGTCAATTGAATTACAAGTGAGGGGGGCGAGTTGCCTTTGCAAAGGTGTAGCACTGCCAGCAACAGCAGCTGAACTCGCCCCCCTTGTGGCCCGATCTCGCTCAGGACTTGTATGGAGCCTTTTGGGGCTGTGAATAAAAATCCACAAGTCCACCGGTACTGTAAGGGTGGCAAACAGCTGCACTTACACGTGGGCACGACTTATTGAAGCCTAATTGAATTGACCCCTTTAGATTGAACTCTGTATGATGACACACAATGTTCTATGCTACTTTGTTGGCTCAGACATCCACCAACCTGATGAGCGAATATATTGTCCCATTTGTTGCTCAAAGTAGATAACTGTTACACAGTTGCATTTGTATGAGGTGATCATAAACCGGAGCTAATCGCTTGCCATTGATTGACATTCCTGTATTACTTCAGCAGAAGTTACCTGTCTGATTATTGTGCTACCTGCTGGTGCTCTGACAATACAATTTAACAACCTTTTTAATATGCTGTTGTAACATTTGCAGGTTAAGGAAAGCAATATTTATAATGCTGAAGATGAATGCTGGGTTGCTGCCCATTATCACGAGGAGTGGGCACTGAGGTTCACAATGAGGAAATCCCACATCAAAGGCTACTGTATTTATAGCTGGGCCACTCCTAAGTGTCATTAAAGCAAACTATTGTTGTCAGTGGTGTATATTTAGCTATCTCTCCCTAGCCACTTACACCTTTTTTTGTCATTGAGTATCTTTCCCTCATTCATATTTAATTAAATATACTATTGCATACAGTATGTGTGTGTGTATGTCTATATATATATATATATATATATATACACACACACATATATAGCTTCCTCGAGCAGCTGCCTTTCTTCGTCCCCCTGGACTTAGCCCAAAAATTCATGGTTTATAAACATTGCTGCATAGCACTTAAATGAGCAGCATGGTGTCCGCAACCAAGTGTTAGGTGCTGTTGTAAATTAAAGTATAAGTAAGGAAAAGAAAAACGTGAGGGAAGAGGACCCTGCTCATGAGAGCTTACATTCTAAAGGGGAGGGGGCAGACAAACAGGGGTGACACAGATGGGCTGGGTGAGGTAAGGAACATGGAGTAGTTGGTTAGGATGAGCACTGGAAAGCTTTGAGGAAGAAAGGGGTTTTGAGAGCCCATTTGAAGATTAGGAACCAAGAAGCAAAGATATCGGATCTGTCCCGCATTGAGTGTGCTGTTAATAACTGTATTTCTTGCGTGCTCATATATATATATATATATACAGGTTGAGTCTCCCATATCCAAAATGCTTGGGACCAGAGGTATTTTGGATATCGGAATATTCCGTATTTTGGAATAATTGCATACCATATTGAAATGTCTTAGGTATACGGCCCAAATCTAAACACAGAATGCATTTATGATTTATATACACCTTATACGCACAGCCTGAAGGTAATTTTATACAATATTTTCAATAATTTTGTGGCTCAAACAAAGTTTGTGTAAATACATGAAATTCATTTATGTATCATATATACCTTATACACACAGCCTATAGGTAATTTTATACATTATTTTTAATAATTTTGTGCATTGAACCATCAAAAATCAAAGTTTTCACTATCTCAGTCATGCTAAAAATATTCCGTATTTCGGAATATTTGGATAAGGGAGACTCAACCTGTGTGTGTATATATATATGTGTCTCAGGCTGTGTTGCTTTGTGTTTGACAGCCTCAATACACTTGCACTGCTCACTGTGTTAACTAAATGTTCTAAAGCGGGGAGATCCTTGGAGAACTAGCCTTTATGCAGGGGTGATGACAATGAGCAATTCTGGGATGGTAAAATTTGTTTTGCAAGTTTATTTCTTATTCATTTTTCTGTATCTTATCTTATTTTGCCAGTTATTCCTATGCTTGCTTATTCTACAATTTTAAACAAAGTGTGTGTACACACACGCGCACACACAACGCGCAGAGTACTTAGCACCAAACCTTTAATCAACACTGCGGCAGTTGTGAGGTGGGAGGACGGGAAAGGATGTACAGCACAGTATGTAATTGTTGTAAAGTGTATAGTCACTGCCAATAGCTGTATTTTTTTATTCTAACTATGTCAAGTCTATGGGTACTTGTGTACTTTACGGACTCATTGCAGAGAGAACCCAAATGTCCTACACTCATTTATTATTATTATCAATCATGGTAATGTCTAAATCCCCTTCACGGAGAGGACCATGACGTCATCAGCCAGTGTCCAGTGTTATTCCCAGTGTCAAGCGTCATTCCCTACCATCCAAATGGGCATAGGGGGGAATATAACCTTGTATCGAGCCACTGAGCCCGAATCGTGTCGAGCGCAGTACTTTATTCTTTAGGTGGGGACAACTTTCGGTACTTGTGTACATAAAGTACACAAGTGCCATTTAAAACATTCATTGGGTTCTCTCTGCAATGAGTCTGTAAAGTACCAGTCTATGTATTGTATGTGAAGCAAAGACCACTGTACCCTGAAAAGCAAGCACACCAAGTAATATCAATTCTCACTGTGGATGATATGTTGGGCCCAGAATTTCTACTAATCTGTGGCTAGTAAATTTGAAACTGATAAATAAGAAGGTAACTATTTGATGGGTTCTTGTTGAGGGTCTGCTTGTTTTTCTTGTGTTTATTAGGCTGAAAATTTTCTAGTTATCCATTTTAATAGAGAGCCTTGAGGCCATTGAAAGCTAGGTTATAGATGTTGTTGCTTTGATTACATAGGCCTACTCTCTGCCTACCATAAAGGTCATTGCTCTGTTGCATATGTGGAGCTTTTTTTTATCTTTTACAGCGTATCAGTCTGCTCTTTTCTCCTATATTCTCCATGGACAGCGGCATCTCTAAGGAGTGAGAATAGCTGTGTTGCTGTAAGGAGAAACCAGACAGATCCTTGCTACAATATGATGCCAATCTTTTTTTCAACTCCTTAGGTATTCATGTCTCAGCTGGGGCAGAGGGAGGCAGTCTCAGATGGTGATGTAGCTGGAGGCTGCACCAATCGCACAGTGTTGGCTAGCAGAGACAGGAAGAAGAGCTTTCCCTTCTGACTGGGCCATGAAATACATTTCCCTGTGCGTGTGTTTTTTTTTTTTATTTTTTTTTTTATATATCCTCCCAGCTGTTTCTTTTAATAGCAGTACCACACTAATATGAATGCTGCATTCTATTATTCTATTTCTTATCCCTCTGAAAAGCTATAAGGGGTCTATTTAATAAACATAAATATGCCTTTTCTTCAGCATTTTAGCTGGGGATGCCATACTTTTGTTTGTCTTTTTATTTAGATATATTAAAAGCGAAAATATGCTAATTTTTTTTATAATTTTTTTGCTTCTGCTATTTTATGGTTTTTTTTTAAAGACCCCTAAATGTTAAATCTTCATACAATTCATTTCACCTTATGTAATTAATTGCAAAATACTCTGTTCAATTTGTATACTTTAGGCAATTTTTTTGTATGCATTCCATTATGTGCAAGGAAGTTTTCCAATAGTATAGTAGGTTGGACATTTGGAATTTCAGTCACACGTACCAACAGCTGCAACCCTAAAATCCTGTGTTATACTAGAAATATAATATGCAAGTTTTACATCTTATTACACCTGATTAAATGCACTGTTGTCTAAAGTTAAGTATGCTGGCTGTGGAAAGCTTTAGTTTATGGTTAGTAGATTTGCCTGCCATGCAGTTTTGCACAGAGCAGCTCCTTATAAACTGCGTCCTGCAACATGTATCACCTCAAATGAATTGTAGTATTGCAGTGAGTTGCCATTAACATGTGCATACCCAGAATCCCATCTGTGGTAAGAGGTCTGTATACTGTGGGATTATGTGGTAAAGCAGGTTTGTAGATCTGTCTGAGGCACCTGAATGAGTTCTACTGTACTCTGCTTCAAAGAATTGCGTTCTAAGCCTAACGTTATATCGCTTACAAATTGATTCATCATCATGTAATTTGTGTATGTTGTTGTTCTGGTTCCATACCAGAATTTGAAATAATAACTCCAGAACCCCCTCAAGATTTGATTTGTTTTAATGATTTTCATCTTGTGTGGCCTGGGGTTGATTTTATAGTTGGCCTCGCTCTCCTTGTTACTACCACCTTGTCATATCCTGCAGGCTTTGTGTCATCCACTTGTGTGGTCAGATCTTTACTACAGTCATCTGCAAAGCCTGAAATAGACCTAGCATGCTGCTATGTTTTTATTATACATATAATCATGTGTACATTATTTTAATCTGCAATTTTATAAAGGGTTCAGTCATTTCAGCTGCTATTATAAGTCATTTGTAAATCTTAGTTTAAGTATTAGTGGTATAATATTTGTGGCATCCTAGTATATAAAAATATCTGGTTCCCACTTGAGGTTAATAGGGACTACAAACACTGCATTGGAGTACTACTGATAGATTTGCTAAAACGTAATTTATATGGTAATAATATAATGTATACTGCCCGATTGCATATTTAATTTAACCAACCCAAACGTCACTGATAGATCTAAGCGAAGGGGCATGCTTTTACAGAACTTGTACTGTATTTTTTTAAAGGCATTTCTTGGGGATATTTATAGATAGTAATATATATGTGTATGTAAAATTTTAAAATAACATTTTCTCTAAGTAATAATACACGCGCACACATACACATCTAGGCCAAGGACATTCCCCTCTGGCTACTTAAACCTCATGTTAATCATTGTGACAGAGACTGGGTGGGCTAGTAAGAGAGGAAGCCCTTGACTGACAAGCACTCTCCTACTAATTCACTACTAAAATGAAAGTTTACTTTACAAAAACCCCAGAGCAGCCAAATATTTGCTCTTAGCTTAATTACTCCTGTTTAAGGAAACTGGTTATAGTTTAAGTTGCTTTGAAAATGTAGATTTTGCGTTGCCAAGAATGATTACTTATTTAATTAGATTCTACAGTGGCAATACTGTTGAGGAAAATTGTTTTGAAAGCAGATCTGTGACCTTTTAGTGTTTTTCTTTTTTCTTGCGCTGTACTATATTGTACCATGTCTGGAATGTGGTATCCTCTATACCAGGGGTGGCCAACCACTCAGAGGCAGAGAGCCAAAAAATATATGTAGTCAAGCGAAAGAGCCGATAGCATGCGCATGCCGTAGGTGTGTGGGCAAAAATGGGGAGTGGCATTGCTGTCATGAGGCCACGCCCCATTTTTGTGCGCACTCCTTTGGTATGACATTTGCAGGAGCATGACCTTGTGTCACACCCCCGTTTTAGTCACGCTGGGGGTGAGCCCAGCACATTGAAAATACATATTTTACATAATCTTCCCAATATATATTTTTCACTGTTGAAGTGAGAGAAAAAGCCAGAGCAATATAGAAAACATTGGAATAGCCACCTTCACATAAAATGCACAGAAACAAGCCAGATCCACATAAAATACATATTGAAATCCAGAACCACATAAAATACATTGAGAATACCAGTGCCCATTATGCTGTGCCCTCCTGTAGTTGTGCCCATTAAGCAATGACCCCGTTAGTTGTGGCCCTTATGCAATGCTGTGCCCATTATGCAATGCCCTCTGTATTTTTGCCCCTTCTGCAATGCCCCCAATAGTTGTGCCCATTAAGCAATGCTCCCTGTAGCTGTGCCCATTATGTAATGCCCTCAGTAGTTGTGCCCCTTCAATGCCCCCTGTAGCTGTGCCCATTATACAGTGCCCCCCAGTAGTTGTGCCCCTTCTTCAATGCCCCCTGTAGCTGTGCCCCTCCTGCAATGCTCCCTGTAGTCGTGCCCCCAGCACTAGCTCCCCCTCCCCACCCACATCCCTATGAAGAAACTTACCTACACCGCTCCACGCCGTCAGGGCTTCTGAGTCCCACAGTCGCTGCTGCTTCCGCTGCCTGCTGGATCTAACTCACTTCATGACGTCACCTGTGCACTGCATTACTGGGAACGCTGGCGTCTGAAGTGATCAGAGGCTTCTTTAGTCTCTGATGGCTTTAGAGACCAGCGTTCTCAGTACTAATGGGGGTCTGCTGAGCCACGAGCTGGGAGCCGCATTAGAAGCTCAAAAGAGCCTCATGCGGCTCGAGAGCTGCGGGTTGGTCACCCCTGCTCTATACGCTAAAATTTTCCTTCAAGGTTTTTGTGACATTTATTTGCTAGGGAAAACACTGCTTTGTTACTTCAATTGCTGTTTACACTTTGTGTGACAGGCTAGAGCGTTCTATGATTCACAAACTTTTTCATTTAAGGTAAAACACGAACAGGCAAATTTGATTAAACATTTGGGGCCTCATTTAGAGCCTAACGCAATGCTGAAATTCCCGTAGTTGAGCTTTTTTTCTCTTTTGCAACTGTGCATGTGTAAAGATTCTAAAAACTAGTATGGTACATGCATTACGCAGAGTGTACGCTCAAAGATGCTGTTATGATGGAGTCTGTATCAGAAATATTGTGGAAAAGTGATGGGCGTTCTTAGACGGTACTGGGAGGTGGATAGAGATGAACATAAAAATATCAATGCAAGCGGCTGGGTTCAGACGCAAAGCCGCTGGCATAGGAGGCTATAGTCAGATGGAGAAACTGCACATGCTATAGGGCAGTATGTAGTCAAGAAGCCGGCGGTCGAAATGCCAACCGCCGGCTTCCTGACAGTAAAATTCAGACATGGGACTAATGGTAGGCGTCTAAATACCGACGCCTACCATTAGCCCCACAGTGAAATCCCGACGCCCAGCATAACTATCGTAGGTAAGCCGGGTGTCGGAAGCGGATAGCCGCTGGGGGGGAGGGGGAAGGTGGAAGGTGTAGGGTCTCCCGGGGGGACTTGAGGTTAGGCACCCCTCCGGGAGGGTTAGGCTAGGAGAAGGGGGGGGTTAGAGTTAGGCATCCCCCCGGGAGAGTTAGGTTTAGGGTGCAGGGAGGAGGGGGTTAGGTTTAGGCACCCCTGGTGGTTGGTTAGGGTTAGGCACTAGGGGGGAGAGGTTAGGGTTAGGCACTAGGGGGGGAGGTTTGGGTTAGGCACCCCTAAGGGAGGGTTAGGGATAGCCTTTATACTTACCCTGTCGGGATCTCCATATGCCGGCCTTCCGGTATCAGTATCTCGTCCGATACCGATTCCCATAGGGCTGGTGCAAGATTCTATGATGTGACTGATAATGACGTATAAGGACGTAGAAATCAGTATTACAGCGTGCATGGACGCTGAAAGTGTGTGCTTCGGACTTTACACATTCGGCCACACAGATGTACATAAGAGAGAGAAATTGTAGTGGCATTGCATAAAGTCGCAGATTGGCATAAATAAGATTGAGCATAAACGTGTGAGGCTATCCTGCTGAAATAACCTAGCTTGTGGGTTGGGAGGTTAGGTTTAGGCACTAGGGGGAAGGTTAGGGTTTAGCGATACTTACTGCCGGAACTGCCACAGTATCAACCGGAAGTCACCGGCTGACCCAGATGACACTGCTAGAGATGCCGAACCAGGTACTGTAAGTGACCGCTGAACCACCAGGAATGTTTTGTTGACATTCTAATCATTTCATCAGTGTTGACATGATGATTGTTGTCCTTACAACCATGTCAAAATTTTATGTTGACATGATGAAAGTTGACAAAATATACAGAACCTGTACATGATACCTCATCTTATTTAGATAATACTGTGTTGCCATTATTACGGGTTCGGTATGGGATGCCGGGTCTCAGGGTCCTGATGGTCAGAATCCCGACGCGGGCATCCCGACTAGGTCACAATCCCGACAGAATGAGGTAAGTATACTACACTTCCCCTAACCCTCCCTCCCCGCAGCCTAAACCTAACCTCTTCCCCCCACAGCCTAACCCTAATCTTAACCTTCCCCCTAACCCCAATATTTACCATTGGGATACCGGCGGTCTGGATTCTGGCACCGACATTCTAAACGCCAGCATCCAGACAGCCGGGATAATAACTAAATCCCCATTATTACATTTTGTGTGTTTTTGCATCATGATAGTATGTTTAAGGATGGAATGGAAAAGGTAAAAGCACCCAGTTGCCCAAGCATGTAGAATTAAGGTCTTGATGCCAGCCCTGGTCTCCATTCTCTCTTGCAATCTGCTGCTAACAGTTAAGAAAAGTTTGTCCGTATGCTAAACACGCTGCCCAGTCTTTGTATGAGACCCGCTGGTGTCAATTAGCTGTCCCCAAGTGCTAGAAGTGAATTAGTGCCTATGACGTGAAGGAATCCTTTTGTTACCAGCATCTGCTCATAGTCACGTCATCAGTAGGACTGTAATCTTAGAGTCAGCAGCATGATGTCCACCAAGCTGAGACACCACAATGGGCATATTCTGCACTACTGGGTTGGGGGCTCATCTGCAGTAATTTCACCCTAATCTGACCTCTTCCCTACCATCATGTTGGCCCAAGTTCTCTGCTTGGTTTCCCAGTTTTTGGCCGTTCAGGTAATCTCCATCTATTACAGAGTTTCACTAATTTGGTCCTCAAACTCCTCTTTTCAGTATTTCTGTCTGTAGAAATATAGTATTATTTCTTATTTGAGCTGGTGTCGGTACGAGAGAACCAGATTTGGGAAACAATGTACTACAGAAGGAGTTGTCCATCACATGTGCTTATATTGTGCAAAACATCTGAGTAGTTACATTGTGATGATTCAGGGCTAGGAGAATGGTATCAGTTTTATTAAGTTCTGCCATCTGACTTCAGAGTCCAGGTGAATAAGGAAGTGCTAAGGATAGAGCTGGTCTATAACGAGCAGGGAGTGGGGAAAACATTTATATTGCACTGTGGATAGAGGTTGAGATGTCTTTCCCATTCAGCTTATGGTAAAATAAAGATAGCTTAAGTTTTTTTTTTCTTTCTTTTTGTTAAAGCATATGTACTTTTGTGCACAGGCAGACAGATTGATTTACAATGATGCCATGGAGGGTTACCAGTAAGTTACTCAGGGTCTCGATACTTTTCATAGGAACTCTTCATGTTTTCCTGAACAGAAAGACTGCCTACTGTATAATGACTAGTTTTAAATTAGTGTAGTTGGTACAGACATAAGATATTATATTAAAAACACACTTAATATACAACTTCATAATTTGGCCAGGTGATTTTTCTGTACAAAGCTCAAAAATGGGTTTAATTACAGATGTGTCCACATACATCTAGCCTCCTTGCGCGTTAAACAGCCCTTATAGTCGTGGCGTGGCTTGGTAGCGCCGAGTGTCTGTTCCTGAAACTTCACCCTTAAAATGTGTCTTATTCGCAAAGCGATGCAAATAGGACGCAGAAGCAGCTTCTGCTGATTAAAATGATATGTTACATGTCTATATTCTGTGTGCGACTGCAGGTGCATCTGCAAGCGAAACGTTACATTAGTGTTACAGCCGCTGACACTGTAACGTAGCATCTTGCATGCAGAAATAACCACAGTCGCACACAGAATATAAACATGCCACATATAATTTTAATCAGCAGAAGCTGCTTGTGCGTCCTATTTGCATTGATGAAAATCGGGAGCCTCCCGCAGGTTCCAGCAGAGTGAGCATGTATGCTTTACTGATATTTCTGCATGATCCACAGAAACTGATGGAACAGTAGCATACTCATTATGGGCAAGCTGATGTGCAGTAGAACGGTTCCACAAGCATCACTTTAAGAATAGGTCCTTATTTTGTTATATTTTTGCAACAGAATACACTGGCGCTATATAAGTAACTGTTAATAACATTGTTATTATGATTATTATAATCCTTATACAATGTTCCTTTTAAGATGGAATTTGTGCTATGTACACCTACCACAATGCTTTGGCTGCCAAAAAGGAGGTTAGTCAAATAAGGCTCTCTTTGTGCTTGGGGGACTGGTATTTTGCAATCTGGATATAACTTGACCTTCAACTCTGGTAAATAGCACTAACAGACTGGTACAAATGAATTAAATTGTATATAGAGAAACGGCTGCAGAGTGGACTATAAATAAAATTGTCTTTACATTTAAAGAGCAAGTATGTTTATTGTTGAACTTGCATATTCATAAATTATTTATTTCTGTATTGTGGGGCTGGAAAATATTCCTGTAAAACTGAAGAGCTTATACTACAGCTGCTCAGCGTGCTACCTGCCGCGTCTATTTGCCAAGAGACAATCATTTAAAAATTGAAAGGGATGTTTAATGGGTAAGTATTTCATCACTCATACACATTAACCTAATGCTATATCAGTCACAGGTAACATATACATTTATCTTCAGGATTTTCTGAAGAGAGGACAATTTTAGTTGCTTCCGCTCTCAACTATACTGCCTTTTCTGGGCCCAATTCATCTGGCTGGTAGCTTAGGAGAACAACCTATTCAATAAATGTAAATTCCCAGTAACAGTGTAGCTGAGCTTCTGAATACCTGTTGTTTTTTTTTTTTATTATTTTAGAATAACACTTACTTTGAAAATGATGCATACTACAACATCTTGTGTAAAACATGTCTGAGGGATGTATACTGCTTCTTAATGCCATGCAAGTGTCTTTATTTTTTGGACACTATTATGGTCACTCACTTACAGTAATCTGCTTTGCTGTTAATTGTCCAAAGCTCCCTTGTCCCATCCAGTCTCTAGTGTATTCAACATAGAGAAATTGCAAAATGGGTACATTTAATCTACCGTATATGTTGCACTTAAGGTACATGCTGCATAACACTTGTATAAATTACTTGGGTTGATTTGAAAGTTTCCATTATGACTGTTGATCTCTTAGAAAGCTACATGCAGTATTGATGAGTTGTAGAAAGGTTAACGCCACATGTATGACATCTGTGGTTAGTATAAGCCACCATGCGGAGTGGGAGGGCATAGATACTGTTACCATGTGTTGGCATGAATTTGTGTACCTAAAGTTTCCCATGGGACAAGTAGAACAAAATGTATTTAATTTTAGATAAAGCCCATAAACTAGCCCATTTTGAGGAAGTAAATACACATTCCTTTTGCTTTCTTGTGTTTATAAGCTTTCTCTTTACCAGGGACAAGCAGGCCCTCATTTATCTACTGACATTGCCTATCCAATCTCATGATGATCATAATTCAATCCACTGCGACAAAATAATTTGGCAATCATTTATCAGAGCAAAACAATAACATGAACCGCAGCGGCATGCACATTAATTTTGTGTTTTATAAATAGGGCTGCTGATTACGAGTGGAATAAATAAATAGTTCAGAATCAAAATGAAATCTGTCATGGCATACTTACAAACCTGTTGCTGTCACAGAACATGGTAGAATGATGCCTTCATATGCCACTTTATCTCTATCCGCATTCTCCTTGGCAGTGCATGTGTCAGATCCTCCAGATGATGCAGACCAGTGCACATTGATCTTGGCATACTGTGCACGCTTGTTGGCCAAAGCAGGTTGTCAGGGATTTTGCTAACAAATCAATTAGCAAGTAGTAAATGGTTCTGACTTAAACAAATGCTGCCACTCTGTTGACAATTGGCAAGAGATTGCTGCATCATATATAGGCAACATGTTAACAGTAAAGGTTCAGGCTTATTGTTTGGCAAGGGCTTGAAAATATATGTTAGTAACATGAGTGACAAGGTTGATCCTTTTGGTTAGTTACATAGCCTATATACTAGACAAACAGCTGCTGCTCTGGTCCTGTTGTTCAAGGGGTTAAGGCCCAGTGATTTTCATGTTGGCATTAGGAGTCACATTATCACTCATTCACTGCTAATCTTTTAACAGCCTCAGCTCTTGTTGAGGGTCCCCTGACTATTGACATGTGGGAAAAGTGCATTTTATAGAGCACAAAAGGGGATTATGACCACAAAAATGTGCCGATACTAGGCATTACCAGTAGCTTAATGGTATCCCACTGTACAGACCTATAAACAAATTTAAGGGCATTAGTTAATTTGGGTACAAGGTGATTACACAGCAGCCCGGTCTGTATACCTGGAAGGAAAGAACCTCAGCACACTTATTTTTTTCTAATTCAATTGATCCAGCGCAGGAATTGCTCATTAAAACTGATTTGAATTACTGAAATATTTTCTGTAAAGCACTGTGTAATATGTTTGCGCTATACAAATAACTGGTAAAAAGTGAAAAATATGATTATCTTGTCTAGCGGAATATCCTTACAGGGTAAGTTATCTTTGCATTCCATTCCATAATAGCCTCTCCATATAATCATTTGAGAAGGTGCTACTAGGTGGCCCTACTAGTGTTTTAAGGGGCCTATGTATCAAAGCTTGATGGGAGTTAAAATAGTGAGAGAAAAAGTATTAACCAATCAGCTCTTAACTGTCATTTTTAAAACACAGCCTATAAAATGTAATGCTGGCCATACACGCTACAATTATCGGGGCGATCCGCCTGATATCGGCGGATCGCCCCGATAATTGTAGCTTGTGTGCGGGCGACCGAGGGTTAAATATTGCTCGGTTGGGCATGCTGTATTGTCCAGCATGCCCGTCCGATACGATATTTACCCGGTAACTGTCGGCCGCATCGGGCAGTGTATGCCCAGCGTGGTCGACAGACAGACATTTCCTGTGTTCCTTCCTATGGAAGGAACAGGGAAATGTCTCCTCCCCCGGGGGCGGAGCGCGGATGTTGGGCTATACACTGTGAGATTTCTCTCACAGTGTATGCCGGCGACATCTGCGGCTGGCAGCCGGCCAGATAAAATGTCTGTCGGTCTGACAGACATTTTATCTGGCTGTGTATGCCCAGCATAAGTTAGAAGCAGATTGGTTGGTGATTTATATCTCACAATTTTATCTCTCATCAAGCTTTGATACATAGGCCCCTAAATCCCCAATTTAGACCAAATGTTACCATCCCTTCATGATTTCCCGCTATTGCAAACCTGATTATTAGATAACAGCTACACAAATGACAGTCCTGTGGGAATAAATTGGATGCAGCAGATGCCAAGAGTTAGGTTCTATTACGAGACGTTTCACACTTCTGACCACTCACTTTCCATATGAACGCTTCATTCCCTTCATTCCCTAGGCCACTGTCTTATCCTGGCTCTCCGTTTACCTACAAATCTGGTCTTTCATTTCTCCAACTCCTCACTCTTTCCTCTATCTGACTATCACAGAGTTCAGGCTCTCTGCTTTTCTCTTGAGCTGTATCAAGCCTTCGGGAGAGATAAAGTGGAGCAACCAATCAGCTCCCAGCTATCATTTATCTATAACTGTCTATAAAATGACAGTTAGGAGCTGATTGGTTGCTACTGGTAACTTCTCCACTTTATCTCTCTGAAGTTTCATAAATCTCCCCCTTTTCCAATTTTTCTTGGAAATTTAAAATGGTTCTTTGGTTTCAGTCTCATCTCCATGCACCTACATGTATCAATTTTCTCTGAATTGTTCACCTTTTGTGTAGGACCTTGTTACCAAAAGCCTTTTTGCCATTTCATCTTGCGTGTCCTCCTGCCATGCTATTACATTTTCATCCAGCCGAGTGAGCATCATAATGAACAGTGAGCAGGTTCACAAACTTACTGTACTTTGATGTTTAGTATGGATTGCAAGTCACATAGGAAGTCTGTATTTGATATGCTAGTGGTTTGTTGGAAACGTAGCTGGAATGACGGAAATAATACTGTGCTTTTCTTTAATCTAATTTCATGTTTGAATATATAATATAGCTTGTTGTGACATTACTGTCACTTCAGTCATGCCATAGTGATGGTGTGTTGGCCGAATACATTTCCCCAAACCAAAAAGGAGAATGTTTTACATAAGGCATGATTTACTGCAGATTTTTGCAGTTCATTATAAGACATTTTGAAGAATTCAATGCTGCGTCTGTAGAACAATTGCCCCAGCGGTTTATTTGCATTAGGGTGCCAAAGTGAGTGTCGAATGTACTGTAATCTGCAATGAGAACTGTTTTAATGATGGACCAGTACAGTGCTCTCTAGATTTGCTGATTAGCTGTTATTTAATGTGGACATGTGCTAGTACAGCCCGGGTCATTAAATCATGAGTTCTCGGTTTTGTTGTTCTCTCTTGTGTCCCCTATTATTCTTTGGTGTAGCAAGATGCCTGTTCTAATTAGGGCACTCATTAAGTTCATGGCTTGTTGAGCAGATTAATGTGCTTTCAAAAAGTTTCCTTTATTTTTATTTGGCCACCCCCCCTCGTCCACAGTATATTGTTTGTGTGTCTGCACCTGTATACATGGCGGTGTGAAAAGTCTTCTTTCCCACTGTGCAGCCTGTGCTGGACTTGTGGAAATATACACAAAGACTATTCCCTCAGCAGAATCCAGCTTCCCTCCAATCCCCCGACTCTGTAATTGCCACAGATGCTTCAGTCCCTCCCTCAGCACACTCACTTTTGTTTCATTCTTTGCTTTCTCCAACAGCTCCACATGTTGATTACGTGACTAAAATTTCATGTCTCCTATTTGGCTATAATTGGCCTATTTCATGCTTGCTTGCAAGAGCTTATTTTTCTGAAACAAGTTTTGTTGCAAACCATGTCACTGTGTACTATCATACTATACAAGCCTACACATATCACTCTTCTATTTCTCAGTTTCTCATATTTTGTTTTCTTTTTACTGTAGTGCAGAGGTTCCCAAACTCGGTCTTCAAGGCACCCTAACAGTCCAGGTTTTAAGGATATCTATGCTTGATCACAGATGACTTAATTAGTACCTCCGTCAATTTGAATTAAACACCTGTGCTCAACCATGGACATCTCTAAAACCTGAGCGGTTGGGGTACTTTGAGGACTGCGTTTGGGAACCTCTGTTGTAGGGGTTTATGGGGAATACTTGTATTGTTCATTACATAGGGAGAAACAGGCAAAATAGGAAACCCCTTTATTTCCATGGATCTATGGTAACCTTCTACAGTACAATTCAAGAAATATACCCCCAACATCTGCTCTCCATTGTATTAGTTTGTGGCATATATAATACAATCATTGTCATTAAAAATGCAGTGTACATAGCAAGCTCAGGTTTCCTGTAGGAAAAGTTGTTGCAGAAAACAATGCATGAGCCAAAAAGAGATCTATAGTGATCAGATTAGTCACCCTTACTGTATGTTCAGTAATGGTACAGGGTGCCCACACTGGCTGTGATGCCTCACCTGGGGCAGTGATGCAGTTACTTGGCACTGATACGGTTATGGAGGGAATTATTGTCCACTTGTTTTTACTTTCTTCTTGTATGCTCTACTATTTCCTAGATATGATGGGATTTACACATATATAACTTTTGTTTTGTTAAATGGTAGAAAATTGTTCCTTGTGTAACCAGATTTACCTTTCGTATTTCTGTTCTGTTTTTTAACAGTGTCTACTAGAACGGTCGTGACCAGCAACATCACACATTTTCTCTCTCTCCTCACAAAGGTGTGCATGTAAATTAGCAATAATATATGGAGATATGTTCAGCCGAACATGGCGGTGACAAATCGCACACAATGCAATCTCCCCTATATAATGACTGTTATTTTTAGAAGACCTTCCTATACTAAGCTGGTCACACCTTAGTAGGATTTTTGTTATGACTTAGGGGTCTTTGTATCAATAATTGAGGTACTGCCATGAATATTATCGGTCCAACTCACAGGGGATATTTAAATTTTTAAAGAAAATATCGCCACTATGTATAAAGGGGAACTCGCAGGGTCAATGGTTGCAGTAACCGCTGTCCACGCGAGTTATATCCCCGGCAAATTGTGGAAGATTTCCCCGGGGGAAGCTGAGACTGCGCATGTGCACAGTGTTGGCTTCCGGAGCCGGCCAGGGCCTGCGAGAGAGCGATCGAAAGACCTCTCTCCTGCCCCTGGAGTCTCCATAGGCTCAAAGCAGTTTACACCATCTGAAGATGATGTAAACTACTGGGGCCAAACTCTGAAAAGCATCACTTTTTGGAGTTTAGTACATAGGAGTCAGATCGTAGTCCCCATTGATGATAATGGGGACTTAGTTCTGCAGTGCTAATTAGCACTTTGCCGGAGATTTCTGCATAGTTTTATGTATAAAACAGCTTGATACATAGGCCCTTTAAACACATGTAAATAACAATATATTTATGACCCATTACACACATTTGTGTGTTTAATCAAATATGCCAGAATAACACTAGTGTTTATAGGTTTGTAGTGAGTAATCAATGCCCAGTAATGCTAGTTGCTAAGACCAGCATGGAGCTATTTGCACTTCTTAACTCACAAGTCAGGTTGGAAATGTTCCCCAGTTGTAGCTTTTATTATAGCAGGTTTTGACCTTGTAAATTGAAGCCTCTCAGCCAATCAGCCTTGGTGTTTCCAGAGAGACCAAATTCTCATGGATGCCTTCATTGCTAAGTAGAAACATGTAGTTTTATTCTTTTGTTGGAAAGTCAAAATGCAGCTCAGACATTTTGAACAGAAGAGATAAATGCAGCATATATCAGTATACTTTAAAGGGTGATGTTGGGGACTATTTCACTAAGCATACAGCTTTTTCCTTGCTACGTGTGATCTCAGTACAGCCTAATCTCCTCTACACCACATGTGACAGCCTGCAATTCTTAGCTATATACATGGGAAGTAGAGCAGCAAATATCATTTAGCTCTGCTCTGAACAGACTGTAGCTAAAATTGGCACAGGCTTATATGGTGACATGTACTCAGCTAAAATTTGTTTTGTTCTGGATCTCACCATTAACTGGATTGGTTACTCGTTCCTTTCCATGTTAAATTCTTCTCTGTATAGTTTTATTTTTCACAGGTAGGAGCCAGCATCTCCATATCTCTTACATCAGCAGACTTGGATATTTAAATCCACAGCGGGGTGGAAGGGAAGGGAGGTGTGCTGACTGTTTATAAAGTATTGCTGACTTGTAAATTGAAGCAGTTGCACATGATTGTGCTGTGTCTGACACATAAATGAATGGTAGATACTATACTAAAAAGTAAATACACTAACTGGGGTGCCTCAGGACACTTGCAGGGTGCTTCAGGTTGGTGGTCCAGTACCAAATAAAATGATTTTTAGTCAGTGAGTTTTCAAAACTAGTGCTGCCAATTAATAAATATGTGGACAAATAGAAGTGCATCTCTGTCAATTACCACATAACTGAATCTAAGGGCGGTATTCAATGGTTTCCGCAGTCTGGATCTCCCGTCTAAAGTGACGGGAGATCGCGGGCCGCTATTCAATTGGTCCTGCTTTTAGATGCTGGTTGCGTCCAAAGTGGTCGGGTTTAGCCGCTTAAATCGACTTTCCTCGACCAAAATGCTGGGCTCGATCATGAAAAGTGCCGTTTGGGTGCCCAAACAGGTCAGTTTTCGCCCATTTCAGTTCGTACCCCCCTGGGGCTGCGAGCTGAAATGGAGCGCTGGCAGATGATTGCGCCCTCTACAGGAGCAACAATTGAATATCTCTGCGCGAAGGGGGCTGAAAACAATTTAATTCCGCCTAAAGGGTGAGATATAAGCACAATTTACTTCATATACTTTTTGCAGACAGAGTTTCTGGCCCAGGGGTGCTATAGACAAAATGCTGATACTCTAGGACGCCATGATTTGAAAAAGTTTGGGAACCACTGAACTATACCAAATGTGCAAATCAAATTTGTGTTTGCTCATATTAACATACTGGCATATTACATCAATCAAGGGACTTAATTTTTTGCTATTTGCATGTATTTAACACCAATCAATTAACTGATATGTGTCTATATGTATGTAGGTAGTTATTATTTTTTGCTTGCTGCATAATGCCACCAGCACCACTATGCAAAGGAGTTCAATATAAAATGAACTGTGACATTCTAATATATACAATGGCCACTACCATGCCCCACATTTTTGTATTGTGGGAGTATTATGACACGTTAATAAATTTGACAGGAGGCCTCTGGGAGGAGATAAAAGGAGAGGGATAACAGGGAATGGAGGGCAAATCATGGCAACTCTACTGAAGGGTGAGCTCAGCATGTAGAGCAGTACAGGTTGAGTTTCCCATATCCAAATATTCCGAAATACGGAATATTCGAAAATGCTGAATTTTTTTTTAGCATGACTGAGAAAATGAAACCTTTGATTTTTGATGGTTCAATGTACAAAAACTTTGTCTAAGGCACAAATTATTAAAAATATTGTATAAAATTACCTTCAGGTTTTGTGTATAAGGTGTATATGAAACATAAATGAATTTAATTTCTGTACACATTGTTTGAGCCAAAAAATTATTGAATATTTTGTATAAAATGATTTGCAGACTGTGTGTATAAGGTGTATATAACACACAAATGCATTCTGTTTGTATATTTGGGCCCTATTCCCAAGATATTTCATTGTGGTATGCAAATATTCCAACATACGGAATATTCCGTTATCCAAAATATCCCTGGTCCCAAGCATTTTGGATATGGGAGACTCAACCTGTAGTAGCATTATAGTGGCAATTTAAAATTTAGAGATCATATTTTATGCATTTATCTCTTGAGATTTTATTAGATGGTAAGGGACAATAGAAATCTAGGGTTACAGCCTTTAACCATATTACAATTGTTATCCTGTAGTGGATTTAGTTAGATTAGAAAAAATAAATGTGGACTTTATAATTAATGTCAAGACTGCATCCCCCACATCAACCCTTCCACTCCAACCCAACGCCCAATTATAATTAGTATGTGAAATAAAAGTTATATTATTTTCAAATGACTTAAAAGCTATGCATATATAGCTTTGATATACTGGATACCAATTTATACTTGGCCATTCTATTAAAAACAAAACCATATTATTATCGTGGTTGATATGCCGGAGAATTGTAGCATGCATAAACAGTGATTTCCAAGATAGCCAGCATAAATGCAGTTGTGAATATATGTTTGGGAGGGCCCTGCTCATGAGAGAGTGAACAATGTAGTGGGAAAAAGTCGGAACTGAGACGAGGAGTGTGTGTGGCTCAGTCTGGAGGTTGGGACAGTTGTGAGGCTACACTAGTGGGAGTAGTGTAGGTGCGAGTAGGATAAACTGTCATAAAGAGGTAGGTTTTCAGAGACCGCTTAAAAATATGAAGTCTGGGGATAGAACGCGGTAGAGGATTCCAAAGGTGGGTAGCAACACTGGAGATGTCCTGATGGCGGGAGGGAGGTGACCAACAAAGAGGATTACTGAGGAAGAGAGTTTTGAGATTATGAAGTAGTTTTGTTGTAGAGGGCTTTGTATATGAGGATGTGTCATTTGAATTGAATTTTTGAGGACATGTGGAGCCATTGTAGGGATTTGTAGAGTTATGTGGCGGATGTAGAGCAGCGAGAGAAGAAAAAAAGTCTTGCAGCAGGTACTGAAGCAGGGACAGATTAGTGAGGTGAATGCCAAATAAGGGGAGGTTGCAGTGGTTGAAACAGAATAAGATGGAATAATTGATGTTATGGGGTATTCTAGCAATATTTTGAACTTGGATACAATGGGACTGAGAGATGAAAGGCATAAAAGAGAGGACAGAGTCAAGGCTGACACTAATGCTGCGAGCTTGCGAGATGGAAGAATTCTGGTGTTGATAGGGAGGAAATTTATAGGGAACTGGGGGATTTGAAGCGTTTTTCATAGTAATTAAATATTTAGATAAAATGCAGGTGACATTGTAGTGTTTTCATGGACTTATTTTGAAGCAGATTGAGTTACCGAGGTGAGACTTGCCAGTAGTTATTGCAGAAAGGAGTTCCTTCCCAGCAATGACTTTACAATGCGCCTGCAATAAATAATGGATCAGAAATGGTTCATTAGCAGTATTGTTGATTATATTCCTTTTGCTAATTAATATTTCCAAGTTACATGGTTCTATTTACAACCCCATTTAGCGTAAAGTAAAACACTGTATACAAGGCACTGTACCTATTAAAAGCTTTGTTGATCTTTGCAGCAGCTTTACAAAGTTACTCTCCAAATCTTTCTGCATATACTGCCAGAGGTCACAGCTGTTATGTGTGACCCTCATCTACCTCAAAGTGGGGGTATAGCTTGCTCTGTTACTAAGCTATTGTGGGGTGCCTACCAGCCTTAGCATGCACTGATAGTCCATGAATTATATTTAAAAAATAGAATACCGGATACTCCTGGTTATATTTTACCTTCTAAAGGTAGACATGGATATCTCATCCCATAGCACCATTTTTCTGTCAGCTCCTTTTCAGTATAGACCTTAGAAAAAGTATTGTTTTCCTACCCTCTATGCAAAAGTTATATTAAATCTCCACAGGTTCAGACTGGTATGCTTCCCAACGGGGATACAGTCAGTATGCCGGCGACTGCGATGCCAGCACTGATATTACCTGCGCTGGAATCCCGACGCCCCTCACAATACCTGCCGCCAGGATACCAAAGGTAAGTAGCGGAGTGACGGGAGGGTTGGGTTTATGCTAGCCCTGTCGGGATGCCGGTATGGGGGTTCTGACAGCTGAGATCCCGACTGCCAGCATCCCATACAAAACCCTCTCGGTGTTACCAAAACCTAGCAATGGTCTGACAGACCTACCTGCCTTCATCAGGATTGACCTGTCTAAATTTGCCAGTTTGGTGATAGGTGAAACGACGGTCACATAGGCTTCAGTGACGGCTGGACCTTCTGTTGGTTCATAACCGACCATGTCTAAGATTCGGTTGACTGAACATCATTCAGTTGCATAATATCTGTCAGTGCAAGTTGTACTTTCTTACTTTTTTTTTGTGCAAGGGATTTCTATTTTTGACGTTCCTTACCTAAAGATAACTCTTATGTAATACACTAGATTTTTTTTTTTCTTTATCCTGACTTAAGTAAAAGCCTTCTGTGTAAAGTTGTGACTGCACATGCGACTGCCTTGACTACTGCCTAAGATGCCTGACAAGCTGCGACTCCACAAAGAGGACTTGGCTGCTACCCAACTTATTTTTAAGAAGACTCAGCTGGTGGTCAGAATGCTCAGGATTTGTCACAGTTGTGCTCTGCCAAAAATTGTTTTCCTGTAGCCGCTTAATCCAATTTTAGCAGCAGAGTTAGAAGTGCCTCTCGCCTCTATTCTGTAGTAATAAATGAAATCCAAGCTTTTGGTGTCTGTTGAGTTTTGTATATTACAACCTGTCTGCACATAGCAAGATTTTTACTTTTGAATTGTGGACTAAATATTTGAAAGTATGCTCCCGTGACTTGTAGAGAAGCAGGCAGACTTTGGCTCTGCAGCTTTTCTGGAACTAGAAGTCCCAGCATGGTTTGAGAGTTCTAATAAAGTTCCAGAACTATACGTTGCCCACATCAGCTGTAGAGTGTAACCATGAGTAGTTTACTCTGTGGTACACACCAGAAATATATTTTTTTATCTTCAAGTGTTTCACACACAAATAATTAATTGACGGGGCCAACTCAATCAGTCGCAGGTTCTGTGTCCTGTGCTGGGGGTTTAACTACGCGCATTTCGCAGGATATTTTATTGAAGTGTGTTCTTGGTTCCCTTGAAATTCAATTGGAAATGGCGAGTTGTGGATGTCGCACGTTAATCTGCACTGTGCGTCCTGTGTGAAGTACATGAGAGTTGGGAAATCACACTGAATCTTAAAAAAAAAAAAGTGGCAAATTAGATATCAGGACAGCGTAGAAGGCAGTTAGTGCCCATAAGTGTTGGATGCAGGTAAGTGATGTCAGATGGCTGACTTTTGCATCTTTTAAAAATGACAGCCAACAGGTGTATTTCAGCAAATAAGGGTATTTACAGTATTTTTAGGTACATTAAAATGTCTCTATAGTGATTTTTTTTTCTTTAGTGTGTATGTGTATATAAAGTTTGTAATAAGTTGTAAAAACAAAAACCCATTTAACTCCTATCTGCAAGTTCAAAATCTATTTTCCCATCAGAACAGCCGCCACCATACATGTCCTGCATCATTTACCCCATTGTTGTGCTTGGTAAAGGAAATCAACTGAAAAATGACATGTTTATTGGCCTGGTTGTCCTATTTAAAAACCACTAAATACCATTGTTATTCATTGGGAGGGGTACTGCACTATGTAGGAGAAATTATAGGTGATTGCTTTCAGCCATTCATCAGACCCATAGTCAGTGGTGTAACTAAGGGGGGGGTCGTCGAGCAGGGCACGTGCCCTGGGTGCTGTATTGAACCAGACGGCTGTTTTTTTTTGCCGCCGTCAAGGAGCAGCCAGTAAGAGTCCGGCAGATTCTTATTGGCTACTGCAGCCAGGGCCAGCGTTGCCGCTGCCTACTCAATTTGCCGGGCGTCCGCTGAGAATTTGCCAGTGGGCACATGGCAGCTCCTTCCCTGCAAAAGCAGCCAGAGGCTGGAGCTCACTCCTGAACTCCGGCTCCAGCAGTGGGTTAAAGGAGAGACGTCCTGACTTCTCTCCCATATTGATCAGCCCAAGGACTGAAAAGGGATCAGTCAGATGGTGGCGGGCGAAGGAGCGTGGCTTCAGGTAAGTATAGTGTTGTATGTGTATCTGTGTCTTTATGTTGTAGGGGCACTACTACTGGGGGCCCTGTATAAGGGGCACTACTACTGCGGGCCCTGTATAAGGAACACTGCAGAAGGGGCACTACTACTGCGGGCATTAAGGTGCATATGGAATGGAAAGGAATGTTCCCAGTGACAAGAAATGGTGGCATGTCATGTTCACACACCCCAATTTTTAGTGCCTACGCTCCTTTTGCCGCATGCGTCGTAGCAAGAGTGTGCACAGATAAGAACGGAGGAAACATTGACCGAGGCCCAAAAAGAATTACTGCTTACCCTCAAATGTAAAAACCTGGGAGCAATTGTGAAGTCCCTGACAAATACTACACTATAGTAGTTTGTTTTTAATTGACTTAGCCAGTTTTTTTAAGTAAACCTAGTAAAAATGCATGTGGAAACTAATAGGAGCAGGATTAAATCTGATAGAATACTATTGAATGTTGATTTAAAATGGTGATATAATCCTATACCTAGCAAACCCATAATTAATAATGTTGTAAGAAAATTTGCCCTCTGACTTACTGGTTATCCTTGTGAATGTTTAAAGAGCCTGTGAAGTGATACAGTGGTTTTGCAAAATTGCTTTTCATGTTGTCATGCATAATCAACTTTCAAAAGGGTTTCCGTTAGGGCACAGGAAAATCAACCAACTAGAGGGGAAATTGAGTTTGAATTGCTTTTACAGTACGTACATTTATATATGAAAATTTACTATAGTGTTTTTTCCCTTTTATGCTAGCTAGTTAATTGCTGAACCTTCGTAATATAAAGAGTACAAAAGTGTGAATTCCAGTATATCTGTAGGTAGAAAGTAATAGATCTCATGCATTATTTTTTAGTTTTTATTTGCAATAACTTTATTTAATCTATAATAAGGGTGCAGGTTTTACAGTGTTTATTTGTAAGCCTTTCTTTTTCAATTTCGCAAGCCGCCATTTCTCAAGCCTGAAATTTAATATGTCGGTGGGGGTGATTCAATTTAACGCGATGTGAATAGCGCCAGGAACGAGTTCCCAGAGCTATCCGATTATCCCTGTTGCGCCCTGCACTTAGTCAGGAGATGCAGGTTACAGAGCCTGTTCAGACGCGCTTTCTGGCATTCTCCGACTAAAGTGCCAGCTGCGATGCTGTTAGTGCCGCGCTAAAAGCATCACAGCCGGCACTTAAGTCTGGTTTCTGCTCACACCTTATTTGAGCGGAAAGTTAAACTTGTATATACAGATCTGATGGGTTTCCCTGAGTATGGCAATTATTTTTTTATTTCATCTAAGCTAATTATTTTTTCATCTAAGCTATATCATAATGTATGTTAAGTTTTAATACTCATTAACCCCTCTGGACACAGTGATGCGAGTCTCATACACAAAACAAAGAAGTGTGACTTTTACATTGAATAAAAATTAACACATACATAAATGCAACTTTAACACAGTCTATTCGACTATGACCCTCCATACGTACATTTCCAATATATCGGATGAACATTTTATCAAAAGAAACCGCATCTGCTCAATAGAAACAATTGCTTCTGAAACAGATTATTTTTTAAACTGCACACGTTGGTCCTAGTCTTTCAGTAATGGTGACTTTCAGAAGTTTGGAGAGCTTAATGAGCAATTTTATAATTTGGGATGATAGGATCTGTAGCTATGTTGCTCTTCCATGCTACTATTTACTTATTAGAATCAAAGACTACCTTAAATATATAATAAGTTCCCGTGCACAGTTTGTACAGATATGTGACTGATGCCTTTTGAAATGTAGTGCTTAGCCACTGGTGTAAGGACATGGGTTACATATAACCTCTGTATACACAGTACTGCTCCTAACATTTAATTTTATGTGTACTTATTCTTCATCTAATCTTCCAGCTTCTGTAGGGACTGAGAGCAGGCCTTGTGAATGGTTAACAGAGGAAATTCTTGTATGTATAATGGAGTACACTATTAAATTTAAGTAGAGCTTTGATTCTTAGAGGTAATTTCAATTACATGCCATGTATGTATACATGCATGCTGCATCATGATGTACCGGCGATGTACAGTACACATATGACATGTGGCAGCTTAGCACCATGCATTTGCAGGTACATTATGAAACTCGCAATGTACGAGTGCAGTTGCTGGCATTCGCACACCAATTCAACTGCATACATTGCTCCCCCATGTAATTCAATTGCCCCCTTAAATTCCTAAAGTCTCTTCCTGCATCAAAGGCCCATAATTTGCCCAATTTTTTTCAAATACGGCCTAGTTCTACTAATAACATTCACACATATATAGGTAAAGTTTTCAGAGTATAATCAGAATTGACAATATTTGCAATAAAGATATGATTGTGCAGAGGGAATATTTTGCCACAAACACTGCACATACTTCCTGTCCAATAGTCCCATTTATATATACCCATCAGTAATCACGGTAAAACTACTGACCGTTGAAGTGCATATCATTACAATGGCACCTGTAAAGTGGAGGGATATATTAGGTACTAAGTGAACACTCAGTCTTAAAGTTACTGTGTTGGAAATAGGAAAATGAGCAAGTGTAAGGATCTGAGCAACATTGACAAAGGCCAATTTGTGATGGCTAGATGACTGGGTCAGAGCATCTCCAAAATGGCAGGTCTAGTGGGGTGTTCCTGGTATTCAGTGGTTAGTACCTACCAAAGTGGTCCAAGGACGGACAACCGGTAAACCAGTGACCAATGGGCAACCAATGCTCTTTGATGTGCGTGGGGGGCGAAGACTAGCCCGTCCGATCAGATTCCACAGCTACTGTAGCACAAAGTGCTGAAAAAATATATCCTGGCTATCATATAAAGGTATCGGAACACAAAGTGCATCACAGCTTCCTGTATAGCCGCAGACTTGGTCAGAGTGCCCTTGCTGACCTTTGTCCACCCCCAAAAGCTCCTAGAATTTGGCGCATGAGGTGGACCTACACAATTTTAGGCAGGTGGTTTTAATGTTGTAGCTGATTGGGGTACACTGCAATCATCCGCTGAGCCTGGAATCTCACCATAGCCTGCATTCTGCTGCACAGTACATGTAAATATAAATTCTACCAAACTATAGTATATTCTATAGTCTGTGTCGACTACTATTAAGTAGCTCCTTTATGCAAGTCAGCTTGTGTTTTAGTCTTAATAGCCCTGCCATTCATTGGACAGAAGCCCCCCTCCTGTCAGTGAAGAATGCTTTCCCTTCTGCACACAGATCTTGTGGTGCCGTAGACTTCAGCCGATGGGCATGCTCGCACCTTGGAATGCATCTTTGTGTAACTAAATTTGTGTCCTTCCTTGGTATTTATTGTCATTTTACAGCATGCTCAGTTTCTTACTAAGATTATGTTTTAAATAATAAGCCTTTACATGATAATGGTATACTTTACATTAATATACTATATATGTTGTTTGTTGGGCTGTCACAAGCACTTTTCTGACTTGATACTCTCTGTTTTCTATCTATACTGTTCTTTTTACTCGGATTTGAAACACTGATTATATGGTTGGTGCATTTACCATTATTGGCTCGAATAATTCTCTCACTATTGATATTAAGTGTTATTTATGGCTTGGGGTGAAATAGCTGTGATACATACGTGTCTGTATTATTAGTGGTGGAACAAACTGCTCCTAGATAGTCACATTTCGCACTGGAACCCAAAAACGTGGAGTTACCCTCAAATAAATCTATTTAATGACTGCATTGATGTGAATCTTTGTGTTGGTAGCACAAGTGTCAGTACAGTAGCCATTCCCCGGGACTGTGCCTATTTTTGTATGGAATGTGTTGTGACTACATTTCCGAGAGGCAGTATTGTGCTTAGAAAGAAAAACTATCATCAAATGCTTGTTTCTGATATTTAAGCTTTATTGTTATCCTCCTCATTGCCTAAGAAGACTTTATGCCTGTCCCAAAATGTAGGAATGCCTTTTGAATGACTTCCAGCTGGTTATCTGTGTGCTGAGTATGCAATTATTAATCCATTTTTCTCTTGCTGATTGAGAGAGCTCTAAAGTCAGAGGTCACTTAACAAGTGAGGACACAACACAGAGCCTGGGCTCCTGCCAAAGCCAGAAGTTGGGGTTAAATCACGGGGTTAAGTGACAACAATGAGCATGTTGTTAAATAATGTGATCACCAATCCTGGCTTGGTAGCAGTGTATGTGAATAAATAAAGGTTAATCAGTGATGTGGTGCATAGTTTTGATCTATATTTTGAAATAATCCATATTAACTGTTCATTTCTGTAGTAAACAATAGAAATGCACATGTGCTGATTTTATGTGGTGTACAGTGATAAGGGCAAATATACTTACTTATTTAAAGGAGTTAAGCCTACCACCTAGCTTGTATCGGGTTCTAGCATGTATGTATGTGTGTGTATGTATATGTGTATATATATATATATATATATATGTATGTGTGTGTATATATATATATATATATATACACACACACAAACACACGTGCATATACGAGATGAGCAATCTACTCAATTGTAGATGTTACTACACTACAATGAATAGATGGAAGATAACAATGTGAGATATGATTCTTTAATAATGCAAACTGTGATACATATTAGAGTGTATTGATTGTGGAAGTTCACTTTATAAACTGTAGTAATGTGCTGTTATGTTACAATAACTTATTTTTCATAATGTAGACAAACTTTACGTGATGCTGCTGAGTAAAAAAAATCTTTTTTTACGATAAGTCCAATCCACTATGCTTATATGAAGGTTAAAGTATTTGTTTTTGTCTTTTTTACAGGATGACAGTGATGGTATCCCATGGTCAGAAGAAAGGGTGGTGCGTAAGGTGCTATACTTATCTCTCAAAGAGTTTAAGACCGCGCAAAAGAGACAAAGCGATGACTGTATTAATGGGAGCTTCAAAACTCCCAAAGGTGAGTTTAACATGTTGTCATTAATATTGTGTTCAAATTACAATTCTGCCATATTATGTTAAGAAATGTAAATATGCAGAGGATTAATATTATCACTCATGTTATTTGCCAATATTTTGCTGTGCAAGCCTTATGGTGCGGATCCACTTGCCGATGGGGTAACGACAGTACGATTACAACATTGTTCTCAAACAGTCGTTCCTCATCCCTTGTAGTGCCTACACTGAACGATATGTCGTTCAGTGCAAGTACCCTCCCTCATCCTCAAACATGCCAAATCTGTCGTTATCGGCAGATTGACTGTCATGTTCAGACGATGATTGATGTCGGAAACGACCAGCAAGAGCGCGCATCGCTAATCTTTTCCGACATTATACTGCCCGATTTATGCACGATTAATGAGCGATTGAACGATGATGATGTCATCATCGTACAATCGCTCTGTTTAATTGGCATGTGGATACGCGGCTTTAGAAATATAGAACATTATATACTAATATTATAAGAATGCTGTGTCTGTCTGCCTGTTTGTTCCAAGTTGGCGCAAAAACTACTGAACCGATTTTCATGAAACCTGCATCATTTTGTAGTTGACACTCCTAGATATAACCTGCACTTTGTTTCATCTTGATCCATCAAACCAGAAGAAAAACAAAATTTTATTGAATGACGTTGACTTGGTAATGGGTGGGAGGGAGAGGTGCTTTGGGCCCTTGTTCACTTGACTAGGATAGGCTATTTAGCAGTCTGTGCACACAGGGTACACCGTGATATTGGTGTTAGTGGTGGGTGAAGGTGCTTCTGCCACCAGTCTGTATAGCGCTGCTGGTCACATGGACCACTCCCACGACAGAGCCCCTATACAAAGCAATCCAATTAGAGCACCTCAAATAAAATAAATGTTTGCAGGAGCGATTTCATCGCGTTTGAAGCGGCGGGCAACAGCTATTACTTTATATATTCCATCTCTTGGTGACGCAATGGATTTAAGATCTCATTGAATAATGTATTTTATGATAAGATTTCGAGTTTGTGGTTTGTAGCCATGCTTCTCTCTCTCTAAACTTGTGTTAGACCCACTGCTGACCTGAATTACCCTTGGATGCAACCACAGCAGAGAGATAAGTATTCTGGTCCAAGTTATTTTGTCCTCATGTTTGGCTCAGCATAAATAAGCAATCCTGCTAGTCGTAAATCAGTGCAAAGTTTCTGCCAACACCTATTACCATTTAAGCACAGTGGAATGTATGCATTATTTCAGGGACTCTGGTAGTATTTACATACAGAGATTTATGGCGCTCTTGTCAGCAAAACAGCATTGCAAAGTGGAGCCACAAACTATCCCCTTGGTTACTATAACAAAGTGCAGACACACTTGTCTGGTTCCCAAGTTTGCAGCAGCTATAATAATAAAGGAATGATGTCTGTCTTAAAGTAGCAGAATAAAATGATGTTTGTATTTGTTTTCTGTGCTTGTTTCTGTACAGCATTCTTCCAATGTGCAATCTCTTTATATCAATTGGGAACATAGTACTGTTTATGTGCTGGGCACTCGTGTCACTGTTTCAGTAGTAGTGTGATTCATCCTGCATCAATAAATCTGCAACTTTGTAAATATGAATATTAATAACTTGGTTTAAGTGGGACAGATATATAACTGACTACTACCATACTTCCGCTTTCTTCAGTCCAATTTTCATTAGATTGATAATAAAGCGAATATCTGATTGATATGCTCTGCAGCTCATTGCAGTGCTGTCAAAACTCATGATTAGGGTGGCGGTACCAATCATGAAGTGAGTTTTGAATGATTAAATATTCTCTGCAGAACGCTGCGTTATTTGGTGCTACTATACAATTACATGATGATAAAAGATATTTGGCACTGCATGTGAAGGGTCTCTGCTAACACACTCAGGCACTAATGGTCCCCGTGCATGTGTTAGTCTGGGTGGATTATTTTGTCGTGATTCTGGCTTTAGGTGTGTAAATATGGTTATATAACAGTGCATTTGGTAATGGATAGTGATTTGTTCACTTCCTCTCTGTGATTGATTGGTATGTAATGTCTTTATGAGAAGGTACTGGAGCTATGCATTGTTGGGGCAAAACAGATATGGAAATTATACAGTTCTTCACGCTTAACTTGTCAGGTCTTCCATGGAAGAAATCCATTCTAGTGCAAAAAACCTTAAACCCAACATTTGTTGTCAAAATCAGTGAATTTTTACATATCTGAAGCATCACAACCTAGAACTTTTATATGTGTAAATAAATGAATAAATAAAATAAATTTGATATGATTGACAAGATAGCTTTCTTATAGGGTTTCCTATACACTAACTCTGTGACCTGACAAGCAGTTGTTTCACTTTACCTGATTTTTTAAAATTAATTTACCAACTTTGGCCCGTACTCAATTAGCCGAGATAATTTCACTGCCGCCGGTGGAATCTAATTTCCGCCTACATTGCGTGTTTTGCCCGCGGAAACTTATCGGGCGCGCCCCTGCTCTTCGCCCTGTTCAATTCTAAAGGACGCGAAAACGGCAAGCCGCAATGCCGGAACAGGCGGAAAGTGCTGTCAGAAATGGGGAAATCAGCCTGAACCCCCCAAAAAGGTGCACTAACATTGGGGATCAATATAGATACCCCCAAATTGGCCTAATAAAGCTGTTTGGGTTACTTAAGTTGTTTCAATAGCTTCTAATTAGCATCTTTGCACATGTGATGAAGAATGGCATAAAGCAGTATTTTTGTGTAAAAATAAGTAGTCCTGGCAAATTTGGGGTTCTTCAAAATGGTTGCAAGCATATTTTAAAGTCTGTAAAGTGAAGTTAAAAATATTGTGAAAAACCCACCTGTTACAAGCACCTGCATTAAAAAAAAAACACCTCACCCCTACTTGCAGACCCCCCAAAGTCTATTTCGCTACTTTCTTTGTATGTACCTCAACTTAGAACTTTTTTCGCCCCCATTTTCAGTGTAATTTTTTGGGGTGTTCCACACTTTTTCTTAGGGATTTTTTGACACAGTTATCCTTTTGAGGAGCTTTTCCAAGGGTGCTGAGTGGTTTCCCGACGTTTGCACCCCAAAACCCCAATTCTGCATTTTTTTTTCCACCTGCTTACATCGGCTAATCTTTTCCTCCTATTACAGTGCATTGACTTTCCGCATACGCGAAAAGTTTCCACCTGGCGAAATTACGTCATCCGCGGTACTTTTCCGCGGATTCCGACTTTTCGCGTCTAATTGAGTACGGGCCTTTGCCTTGACTTTCCAAGATACATGCCTCCGTTCAGTAAGGTGTTCTGATACAATTCATGCTCTGTTACATTACATCAAAGTATTTTCGTGAGAGATTAGGTTACGTTGTTTCTTTGGGTCAAATCAAGGGGATATACCCTACCATCTATGTTTTTGTTCTATTTAGTACTGTGGACATGTTTAGAGCATTTTAATCTTGATTTATCCATGTATACTTATCTACAGCTTTGTGTTGAAGCGATTGATCTGTAGAGCAGTGTGTGAGTCATGGATTGCTTGTGGTTATACACCTGGAGATACAACATTTTTAATGTTGTGCTTTGTTTTTGACCCCAATGTAACGGCTAATGTGATACTTGTTTGCTGCTGCTAAACAACGATTTATATTTTTGGTGGATCGTTGCAATGTTAATGTTTATTTTCTGTTCATCTGGGTATATATAATTTCCTGTGTGCATAAATGCCGTAAAAGTGGCATTGGAGTGCTGAGCTTTCATATGGCTTTCCTTAGGTTAATGCTGTGATCTACAGTCTTATTGTAATATACTGCTGGTAATAAAGGACCTAACTACTCTTCTGTGTATACTAAATTCATTTTTGTATACTCGATGACAGCAGTTAAAATTAGAAGGTTTCTGCCAAATAGCCCTTTCAATAATGTTTGTGTAGTGTTCAGGAACCTGTAATATTTGTGTTACATAAATATCATTAGGTGGTTTAACAAAGGGAACCAGTCATGCCTAAAGGAATTATTATCTCTGTTACATAGGCCTATCACGTTACTGTTGCTATAAAAGCCTCTTTAAATGGTTTTTATTGAAGAGTCAATCCTCCCTTTTCCTATGAGCGTCATTACAGATATGCTGCATGCATTTATTGGTATCTTGGCACTAATCTACACACAGACTTTAATGCTGGTACACCAATGTTACTTGTTATCACATGTATGAAAGAAATACACTGAGGGAGGGGCTACATTCACTTCTTATTAGTAAAGCTGAAGTATTGTCCATTCTTTGAAGCTTGATTGTTTTCCTCACCTCTACTGTAATACATTCTTTCTCCTCCAATTCATTGCCAGTGTTTAATTCCTATAAAACCGCCATGTAGAGGAGTTGTATTCACCTGGGTTTCTCACAGCATGTTTTTTCCTGGCCACCGATAGGCTGGGTACACAGGCAGAATGGTGATGAGCGCTATTCTCACAGCCAATCACCATATACACTGCACAGCAGAATGGAGCGCGATCCCAGGTATTTCTCCTACTCTCCCTGCTGCTGGCATATGATGTAGGAAGTGGCAGGGGATGGGAGCAAACTAATTACAGGGTGAGATGACAGCAGCAGAGGACTTTGGGCCTGATTCAGAGCCGGACGCAAGTGGCTGCTCGTTCGCTCCGAGCGATGTTTGCCCAACTGCGCATGCGTACGGATCATAATACGCATGCGCGAACCAGTCAGTGCGGCCGAAAATCGTTTGTTCGCTAAATTGCGAATGCCTGCTATTTTGAGTGACAGAATGAGGCGTTTGTGGGTGGTAACAGGGGAAGGTGCTTGAAAATGGGGAGTGGAGATCCGAACGCAGGCGTGCTTAAAGGTCAAAACGGGCGTTTTATGGGTGTGCATAATTAATACAGCAGCGTCATTGACCACGTCACTGGGTTATTTTATAGCCAGAACTGCTCGCAAAATTGTGGTAGCAAAAACCAACCCCAAGAATAGCGAGCAGTTCATACGCTGGTCGATGTACTCGATTAATCTAATAAATAGCGGACATGACGTAGGATGCGAGCGGACAGGGGGCGTAGTTTCCCAAAAAACGACCGCAAGTTTTGTACGCTCGTTCAGACCTAGAGGCGTGAACAGACCGCAAACAGCGAACGGTTCATTTGAATAGCCACCCCTATTTTCTTGACGAGCGAGCGCAAATAGCGTCCGGCTCTGAATCAGGCCCTTTGAGAGAATGGATATTTTTGTATTGTTTTTGTTCAGGCATCCTTGGTAAGGCAAATAACATGGTTTGCACTGCATGTTAAAGAAATTGGTATGCCTTTGGGAGTTGGCTGGCTAGTATTCTGTGCCTATGGTTTCATCCATCTTGTGTTGAGTTCACAATCAACTTGGCAAACCTAAGCCATACTGCATTATTTTTTTTTATGTGGTTTTAAAGGTGCTTTCTGATTACGTGTCCATGAAAGTCCTATTTGTGTAGTATTTTAATCTTGAGTATCAATGAGGTCTGATACCAGGGTGATATGCTGAGACACCCATTACTGTGAAAATTGGCAGCTGTCTTTCGTGATTTTTATTTATGTATGAGCTTTCAGACTTATATGGTAGCCATCAGATTGTTTGGAAATGGCTTTAAATGGCTGGGTAGGAGAGCACCAAATGTTTTTTGAGAGCATCCCTACAGATCAAACTGTCTAGGGTTCTGCTTTTTGTTGGTGCCATCAAGTGTACTTGATTAGTAGAGCTTGGCTCAAATGACCTTCCTTATCAATATGGACGCAGCAAGAGTGTACAGGTTGAGTCTCCCATATCCAAAATGCTTGGGACCAGGGGTATTTTGGATAACGGAGTATTCCGTATTTTGGAATAATTACATACCATAATGAGATATCTTGGGAATAGGAACCAAATATACACACATAATGCATTTATGTGTTATATACACCTTATACACACAGCCTGCAGGTAATTTTATACAATATTTTCAATAATTTTGTGGCTCAAACAAAGTTTGTGTACAGAAATGAAATTCATTTATGTTTCATATACACCTTATACACAGCCTGAAGGTAATTTTATACAATATTTTTAATAATTTGTGCCTTAGACAAAATTTGTGTACATTGAACCATCAACAATCAAATGTTTCATTATCTGAGTCATGCTATAAAAATTCCGTATTTGGATATGGGAGACTCAACCTGTATTTCCTTTTCCAAACATGGCTATTTCATATTGATTTTGTTCTTTTTAAAAAATAGAAAAGTCAAATATGGTTTATTTGTCAGATGAGATTTGATTTAGTAAAAGTGGTGAGAATTACAATATTACTTCTCTCCTGATATGCAAAACATTAAACCAATTGTAGTTTCATTTTCACATATATATATATATATATATATTTACATCTTTAGTGGCCCTTTAGATCTCACTAAAATGTGCAACTTTCCTGGAAGTAGGCCTAATCATATTGTGTTTCATACCAAACATGCTACAGAGAAATAGCCTACTGCCAACTAGGCTACTATTGATTCCTGTGCCATCAATCTTTTTGCATTATCTTGCTAAGGTAGCAGTCCTCTAGCTACAATTTAATTTTTATTACCAATCTAATTAATAATCTCTCTATATTAATTTCCCTATTTTAATATTTGGAACGCCAGCATATTCCACTTCATTATGTAAAGTGTGATGCACTGTTGCCATAATTAGTTGCAGTGTATATATAACCACACTGAGGGGTCTATTTACTAAGCTTTGGATGCAGAAAAAATAACCAGAGATAAAGTACCAGCCAATCAGCTCCTGTCATGTCACATGCTGTGTTTGAAAAAATGACAGGACCTGATTGGTTGGTACTTTGTCTCCATCCAAGGCTTAGTAAATATACCCCAAAGTTTTCCACTATTACATTTTGAAATTGTAATTATTTGGAAAAATGTTTGTCACATTTCAAGGGTATATATCCAGCTGGTCTAGTTATAGACACCCTGGGTGTTTTGTCAGAAATATAGGCTTGCGGCACCTTCACTGGTAACAATAAACCACTGGAAGCAGGGCCGGCTCTAGGGGTGTTCGACCAGTGCGGTCGCACAGGGGCGCCACCCGTAGAGGGCGGCACCCCTTCCTAGCATCCCGATTTTAGTGGGACAGTACTGTCCCGCTGTTCCACCCTCGGGCCGAAGTGGCCCGCGGGTGGTGAAATCGGGAGGCTGGGGACCGGACCCCCGCAGAAAGTGAATGGATGCGCACGCGGCAACCATTCACTGACTGGAGAGGGCTGGGGGTAGCACAGCCAGTGACGGAGTGCTGGACTTTTATCCCCAGCCTGACGTTATTTGGAGGCGTGCCATACGGGCACGCCTCCAAATAACGTCACAGTGGTCGTGGCCTATGGTAATTAGGCCACACCCCCAAATTCGGTTGCGCGCGAGGTTAGGGCGCTTTCTCAACAGCCGGCACAGGGTGCTCAGAGCCCTGGAGCCGGTCCTGACTGGAAGACCATATTTTCTGAAAGCAGGGATGATTGTAGGTGCTTAATGATGGATTGTGTTTAGTTAATTATCTTTAGTCTCGAAATTATTTTCTTGACATTACTCGTGGTAACTTTACTGTAACTGTGTCTGTAAATAAACAGCCTATCCCAACTGCAAAGTATTAAAGTAGTAAACGCCTAGTATTACTTGTTCAATTTTGGATGGTGATCTGGCTGATTTTCAGAATGTTTTGCTGTATGAATCATAATCTTATTAGATATATATATATATATATATATATATATATTTTATATTATGTAGTTCTTATATCATGCAATGTGCTTGCTCATAATTCATTTATGTTAATTATTTTCTTGCAGGTCTACTTCTTAATGGGCAGTCTAAAGGATCCGGGCAGTCCTCTGAAAATGAGAAGGATGACGCATCTCAAGGGTCTTCAAACACCAATA